>CM037879.1:240983350-241677696 GCA_021292165.1 Shinisaurus crocodilurus
CAGTGAGGGGGTTCCCCCTTGAATAGAGAGCCAGTGTGGTGTAGTGGTGTAATGGCGAGAGTGTCTGGGACTCGGGAGATCCGGGTTCTAGTCCCCGCTCTGCCATGAAACTCACTGGGTGACTTTGGGCCAGTCACTGACTCTCAGCCTAACCTACCTCACAGGGTTGTTGTGAGGATAAAATGGAGAGGAGGAGGAGGATTATGTAAGCCCCCTTGGGTTCCTTGCAGGAAAAAAGGCGGGGTATAAATATAACAAATAAATAAATAAATAAATAGTTTGAATGCACCCTTCCCCACCAATGATGACTAGTCACATGCAGTGTTATTTTTAAAATCCATTTGGTTATTGACTGGGAATTTGAAACTAAACTGAAATATGAATACATACTTCAACTACAACCGAGATGCAGAAGTGGAATAGGGTGGGGGGCTGAATTGCCCCCCCGACCTCCATGGGTCAGTTGACATCACTGGGTGTGGCCACACCCACTGACATAATCATCTCCCCCTCACCCATTTTTCTTTCCTCCATGCTTCTCTCAGCAGAGAAAGGGACTTGGACAGTGCTGGGAGGACCAGCCACCCATCATAGGTAGTGACTGGGTTTAGACAACCCTTTTTGTACTTTTAATTGGTGTTGGAGGGGGGGTTGCAGCCACTGCAGGCAGTGACATCAGAAGCATTCCCTTGTCAGTAGCCCTGCTACCCTTTTATTTATTTATTTATTTATTATATTTATACCCCGCCTTTTTTCCTGCAAGGAACCCAAGGCGGCTTACATAATCCTCTTCCTCCTCCTCTCCATTTTATCCTCACAACAACCCTGTGAGGTAGGTTAGGCTGAGAGTCAGTGACTGGCCCAAAGTCACCCAGTGAGTTTCATGGCCGAGCAGGGACTAGAACCCGGATCTCCTGAGTCCCAGGCCAACACTCTAACCACTACGCCACACTGGCTCCCATAATGCCCTGGATGTCGCATCATCACCAGACATTAAGTGGAAAGGAAGAAAAAAAAAAGGCACCCCCTTGAGGCACTGTGGGGAAAACAGTTGAAAAGTCAAAACAGTCAAAACAATTAAACAGGTCAAAAGACGGCTGGAGCATAAGTGGCGTAAGACTCATCATGAAGGTGATTGAACATGCGTAAGAGCATTTAATCACACTTACTATGTGGCGGAGAAGGCAGCAAAGAAGACTTCCTTTGCCACCTTCATCGTGTCCTGGAGTAACTGTTCAGCTTAGCTTTTCCAACTGGTTTGGGGGTTGCTTTAATCTAACTAGTGGACCCAATAGTGGACTCAGAGGCTTGCTGTGAGGAGTTTGCAAGATACTTCAAAGATAAAACTGCTCACCTTCATGTTGACTGTCCTCTATGCTGAGGCTTTTAACAACTGCTAAAATAGAGGACTGCTGAAGCTTTAAACAACTCTAAATAGTGCATGGTGGGGTGGTCATTTTTAACCATTTTACTGGCCACGTTGTATTAACCTGTTCTAGTCATTTGTGTCATTTTAAATTTGGTTCTACATTTTTTACACTGTTTTTATTGTGCATATTTTATATTGTATTGTATTTCTTAATTGATTGTTGTAAACCTCCCAGAGAGCTTCAGCTATTGGGTGGTAATGGTATAGAAATAATAATAATAATAATAATAATAATAATAATAATAATAATAATAATAATAGAAGATGATGACGACGACGACGACAACAACAACAACAACAACTTGGGACCAGGATATCTAGCAGACACCTTCCTTTATATATACCCAGCCAACCTTTAAGATTGTCAGAGGAGGCCTTGCTGGTCATTCCAAAATTAACAGAATGTCACCGCGCAATACCTTGATGGTGAGCCTTCTCGGTAGTGGCACCCACCCTTTGGAAAACCCTCCCCCATGCAGTTCGGGAGGAAGAAAATGTGGCATGTTTCAAACACCTCCTGAAAATGCACCTGTCTACCCAGGCTTTCCCTGGCTTGTAATTAAATTAAATTAAATTAAATGAAATTAATTTCTCTTTGTAAACCACCCAGGGAGCCTTTTGGCTGATGGGCAGTGAACAAATATGCTAAATAAATAAAATAAATAAATAATCATACAACTCCTTTGATTGCTCCTTATGTTGCTCTGTATAATTATTGTAAATGGAATTATTTTAATATTGTATTTTAATCTTGTAATATTTTAATTGTATTTTAAATGTGATTTTAATATTTGTATGTAAACTGCTTAGGGATCTTATTATATTTAATAAAATAAATGAATACATACATATATACTGGCTTTATATTGTATTATATATGCACTGTGCTCCACTTAGAGCAGCCTTTCCCAGCTTGGTGCCCTCCAGATGTGCTGGACTACAACTCCTATAATTTTCCAGCCAGCTGTGGATTGTAATCCAACACATCTGGAGGGCACCAGTTTGGGAAAGAGAGTTTAGGATATTAAGCAGTATAAAAGTAGCACAAAAATGAATGAATGAATGAATGAATACGGTAGGTCTTTCTGTTATTTACTAAACACAATATTTATTTATTTATTTATTTATGTGCTCATTTATTTATATAAAATATTTATACACTACTTTCCCCCCATCTAGTTCAATAATATAATTCAATATATCACATAATTCATATTCACAACCTAATTACTTGCAATAGCTTCCACTCTTGTTTCTAATTACAGTTGGTAAAATCCACCAATGTGAATTTTACTGTGACAGGGATTTCTTAAACTTAAGGAGGATCAGTTCTAAGGAAGAATATCTACTCAAGTTTCCAAACAACTCAGCATATTCCCCAAGTCCCTGGACTAGAGGCCAGCATGAACCATTACATAAATTAATTGGGCTAATTCTCCACTGGACTTTAGGCAAATGATATAACAGAGATACACAGAGAGCCACTTAAATCCTGAGTTTATCTACACTTCCTATTTATACTACTAAATGTTTAAAACAACACTGGCTCATTCATTTGCTTTTTCTTTCAAATTCTTTTGGCAGCGATTCCTACTGGCTGCACTTTTCAAGGGTGTCATTGGGCCTCCTCTCAAATAAATAAGGGTTGTGGAAGCAACCCCCCCAACCCAAAAACTTGCAGCTACAAAGTAGTTTGGACCCATTAAATGCAGATGGCCCACAGGGATTTAATCATAAGGGAGAGAACACACATCATGCAGAAATATAGAGCTGTTTTCTATCACTTGTTACCACTTGACTGTCTGTCTCAGGAAAGTGAATTCAATATATCTTCCTGGCCATCAGTTGCCCTTTTGGTTACTCCTTTTCCCTCTGATGTAGCTGGATTCTCTTATAGGATGTACAGAGATGAATGAGCTCTTACAACACGTAGAAGTGAAAGAAAACATTTCTTTCTGCACCAGAACAGATGAGATTCATCATTAAGAGAATGGATTTGACCTTGTCAAGTGGACCAAAGCAATTTATAAACAAACTCCTTTGGGGGAGGCTACTTTCAACCATGTACTGCACTAGCAGGGGTTTAGCTAAGCCTGTGGCTAGCTACCTTACAATGGGCTGGATCCACACTTAGAGTAGTCCTTGTCATACTTAGAGTAGAGCCATTGAAATCAATGGGACATCAGTTAGTCAATGATTAACTGAAGTCCCATTGATTTCAATGGGTCTACTTTAAGTATGGCTGGGCTTGGATCCAACCCCAATAACTGTACAAGCAAGATAGTTTCTGGAATATATGGTGCTGAATGGCACCCTCCTCTGCAAAGAGACTTTCAGAATGAGAATCCTCTAGTAATTTGGAAAGCTGGTGGGGGCATTTCAGGAATACTGCAGCATGTAGGATATAGAAGAAATCCCAGTGCTAGTGCCACAGCAAGGAGGTTGTTTCCAAGCTGGTGCTGAGGCCTTTCTGCTCTTTGTTTGCAGCAGGGTTGCCAATATTTCTCTTTCTAGCAGGCACTCCTGTGCCTTACACATTCTGTGGCACAAATTCTAAAGATGAAGAGTTTTCCCATCACTGTATCTCCATGCCAGGAAAAAACATTAGTTTTTTTAAATTTCTGCCCAACACAGGAGCTCTGCTAGAAAAAATCCTAACCCTCTTTAAAAGCTGCTGTTCCAGGTAAAACTGGGGACTCATTTAAATTTAAAATATACAATCAGGCATATTAGCTTAACAATCCCATAAAGCCTGGGGTGGGCAACCTGTGATCCTCCAGGTGTTTTAGCCCACAACTCCCATCAGTCTTGCCCAGCTTAGTCAATGGTGAGAGATCTTGGGAGTTGCAGACCAAAACATCTAGAGGGCCACAAGTTGCCCATTCCTGCCATAGGGCAACTTCCACTGCTATTTTTCATTGATTCAGCACTTTTGATTAGCCAATTGCTTGATGATCCATATTATGTTTCCCTTAATAACCATGAGTTCAGGTTATTTTGCAGATGGCTCAAGACTATGCAATGGATCTATGGCAGAGCTTGAATCCAGGTCTCTATAAGCTTTACTATCTAGTCCCCAGATGAAATGTCCATGGAAGAAAATCAAATTACAATGAAACTCCTAGTAGGGTTAACATGGTACTTCTGACTACCATGTGAATAACTAGAAGTTTGTTGGTACATGGATAAAGGAATGTAAGTTGCAGTTATCCCATGAGAATGTTCCATATTCACAGATGGTTATCTTGCAAGGGCTCATCAAAGGGGGTGGGAGGGAGAAGAGGTGACCTCCATCCCTTGCCACTGGTATGCTGCAAGTAAACAGCCCACTCTAACTTCTAAACTTCAAAAAAAATATCCTGATTACAGTAGACCATCTGTAAAGTTTGTAGGAAAGATAAAATCTGAACTCTGCTGTGTGACCACAAAATGAGATTATTGACTCCCCATCATCAATTAGGACTGGAGCACCACCAAAAGAGAAGTTCCCAAGCAGTTTATATGGGACCACACTGCAACTGTTCATAGCTCCTTAGCAGATTTATGTTTTAATTCATTAATAGGTCAGATTGTCAAGTGCTGTCAACTAGAATGGGGAAAGATTTCTGCTGGTGACTCTTCATTGCTCTTATTATGAGTCATGCATTTTCAAAGCACTGCTAAGCTATGCAAAGGCAAAATATTCAGATTTAAGCATTTCTTTCCTAAGGATTGCCATGTTGGATCAGAGATCCAGATCTGTCTAAGCCCAGCATTATGTTTCCAACAGCAGCTAACTAGATCCCCTTGGAAGTTACAAGCAAGACAGGATGACCATGGCCATGCACTGCTGTTATTGTCTAGCATCTGGAATGCAGGGACATACTGCTGGGCATCAAACTTTTTAATAATTTTGTTAAATCCTCTTTTAAAGCCACCCAGTGACCATCACTACATCTTCATAGAATCATAGATTTAGAAGGGACCTTGGAGATTATCTAGTCCAACCCCCTGCTCAGTGCAGGCTCTGCAATACAGGTTGCAACTACAGCATTCCTGACAGACAACCAGCCATCTGCTTACATACATCCAGTGAAGGAGAGTCCACTACCTTCCAAGGTGGTCTGTTCCACTGACAAGTAGCGCATACCATTAGGACGTTTCTCCTAATGTTTAGCTGAAATAGGCTTCCCTGCAATTTCCACCTACTGGTTCTAGTCCTGCCCTCTGAGGCAAAAGAGAACATATCTGTTCCATCTTCTGCATGGCAGCCCTGCAGATATTTTAAGACCACTATCATGTCTCCCCTTAATAATCTCTTCTTCAGGCTCAGCATAGTCAGCTCTTTCAAGAGTTTCTCACAGGACCCCTCAATCCTGGTCTCCTTCCTCTGGACCTGCTCCAGTTTGTCAATGTCCTTCTTAAAATGTAGCACCCACAACTGGATGGAGCACTCCAGACGTGGCCAAACCAGCACAGAATAGAGTGGAACTATTACTTCTCATGACCTGGCCACCATGCTCTGTTAATGCAGCCTACAATTGCACTGGCATTGTTAGTGTTGGATAATTAAAATTGCAGTCAAAACCTATGGCTAATGTTTCACCAGGTAATTGGGTGAAATGGTTAAGATCACTGATACCTTCTAGGGTGGTTTTCCTAGAAGGTACTCATTGAATCATTAACAGCCTGAACAGGAAGTGGGCGTTGCTCCCAGCCTCTTCCTCTTTCTGTTCAGACTCTAGTGAGCATGGCACCACCAGGTTGTTGTCTCCACGTGGTCCTTATAGCAGCATGTAGCCAGAGTTGCTGGTCTGAACTCCACAAGTTCAGACCCCAAGTATTTCCAAATGAACTTGTAACCAACTGTAAGAAACGCTTTTAAGCCTGCCTGAATGAAACTGCATAATCTGAGTGAGTAAATGTTACTTTTAACTTTTACAAGACTGTGTCTCTGATTATTGTTCTGAGGGAGAGAAAAGGGGGCAAAGCCAGGGAAATCCAGTCTGCCTTAAAGCATCCTGGATCACCAAATGCTAGCTGGCTAACAATAGCCAAATCTAAGCTTCTTTTAAGCTGGAAAGGGACCCTACTCTGCTGATCTCACTAACGTGAGATAGGAAGGATATTACTCCACAATATATCCTCTCCTAGTATCTTTTTCAATCCCAACAGTTAGCATCCACATGGCAATCCTGTTCCGCTTGTGATCCTCTTGTGCAGCTCTGCACATGGGCATAACAATTGGGGATGGTATGAGGCAAATGCCTGTTTTGGTTCTACTATTTTTGTAATTCAATAAGGCTGCGATCCTATGCATACCCCAGTGGAACTGACTTCTGGTTAAATGTGCACAAGATTGGACTGTAGGTGTGTTGTATTAATCCACCCAGATAACTATAAGTTCAAGGCTGACACAACACATAGATGTCTGTCCTTGTTTCGCTAAGGTGTCCTGCTCAATAATGATCCTAGGAACTGTGTAATGATTGGATAGAGTCAAAGTTGGTACCCCTAATTACCAGTTGCACCAACCCCACACTACCCCAAGAGGTGCTAGGATCTTTTGCTGGAGTCTAACATGCGTTGCTTGTGAGTGTAGGTTCCCTACTTATCCCTATAGTAAATCAGACAGACACACTTAGAAAATACAAGGATACTTTGATTACATGAAGGATAGATGAACAGTTCTGTTCCTGACTCCCAGCTGAGCAGGAGCACAGGAGAGAGGCTCCAGCTGTTTTTTGGGCTGTGATAAGGCAAGCAGGCTCCCAGAGAGCGAGCGCACAGGGAGAGCAAACAGGAGTTTGGCAGCGGAGTCCAGCAGGGGAGGTCAAGGGGGAGGTCCCTAAGAAATTTTCTTGTTTGTTTGTTTGTTTTGTTCTAGTACCACACACTTATAGGCAAGGGGGACTCTGTTGTTGACATTCAGGGAAGGCAGGACAAGGCACCGGCCATTCCAGTATGAAAAGAAAGGCAGAAACATAAAGGGAACAGAGAACTATGGAAGGCAAGGAATCTGCAGTGGTGGTGACCTGCAATGTGTGTGCAATGTTTATTTTCCTGCCGGAGATCAACATGGCCTACACGTGCAACAAGTGCAAGCTGGTCACGCTGTTGGAAGAAAAGGTCAGAGGACTGGAGCAGCAAGTGTCAACCCTCAGGAGTATAAGAGAAAGTGAAGAGTTCTTAGACAGAACGGTGGGTCAACAGCAGCAAAGTGTAGTACAGGAGCCAGAAGGGCAACGGCAGGATGAGGCAGAGTCAGAGAATGCTGAGGCAAGGGAAAATAATGTAGGGGGAACTCCCTGGAAAAGGGTGACTGTTAGGAACAGAAGAACTAGAAGACATTCTGCGCCTGTGGAAGCAGTGGAGCTATGGAACCGCTTCCAGGTACTTGAGGACGAGAGCAGAGGACAGCCTGCAGAGGATGAATTACCTGGCACCCAATGTGACAGCGAGCAAGAGGATGAAGGTCAGTCAAGTGGAGGCAATCAAACCAAGGCCTACAGCAAGAGAAAGAGAAGAGTACTAGTAGTGGGAGACTCCCTCCTGTCGGGGATCGAAGCCAAAGTATGTCGCGAAGACCCATGGACTCGCCAGGTGTGCTGTCTCCCTGGGGCACGGATTAAGGATGTGACAGAGCAGCTGCCAAGGCTCATACAGCCCACCAACACATACCCCTTTCTTCTCTTCCACGTGGGTACAAATGATACTGCCAAGCGGAGTTACAAAGAAATCACGGCAGACTTTGAAGAGCTGGGAAGGGAACTCAAGAACTTCGGGGCCCAGATAGTTTTCTCATCCATCCTTCCAGTACTTGGAAGAGGAATAGAAAGGGAAAGAAAAATACTCCGAGTGAATGACTGGCTACGAAGGTGGTGCTGACGCGAGAGATTTGGATTCTGGGACCACGGGCTACACTTCCTGGAAGACGGACTGCTGGCAAAGGATGGGTTGCACCTCACAAGGACTGGGAAGAATGTGTTTGGCCACAGCATGAGGAACTTAATCAGGAGGGCATTAAACTGAATCCAACAGGGGAGGGAGACATAAACTCGGGGGTACCAATGGAAGAAGGCCTCTGTGCCACAATGGAGAGAACAGCTCCAGCGGTGCCCATTGATAGTCTACCACAAAATGTAGGGGAAAAGTCGGACTATAAAGCACATAGTCTTCGATGTCTCTATACTAATGCCCAGAGTATGGGCAACAAACAAGATGAACTTGAACTCTTGATACATGAGGGCAAGTACAACTTGATAGGGATAACTGAAATCTGGTGGGATGACTCCCATGATTGGAATACAGCAATTGAAGGGTATAACTTGTTCAAAAGGAACAGAAGCAACAGAAAGGGAGGTGGAGTTGCGCTGTATGTTAAAGATACGTATCTCTGCACAGAGATACAGGAAGAGGAGCTTGGCAGCCCCATTTGAGAGCATCTGGGTTAAAATAAAGGGGGCAAAGAATAAGACAAACATGGCGGTTGGAGTCTACTACCGACCACCCAATCAAGGAGAAGACGAGGATGAAACTTTTGAAAAGCAAATTGCAAATGTTTCAAGGAGGCATGATGTGGTAGTAATGGGTGACTTCAATTTCCCTGATATCTGTTGGGAGACAAATTCTGCCAAACATGGCCCCTCCAAGAAATTCCTGACCTGTGTTGCTGATAACTTCCTCCTACAGAAAGTGGAGGAAGGAACTAGAGGATCGGCTATCCTTGACCTGATTCTAACAGAGACGAGTTAGTGGATAAAGTGGCAGTTTCGGGAATTCTGGGGGAAAGTGACCATGTTATACTTGAGTTCTTGATTCTAAAAGAAGCACAAGCTGAGTGTAGCCAAACACGTACCCTGGATTTTAGGAAAGCCAATTTTAACAAACTCAGAACAATGATAAGTAAGGTTCCATGGCAAGAGACTCTAATGAGAAAAGGAGCCCAGGAGGGGTGGGAGTTTTTGAAAAAGGACATTTTAAAGGCACAATTACAAACAATTCCCACAAGGAAAAAAGGCCGAGGGCAACAGAAGAAGCCAATGTGGCTTCACAATAAACTCAAAGATGACCTGAAAACAAAAAAAGGACACATATAGGAAGTGGAAGGAAGGACAGGCTATAAGGGAAGAGTACAGGCAGGTAGCACAGAACTGCAGGAATAGTGTCAGGAAGGCTAAAGCTGAGAATGAGCTAAGGTTAGCGAGGGATGCTAAAAACAACAAGAAAGCTTTCTTCAGATACGAGTTTAAATCTCCAGGGCCTGACGAGCTGCATCCTAGAGTAATAAAGGAACTGGCAGAAGAACTCTCAGAACCACTGTCTATTATCTTTGAGAAATCATGGAGGACAGGTGAAGTGCCAGATGACTGGAGGAGGGCTCATGTTCAACCTTCAAAAAGGGCAAGAAAGAAGAACCTGGGAACTATAGGCCAGTCAGTCTGACATCAATCCCTGGGAAAATTCTTGAGCAGATTATAAAAAAGTCAGTCTAAAGCACCTTGAAAACAATGCAGTGATTACGAGAAGCCAGCATGGATTTGTCAAGAACAAATCCTGCCAGACTAATCTGATCTCATTTTTTGATCGGGTAACCTCCCTTGTGGACTGTGGGAATGCTGTGGACATCATATATCCTGGACTTCAGCAAAGCTTTCGACAAGGTGCCTCATGATATCCTGGTTAGCAAGCTAGCTAAAAGTGGGCTAGATGGAACAACTATCAGGTGGATCCACTATTGGCTACAGAATCAGACTCAAAGAGTGCTTATCAATGGTTCCTTCTCAAACTGGGGAGAGGTAACGAGCGAGGTACCACAGGGCTCGGTCCTGGGCCCAGTGCTTTTCAACATTTTTTATTAATGACTTAGATGAGGAGGTGCAGGGAATGCTTATCAAATTTGCAGATGACACAAAGTTGGGTGGAATAGCTAATACTCTGGAAGACAGAAACAAAATTCAAAGCGATCTCGATAGGCTGGAGCGCTGGGCCGAAAACAACAGAATGAAATTTAATAGGGATAAATGCCAAGTGCTGCACCTAGGGTAAGGAAACCAAATGCAGAGTTACACAATGGGGGACACTTGGCTCAACAATACTACAAGTGAGAAGGATCTTGGAATTGTGGTAGATCACAAACTGAATATGTGCCAGCAATGCGATGTGGCTGCAAAAAAGGCAAATGCTATTTTGGGCTGCATTAATAGAAGTATAGCTTCCAAATAGCGGGAAGTGATAATTCCCCTTTACTCGGCACTGGTCAGGCCTCATCTTGAGTACTGCGTCCAGTTCTGGGCACCACACTTTAAGAAGGACATAGACAAACTGGAGAGGGTTCAGAGGAGGGCAACAAGGATGATAAAGGGACTGGAAACAAGGCCCTATGAGGAGAGACTGAAAGAACTGGGCATGTTTAGCCTTCAGAAGAGGAGACTGAGGGGAGATATGATCGCACTCTTCCAGTACTTGAAGGGTTGTCACACAGAGGAGGGCCAGGATCTCTTCTTGATCATCCCAGTTTGCAGGACACGGAATAATGGGCTCAAGTTACAGGAACCTAGATTCCACCTAAACATCAGGAAAAATTTCCTGACTGTCAGAGCAATAAGACAATGGAACCAACTACCTAGGGAGGTGGTGGGCTCTCCCAACCTGGAGGCATTCAAGGTGCAGATGGACAGCCATCTGTCAGGTATGCTTTGACCTGGATTCCTGCATTGAGCAGGGGGTTGGACTCGATGGCCTTGTAGGCCCCTTCCAACTCTACTTTTCTATGATTCTATGATTGATACAGACTCCTTAATATAGTCTCTTAGATTTAAATACAAGCATTAAACAGCATGGCAGCAATTTACCATTCACACTCATACCCTATAAGTCTAAAAGATAGAAGACCTTAACCTAATAGCCTATGGGATAGCAATAAATTGGAGACTAGGGCTCCATCGTACAAAGCGAGAGAGAAAGTTCAAAGACCGCAAAGGTGTATACCTGTCCTTTTTGTTCGTCCAGCAAAGCCAATTCTGACAGCAGTTGTCGTGTGGGTTAAGGTGAGCTGTGAGAGCTACCTTCCATGGTAAAACCTTTAATTCTTATACTCTTTCCATCCCTGTTTGTCCTATGGAGAGGGGGAGGGGTCCCCTCTTGTGAGTAAGTAACTCCTGACCTAATCCTCCTATTGTTCTATTGTGTTTCCCCCCCTTAGTCAGACATTTCTTCCTGACTAAATATTTCTTTAATTATTTCTTGATGTATTTTATTCTGCGTATTTCCGCCCTACTAACATTTTATAAATCCTATCGCCTCTTAAATTATTTACACAGTCTGGAGTCTTCTCCTTCTGTGCACATCACTTAATCCCATCAAGACAAGGACCTCCTGTTCAAAGTCACTTTGCATTCTTATCTTTATCACCTCTAGTCACCCAAACTCACACCACTCATTACATCTCTCTTTCTCCCAGTACCAAAGGTCACTCCAGTTCATTCTCCTTCACTTTCCCATAGAGCATAGCAGCTTTTCAGACCTGGTTAGACGCTTTCTTCCCTTCCTTATGGCTATTTTATATTCCGCCATATCAGGAGGGATGATTACATCATACAAAGCATCACTCATAACAACTGTAGATTTCAAAGTATTACCAAACCATCCTGTTGTCTGGAAACCAGTTGTTCAAGGTGTTTGTCAAAGACAAATGGACTTATCTTGCCCAAATATCTCTCCTGTCTTTATTTAAGCAGCTCACTGCTCACCCATGTCTTTGAGGTTTTAAAAGCAGCTGGCTTCGATGTTGAACTGTATAACGAATATAAGCAGGAGGATCCTTTATGTGCACTATTAACAGATAAAATGAATTCTAACTTTAAAGGAAAAATTGTCACTGGCCACCAGACCTGAGTTGCCTTTTTCACATTGGCTCCTCCTCCCTCGTCATTCCAGCAGGCTGAGCTGACGGAGATGAGAGGGAGAGCAGGGCCATTTCACCCACCCTGCTGAAAGAATTTCCTCCCTCTTCCCGCCCCATTCCCTTTTCCTTGTGTGTCATGACTTTTTAGATTGTAAGTGTGCAGGCAGGGCCTGTCTTGTTTAATTATTTGTAAGCTGCCCTGGGAGCCTTTTTGGCTGAGGAATGGCATAAAAATACTTCAAATGATAAATAAATAAGCATCTTAAAGCACCCGGGAGCTGATTAGGCCAGCAGCCCAGAAACGGCATTTCTCCTTCACTAACATCCCTTTGAAAAAAGGGCCTTTGTGCCTATGGAAAAATGGTAGACTTTGCCATTCTTGGTGAATCATGCTAGCTCTCATAGCATGAGGTGAGTATTTAAATCCTACCCTTGCAAATTTTAAAAGTTAAAAAGCTCGGCATAGTACCATCCCTGTAAAGTAGGGGTGTTGAACTTTAGGCCTGAGGGCCAAATCCTGTCTACCTGGGGTCCCAATCCCAATCATTTGGTGGTTTCCCAGGTTTTGTGCAATTCCACCTCCACCCCCCATTCTAAAAGGTTGAGATGCTTCCTGGCAGTAAGACCTGTAAGCTAAAATAGGTTGGCATTTTTTGTATTTTTGTCCCTGCCCTCTGTCTCTCATGGTTTGTTCCAAAAACTGCAGTTAATTTTGTTCCTTTCAGTTGTTCCTTCTACCAACCGCCCTACAAGAGACCTTCTACCAACCCCCCTACAATTCAGAAAGGGGGTCACCTTCTCAAAACTGATGGCCAATGGTCAGGAATACTGGGATTTGTAGTCCAAAAACTCTGGAGGGCACCAGGTTGGGGAAGGATGGACTAAGGGGTTAAGAAAGACAAATGGTTATAGACTTGGTGGGATGACATGGTACTTTGCATAGCCTATCCTGCCTTCTCCTCACACAGGTGGAACCCCTGGGAAAGACGACTGCAGTTTTGCTCAAAGCATATCAGAACAGGATGCACATCTGAATGCAATCTTCCCTCCCCTGCAAAAACCCTGTCTAAAAAACAAAACCCCAAGTAAAGGCAAATATTTCCAACTCCATAACTTTCCTTTGCTTTTGTGCTTGGGGACAGTGAACACTTTGCAGAACCAGTAAAGTGAGGCTGGAAAACTCCAAAAATGGATCTACTAACAGCGATGCGTGAAATAATTTGGAGTATTAACTAGGAATGGATGAATCAGTTTATTTCGAATCCATGTCAGCCTTGCATGTATTCAGTCATAAGCCTGTTCCATCCAGTTTCCACATCAGTCTGTGAAAGAAAAACAGACAAAGAAAAAGCTCACATATGAAGATTTGCATATGCAGCTTCCCCTCACATGCACATTTTGTACTCAGGCTTCTCGAATATATGCATTGTTGTGTGCAACTTCCTAGTGTGCACTTTTGGGTATGCAACATTCCCTAATATATGCATCTTTGTAGACAACTTTCCCTAATGTACGCATTTTTGTATGCCATTCTTGACCCAAGAAGTGCATCACAACATTGGGAGAAGTGCACAATCCAAAGGATAACTGTGTTTCGATCCGCATCTTAGTCTGGGTTAGCATGAATGAGGTTGGCTCACCCAAAAATTGTGGACCCAATGAATGTGGACTCTGAGCCCCATCAGAGTCAGGAATCATAGTTTTAAATGCATAGTTTTGAAAGTGTTATGGAGAGAGAGAGAAAATTAGCCTGGAATCTGGTTATCTCTCTTTCAGTGGACAAGAATCAAAGAGGGAGCAGCACACATATAAATGTAACTTTCTGAGTACAAGTCATTTAGCATGTGGGGGAGGAGACTTCCTTCCTTTCCCTCCTTTCTTCTTCCCCCTCCCCAGAACAGTTTGCAGATGTTTTAATGGGCTCTTTATTCTTTTGTTCATCCTGAGCTCAATGACCCTCACTCCCAATGGATTGATTTTTTTCCCCTGGTCAAATTTTGCTTTCTTCTGAGCCTTTGATCCTAAGCTCTAACTCCTGTAACAACTAACACCACATTGCCGTTATCATCTTTGGGTATGTTGCCTCGTTCCTCATCTCTAGCAACCCACAGGATGATCAAGCGCTTTGCCTTTCCAGTTCCCGTCTCCTCCTGGCTGTTGCTGCTACAGAAGGCAGAGGAGAAAGATTTCTCACCTTATCAAATCTCTGACATGATGGGCTGGGCTGTAATATAGCTCGTGAAATAAATGAACTCTGAGAATGGAAGCATGTGTGTGGATGGTTACCTTCTGGATGTAGATTCTGGGCTGCATCTTCTTTGGAGTTCTCACACACTGTTCTGCAGTCATTATGTCAAGCAAAGGTGGCAGACCTGTGGCCCTCCAGATGTTCTTGGACTCAAATGCCCATCAGCCCAGCCAGCATGGTCAATGGTCAGTGAAGCTAGGAGTTGCAATCCAACAACATTGGGAGGATCACAGGTTCCCCCACCCCGATGTAGGGCCAACAATAGGATTTCTTCCAGCTTCAAGAGCTTCCAGCTAAAGGCATAATTATTAGGCTTGGAGGATTAAAAACAGAAAAGAAGGGTTACCTGCTTATGAGAAAGTTTCTTTTCTACCTATCTCTGCTTTGTAGTCATGCTTTGTATTAGCAAAACCAGAGGTTAGGATTTATATAGGAGAAGTGGGGAAAATGCTTTGCACATCTTTCAAAGCTGATTGTGCAGCTGCCCCTTGTGTATAGTTTATAGAATATATTCATTCATACTTAGATTTGCCTCATGCCCTACAGATGGCATTGATAAAGGCCCACAATGGGAAAAGAAAGAAAACTGTGAAGGACTGCCAACCGGTCCTTTACTCAAGACCAGAGATCAAAGGTGCAAAACTGCCAGCCTTAGCTCTGCTGTCTTGACCTGATTCTCCAACCCCGAGCGAGGTGCGCTCGGAGCCGGCTATGCAGATCTCTACGCTAAGTCCGTAAGTCAGATTCTCTGGTGCGAGGTGACTCCTCCTTCTGTAATGCGCTATGCCTCTAGTATCTGAAAATTGAAGCTTTCTGTTCTAGCCAGGTTACGACCTGTTTTGTTTATAGTGTGAAATTCCTGGTAGTCTATTAGTTCCGCTCCATTAACCTTATAGTAAATAAAGCCTATTCTTTGGTCTAAGCACGGTTTCATGTTATTTTTAGGTAGCGGTTGTGTTTTAATCGCATAAAGAGGGCATTTTCTCAGTGCCGGTTAACCTGTTAGGTGCCAAACTCACACCGAGGACCAGGTTTTTGGTCCTCCACAAACAGTTTAGTGATCTTTGCTGCTGCTCCTTGATGGTTTTTTGTTTTTGTTTTTTTAAAGCAGCAAAACACAAAAAACTGAAGGAGGTGCCAGCCAAAGATGGTCCTGGGGCCTCTAAGTTCTGCACATTTGTATCTGATGCCTGATGACTAGGCTAGCGAAGGCTGGGAAATATATACTCTGCATAAGCTCAGAAGCAACTTCCTAAGTTTCCACCAGATCATACATTCTGCACCCTCCAGCCCCCATGGGTGCCTTCTGTTCTCACTTTCACACTCCTGGGTAAATGCTGGGGATTTCTCCTTACTCTCTCCCCTGTCCACTGCTTCAAATTGTGCTCTCTCTCTCTCTCTCTCTCTCTCTCTCTCTCTCATACATCAACTGAGTCTTTTCTTTGAAAATTGCCTGGAGAAGAGAGCATTCCTGAGCATGAGCAGAGTGCCCTTTCTGTGCATCCAGACAGTGGGTCCTGCAAAGCTTTGAGCCCCAGTACAGCAAATTACAGCAAACATGTTGGTATCCAGGGCCATACCCAAAAAAGTAAAGAAAGCTCCACTCCCCTCTAAAAAGAAAGCCTCTGCACACACACACACCCCACTGTAGAGGGGACATCTCCTCCTCTCATCTTGCCAACACATCCCCTTCCTCCCTCTGGGGCTCATATTGGATTCTAGATGCAGTTGCAGGTTGAGATATCTGTCTGGACTGGAGGAGTGAGGAAGACAATTTCCATTCCACCCACAGAAAAGGAGAAGAGAAATGTGGTGTCCCAGGCTACATTTTATGGACATAATGTGAAGTAATTTTAAAGGGGAAAGGGTGCCTTTTAGCATGTGCCGAGTGCCTTTGCCCCATCACTGTAGAGTCACTAAAACCTAAACCTTCACTTCCCCGAGTCATTAAAACAAATGCAGACACTGCCCTGTCTTTCTTTCCCCCACTCCCAAATCCCCTTCTGAATAAATCAGGTGAATCTTTTAGATCAGGAGTGAATTCTAGATGGTTTGAGCCACAGAACTTTCATGTTTCAAATTAAGATCCCTCTCCCTTTAACAGCTGCTGCACAAATGCAATAGATGCAGCATTTCTCCAAAATGAAGGTGCAGTGATGGGGGAGCCTCTGTCTGTTGAATTTGTCTGTTACATGGCTGATTCAGTCACAGAGCCTCTTTAAGGGTGGGGGCGGGGAGGAAAAGGTGGGAATCCTTTTTGCACGTGTATATTTGTTCCTTATTAAAAGTCTCCAGAAAGCACGCATTCTTGAGACATCATCATAATCATAGATGAACATTTTAGTTTTACAGCCCCCAGAAACCAAACCCCATTCATGGAGGAAACACTTGTCACTAACACAGGCTGAGTGAGTTTTTCAGCTGCCCTCTGGCAATTCCAAAAGGCGTCAATGGTCAGGTGATAAAGGTGTTATGGGAACTAAATACTTTAATTAGGTTCTAACTTGAGAATGTCAAAGGAATGAAGATTTGATGACACTTTTTTCAAGAGGTTGAGAAACATTGCAAAACAAAAGAAGGTGTCCAAAGACTAAGAAAGAGAAAGTTTGGATCAGGCATAGGTGGAGCTAGGAGCTAATAATTACCCATTACCCCATCCCATCCCTGCTGGTCAGTGTTTCATGTGCTGAATCGTACACTGGCCAAGGTTCATCCACCACACTTTTGAGCCAGCTGGCAATGAGAAATAGGTTGGGTCAACTTCCCCTCACACTCCAGGTGCCTCGGGGCATTTACCAGGGGAGCCTCTCCCTCACCTCTCTCATTGCCCACAATACCCACCAGTTGATACCTACAGGAGAAGAACCAATTAGCCAAATCGCCTGAACCACTCCATTTTTACTGCTAATACTGTTGATAAGGTGAAAAAGATGCATCCTCAGCCAGTCAGAAAATTCCAACTCAGCCCTCCAATGGATGGGCAACTAGCAAGCTTCACACAATTGCACAGGGGGAGCGTGGGTAGCTGTGTGCCATTCAGACAGAAGCTGGAAGGAAGGCAGCCGCCGGACTGTCTGAAGTAGGCATACCTAACCCATCTGTTGCCACACCAGGATGTGGGGGTATCTTTGCAGATGTCCCCATTCCATCCCTAATGGAGGGGGGCAACTCAGTCCTGGGAGAAGCAGGAGGAGCAGCATATTAACCCCCCCACCCCACCCAAGGAGCAGGGCCTTTGCAGTAGTGGCCCCAACCCTCTGGAATTTACTTCCATGGGATATCTGGACAGCCCCCTCCCTTCTGTCTTTCCAGATGCACTAAAAAACCTTTCAGTTCCCAAAGACCTTTGGAAATGGTTAATATAAACTTTTAGACCAACTTCTGCTCCCCCCCCCACACACACACTTGTATTGCTGTGTGGGTCTGCACTGTAGTTGATTTGTTTAAATATGGGTGCATTTTAAGTTCATTTTTTTAATTTTTGTTGGTTTTAGATTGTAAACAGATACATTTTAAAAAAAAAAAGAAAAGAAGAAGAGTGGTACATTATGGTACATAATCATTGCTTTTAAAAAATAAAAATAAAATAAAGGAATGCCTGAAACACTTCCAAGGAAGTGCAAGATTCACAGGAACACATTGATCCAGCCCATAAAAAGAATGAGTCTGTGCTAACTTGATAGAGAAAGGAAATTAGATGGTTTGGGATCTGCTGCTTTACCATTTGCAAAACGTAGTTTGTAAGGAATCTACCAGACCTTATCCGCATGGTAAGTTGGAGTCAGTGCCGCAAGTCATCCACGTCTCTAGTTTCATCAGGACATGCAAAAATGGGCACTTCATCTCCTGTGACATAATCCAAATCCATAGGAGAACGCCAGTTCACACATTTCTCGAGGGCTTTTGCTGAAATAGATCATTCCTCCTTGGTCTCGATTTGTGTGCCAGCCTCAGTGCAGCCACTGCTGGGAAGGTAAAAGCTCCATCCATGATCATGTTGCATTTTTTAATCCTCCTCATGTTTACGCTGAGCATGATGGATGAGCTGTGAGCAAGGATCGACATCAGCTCAGCAGCTCTTTGAAAACTACAGCTGCCCTTAACATCAGAGCCCTAAAAGTCAAATCCAAGGAAAAGCATCTAAAAACAGAAGAGGGATACGGGGGGGGGGGGGGGGGGAAATGGAGAAATATATTTAGGTTAGCAAAGTAAAATATTTTAAAGCATATATGGTGTGTTGGGGCAAATTGCAGCCTCTTTTAGACTGCACATTATTAATAAACAGTATTTAAGGCAGAGGTGCAGAACTTCAGTCCTGGGGTCCCAATTTTACCTTCCTGGGGTCCCTATCCTGCCCCCTGGGGTTCTCCAAGAGGCCACCCCCATTTCTCTTGCCTTGCTCCTTTTCCTTTGACCACTGATCATTCAGCATTTTCCTGGCTTTTGTGTAGTTTCCCCCTCATTCTAGAAGATTGAAATGCCTCTCTTAAGGCTCAGTTATTGGCAGTAAGAGCTTTTGGCTAAACCCCCACCCAGCACTAGAATGCAGCCTCCAAGAGCTTCTCCAGTTGGGCCCTGGACTGAGAGAGATTCAACACCCTCATTTAAGGGGTTGGATTCCCTTCCTCTGATGGAATGAGCTTCCTCTTCTGGAGGAAGACTCCTTCTGTCAGAGAATGGCTTCTTCGCTTGTAGGAAGGGAACCTTTGGATACAACCTAATATCTTTCAGCCAGACTGCTCGAATAGTACAAAGAAGGGGATTTTTTTTATTATTAAAAAAATGTTTTTAAAACATTTAAATTAAAACTCCCTTCTTCCTGGGAGTTCAAGATGGCTAACAACAAAAAACATAAATTTAACCATTAAAAAAACCTTTATAGTTTCAAAGCAAATAGCTCACCAAAATGCGTCACCCAAAAAGAGGACAAAAGACGCTGGTGAACTGTTTTGTGTAATTTTGCACTTGCTAATTTATAGGTATAGATGCAAATTTGGAAATAATGATTAGCATTGAAATAGAAATGCAATACATCTCACCATAGTGGGCAAGAGACTATGATTAGGTGACCCTGTGTGCCTGGGTAGCCCGCTGTTCAGGTGCTGACTGTTGACAGGCAGCTTCAAGGCCACTGTTGCTCTCCCTTCTTATCCAAACTGGACTTGGACCGGGCAGCCCTTCAAATAGAGGATGCCTTCAAACAGAAGACTGTCCTCTGACAGCCCTTCAAATAGAGCAGACTTCCCTGACCTGACCCCCTCCAGATGTTCTGGACTTCCAACTCCCATCAGCCCAGTCAGCACGGCCAATGGTAGTCCAAAATAACTGGTGGGCACCAGGTTGGGGAAGGCTGAAATAGAGGACTGTCACATGCCTACACTTGTGGCTATAGAGCAGTGTTCTCCAACCTTGGGTCCCCAGATGTTTCTGGCCTACAACTCCCAGCATGCCCCAGCCAGCATAGCTGGCTGGGGCATGCTGGGAGTTGTAGGCCAGAAACATCTGGGGACCCAAGGTTGGAGAACACTGCTATAGAGAGAGAAGGTTTGACATGTTTCCAGAGGAAGAGGCATTCCAGAGCTTTGAAGGAGCCACAAGATTACCTCTCAGAATGCCCTGCGGTCTCATGGATTGTTACGAAAGCATCTTCAGTAATCTCTGGGACTGTGATAGATAGGATAAAGGGAAGAAGGCAGCCACTTGTATGGTTGGTGCACGCCATCGGGTAACTTTCTTTACAAAGCATTATTTGATTTGAAACTCCATACTTCACTTGCAGTCACTGCCATAGGAGATAGTTGTGCGAATTGCCTAACGCCCCGTTATTCAAAGGTAAAGGCCCAGATTTCATGGGCAAAAGCATTCATCTAGGCAGATGCCTAGGAATTCTCCCTGAAGTGCATTTTTAAAGGCAATCTCCAGTTTCCAATAAACAGAATAACTGCACTGCTGGTAGGATTTATTTTATTGCAAGCCATGTGATTGTTGTATTTGTAAATAAAATATGGTCCTGGGCAAAACTTTATTTTATTTTATTTTCAGAAAACAGGCAAGATCTGCTCCACTGCAGCAATTATAAATGAGGCGGGGCTGGGGTGGGTGGGAGTGAATGTTTGCATTTCAGTTTCTTCAGCCAACGTAAGCTAGACAACAAGGCAGCCGTTGATCTCTAAGGATTATCACAAAACAAGTTTGCTTTGCTTTAGATTTCCATTTATCATCCCAGACAAAAACCTGATTGTGATTTTTTTAGATACTTGAAATTTGGGGAGGGAATGTGAAGGTTGGAATGATGAAATTCCTGTGCATGAGAAAGAGGCCATTTTCTAGGAGTTCACACAGGGATCATGTGGGAGGTGCGTAGGTGGATTCCTTCAGCAGTATCAGTTCTCTACCCTTCTCAGTTATGGCCCTTCCCTTCTTTCCTTTTCTGTCTCCTTGCTGGATGACACTTCTATCCTCCACTGTCTCTTTCCCTCTCAAGGCTTTTGTCATAATACCAATGGCAATTTCAGCAACAGTCTGCTGATTATCCATTCACTTTGATGGGTGGAAGAAGATTTATCGCACCCACCTTGTGAGTGTGTTGTTGGACATTGCATTCCAAAGTGGTTGATTGAGACTGAAGCTATAACCAGCCCCCCCCCCCTGAAATATTGAAAAGCTCAATGAAGAGAAATGGCATTAGCTGCTCGGGTATCCTTGCAGGGAATATGTCTGAAACATATTCCACATGTCCAGTGGAGGGCCAACCCCAATAAAGTCTAAACTTTTCCAGTACCTTTAGGGTGTAATCCTATGCATGTTTAGACAGAAAAAGGTCCTACAATTCCCAGCATCCTCCAGCCAGCCAGATTTCCCCCCATCTATACATGCATCCTTAATGTTCAAATTTCCAGTGCCTTAATTGGATTACAATTGCAGTTAGGCTCTCAACATCTGAACTGCAGCAACATAACAACTCTGACTGGGGGTATATTCAGTCCCTTCTCAAGACCCACCTCTTTAGTGCAGCCTTTCCTGAACCACACTGCCCACACCTTACCTATACCACCTTTACTGTCATGGCTTCCCTGAAAGAATTCTGGGAGTTGTAGTCTGGTAAAGTGATGAGGATTCCTTGTTAGCAAACCTTCTTCCTTCCCCAGTGCTCCCTGGAAACAGGGGGTGATTGTTAAACCAGATGGCTGTCAGTGGCAGAATGGTGGACCTAAGTCCAAGATTTCTCTGATCACTGGAATAGACACATGGAATCTATGCAACAGAAACTATCATGCAACTGATGCTACCTTTGCATGTTATAAGTACCCAATTGGCAACCAATACTACCCACAGAGAATGATAGGGTTCTCGCTATTCTATTATTTTCAGTAAATCTCATTGTAGAATTATTCCTGCTATTACACCGATAGGAGTAGAAACTGAGAGGTCGTCGTGTGAGTGTAAGCATTATCAAACCAATAAACGTTGATAATGTTTACACACTAAACTGGACAACTATATTATCAGTAGTTTGCTGTACAAAAGATACCGTTGATATAAGATCTGTTTCTTTCTGCAATCTGCCCCTCAATCACTGTATTTCAGGTTTTAATAACAATTGTTATCTCTAGAATAGAACTGGGGTTTTCCCTGCCTTTTATAGAATTTGTCTTGAGTGGTCACAATCCTATGGCCACTAGACAAAGTCTAGACCAGGGCTCTCCAACCTTGGGTCCCCAGATGTTGCTGGCCTACAGCTCCCAGCATACCCAGCCAGCATGGCTAATGGCAAGGGAGCTGGAAGCTGTAGGCCAGCAACATCTGGGGACCCAAGGTTGGAGAGCCCTGGTCTAGACGGCCGTTTGAAAATTCCGAGTCCTAGCTCCGACCTTGGAAACGTGCTCCAAGGTCGGAGCTGGGACTCCAAATGTGGAGCAGCCTCCATCGGCCCTCACAGCCAGCGTGGAAAGAACTGACCTTGGAGCCAGCTTGTGGTGGGCATTCCGGGGGCGGGGAGGGGAGGAGACAGGCTCCGCCAGGATACAATCTATCCTGGTGGTGCCTCAGCCTGTCCTCCTTGTGAGCAGGGGCAAAACACTGCTGTCTAAGTCTTTTGTAGGGTGGGACAAGTGCAGAGATGACCTTCACCTCCATGCTCCTTCTGCCCTTGATAGGATGCCAATAATCCTCTGGGTTACTGGCAACTACATTGGATCGCAGTGTAAAACACAGAATATATGATTTCCTGTATAGTTCTGCCTTTTCATTAACTGGGGACACAACTCACTAGTATTCTTTTGCACAGCTCCACTCATTATCATAGGGAATGTGCAGAAGATCGTATTGGTGGATTGTGCCCTTTGGCTTGAGCCCCTTGATTAAGCCTATTCATCCCTATGGACTCCCCTATTGATGATGTAAGGAGGTTGGGTCGCGAAACCAGAGCCTTTTCTCCCCAAACTCTACCCATGTATGTCCTTTCACTTGAGGACATGACTGTTACTTCCACATACCCCCAGCCAATTTACAAGGATTACTCTCTGTGAATTCTCAGCTATTTCTTCCAGCTGCCTCCTGTCAGATCATACTCTCATACACTAAATGTTCTCCCTCCAGAGTAGACACTTGACCTTAAGGTCAAAGGTCCTTTGGCTCTTGACTAATGCATCTCATTAGATGAGAAAAGTAGAATCTCTTCAGCAATACAGTTAACTTGACTTCGAGGTATAACAGAATCATATACGTTTTGATCCAGTTGGATAAGTATTTTTGTTTACTTGCTAAAATCTCACTACCAATGTTGAGGGCTTTAAATTCAAGTAAAAGTACGACAAAAAAGGGAAGAATTAAACACCAACATTTATGCTTAACCTAAAACATAGGGGAGTGGCCCAGTTAAAGAAATTTTAACTGATATCTATTAAGATTGCATATATTTGCATCTGGGCTAAAATGCAATATTGATGAAGCCAGAAGCATACCTTCTTTGTTTTTCAATTATCTTTGTTTTTAGGAAGAATGTCTCTTTTAGGCTGGTGCTTGCTGTCAGCAGTTGTGTAAGTGTTTGCATTAACAGTAAAATTTACAAAGAAATCTGCTGCCAGTTAATCAGAGTACTGTTTTTAGGCTGCAATCTTATACTCAATTACCTGGGAGTAGGTCCGACTGAACTCAGTGTATAGACATGAGTAGTATTACTGGACTGCACTGCATACCTATTTAAAGTTTTTAACACCACAGTTCTATACGTAGCTACTTGAAAGTAAGTCCCATTGAGTTCAAATGGGGCTTACTCCCTGGTAAGTAGGTATAGAGTACAGCCCTAATGGATTAATCTAACCAATTAATTGATTAAGATTAACCATTGAAGCAAGTGTATAACAATGAAGCATACTATCTACCTGCAGGGCCCAGGCCAAGCTGCGAGCAAGGGAATGACTTAGGGCATAGTGGAGCCTCAGTGGTACCAGGGCTGGCCCTACCATTAGGCAGCATAAGTTGGTCACCCCAGGCCTCAGATGGTGGGGAGCGGGGAATAGTGGCCAGAGGTTGGAGTTGGAGGATAGAACTGAGTGTGGCCTGCATCCCCTAAGCTAGCCTGCCATTCCATTGCCAGTGTTGAAGTGGCGTGGCCACTTATGCATTGCCCCCAAAAGAGGACATTCATTGCCCCCCCAAAAAGAGGGCACTGATTTGCATAACATTTGCATATGCTAATTTATATGTATGCATGCAGATTTAGAAATAATAATAATAATAATAATAATAATAATAATAATAATAATAATAATAATAAAAAATTTAAATAGAAATACACTATATAATCACTATAGTGGGGAAGGCTGTGATGAGGTGACCTGTGTACCTGCCTGTTCAGTTTGCTGTCCAGGCGCTTACTGTTGATTGGCAACTTCAAGGCCTCCCCTGCTCTCCCTTCTGATCGCTCTTTATCTTTAAACTGGACATGGACAGAGCAGTCCTTCAAACAGAGGGTGCTTTCAAATAGAGGACAGTTCTCTAGCAGCCCTTCAAATGGAGGACTGTCCTCTGTAAAAGAGGACACATGGCCATGCTAGGCTTCTGTACCAAGAATGGAGGGTAGGAGGGATGCCATCTTATCATTTGCCTGAGGCAGCAAAATGTCCTCAGCTGGCCCTTTCCCTCCCTCTCCCAGGCATTATTTTTAGTGGAAGGCCAGGGTTTGCCTCCTATAAATGCTTTCGCCTTCCCAGTCCATGGTCCTGGATCACCACACCAGTGACTCAAGCCACATAATACATTAATGTCCACATATAAAGATCCTCACATCACCCTTTAGCAAAGTCCATGGAAATCAGATGGTAAGAAAGGCTTATTCAGTCAGAGCTGGATATGGTTGGGCCCTAGCAGGCTCTAATTGGCCAATTAATGTAAATTTTGTGGAGGCTGTCTTTGGCTACTGTCTAGGCTCTCATCTTTTCCTCTCACTTCCCTTTCTAATGTACTGGCCATGTTTTTGATTTTAAAAAAAGAGGGGTTGGGGAATGATTGGATTACAGAGAACATATTCCCTCCTCCCCCTTCTAAAATGTGGTAAAGCAGGTTCAATGGTTCAACTTGCTTGATAGTGAGCACATTTCTTTCCGAAAGTGTGCTGCAGTTGGAGATGGCGTCTGAATCACATGCTGCTGATAGTGCAGCAGATGCTGTTTTTATTGAATGCCGCAAAGAAGAGTCACAATAAAACTCGCGTTAATGTCCAGAGCACAAATTGGGAGGGCCCGGTGATTTATGCGCTCTCCTTTGGTCTTGATTTTTTAATGCATGCAACTTGTGGAACTGGATAGTCTGTTAGCGACTTTGCCCTTACCTTTTACTTTGCAGGACTCCCACTTTCAAGGGGGCTTGAACTAGCAGAACTCCGAACCATCAAAATTGGCCAAGGCTAATAATGCTGATTGCAGATAGTCTGTTGTTGTTGCTGCTGTTTTGTTCTTTTTCTTTTCTAACTATTATGTGCCTCATTTTGGAGGGCTGAAACTTGCAAACCACTTATGCTGGAGTAGTCATTTTGGCTTCCATGATTTAATTTACCTGCTTATCAGAATTTATCAGCTTCCCCTCTCAAAAGCTCAGGGTGAGTCCTTCCTTTCTTGGCCAAATGGGCATTGTTATGAGCAAACACTCAGATGATAGAGACTGTACAGGGGAGGAAGAGGAGATTCTCAATGGCTGCCCCTCAATTGTGAAATTGCCATCTCTAGACATTTCAGGATCTTTTATTTGGACTGTCATGTTAGAACAAGGATTAAGTGAACCTTACAGCAGTGAACCTTGAGGTTCTGAAAGATTTAACCTCCAGGAAAGGGTTCCTCAGTGAGGTCAGTAATAGTAGATAAGCTTCCCTGAAAGTCAGCTTGTTTACTATTACCTTTACAAACCTTTGTTGTGCGGCACATGCCCAGTTCACAAGAGTGGCCATGTGTCCTATGTTACAGAAGGGTACCTCTGAGGGGTTGTCAGAGGACAGAACTGTATTGGAAAGCACCTTCTATTTGAAGGGCTGTTCAGTCCAAGTCTGGTTGAAAGAAGGGAGAACAGGCGTCTTGACATGACCCATCAAGAGTTAGCACCTCGACAGAAGACTGAGCAGACACACAGGTCACCTGGTCACAGTCTTCCTCAACATGGTGAGTTCTACTGCATTCCTAATTCAATTGTAGTAATTATTTCTAAATTTGCATCTATACAAATGCAAATTTTATGCACATCTTTTTTTTGGTGAGATGCCGCCTTGAGCACCATTTTTGGTGGAGAGGCGGGATATAAATTAATTAATTAAATAAATAAATAAATAAAATACATTCCTTAATGGCCACCATCCTAAGTTCATGGGGGTGGGAGGGTGATCGCAAAATGGTCTGGCTGGAGGCTGGAGCTCTAAGTAAGCCCTCCAACTTGCTCCATAATGAAATTAACAGAGATTCAATGGCAGATGCTTTGTGGTTCCTTTGTAGACAAATCAATGTGGAAAGTATTCCCTGAAGGTGGAAAGTTTGAAGACCACTACTGTACAGGAATGATTGATCTAACAACGCTGGCATTACAGTCCTTCCTTCCAATTTGGTATGCTCCACTTCATAGTACATTTTGGCACAGTGTGGGAGGAGTGGCATTCACCTCCCTTTGTTCCATTGGGTTTTTTTTTTTTTGTTTTGTTTTTACTAATTCCCTCCCCTAGTCCCCTTGCAAACAGGGACCATAGGATTGCAGCCTTATTTCATTGGAATGTATTTGAAATATACAGGGGCATATTTTTACAGTGACTAATTTATCTATGAATGTCTGCTACCATTTATTTTGTTTGCTAGGTGCCCTTCAGAGCACAAATATATTGTGGGATCTGACCAGAAAGCTAAACATATATCATTTCTTACATTTTATTATTTACTTTTATTCATTTAATAGATTTCTAATATTTAAAGACCCTCACAAAGGAGATTGCAACATTCTTTAAAATATAAAATGAATACTCGAAGCATAAAAACAATATTCAATACATACATCATCCAAATAACATATACGTAAGACAGTGGCAGATAAAACCTCAGTTAAAAGCACAGTATGCTAAAATTAATCAAATGCAGACTGGAATAAATACGTTTCTGAAGTGTGATTGATCAACCTGGGCCTCATATCCTGGAGCATGAGGAGTTACCAAAAGTCCAGCAATCCATAAGTTCTTTCTTGTTAAAAGAGAGAGAGAGAGAGAGAGAGAGAGAGAGAGAGGTGGGGCCCTGCATTTTATATTTTTCTTCTTTAAACTTGTTGGAGGGAGAAACCAAAAGGGCCCACTGAAACAGAGAGGCTTAGAGAGGCTTTAAAGGACTATGATCATGGGAAGGCTATTAAGAATAGTCAAGATTGCATTCTGGATTGTACATTATACTTGTCTCATGAAACAAGGCTTAGGGCAGGGAGTCCTTTTTCAAATGTTATTAATAGATAAAAAGTAATCCACAAGTAAATGATTCCAGACTGTAGCTACTGTGTGTATCTAGGCTAGACATGTATATCTCTGCATATTGTTTTTCTAGTCTGACTAATTGTCTTTGCTTTTAATGACTCTCCTTGATACGTCTGCTTTATGTTTCACAAATACTTCATCATGGCATTCTTTGTCACCCAGGAGTTCCATCCATTTACTTGGGCAGTCAAAACAGGCATCTCTGCCGAAGCCAGCTTTATGAAAGCGTTTAGTAGAAAATGCTTGCTCCCTGGACATCACTCGTGTGTTGATTTCATAATTGGCTGGATCAATAGCAGCCCCAGAGCTTTACTGGCTCCAGCAATGGAAGAAGGTATCTGTGAGTGCTGATATGAAATGTTTATATTAGTATCCCACCATGCAGTCCATAACTTTGGGTAAATAATACATGCCCACCACTCCTGCCTCAAAGGGTCCTTGCCCATAAGGGGCAGTGGGTGGAACATTGGGCTAGGATTGGGGAGACTTAGGTTGAAATCCCTACTCAGCCCTATTTGGCCCAGTCACAATGTCTCAGGTCTAACCCATGCCACAAGATTGTTTTGAAGATAAAGGCAGTGGCCAGGGCCTGCCCTGCCATTAGGCAGAGTGAGGCAATCACTTCAGGCAGAGATGTTGGGGGTGGGGGGCAGCAATGGCAGCCTTCTAGCTGTTCCTCCAGAACTCCCTGGTTGTTCCCCCCTGTTGGAGAACAGAGCTACATAACATGTGTAACATAACCTGTTCTGGGCCCCTTAAACTATTCTGCTGCCTCAGGTGTGGTGGAGGACACTATCCCATTGCTACTGCTGAAGTAAGTTTCAACTGCCAGTCCAGCTGGCTTCTGTAGGTGGTGGTGGGGTAGCGGTGCCATCTGTCCTTCATTGCATGCAGCAAAGTATCTTGGGGTAGCTCTGGTGATGGTGTTGGCGGCAGAAGGGAAGATATGTACAGTAGAATGAAGGCGCGTGAGTGACAGCAGAGCCCCGCGTGTGCTGGATGGGAGATTTATAATCCTGTCTGTGCATAGAGGCCCATTATTCCACACACAGATCTTCCAGATCTCACCCCCCTCTGCGCAGCGTGCAGCGTGTCGGTTTGAAGCTGCCAGCCAGCTTGCCTGTAATCCGACTCCAGCTTCTAGCTTCCCCGGTTTGTTGCTGACTAATCCAAGTAGCAAGGAAACACTCTGTAACACCACAAGTCTTTTTCTACCTGTTTATTCACTTAGCAAGTAAAGTTCTACAGAGTATACATTTCCTAGTTACAGTCCATGTGCAGAGTACAATGCATAGCAAGCATTAATTCCAGTGGAGTAGGTTGAGCTTCACTCCACTTCAGCAAAGACATTACATTGTTGCAAAGTCCAGCAAGCAATGGCCAGAAGAGAGAAAGAATAGAGAAAGCAGTCCTGCTCTTCTCTAAAATGGCTTCAGACAGAAAAAACAAGCTAGCACATCATCAGAACATACAAACCATGTGACTAGCTCATAATGATCCCAGGGTCTAGCTTTCCCATGAGAAAGAACACGGGAAAGTAGAAAGACACAACACACTTGTTTACCGCCATTCTGTTCCTTTCCATGTGTAAACACTGCTACAGCTGGTCAATGTGATTCATATCACAACATAGAATGGCAACTACTGGTAGATCTCTGGGTGGTTCTAACACCCTATTGTTTAACAACAGCAACAAAAAGCTAAATTAGGGTGCTGAAATAGAGGTAGCTTAGGGGAAAACCAGGAGTGGATTTGTATGTCAAAGGACTGCAACCTCAACTGTGGTAATAAAACAATTTCTGGCTTGAGCATGTGTTTGGAGCAGGGATGGGGACTCGGACTCAAGGACTCGACTCGTGAGTCGGACTGAGTCCCCCCTCTGACTCGACTCAGACTCGAGTCCCAATATTTTTAATGGGACTCGAGACTCGACTCGGGACTCGAGACCAAGGACTCTTCAACATCCCTGGGCTGTGCCAGAAGGAGTGGAGAGGAGCGTGATTGCCGTCGAAGAGCGCATGGAAGTGAGGTGTGCCGCTGCTTGGCCACTATAGACGGCTACCAGGAGTGCAGCCCCAACAGTGTGTCAAGATTTATTCTCTTCTGCCTCTACTTGGGAGAGGCAGAAGAAGGACCTGAGATTACTCTGTGTGGCTGCTCTGAGTGTGTTTCTGGTTGCAGCAAGTTCATCACCAGTGGAGCGGGTGTTCAGTGAGGGTGGAATTGTGATGAGATCTCACCGTTCCAGAATGGGGGCCAAACATTTAGAAAAAATCATGTTCCTCAAATGCAACATGGATAAGTTTTAGGAAGTACAGCAAGTTTATTTTTTAAAATCATTTTTCTAAAATGCAACCTTTCAGACATTTTGGGTTTGGCTGCCTCTGCCTGCCTGTCTGGGGTTCCCAGCCTCCTCTGCCTGCCTGGTCTCTTCTTGACCAGTTCAACAGTTGAATTGTCCAAGACAAAGGCCTCTGCCTGCCTGCTTTGGGGTTCCCTGCCTCCTCTGCCTGCCTGGTTATTTTGGGTTTTTCGGCCTGGTCTGTTCTTGCCAAAATCAGTTGCAGAGTTTTGAAATAAAAAGGCACACTTGTGCCTAGAATTTATTTAAACTACACATCTGAAGTAGCCTTATTTTGTTGGGAAAAACCCCCATTGATTTTAATAGTGGAGTCAGCTATGGGAGTGACTCGTGACTCGTGAGTCACCATTTTGGACCCAGGACTCGGACTCGGACTCGATACTCGGGTTCAAAGACTCGTGACTCGACTCGTGACTCGAGACCAAGGACTCTTCAACATCCCTGGTTTGGAGGCATCCCGTCCCTTAATTCTAAGCGTATGTCCTTTGCACCCCACTCTACTGTTTTGTACCTGGTGCAACTCAGGAATCTAGTTTAAAAACACCAGTAGATACACCAAGCCTGAAGTCTACCCACCTCTGTGCTAAAAGTAGCCAGCTTCTGCATGTAAGCCTTATTTGCTGGAGTGAAATGTTCATCCCTGATAGTATGGTGGCATTATGTCAACGGACTGGCATGCACTATTTTTCTTCATATAGAAGCAATTACTGAAAACTAACATGCCATTATTTCCACATGCTGGCTTCGTAGTATCATAAACAGCTCTGTTGCCAACCTGAATAATTGCACTTTTGTCCTTGCCACTGTCTCGCAGAAGAATTTTTCATTCTCTCAATAAATCACATCATATCAGGATATGGCTCAGCTTGTCTGAGTGTGGAAAGCTAAGCAGGGTCAGGCCTGGTTATTACTTGGATGGGAGACCCCTCCTCTAGTTTCCTGCACTGAGCAGGGGGTTTGACTCGATAGCTGTGTAGGCTCCTTCCAACTCTATGATCTATGAAATCTATATCTTTTACTGATGTTAATATAAAAGGGGCTTTCCCCTTTAGCATAAGTTTTAAATATCTTCCAACTACTGATAGTTATTATGAATGCACTACAATGTTTTAAGGGGGGGAAACCCACCATGTCCAGTTGTTACAGACACATTTGTTTTTCTCCTTTCCAGGAGATACTGTGGCAAAAGGCATGGCATGCCCTGATTTTGAAGAATTCCGAAAATTTCTGTTGCATGTTACTATGACAGATACATGATAAACACATTCACCTCCTCTGCAAATCATGTATTGGCTATGATGAGACCACTTCATCAGTCTTGCCTTTGTCATCTCTCAGCTCAGAAGTGGAGCCCACTTTTGATACTGTGAATTGTCCACAAGGGCATTCATTTGAAATTCCAGAGTTCGAGAATGCTCATCTTTCCCTCTATTTTGTTTTATTCTTTCCTTATGGAAATGTTTCAAAGGCTCTTTCTTTGAATAATACAATCATCTTCCTGGGCAAGGATGGACGGATGCTTCCATAGTGCAATAGGGAATATATTTTTTTGTATACTACGCAAGTAGGAGAAAAGTGCATTTTGTGCATTTTGCTGCTCCTGTTGCTCCTGCTGCTCCTGCTAAATCCCAGTCCCAAAGAAGAAGTGGAGCAGGGGAAAGAGGAGGATTTCCCTCCCTTCTTTTGCTCCCCTTTTCCTCCCTCCAGCCATACCTGTTCAATGCTCATCAAATCCGACCAAGGCAAGCCATATGTGGAAACATGCTTGCTGGACCAGGGACCACAGGACTAAATCAGATGCTAATCTAAATGGGAGTCATTGGAAAGGAAGCCATGAGGAGTGTGTTTGGCCACCTTGAGCACCACGTTTTGGTGGAAATAGCATAAGAATAGTCATGTTGAATCAGACCAAAGATCTATCTAGTACAGCGTTCTGTTGACACAGTGGCCAACCAGATCCCTATGGGAAGCCCACAAGCAGGACAAGAGCACAACTCCCCCTGTTCATTTTCTCCATCAACTGGTACTTAGAGGCACATCACCTCTGATACTGGAGGTAGCATATAGCTGTCCACACTAGTATCCCTTGATAGCCTTATCCTCCATGTCTAATCCCCCTTTAAAGCCATCCAAATTGGTGACCATCACTACATCTTGTGGTATCAAATTCCTTAGTTTAACCATGTGTGGTGTGAATAAGGGGTTCCTTTTATCTGTCCTGAATCTCCCACCATACAGCTTCATGGAATAACCTCAGGTTCTAGTATTACGGGAGAAGGAGAAAAATCTTCTCCCTTTCCACATTCTCTACACCATGCATAATTTTTCCACAGTTGTGATGGCTATATATTACCTCCAGTAACAGGGGCAGTATTCCTCTTTAGGCCAGTTGCCAGAACACAAGCGGGAGGGTGCTGTTGCACTCACATCCTGCTTGTGAGCTTCCCATGGGCATCTGATTGGCCACTATGAGAATGGAATGCTGGACTAGATAGGCCTTGGGTCTGATACAGCATGGCTCATATTATATTCTTAAGCGCTCTTGGCCTATTCCTTTCCCCATTTTGGCATTCAGTGTATCGGCAGCATGTGGGATGCCTACTTTACTAGCAGCAGTTCAAAGAGTTATCTCAACTCCTCACTTTTTAAGCAAAGGTTTTTGTGCCTTTGAACTATATACAGTAATACCTTGGATTGCAGGTAACTTGGTTTGAGAGCGTTTTGCAAGACAAGCAAATGTTTAAATATTTATTTAATTTTTTTGACTTGATATACAAGCGACGTCTTGCAATACAAGTACTGTACTATGGCTTAAATTAAAAATCTCTGTACAAATTTTTTTGGGGGGATTTTGTTTTGATATAAGAGTGCTTTGGATTACAAGCACGTTTCCGGAACGAATTATGCTCTCAATCCAAGGCATGACTGTACTTAGTACATAGGTTCATTTAGTTGCTTATGACAAGATTCATTCAGTGAATTGGTGAGAAATATTGGTGCATCTCAAGAATGATCAGACATGGTCTGAAAACACAGGGTAAGGGTATGATGGCTCTCCCTAAAGATCACTCTGCAGTATAAAGACGTTTCCCTGACTATGATAGAATCTTATTGAGGTTGGTTTAATTTTTTTTTTTAAGTCTAACTCTAATAATCACAACGGCGACATCGCCATCTGCTGGCACCCAATGCAAGTGAGCAGCTGGGGAAATTGTCTGTCTGACATTAGTATGGTTACTAGTTAATATGATTACCACACTTCCTTTTCAATGTAGTTCAAGCATAGTTCCCACAACATGGAATAAATTCACAGAAGATAACTTCCGTAGTGCAAGCAGTTAACCTGTGCCTAACAGACAGAACATTGCTTGGTGATATTCAGGGTCCAGAGGTGCCTAGTGCAATCCTAGACACATCTGCTCAGAAGTGAGCCCCACTGAGTTCAATGGGAGTTACTCCCAGGTAGGATGGCAATCTCAGCATATTATAAAGTACAACATGGTTCAAATGGAGCCCTCTGCCATAATATAATTATCTAGAAGCTCTTCTGTATTGAAAGTACTGTGCTTTCAAGACCTTGTGCTGGGGACCTTTAAAATTCCTCACAGGAGAATGTGTCAGCAATTCGATGATGATGGCGATGGCGATGGCGATGGCGATGGCGATGGCGATGGCCGACATAGATGGCATTTTACAAAGAATAGGAAGAAAGGTCCCTAATGCAAGGGGCTTACAATCTACAAATCAACATAATCATCAGGCGATCACTCGTGACCGAGTAAGATTGTCTTCCGGGATAAAAGGAGGAAATTCTAAAGAAGATTGTGTAGACTCTAGCGATGGGTCCGTAAGTGACTGTGGAGGCCAATTCTAGATCCACACAGCTTCCCACAGTGAGGACACAGGTTACCAGATAGAAGATGGTCCTGTAAAGGATTCATTTGACGTGCTTTTCGCTTAGCACGTTTCTCCCTTTCACCTTGCACTCAGGCTTCTTCAAAGTCCATGGAACCTTTGTGAAAGGCCAACCTCCATTTAGATCGTTCATGGGCCAGAGCTTCCCAGTTTTCGATGTTTATATTGCATTTTTTTAGATTAGCCTTATGAACATCTTTAAACCTCTTATATTGACCACCGATATTCCGCTTTCCATCCTTGAGTTGGGAGTAAAGTAACTGCTTTGGGAGACGGCAGTCAGGCATTCGAACAACATGACCGGTCCACTGAAGTTGGCGTTGAAGGATAATTTTTTCAATGCTAGTAGTCTTTGCTTCTTCCAGTACACTGACACTTGTTCGCCTATCTTCCCAAGTAAACAGCAGAGAAATGGATGTGGAGGGAAGTGGAGGCAGGGGCAAACAGGGAATAATAACATACATTAGAGAGTATCTTTATAATTGAATGAATATACCAGTAGAAGGCCCAGTTGAAGAAGCAGACTGACTATGCATGAGGCGTGGTGCTGGATTAGCCAAATTAAGGGACAGGGCAACCCATTTCATGGAGGATAAGGCAATCAATGGCTACTAGTAAAGACAGCTATATATTACCTCCAGTATTGGAGGCAGTATGCCTTTGTATACCTCTTACTGGAAAACATGAGTGGTAAGGTGCTATTACACTCATATTCTACTTGAGAGCTTCCCACAGGCAGCTGGTTGGTCACTGTGCAAACAGAATGCTGGACTATATAGGCTATTGGTCTTATTCAGCATGGCTCTTCTTATGTTCTTAGGGCCTGTTACCTTTGGGTGTGTAAAGAAGCTGGTACATTCAGTCAACTGGGCGTGTGTGTGTGTGTGTTTGTGTGTCAGGAAAATGAAAGCTACTTGCTAGTCACCACATGGATTGGCATCATCACTTGATAAGTTTTCATCAGTGGTGAGGAGGTTTATGAGGTGAAACTGCCTGCAGCTGCTGCATGGCAATAGAGGGAGGAGGGAAACTTCTGACCTTACCTTTAGGTGCCGGGAAGACACAGTGGAAGTGGGGTTCCTGCAGCCAGCCTGGTCGGTGAGTAGATACTTGGCCTGGTGTGGGTGCAGACTACTGAAACCAGCAGGGTGACTATCCACTTAGCACCACGTAATTCCACAGTGCTAGATGTGCTGTGCTATCCCCTGCCATCTCCACCACTGCCTCCTGGCACTGCAGAGGAAGGCAAGACTTCCCCTTGCTCTTCTATTGCCGTAGCAGTTTCACCTAGCAAACCGCATCACTGGTCACCACTGTTTTCCACGCCAGCACTGTCTTGGAGCTCTCTGCATCAGGGGTGGGAAATATGGTGCCCTCCAGATGTTTTGGACTACAACTTCCATAAGCCTCAGCCAACATGGCCAATGGTAAGGGATTGTGGGAGTTCTAGTCCAAAACATCTGGAGGGCACCTGGTTTGGGATGGTCTACATGGTGAGTGTATTTAATATTTAGTTATGGTGGGTAACCAGCACATAATGGTATTTCATTTTTAACAGTATTTGATAGAAAACAATTTGCTGGATCCAAGAACTTCTTTCCGCTAGAGGAAAGTCACAAAAGGTCCCTCCACCACATTTTTGGGAGTCCCCCACCATACCACAGCTCACCCCATTCAGGAAAGTTTCTTGACTCTTTTTGCAGCATTTTTGAGGGGCTACCGTGGGAAGGAGAGCACAGGGAAGTCCACTTCCATCAGTGCAGTTGATCCAGCATAAATTTGGATCCAGCCCAATATATGGCATTTTGTATCTGATATTGCCAAACAGTCTAGAGTAAAAAACTACTAAAGTCTAAACTACTCAATTTGTAAAAATCAACTTTTGAAGTCAAATTTTAAAATAAAAATCCAAATGTAAAAATTGTAATGTTCTTGGATGAATTTTTGAAGTATCCTCAAATTTTGTTTCAGCTTTAATTTGAAAATGTAAAATACAATACTGGAATTGGTCCAAAGGAAGGCCTACAATGAACTTCACAAGGTTAATTGATGTTTAAAAAAGACACAGGAATTGGCCTTTCTCCTTCTAACTGAGAATTATTGTTTTTTCCCCAGTTTTTGTTTTTGCTTCAGCATAATCATGTGTGCCTTCTTTTCTGTTTTAATTTTCAGCTTGTTGCAAGATATTTTGAATTTTCTGTATAAGTGATAATAGGTAAAATGCGCCCTATTGCCTAAACAGAATTTGTTAGTTGGAAAACAGGCCATAGAATTACATCTTGTTCTATTTAAATTTAGACCTGGTTTTCTTAGCCTCATTACTTCTCCTGTTGGGTTTCCTGTGTCAGTTGGATACCATTACATATGCCACATAGTGTACAAGGGTAGATTGGTTATTGCCAGAGACTAATAATCTGGATCTCTGGCATTCAAGAAAACCTCCAAATACAGCATCGTGTCCTGCTATTTGCTGACTGTTGAAATAGAATTATAAACCTTTGGCAATAACAAGGAGAATGAAAACTGGTTAGAAACACATAATTGCCAAATCCTGTGGTTGGGTTATTATGTCTTCACCTAATTGACAATCCAGCTCAACTCTGCATGTGCCAAATTCCCTCTTTACATCAGCATTACGCTTGTTAATGATTCATTTGATTCTAATTATCCTGCTTATATACAAAACAGGCTGTGAATTATAGAAACACTGTGATCCATTGGTCAGGCACCACCCTTCCTTTCCAGCCACAGATAACATTTCAAGCTGTGCGATGATTTCATGCTGCCTCCACTGAAAATCTTCTTTCGGAGATGAGCCAAGACCGCAACATTTGAGATCCAGAGTTTCCCAACAAAGCAGAGGTTTTTCAAATGCAGGATTTATTTATTTATTTTTAGTCAAGAACTTAAAAAAAATAATAATGTTACACTGAGATTGAAGGATGCAGCCCAGATCTTCCTATGCTGCACTTCATTGTCTCTGACACTGAGCAGAAAGGTGGACACTAAAGCATGCTCCTCAGGGCATATGAGCTGAGGGTATACAATGGAGGAAATCCTGGGAGTTGATGATTTTAGGGTACAAGGCTGTCAGCCAACCTGCCCCTCTAACTTCTCCTTTTCCATGGCCTGCTCAGATTGACTTTCCTCAGCATTACATAACCATCCCTGTACGAAAAGCAGCACTCATCCTCAGGCAAATTCTCAATTTCCCCTTTCCGCTCCCTGAACATGTTCATGTACTCAAGGCTGGTTCACACAGGTAAGAACAGTGATTTCTCTGTACTTGATTGGAATTTGGAGGCAGCTGAAACTGGCAGCATGAGCCAACTCCACTGAGATGCATTACTCTGAAAGCAAGGTAAATCCTGTAATTGTTGATGCCGATGCACACATGGAAGGCATCCTCCAGTGCTGCAATTGTCAAGTCATGTCAATGTTTATTTATGATATTTCAATCCCACTTTTCCTCCAAGGATTTCAGGCTGTACCGCACGGTTCCTCCCAAGCACATTATCCAAGGGCCATGCTGGCTGGGAATGACGGAATTTGCAGGCCAACACATCTGGGGGTTACTAGGTTGGGGTAGGCTGATCACAAGCTGAATATGAGCCAGCAATGTGCTGTGGATGCAAAGAAGGCAAATGCTATTTTGGGCTGCATTAATATAGAAGGATAGCTTCCAAATCGTGGGAAGTACTAGTTCCCCTCTACTCAGCACCGGTTAGGCCTCATCTTGAGTACTGCGTCCAGTACTGGGCACCACACTAAGAAGGACGAAGACAAACTGGACAGGATTCAGAGGAGGGCAACAAAGATGATCAGGGGACTGGAAACAAAGCCCTATGAGAAGAGACTGAAAGAACTGGGCATGTTTAGCCTTCAGAAGAGGAGACTGAGGGGAGATATGATAGTACTCTTCAAGTACTTGAAAGGTTGTCACACAGAGGAGGGCCAGAATCTCTTCTTGATCAACACAGATTGCAGGGCATGGAATAATAGGCTGAAGTTACAGGAAGCCAGATTCCACCTGGACATCAGGAAAAAATTCGACACACTGGAGGCATTCAAGATGCAGCTGGATAGCTAGCTGTGAGGGATGCTTTGACTTGGATTCCTGCATTGAGCAGGGGCTTGGACTCAATGGTCTTATAGGCCCCTTCCAACTCTACTATTCTATTATTCTATGATTCTTAAGGGTTGTTGCTAAAGAGAGCAAATGGGCCCAGGATCACCAAGCAAGTTTCATGACCGATTGGGGCCTTGAACATTGTTGGCCATTTTAATCTCTATGCAAGATTGGCTCTTGCTATTTTGTTTCATTTGTAGAATGACTAGAATATCACATATCCCACCTTTTCACAACCAAAGTAGTGTTCAAGATGGATAACAACATGCTAGAAACAAAAACAATTAATACAATTAATACAATTAAAACAAAAACAAACACAAAACCAGAAACAGCATGACAGATAGTTAAAACATTACCATCAGCTTAAAATTCCAAGGCTAATTAAAACAATATGCATATGTAAACCAGCTGGAAGAGTAGGCATTGGCTGGCCATATGCAAAAGGTGGACCTAAGGATGCTTCCATCTTATGGCCCCTGAATAGGAACAAGTTAATCTGTCTGAAAGTCTTAAAACTCATGGAAATCATTCTCTCTGTTATCACAAAATGTATAACCTTTTCGAGAGCCACTGGCCACTGCTCCTTTATATATGTTAATTTACTGACCTCAAACAAACATTTGCACAGACAGACCCAATCTCACCCCACTATATATGAATTTGGTGGTTACCCAGTTCTTATACATGTGGTCTGCCACTATAATTGCAGCTCCTATCTGTGTAGCTAGAAGACCTTGGGTTCCATCCGAAGACATGAAAATGGACTTCCACTTGTGCAATGGGACTTCCCCTTCCTCTCTCCCTCCTGCAACCCCTATGTCCCCAAAACCCTTCAGAGCAGATTAGGGGGACATACAGTGTCCTGCAGGGTGGAGAAAGGGGGAATCTGTTCTGCTGGAAGACAGACCCCATTGGATACAATCTTTATTATGAAATAGGATCCTTATCCTATATAGCATCAGGTTGATAAATGTTGTGGAGAGGGTTAAAAATGTTCAAGAACCAGCTATAGACAAGCCAATCCAAGGAGCCATTCATTCATTCATTCATTCATTCATTCTATGAGTCGCCCTGTAGCTGAAGCTCTCAGCCAACATGTATAATAAAATCAAATACAGTAAAAGCAATTATGAAACACATTCAAAGCATTTTTCAAAAGTTTTAAAAACAGCAGCAATAATATATTTAAAGCAATATTTAAAATAGCTTTAAAGACAACTATCCAAGCAGCTAAAACATGGAAAATGTGGTTTTAAAATGCAGGTTTAAAAAGATCATTAAAAAATAAAACAAGCAGCGGTTAAAAATCTTTTTAAAAGGCTTGGGAGAATAAGAGTGTTTGCCTGGTGCAAAAAGGTCAACAAAGTAGGCAACGGGCAGACTACTCTAGGGAGGGTATTCCACAATTTGGGGGCCACCACAGAAAAGGCCTGCTCATGAGTAGCCACCCGTTGTTGAACCTCAGTATGTCAGGGCACTTGGAGCAGGGCTTCAGATCATCTCAGGGTATGTGTGTGAACATATGGGAAGAGAGAGTCCTTTAGATACTATGACCCCAGGTTAACACTAGCACTTTTAATTGGGCCCAGAAACAAGCTGCTCTAGACATGCAAAAGAGTTTGGGCACGTCCCATGGGATTTTGACTGACATTATTCATCGAGCAGCACAGGCCCCCATGCCATAAGGTTTTTGAGCACATGGAACTAACTGCATGGTTCTTTGGATCCCTTCCATTGATATTTTCATATTTTCATTACTAATTTTAATTCTAAATTCATAATAAGTTTTCATATACAGTAATACCTCGGATTACGAGTAACCCAGTTTGCGAGCTACTCGTAAGACGAGGACAATTTTAGCAGAAATTTAGATTTGAAAGACGAGCAAGTCTTGCAACACGAGCCGCTGCCGCTTTCAAATTTAAATTTATGCTAAAAGCATGTGGAGGCGCCGGCGGCCAGCTCCCTGTCAGGGAGCCCCTGCGCGGTGTGGCTGCTCACTGGGCCAGCGCCTCCCACTGCTTTCTTGAGCCCCGTGGAGGCGAGGTACGGCCACTCGCTCAGCTGGTGCCTCGCGCTGCTGCACCGCCTCCCTGCCCGGAGCCGCTCCGCTTTTCCCTACCTTTGCCAGCGGCCGCTCACTCTGCTGGTGCCTCGCACGCTGCCATGCCGGCTCCTGGGCAGGGAAGCGGCACAGCAGTGCGAGGCGCCCGTAGAGAAAGTGGCTGCGCTGCGTCTCCCTGGCAGGGAGACATGTGGAGCCGCTCCGCTGTTCCACTCCGCTGCTTAAAATCATTTTCCTCCGCTCCGCCCTACCTTTACCAGCAGCCGCTCGATCTGCTGGCGCCTCGCGCGCTGCCATGCTGCTTCCCTGCCCGAGAGCCGGCATGGCAGCACGTGAGGCGACCGCAGAGCGAGTGGCCGCGCCGCGTCTCCCTGGCAGGGAGCCAGCTTTGCCGGCTCCCTAGCAGGGAGCCACGTGGAGCTGCTCCGCCATTCCCTACCTTTGTCAGCGGCGGCTCGCAGTGCCGCCGCCGGTTCCGTCGTATCACATCCGGCCCCAGAAGTGACGCGACGGTTAGCATCACTTCCGGGGCTGGATGTGACGAGGGTGGCGCCGGCAGCATGGCGAGCCACCGCTGGCAAAGGTAGGGAATGGCGGAGCAGCTCCACGTGGCTCCCTGCCAGGGAGACACGGCGCGCCCACTCACTCTGTGGTTGCCTTGCGCGCTGCCATGCCGGCTCCCGGGCAGGGAAGCAGCATGGCAGCGCGCGAGATGCCAGCAGAGTGAGCGGCTGCTGGTAAAGGTAGGGCGGAGCAGAGGAAAATGATTTTAAACAGCTTTTAAACAGCGGAGTGGAACAGCGGAGCGGCTCCACATGTCTCCCTGCCAGGGAGATGCGGCGCAGCCACTCGCTCTGTGGGTGCCTCGTGCTGCCGTGCCGCTTCCCTGCCCGGGAGCCAGCATGGCAGTGTACCAGGTGCCCGCAGAGCGAGGTGCGGCCAGGAGCCCGGGAGCCAGCACATCACAGTGAGTTTCCCCATTAGAAATAATGGGAACTCCGCTGATTCGTTCCTGCCAGGGAGCCAGCAAAGCAGTGATTAAATGGCTGTGGAATGAATCAGCGGAATTCCCATTATTTCTAATGGGGAAACTCACTTTGATGTACGAGTATTTTGGATTGCGAGCATGGTTCCGGAACGGATTATGCTCGTAATCCAAGGTATTACTGTACTATACTATTCACTCCCTGACTATTGAACTGAAGAGAACAATTTTTTTGTGGCTCCATAATCAATCAGACTCTTAATGAAACAGATATCAACAAGATAAAAAAAAAATCTGCCAATGTCTGATGATATTGTGATTGTGGATTGAATAGTCTTTGAATGTAATGATGTAAACATATTTTTGTGGACACACACACACACACACACTGATATCAAAGTTAGTGTTTTGGGGTAGGCAAAGTTTTGCAGCTGCCAAAATAATCAGAAGGGAAATTGAGCCAAGGACCACATAGTGCTACTGTATGAGCAAAGGTTTTAGATGGCAATAGGCCAAAGTATGTTTTGAAGATAAATAGCAGTGCTGCAGGTATTGGTTAAAATAATAATAAAGATCATCATTTTTCTTTCTTTCTTTGGATGCAGGTTGAGGGTTAACATCAGCCTATGGCACGATGCCCACAGTCATATGAAAAGGAACAATACAAAAAGCATTATTCTGTAATTGTTATTTGATAGCATAGCCTAAGTCTGCTTTACCAGGAGACAAACTAGATGGTTGGGCAATGTTCCAAATGGTCTCTAAAAGTTGAAGGAACAATGAAAACAGTGGGAAAGGGGTCATCTAAATGCCTTCATCCTCTGACTCCAGAATTCTTTATTTCCGGTTCGTTTGGGAATGGCATTTCCATATGTGGAAAGCTACATGTTTCATTCAAGCATTTCATCAGGCACGTGCTGCTGATGGATTTGGCTCTTCTGCATTTCTCTTGGATTTTTGTAAGAGTATTTTGAACCCTTCCTACCATCTTGCTCAGAAGTTAGTGGGAGTGAAGGACTAATTGCTCGGCATGAAAGAGGTCCCAGATAAGGTTCAATCCCTGGCATCTTCAGGTAGTGCTGGGAAAGACCCCTGGTCGGTGTCAACAGTACTGAGCTACATGGCCCAAAGTTCTGACTTGGTATAAGGTATGTTCCTATGCTTGGCTGAGCAAGAATCCCTTGAAGGTGATTTCTTCTCTTTTTGTCAATGTAGGTCAGCCTTCCCTAGCACTCCTGACCATTGGCCATGCTGGCTGGGGCAGGTGGAAATTAAAGTCCAAAACATCTGGAAGGCACCACCTTGGAGAAGGCTAATGTAGGATGCTCTGGGGGAGCATCCACACCCTTCCACAGCTGCCCTGTTCCTATCCCTGTTCCAAGGGTGTTTATATTTGAGAGCTCCATTCCTTCCATCCCTTTCTGGCAGCTTCTACTGCCTCAGTTGCGATCATGTTCCTTACACTAGTGTAGACTCTTGTAAGGAGAATATAATTTGTGAAGTTGGCCTAGTAACATTAGCAGAAGTGAAACCCAGGATCCAAAGAAATGTTTTATGAGAATCCTAGAGCTTGTGCAGACCAGCTGGGTCACATTTTCAATTTGAACAACAGCTCCCTGCCCCATGCACATATCAGAAAATGATTTTAGGACTCTCATAAGGTTATGGTGCATGGCGGAAGGGCAGCTCTTATTCAGGAAACAGAAGTCCAAAGCCAAACCTGGGCACATGAAACTTGCTGCACCATTCTTGGGATCGTAGCCAAAGAATTTTGAGAAATAGACACTCAAAATGAGCCACAGACTCATATGAACCACTTTACCAATACTGGCAAAATCCAAAAGGGTTGTCTCCTCTGCAGAAAGAACTGAAACTAATATGACTTGCACATCCTCCATTCCTTCAAATGGAGTTGCTTCTGAACCTATTTTTGTAGGCTGCATGTGTATATAGATAAGATGCAACAAGCCAACAGGTCAAATCTCTTTTTAGATGTTCATTTTAAAAAAGAAAACCATAGCTGCCAGTAGAATGACTAGTAGGAGACTCTTGAGTTTAATATGAAAACAACAACAACAACACTGTCAAGTGAATATCAGTTTATCATTTGCTGCTGGAATGATAATTTATCTTCATATTGCCCTCTCAAATTGCAGAAGAGGAGCATGTGGAGATATTATTATGACAATGAATTTTGGCTGCATTTTCCTCTTTGAAAAAGAACCACTTGAATTTTGTCAATCCTTGGGAGGAACAAGTAAAGTCTTTTGACTTGAAATGTGTTGGACTGCTACACACTGTGGCTTATATTACCTAAATAAAATATGTTCCACAAATAGCTCATCCAGGCCTAGTCAGGCAAAGAGTACTGGATGTTTTCCAGATAAAGTTCAGCGCACTCACATCCTGTTGTAAAAATCAATTGGATTTATGCACTTAACTGTGCCTCTAAATTCTGTTGATTTCATAAGGGCTTACTTGACGTTCTCTGGATTTCATAGTGACTGAAGAGATTGGTGCACTCTCTTGAATTACACTTGTACCTGAAGATACATGCAAATGTAAAGTGAGAATGTTAACTGTAATATATGCCATTTCTTTTCAAGAAAAGAACTCTGTAAAATGAGTGATTGCTCTAGAATTTACAGGGTCTGTTTTAGAAAACAGATATTTATATTACACTTGGAAACTGCATGAGTAGTGTTTGCAGTAACGGCTGGGATCTGGGTTATGTGGAGAGTCCAATATGCAGATATTCAATATCAAAAACAACAAAATGTCTTGTGGCATCTTACTAAGGCTAACCAATTTATAATGGCATAAACTTTCCAAGATGGGCCTAGAATCCTGTGATCTGATGCATGAAGTCTTCTCCTCATCACTTAACACTTCATGATACAATGAAGCGGACTCTAGTCCATAAAAGCTTATCCCATCATATATTGGTTAGCTTTTAAGGTGCCTCAACTCTTTGTTGTTTTTGATACAACATGGCTACCCCTCTGGAAACCGTTAAACTAAAAAGCTACTGCACCAGTAGTATACTAATATATATCAACCAGTATATTAAAAGCATGATGGCCATAGAGCCAATAATTTGTTAGAGTCTTTCTTCCCAGGATCCAGTTCCAAAGGATAGAAAACAAACAAAAAAGAAAACTTACACAGTCTGAATTCATTTGAGAAGTAATGTTTAGTGAATGGGAATTTTTTTCCTCACAAAATTTACTTTCATTTTTCAAATAAAGTTAAAAAAAATAAAAAGGCAACATGAAAAGAACATACCGTACATTGTAATATAACAAGATCACTAAAGAAATAAAGAAATGCTAAGTATAATTGTTAAGGCTCAATCCTTTGCATGTTTAGACAGAAAAAAGTCCTACAACTCCCTGCATTGCTCAGTCAGCACTGCTGCTGCCTGGGGAATGCTTGGAGTTGTAGGACTTTTTCTATCTAAACATGCATAGGATTGTGCCCTTAGTCTATCACTGATATAGTTGTGGAACAGCTAGGGTAAAACAGCCTAAGCAGAAGCTCACTATCTATGGAAAGAATGAAAACAGAAGTTAAATAGCATATATAAGGTATGTGTGTGTTTATGTGTATTAGAGTGCAATCCAGACCCAGTCTGAATGCCCGTAGCTCTCCAAACTCGGAGGATTACAGGCATTCTATGTAGGGCAGGAGAAGTGCAGAGGTGAGGGTCATTTTGGCTAAGTGCGGCACTTTGGAGCGGGAGGGACGGAGGGTGAGGCACCACCAGGATATGTCATATCATGCTGGCACCTGCCTCCTCCCCTCCCCATCCCCCAGAATGCCCACAAAACCGCTCCTCCAAGGTTGTGTTTGTGACCTCAAAGAAGCAGCTGGTGTGGTTCTTCCTGATTTTCCAACCTCGTAGCTGGGTATCCGAAAAATCCTATGGCTGCCAGGACCGGTGCAGGGCAGTTTGGCGCCCTAGGCTAGGTTATATTTAGCGCCCCCCTCTTGTGCCGGGGGGGGCTCTGGAGCAAATGCCTGCTTGCCCAGCGCCCCCCCCACCCGCCCGCCGGCCGCCTCCAGCAGCCGTTTTCCCCGCTGCCAACCGGTCGCCGCTGCCGCCACGAGCACTCCTGACCCGGCCTAGCTCCGGGCGCAGAGGAAAGCCGAGCGCGACTGCGAGCCCGCCCGGCACCCGCAATCCCCCCCCGCACTGACCTGGTGGTTGTGGTGCCTTTGTCGGCGAGGCGGCCAGGCGGGGCGTTTCTGCGCCCTCTTCCGCCATGCGCCCTAGGCAGCCACCTGGGTCTGCCTAGCGGTAGCGCCGGCCCTGTGGCTGCCAAGATGCTGTTTAGCAGCTGCCAGTCAGAAAAATATATATACACAACTGTACTTGGTTGGAATTTAATGTAAATGTTGCCTATGCCCTGAATTCATACACTGGAATCAGCGTTTTTACAGTTCTTTCTGTTGTGGACACTGTGTCATGTTATCTATGGTTTTATGCATCTCACAGTAGTTTTGTGTAGTGAATATTCTAACTATACCTACAGAGAACATAAAGGTGCAGCCAGACCTTCATCCAGTGTTTTACCATTGCCAGAAGCTAATTAGAAGTCACATTATTGTTTTCTTAGTGAATTAAGAGTAATGATAGTTTCTTCCTGTAACTGCAACGAACTAATCCTAATGGAAAGCCAAGGAAGAATATTAAGCCTGCTGAGCCCAGGTAGTCACCCAACAAATATTTTGACACCTTCTTCGATTCCAGGATTGCCACTGAGCACTCAGCATGGCTTCCCACTTTAGAAAGGATGTGCTAATGCCTTTAATCCAGTTTTTAATTCTCCTCAGCACACATCTATTTGGCAGCTGATCGCTTGGAAAAACAGAGAACAGGAGGAAAATGACTTAAATTCTGCCCTGCAAAGGTAGGGACCAAGCAAAGCTATTAGAAAGGCCTGTCTAAATTGCTAATTTAGAAAATCTACACATGTTAAATGTTTGCAGATTTTCTAAATTCGCAGTTCAGATAGGCCTTTCCAATAAAGCAGCAAAGAGACATTACTGAGTAAGGCATGATATGGGCATTTTCAGAGGGGAAAAAAAAGTGTTGGATCCAGACTTAGTCTTACCTAAAATAGACCCATCAAAATCAATGGAACTTAAGTTAGTCATTACTAAGTCCTATTTATTTCAGTGGGTCTACCCTAAGACCTGGTTCGCACATAATGAGAACCCATGATTTAAACAACCCATGGGTTGTTGTGCATGAGCAGGAGAGAGCATGCACTCTGCCTCCCTCCCACCCTCCACTTCTGCTTTTAATCAACAATTACAATTTGCTCATTGGTACGTTGTTGAGCATGACATGTCAACCTGGACTAATGGGTTGTTTAGGGGCTAAACAATCCAGAAGATAACCCATGTAACCCAGAGTGTCACAATAAGCTCCGATGGTGCCAGTCAGAGGTGTGTGTTGTTGTTTTTTAACAGAAAATGGAAGTCGCTCCTGCACTGCAGGCAGTGCTCCCGCTCTCTCCCGCTCACCCCCAACAGTGCTCCCGCTCTCTCCCGCTCTCTTCCGCTCATCCCCAACAGCCTATGGTTTTAACCCATGGGCTGTTGTTACGTGAGAACTGGCCCTAAGCATGATTAAGGCTGGATCCAACCGTTCCTCCATCCCCGACCCCACAGAATCACTCTTGCTGGTTTTTACTTTGATTTTATTCTGTTTAATTTTTTTTAAAGTTTTAATATGATGTTTTATCATATTGTATTTTAGAGCTTTAATTTTTGTAAACTGCCCAGAGTGCTTTGGCTATTGGGCGGCATAGAAATGTAAGAAATAAATATATAAATAAATAATATGGATGATTTCCTGGCTGTTATGGTGGACCCACTAGTGTTAGGAAACACATCCAGCCAGAGGTGTAAGACTGCGTCCTGGTCGGGGATCCTGCAGGAAAAAATACATGTCGCTATTGCAGTCCCAAAGATTTGAACTGACATATCTGTCTAGACTGCAGGAGTAACCCTCCTGCATTGCTCGGATAATGCCACCATGAACATTGTGCTGTGCATTAAAAATAAAGGATCAATGTTCTCCATCATGGGGCAGGGGCAGGGGCAGGTGCTATATAACAGCCAACTGGATGATATGTGAAAAGCATGAACGTATTTCACATATCTGTGCTTTAAATCTTAAATAGCAAGTGGCCCCAATTAGGATTGGGACTGTGGTATGTGGGAAAGAGGGTTTCAGCTTTTCCACCATATCACAGTCCTGATGAAAACTTCCCTTCCTCAAATCTGCTATTCTCTGCCCCCATTTGGGACTCATAGCAGTTTCCCGCTTGGGCAAATAGCAGCTTCAGGGTTGGGATTTTCATCAGGACAGCGGCACATGGGAAAGTGTTAAATCTCACTACTTGCATGCTATGGTTCTGAGCCTCCACAGTCATGCTGCTATTTAAGGGTGCAATCCTATGTGCTGGCTGGGGCATGCTGGGAGTTGTAGGCCTTTTCTCTGTCTAAACATGTGTAAGATTGCACCTTAAGTTAAAAGAAAAGAAAAGATACACAGTCTAGTTTGACCCTGAGGCAACGGAAGCCCTGTTCTCTAGCTACAGAAATTTGATTCAGCAGATCCTCTGACTTCAGAGGGTTTAAGCATCGCTCCTTAGCCATAAGGGCTACAAAATGTCATGCTTTGCTTTCCCTCACTCTTTTTGGGGAAGCTGAATTCTAAGCCAGTGTCATACAGGGACAGGCAAATCTGTCCAGCTTGATCTCCTTGAGGCTCTCATTCCAACCCCGTCCCCGGAGCTTGTTCCTTTCCCGTTCTGTGTGAGTCTCCCCACCCCTGCCCACGACGCAGAAATATATACATATTTATGTGTGTGCATTTTTCAAAAGGTGTACATTTTGGCGCACATTTTTCCAACGTTCGCATATTTGTATAGATGCACCCATTGACTAAAATATCTTTGCATGCATTTTAGAAATCTAGGCACTCTTCTTTGCGCATCCCCCCCCCCCCCATGTATGCATATTGGTATGTAAGCACCCATCGACAAAAGTATGTTTCCATGCATTTTAGTAATGTAAGCATTTTTTTCCTGTGTTCATTTTTTAAATGTGCACATGATGTCAAACACATTTTTTGTTTTTGCTTTGTGTGGAATGCATCACAATCATGGAATTTCTAAATGCAAATTTTGTTTGGGTCTGTCTTTGGATTCGGAAGGTCTGAATTCAATAATCTCGCATTAAAATGAAAGCCCAACTAATTTCTCACCCATTCTTAATCATATTCTGTGCATTTCTGTAGAATCACAGCCAAAAACACAGTTGTGACATTTTGCCTGAGAGTAGCTGTTATTCCCCCACCCTAAGTATGCCTTTTTTTGTGCAGCAAATCATAGGATAGGTTGTTGGTGATATTCTCCATTGGTGTAGACTTCCTATCACTTCACATACTTGAATTGAGCGATGATAATAATAAACACTCTCTGCTGATGTGGCATGCAATCCTACTTACCAAACACCTTCATATTCTGTTGCCATCTCTTTTAGATTTGCAGAATTATTCTCGTGAAACAGATTCCAGAGGCTGCTAATTTACTGTGCACAAGAATCAAAAGCCAGCTGCTCACAGGAAAAGCATGAAATCATTTGTATTAGTTCTGCTGAATTGCCTCTTTATAAAACTAATTTACAGTTTTTCCAAAGACAGATGTTTAGCTCTGCATTGCTAAATGCTTCAGCTCTCAAATAGGATTTGCCAATTTATATGGTGCAGGTACAGAGAAATCACTAACTGGTGCTAAAATGTTTATAGTGAAAGGAGTGATGGGAGAAGAAAAATATATATTACCCAAGTCATATTTGGAATCCAATAAACAAAGCTGCAGGTTGTTTAAAAATCATGGTTTTCTTTATCTGTGAAAATGTGGAAATGCAACTAACCTCAAAAAGGCAGCAAACACCGCCGAAACATTGGAAACATACACTCTTGTCGTCTGCTATAAATAAAGGTAAGCACCGTGGCTACTTAAAGGAATGTTGACTTCCAATTTTACTGTTGAGTCCAACTTGGCTTTTTGCTTTTTTGGCTCGAAGTATGGTTGTAATTGGCAAATAAAATTTAATCTTGATTCAGCCTTGACTTCAGATAAGTGGGGGGTGTTTTGTTGCAAATTCTGTAAAATAAAATAAAATAAAAAGCCCACATGCTTAAGGGAAAGAATGAGGTTTGATCTATAGTGACTTATTCATCACATATGTGGAGAGATTACTGCCACTTCCATTTTAAACAGTTGCACCAATGTGTTTGAGGGCAATATCATGGCAATGTTGGTGGTATAACACATCATGTGTTGCAAGTGCTGGCTCCAAGTGGTGTCTCACCCCAGCTCCAGGTTTTGGGGGCCAATGGGCCCCCTCCCTCAATGAGTCTACCTTCTCACTGCCATTGTCACCAGCTGCTATTCCTCCTCGTTCTCTTTCTCATCACTGCTACCACTTGCTTGCTTGACAGGTAGAGAGCCATCAAGCAAGTAGGCAGTGGCATCTACTGCTCCTCCTTCTCATCACCACCATTGTCCAGGCCAGAGCTAGAGGCAGGTGAACAAGCAGGTTACAATGATGAAGAGGAGGAGAAACTCCAGGGGGCTCTTGTCGGTGGGGCCCCTGCTGGGATGTGGGTCCTCAGCAGGTGCCCGACCATACCTACCCTTGATGCTGGCCCTGTGAGTTGTAGTGTTACACCAGGGCGACCAGTGGTATACCACCACCTCAGTTCTGATTTGCTCATACAGCAATGCACAGAGATATCCCTTATTTGTACTTGGGTGTCTAACTGCATCACACCTCCTCCATATTTTTTGCATGCTTCAAGTACATTAGGCATATATAAGCCTTTCTGGAACATGAATTGCCAGATAACATCAATCTAGTTCAGCACTCTGTCTCTGGCAGTGACCAGCCAGCCAGTGAGGAACATAGGAAGTGGAATCTGCTTCCAATAAAGCATGCTTAAGACTGCAGCCTCAGTAATGGAAGGGAAAATGGACACGTCCATACCCAAATCCAGTCACGTTAAACAGACCTGTAGCTGTAGAATCTGTGTTTATTATTTTGGATCGAGCCAATGGATGGATCTTGCCACACCTCTATTTATTTATTTCATCTATATTCTGCGTTTCTGCCCCCCCCCCCCAAAACCTGGCACTTAAGGTGGCTAACAATAAAATACAGATTAAAACCAAAATCTTAATTAAAACATAACCCAGAAACAAGTAAATTAAAAACACAATTAAATAAAACACAGCAATAAAAGAATTGCACAGCGCCCAATCAATATATAGCAAGGGCCTGTCTGAATAAAAACATCTTTGCCACCACTGCTTCTTCCTAACCTGTATTAGCTTCTAACTTTCGTTTGTTTGGAATTGTGGTGGCCTATGGCTTTGAACAATAAAGATACCTGCATGTATATCATCTTCTTAAAAAATGATCTTTATTTGATGTCGGAAGCAGTATGTTAAGATTTTATGTCTTTAAAATTAAAAGCAAACATTTTATTATCTTGGATTCCCTTGCAATAGCACTCCTTCAGTCCTTCTACACATGGATTCTGCTTTCCATGTTTCATTAACTAATTTAGAGCTTTAAGGTGCCTTAAATTGGAATCTTTCTCATACAAGGTGAGACTATTTGTCCATTTAGCCTGATATTGCCTACACAGATTGGTAGCAGTTCTTAAGCAGAAGTCTTTACCATCACCTAATCCTTTTAAATGGATATGCACTGAACCTAGGCTTTTCTACATGCAAAGCATATGCTTTTTCATTGACCTATGATTCTTCCCAGTATACTTTCTAAAGTATTCTTGGGGATGACAATGTTAATTATGTGTATGACCTTCCATTCTTTTCTTGGATTAAAAATGATATGATCTTCTTCAATAATGCTGTCTGAAGTATTATTCCTAAACTTGCCCCTTCAAATGAGAAAGATATGCTCTATTCCAGATGTGCTTACCAGCCACATTGTAATTTCCACCACGGATCAGACTAAAAGTACATAATGTGACATCTTCTCATGGTTGTTTAGCATGTGCAAGCTTCCAGGATTCAGAGTTCTTGTTTCCTAAATCAATATACACAACACACAAACTCTAAAAAGACTTAATTATAAACAAGCTTTTATAAACAAAATGTTCAGGCAGGTAGAACAGAAGAACAAATGCCAAGTCAAATTCAAAAACTACCAAGAGTTGCAAGTCTAGTAGATTAAGCACACTGCATCAAGCACATGAAGAGGTGGTGACGTGCATGACAATTTTTGCCCTGAGCCACGATTCTGTGCTGTAATGTGCACAAGGAGCTCCCAGATATTCAGGCTGCCATATAACCATTTGATTGTGGAGGTGCTTTTCATGGACAGAACTGTTCCCTCAATTGAAATGAATAGAGGAACATTTTCTGGGCAAGGTATAGATTTTGTAGATCAATGTCCCTGTGTCTGCAGTAAATCACTGGGCTGAGTGAGGATGAGGCACATCCACAGCTATCATCACACACACACACACACACACACACACACACGAGATATCAGTCATGATTGCCTGTGTTCTGATTTCTCACTTGATGGATCAGGTGCGTATTCATAATTTGATGAAGAGAAGCGGTTGTTACAACATATAGAATCACAGCAGCATTTCACAAACCACATACTTCCTCTGAATTGTCCTTTAATAAAGCTATTCTGCCATAAATATACTGTAGGCTCATAGCGAAGAAAATGATCAAACCATCATCACCCATTTTAAAATATTCTCCCGCCTGCCCCCCCCCCCCCCATGTTCAGGTTTTGACTCGAAATGCATTATTTTTTTACTTTGGATTTCCATCACAGCCTATACTTCTGAACAGCATCATAGGGAAGGTGTCTCCCTGAATTTAGAAGACTCTGAAATGTTGTTCGCAAAGACTTGGAGCTAGAAAATCTGTGTGTCATTTATTCTTTGAATATGATTAATGATGCTGAGTGTTTTGCAAGATGTTATTAAAACCAGAAGCCGATGACTTCATTGTCTCCGACAATGACTTTGAACATGGGGTCAGTTCTTCTACTTTTAAATTTCTTTGCAAGATTAAAAGGAAAGTAAAAACAATTGCATTTTGGGGGGCTTTACACAGATGTGACAAAGTGGGACACACACGTTTTCAATATGTTCCTTCCAATAAAACTTCACCTAATTTCTACAATATTAGTGGCAAGAAAAGATATAGCCACCAGGAAAACATGCTATGGTTGAGGATTACTGCTGCTGGATAATCTCTCTCTCTCTCACACACGCACGCACGCACGCACGCACGCACACACACACACACCATTCTTAAAACTCCTTATGGAAAGTTCTTCATATATTTGATTACAGGGGGGGAAAGTGAATTTTTTCCTTGCCCTTCTTGAATAGAAGAATTAAAATGATCCATAATAATGATCATAAATGAAATATTAATGTGTTTAGGATTTCTTTTAAAATGTAAACAAATTCTAAAAGTCTTTATTGGGTTGCAGGTAGCGACAAATGAATCTGTCAGTTTTGGTTTCTCATTTTTTCCAGTTTAAGGTTGGTTCATCCCAAACCTTGAAAAATTCTCTATTCTCAAGTTTGGTTAATCCTGATAATTCCCCCCCCCCCCAAGTTTGCATGAAAATTCATGAGCATTTTTGAGCACATTTTCCCCAACACATCCATTTTTGTATGCTTGTTTTTGTTTTGTTTTTTGGCCTAATATCCACATCTTTTGCAAGAAGTTTTCCTAATATAATGCATTTTTGAGCATATTTTTTGCTTGGAGAACTCCTTTGCAAAATTCGGAGAAGTGTGAATTTTGAAGGATTGCTGAGTTTCAGTTTGCAGAGTGGTTTAAAAGTGCAAAATGAGGCAAGTTCACATTAAAATGCAAACTGAACTCATTTCTCCCCCATCCCCAGTTCTAGGCGATGTTGTGCTGAACAAGGGCTGATCCACTGTTCTGCTTTTCACCAATTAAGCAAGTAATGAATCAATCTGGATAAATTGGTCAGGTTTTAATCAAGCAACTCTGGATTTATACCCATGCTACCAAACATAAAGCCATACTCAGTCCTCCCTCTGTGTCTTTGTCTCTTATTCCTCTTCAGAGACCCTTTCAGAGACCTGCTGTAGCCCTTCTAATGTTACACACACCTCATGGGTTGCCGGGCCACAACCTGACCTTAAATTTGTATGAAAAATTAAGTGGAAGGCAGACGATTGAGTTGTGGTTTCTTTCAGTTTCATATCATTGCCTTTTGCATCTGGCTGAAAGCAAAAAAGGGTGGGGGGAGAAGGCAGCTGCCTGATACTATAATGTCACTTTCAAGTTCTACGCTGAAATAGCATGATCTGGGCTTAGAGCCATTTTTCAGCCAATCCTTCTTCCAGGAAACGTGATGATGTGAAGACAGACAGGACTGAGGAAAGAAACAGTCCAACAACCATCTCACTCACTCTATTACTACGAATCACCCTGTTATGGAAGAAGAACTACATAGCCTTCACTGCTTCAAAAGAAGGAAAATGATGTGACAAAGCCAGGAAGTTAAATTAAACAGAGACGAACTACAAAATCAATTACGCATCTGCGTGTGTATATACACACACACACACACACACACACACATCTCGGTTCTAATTAAACGTTTTTTTGGAAATGCATCCTCTTCATTGGTGCAATAAGCAATCTCAATTTGAGACAAAAATAAAACTAGGTCATTTGACAGCAAATTTAAATTAAATAACACCTCACCCATACACAGAACTTTTGTTGGCATTATGTAGTTCTTCACAGAGAACAACAGAGTAGAAAGGAAAACACAAGCACCTAAAAGAGGAACAAAAGAGAGAGATGTGAAACTGAATGGGGAGGGGAACGTTATGTCCTAATATGCCTACAAAGCTGATCAGAAGAAAATAAATAAATAAATAGAGGGTGGGGAGAGGGATATGTAAACCTAACTGAAAGATAGTCTAACACGATTATGCACCTGATTACAAAAAAACAGTTATATTAATAACAGAAAGCACATGGTAAGTCCAGTTCCATTCATATATGCAGTCACAGAGTCACAGGAAGCCAAATACAAAATTATAATAATTAATTTAGAAACATAACATGACAGCCCACCATGGATTATTTAACCCATGGTGAGGCTGCAGCATGTGTGGGGCACACGTGGCCACCATTTTAAATACGTATCCCCCACTTAAGGGTTGTCATGTTGTGCAAACCTGGTGAGCATGAGTTACGTGAGGGTTAAACATGGTTTGTTTTAGGGTTATGTGTGGGTTGTTTAACCCATGCATAAGCCATGCTTGCTGGGTTTGTATGACACAACAACCCCCGAGTGGGGGCTGCATATTCAAAATGGTACCTGCAGGCTAGTTAAATGACCCATGACATGACAATCCACAGCATGTCATCCGAACCCGGCACCTAGGTTGGATCCAGACTTAGCCATTCTTAGAGTAGACCCATTACAAACAATGGGACTAAACTACCATGTCCCACTGATTTCAATGGATCTACTCTAAGTAGTACTTATTTGGATCTGATCAATTAACAGCATAGGATTACAGCTTGTTTCTGTTTTGGATGGAACAATGACACTACATTCATGAGCTGATTTACTATGATTTTTCTGTTATCAACACATCTGATTTTGTTTGCAGCTTCTTGTGGCTCTATGATTATATATATGAATGGAAATTGACTTACCCTGCATTTTCTGTTATTGATACAATTGATTCTGTAATCAGGTCTATAATCATAATAGCATTTCCCCCCATTACATTATAGGTATCCCTATTTTAATACTCCATTCAATAATTTGATGCATAAGATCACAACATTTTAATGAGTGATATGAGTGTCAAAATATCAACTTAAGCCTTGTGTAGTAGATTTAGTATACCATTGATTGTGATCCAAAAAAGCTTGGGGATGTGAAATTTTGTACCTTGGACTAATCTGGAGGCTGAACTGGATACATCTATGAAGGGCATCTTATAAATGCAACTAAGTAATATCCACCACTACTCCACCCATTTCCAAAAACAATTTAATTTTTTTACCCCACTATATTTCCTAGCATAGGAAGTGGATTAGGGTTGGGAGAGGATGCAGGGTGACAACGGTTGTCCTTCAGTAAAATGGCTGCGCGACAACTCTGGGTCCAACAATTCCCTATACTGGGGGATTCTTGCAGGTCAAACTGGTTGGTAGCCCGGATTTTGCCCTTCCTAAAGCATGGATTTTGGCTTGTGTGCTTGAATCATGTGGATTTATTTGTTCTCAAGGCAACTTTTGATGGTGCACTTGTTCCCAACTCGTGGCACACTAGGAAAGTGTAGGGTGTTTTTTTGGGGTGGGGTAGGTTAAGTATCTCTAAATTGCCTAGGCCAGGTGTAGGCAACATGGTGGTCTCCAGATGTTTTGGACTACAGCTCCTATAAGCCCCAGCCCCAGCCAGCATGGCCAATGGTTAGGGACTATGGGAGTTGTAGTTCAAAATGTCTGGAGGGCACCAGGTTGCCTGTGCCTGGCCTCAGTTCTGGTACACCCTTGTCAAAGTTCTCTTTATGTTGGATACACATAGAGCAGGGGTGCTGAACCTCTTTCAGCCTGAGGGCCAAATTTAATTTCAGCGAAGCTCTCGGGGGCTGCATTCCAGTGGTGGGTGCAGTTGAAGGCAAAAGGGGTGGGACTGAAGACAAATGGGGTGGGGCCAAAATAACAAAAAGTACCAATACGCTGTAGCTTAAAGCTCTTACTGCTAGTAACTAAGCCTCAGGAGAGGCATTTCAACCTTTTAGAATGGGGGAAAGATTGCACCAAACCCAACTGCTGGTTGGACAAAAGGGAGTGGGGCCAGACTTAAGGGGGCATGGCCTTCGGGGGAACCCCAGAGGCCAGAATGAGATCCCAGCAGGGCCAGATTTGGATCCCAGGCCTGAAGTTCTGCACCCCTGATGCAGATTTTGCCCTCAAATCCAGAAAAAAAAACATGCAAGAAAGAGGAAATTTATCAGCAAAAAAGAGGGCACAGATTTACACAAAATTTGCACATGCTAATTTTGAATGTATTGAATGCAAGAAAGAGGAAATTTATCAGCAAAAAAGAGGGCACAGATTTACACAAAATTTGCACATGCTAATTTTGAATGTATTGATGCAAATTTAGAAATAATTACTATAATGTAAATAGAAATCCAGTGCATCTCACCATAGTGGCCAAGACTGTGATCTGGTGACCTGTATGCCTGCTAGGTCAGCTGTTTTCCAGCTACTAGTTGTTGTTGGGCAACTTCAAGGCCCCTGCTCTCCCTTCTTCTGATTCTTCTTTATCATTAAGCTGGCTTTAGAATGGACAGCCATTCATACAGAGGGCACATTCAAATAGAAGATTGTCCTCTGACAGCCCTTCAAATAGAGGACTGTCCTCTGTAAAGTAGGACACATGGTGACCCTAGCACCTGCGGAAAGCCCACACTTCTGCAGGAGACCCACTGCCAAGTGCCCGCACCTAGTCCCACTGCCCTTCATCGTTGCCACTTGCTCCCTTGTCTTCCCTTTCCTTTTGTCCCACAGAGGGTGAACAACGGTGGCAAGAAGGAGGTGAATCAGCAGCTGCCGCCTCGCCTGCAACGTTCTGCTTGACAAGCAAGCAGCCAATGGTGGTAAGGAGAAGGAACAGCAGAGCTCGTGCCAGTGTCAGCAAGGAGGAGGGAAGCCCTTGATTAAGGAGGGAAGGCTGTTGAGAGTGTCTTGCCAAGGGCCTTATGAAACCTGGATCCATCAAGGCCTCCTTGTCTCTAGAATATTTAATATCACCATAAATTGAACAGTTTTGGACTGTGTGTTCAAGCAACGTTTGAATGAATTCTTCCTCAGATATGCTATATTACTCTGTGCCTTCGTTTTACACCCTCACTTAATGCACCCATGCAGGGGAACCAGGCTTCAGTCCATCTATTGTCACATCTAGTAAAATACTGACAATTAAGGAAGCACACAATATAAAACCACAACTCAGCTCCACATTTTAATAAATGTGAACACTGCTGGGGAACATATGGATATTATGAAATTCTGGAGAATAGGGGAGCAGATAAAATATGGCTTGGATTAAAAGCAAATATTCAACTAGGAGTTGGTTTGAAATTTTAAAAATAAAATATTGGTGTGAAAAGCCATATGCAGGCTATGCTTTCCAAGGAGGCATAGTAATCATTGAAGGAATATGCATTGCCACTGGGAAATTTGGAAGAAGAAAACAATTTTTAAATGTATTGTTTCTGCTGGTGTGACTGCTAATGAGAGAAACAAATAAGTTTCAGGTGATGCTAGCATAAGACAAAAACAGTGGAATATTGTGTGTGTGTGTGTGTGTGTGTGTGTAATACAGTTGCTGTTTTATTAGACTTTAAAATTATTGCTTACACTTACAGCATAATAAAAAAAATTGAAGCATTGCAGAAAAAAGTCTTTATGCAATTTCTAAGCATACTGGAGATTTTTTTGTTTTATATTGCAGGGAGCAATATTACTTACCTATAAATGTGTACCATACACACTTTCAACTTATATGAAGAATGATGCAGGCAGGTTAGACACAAAACCATATGCAGTGCAGCTCATGCCCTGTGGAATTTGCAAATGTACTTTTCAAATCATTATTCCTTCTTGGTAGCAAGAAGTTTGTGGAAGGCAGTGCTCTCTGTGCAGCAGAACCTGTGCAATGGAGTCTAATAAAAACACTCTGGAAGGCTTCTACATAAAGTCCCTACTTCTGATATTATTATTATTATTATTATTATTATTATTATTATGTGAAAAGGGATCAAAATGGTTCTAACAGCATCTATTCATGTGGTGCATTTATGCACTCCTGGCTTGCCGCATCAGTTAATGAAAATAAGGGAGCAAAAGTACAGTTCTATGAGCAGTCAAGCAGCTTGCATGCCAGACCAATACAAATACACCTACATGTTATATATCAGCCCAAGCAAACCACATCTCTTTGTGCCTAAGTGCCGATGGCTGAGTATTTCTCTGTGTAGTTTGTTCCTGACTGGCTTGTTTTATAGATGTTTTTGGAGATGAGTGGGTGGATTGGTTGTGGGAAAGAAATACAAGGGTTCATATCTGCAAAAACATTGTTCAGAAAGAAGACTTTTATGCCATGTAGACTTTTACGCTGTGATTTGGCTAAGGGCACTAGATGTTTGGGAACAGGCTTTTGCACATGTATCCAGCATCTGGATGGGAAACTGGACACATTCTGGGTGCTGAACATGCAGTTCCCCCCTCTAATTCAGCAACCAGGGCTGTGGGCTTGCAGACCCTTTTTTAAAAGCTAAAATCCCTGTTTCTAATTGAAGTGGGGACAGTGGACAGAACTCTGTCTGTCAGTCTGTCTGTCTGTCATTATTTATCTATCCATCCCCCATCCCACTCCCCCACCAAACAGCTAATTGGAGGGATCAGTTAGCTTTAAAAAAATGTATTCCAATCCAGACATGTTCTTTTGGATTAGAGAGCATAAGGCTGTTATGCTCTACACGAGGCTGTTAATCAATTGTATCTACTTTTGGGTTTTTTGTTTGTTTGTTTTTTGGAATTGAGTTCCAAGCACCACATGAAGAGCATTTCCTCTCCTGCTTTTTCACTACATAACCTCTAGGTGGCAGTTTGGTATAGCAGAATAGTGCAATTACCCAAGTGGAAAAAGCGTGTGTGTGTGTGTTTTGTTTTTTGCTTTTACAAATAATACTGTATTTTCCCTAGTCTAAAAAACAACTCACCAAAAGTGCTGTACAAAAGCAGAAGTGAAACTGGAGGGTCAAAATGTCATCTAAAAAACCCATAGACAACTGTGAGTAGGGAATGATGAGTGCACAAATTCCTCATATAGGAAAGCCCAATGTATTATGATCTGGTTTCTTATAAAGCAGTGTTCTCCAACCTTGGGTCCCCAGAGGTTTCTGGCCTACAACTCCCAGCATGTCCCAGCCAGCAGCTGGCTGGGGCATGCTGGGAGTTGTAGGCCAGAAACCTCTGGGGACCCAAGGTTGGAGAACACTGTTACAAAGGTTATGTGATTCAAAACAAAGGTATATCACAGCACAATCCAATACATATCTACTCAGAAGTAAGTACCACTGAATTCAATAGGACTTACCACTGAATTCAATAGGACTTACCACTGAATTCAATAGGTAAGTAAGTGAATATAGGGTTGCAGCCCTAATAAACTATTCATTGAAGGGGGGGGAGATTCAAAGTTGAATTTGAGAAAACATGTAGATACTGACCAGTTCTGTTTAAATAACAATATAAAACTTTACACAATGTGGTTCAAGGGTACGATATCACAGACATGTGTTTGTCTATAATGCCAGTGGTTTAAATTAACCATAATTATTTCTATAACACACTGATAACCTGAGCTAAAAAAGACAAAGAAAAAAGAAGACAGGAACCTTGCTGCCCTGTGTTAGCATAAAGCGGTCACTTTTGTGACTATTTTCATTGATTTCATATATAAGACATTATATGTGATTATATACTTTTATCTCATTCATGAAACTGGGTACCATGATAGCAGGAGATGCAGCAGTGGCTGGGTTCACCAAGCTCTCCGCAACATAATACTGGGTCTCTCTGTTTCAGCTAGTAAATTATAAGAACGAAGTTTTGCAGAAACCTCTCACCTGAGATGGTCTCTTTCCTCTCACCCACACACTACATTTGTTGGCCTTGCCTAATCACTGGATGGGATATACAAACAACAAAGAGGTATGTAGTGGCCATAGTGGCCATTTAAAATCTGAGCAGGACCGGTGCAAGGCAGTTTGGTGCCCTAGGCAAGATCAGATATTTAGCGCCCCCCCTTCCCACTTGAGAGCGCTGTATTTTTTTTCAAGGTGTTTCTGGCGCCCTCTTTAGCCCTGCGCCCTAGGCAGCTGCCTAGTTGGCCTAATGCTAGCACCGGCCCTGAATCTGAGCATGTAGAAACTGCCCCACAGGGAGCCATTCTAGCGATGCACCGTGCAGAACCTCCTGTCCTCACATTGCAGCCAAAAAAATATCTCTCTTCAGGTTTGTGGCAGTACAGTGGTGACAGAGGTTCTGTGTTGTGACCTGCTGCACAAGAATGGCTGCTATGCACATTGCACACTCTCCATGAAGAACTCTTTAAATTGGCCATCTTGTAGCTCCTTGGTTGTTTGAATCGACCCTATGAGTCCTCTGATTATGTAATCAGGTATTTTGGGATACTTCTTTGGTTGTTCTTTTCTTGTCACCCCAAAACCACAGGGCTTTTTTTTTTTTTTTTAAGAAGTGCACCCAGGAACAAAATGTGCAGTTCCAAAAGGATATTAATGTAGTTCAAAAGAATGAGTCATGAAAAAGTTGCATTATGTTATCTAACATAAAGAGTGACTGATATCAATGTGAAAAGTAAAGTCCAGGCTCCTCTAGACTCCCAGACCCTGCTCAAGCATACTTATTTCTCCCCTCTACCCCTGCGGACTCAACTGCTACTCTCCACAGAGTGTTCATCAATGTTTCCAAAATGAACAAAATCATTCTAGAAGATGGGGACCCCTTTCCTGACAAGTCATCATGTGAAGTCGTCAACGTTGTGATAAGGGCACAATGATGCCAGAAAATATCCAATATGGCATTCTTAAAAGGGAGCTTCTTGGGGCAAAACTACATAAAATATTTGTGTCTGAAAGTATCATTGGCACACTGCAAGAGCCAGTCTGGTCCCCAATGAAAGAAAGCCTCCTGGAAGCCGTATAAAGATTCCCCCAAATACAACAAGACAAGGGACAAAACTATAGAGCTTCAAGAAAAGAGAAATCTATCTAGATGTATTTTTAAAACATTTATTTATTGCATTTATATACTACATTTTTTCCTCTTGGAAGGAATCCAAGGCGGCTACATGGTCTTCCTTTTCTCTATTTTATCCTCACAACAACATTGTGTGGCAGGTTAGATTGAATTGAGTGTCAGTGACTAGCCCAAAATCACCCAGTGATCTTTATGGCCCAGTTGGGGGCTAGAAGCCAGGACTCCCCAGTGCAACACTCTAACCACTACACCACATTGGCTCTTGAGAAGTCAGCCACATATTGACCTAAAAGAGGCACTTAGGAAGTATGTGATCTCAGCTTTCCCAAGATCCCACTTCACTCTAGATGGAAACATGCTCTCTGCCTCCTGACATATGACCAGTCACAAGACAGCCATGCCCTAGATGACCACACACACACACACACACACACTGATTTCTCACTTGGAGGCTGAGAGACACCTGGCCCCTTGGCACTTTCCATAAGCAGAGCTCCACTCACAGGGATCCCTCTTCCCCCTGCACTACAATCTTCTCCTTTCAGCAGTGTCCTCTGACCCTCTGTGTAGCATTTGGGGTGGGGGGGGTGGAGGAGTTGTTGTGGGGAGGAGGGGCAGGGAAGTCCACTTCCACCAGCCCAGTTGAACATGCCTAAATCTGGATCCAACCTTTAAAGAAAAAAAAACCTTTAAAAGTCCAAATAAAAGATTATATGGGGCCCATAAGACGATCAACTTTGTACCATTGTAAATGATTCCAGTTCTTTCTATTTTCTGTTCAGTTTGAGCAGTCATATATTCATAACTCCACTTGGGATAAGAGAAAATTGGTCCATTATATTTTGTGGAGCTTGAGATATTCCAGCATTGGAGATGACACCACAAAAAGGATAACTCTTTAATTGTGTATGGCACATAATATCTCCATTCCTTTCTCCTGGTTCTGATTCTTGAGTCTTAGACTACCATGCCACACACAGCCACAAAAAAACTATCCATGAAGTCCACAAGTCAGATTGGTTTAAAATAAACAGAATGGTAAGCTGAGGCTGTGGTATATTGTGTACCTATTTTTACTTGTTGGATGCTGGAGTAGTGATGGGAGAACCAGATATTTTTGAGCTTGCCAAAATTCTCCAAAATTAACTTTGAAGCTCATTTCGGCTTGCTCCCATTTTAGATTTTGACCCATTTTTCGGCTCATTTGAAGAGGAAAAGTGAACATTTCTGTATGTATTTTTCAAAAGTGTGCACTCCCCATTGACTAAAGTGAGAAAATGGTTTTTCTCCCCCCCCCCCCTGCTTGCGTCCAAGGTTGCAAATGGGATACATTCACATGATTTGCAAACAGAAATGAAATTTTCATACATCCCTAGCTGGAGGGCACCATATCCTCCTTCTCTGTGATAATGAGATATACAAATTGCAAGACTGAACCACAAAACATTTCTTCGCAGCCTTTGTTTCTATGCAGCTTTGTGGGTCAGAAATGGTGACAATATTTTTTAAACTTTTAAGTATTTGGAGTCACAATCCAGATCAGTTAGACACTTTTAAAAGGTTTAACAGTACAATTCTATAGATCTCTACTCAGATGTAAACCCCACGGAGTTAAGTGGGGCTTGCTGATGTTGTGTATAGGATTTCAGCCTAAATCTCTCTCAATGAAAATGTGCTTAATTTTGGCTGGATAGTTGCTAAAATAGAGATTAGTCTTTGCTACACAGTGAGCTTGTTACAGTTGACTGACAGGACTTCCCAGTGTGTCCTCTATTTGTCTTTAACTGATAACTAGTGAAATGTAACACTGAGAGTGTCAGTTTTGTATTTGCAGGAGGGTTTCTTGTGAAAACAGAAGGCACAAGCCACAGACTTCTTGTATGGGTGTGGGTGTGTTTTCCACTTCATCTGAATTCTTCATTTGTCCCTTCTTGGTTGGAAGCAGTTCCTGCTACCAATTACCAAGTTCTGAGAAAAAGTGCTAGGCTTCCCTCACCCCATTGCTGCCCCCTCCCAAAAAGAAAGGGGGTGGGGAGAAGAGAAGAAGGTAAAAAAAAAAAAAAACTCCAAATAATGGGGAAAGGAAATGATTATGGCTGCATTCCTATGCATACTTTCCTGGAAGTAAGTCCCATTGACCACAGTGGGATTTTCTTCCAAGTAACCACCATTGTGCTTTAAATAATCTCTGTCACTATGACAGAATAGTCTCTTGTAGTTCCATAAGAGTGGAATAATAGGAAGTGCCAGGACAAGATATTAAAGAATTCAAGGGATGCTAATACTACACAGGTATTTACCACAGAAGGGTATGTATAGTGTTATGATTTCATTTTGCCTGCAAATATTGTTGGACAGATTTGCTAAAGGGCTGATTCCAAAGACTCATGAATGGAAGAAAAAAAAAAAGCTGTTAGCACCTTTCTGCAAATTCTTGCACTAGAGCTAGGCTGCACAAGAGCTTCCACAGTGCTATCATAAACAGGTTCTATTTATAGCAGTTCTTACGCTTTTGCCTGTGCATCAGGTTGCACAATCTCTTGTGCAAACAGAAGAACATATTTGGATTTAATTTCACTTCTCCAGACCATTTTGTCTTTATTCACATTGCTTTTATGCATGCTGTTCCTCCATTTTTCTCCACTTCCTGCAATATGATACTGAAGAGGAAGATTTGGCTCCATTAACATTTGTAGTTGACTCCAACACATATTTGGCATTTACGTAGGTTCTATCCTTCTCACCATTATATGCAATGGAAGAAACACAGAAGATAATAAATTCATTCATTCATTTTATTATTTATTTCATTTATTAAATGCCTCATATAAGAAACTTGTCTAGGTGTTTTACAATTCAAATAAAATCACAATAAAATCAACAATTTAAATCTAAAACTAACTAAAATGGCAGCTATGGCATCCTTTGCAATATTGTGCAGTGCATGAAATGGTTCTGACGTAAAATAGGAAGCACCCCATCCAGCAAACTTGATATTTTAGGTAGAGTGCGACCTCATCCAGTACTGGTTGCAAACTTTCATCTATCCAGATCCCCCAAACTACAGTACTTCTATCCTGTCTGGATTAAGTTTTGGCTTGTTTGCCCTCATCCATTCCAAAACCACTTCTAAACCCCTGCTCAGGGTTTCTGCAGTCTCTCTGCAATGAGTGATTGACGTGAGAGGTACAGCTGTGTATCATCTGTATATTCATGATGCTTTAGCCCAAACCTCTGGATAATTTCTCCCAACAGGTTAAACATGTTAAAAAATATAGGACTCTGAGGCACCTCAAAGTCCAATGGCCATGAGCTAAAAAAGTAGTCCCCCAGCACCACCTTCTGGCTGGGTCTGTCCCTCCAGAAAGGACTGGAGCCACCATAACACCATACCTCTTAATCTCACTTTTGCCCGGTGGCCCAGAAGGATTCCATGACTGATGGTGCCAAAAGCCACCAAGAGGTCCAGGAGAACCAACAGGGTTGCACTACCCCCATCCATTCCCTGGCATATGTCACTCACCAGGGTGACCAAGGCTATTTCTGTCCCAAATGCCAGATTGGAATGGATCCAAATAATTAATAACATCAATTCCAGACTACCTGGAGTTGCACAACCACCATTCTCTCCAATATCTTGCCCCCAAATGGTAAATTAGATAAAAACAAAAAACAAAATCCCTGTTTGATTCATGTCACTCCTCAAGTGCAATAGAAACTGCCCCATCTCTTCAGGAGGCATTGATCACTTCTGAGCTGATTCACACATATATGTAAATCTCCCAATCTGGGTTCCATCACCTGTCCTGAGGGCTCACAAGTGAATGTGGACAGCCTCTTTGGAAAACAATGGTGTTTGATATGATGTGTGTTTGCTATGAAATGTATTTTTATGTGTGTGTTTTTAATTAAAGATTTATTTAAGCAGCAACCCAAAATTGATGACAGTTTTTACAGAACCAACCAATAAAAGCATTCATGCATGAATTAAATGGAATTACTTGTGTTTTTTGACCTGCGATGGCTGCTTCACACATGTTATCTTTTAATATCGTATTCATCAAGTGGTGGACATGCATGTGTGAATTTATCTAAAGATATTTTGCATAGAAAGGATACTGCATGTTCGTCATTTAATGATACATCATTTAAAATCTCATCATTCATGTTACAGCTGAATGTGTGAATAAGAAAATCATGTCTGTTGCTTTGGATTTGGGATGTTATTACACACATACAAGTCAACACTTGCTTGACATGGCAGTCATTGGGTTAGATACAAATTTTGATGCATGCAACTGTGATGGCTGAAAAGGACTTCCCTGCCCCCTTCTCCCTACGATAACCTCCCTCCCAGTCCTCCAAAAATGCTACACAAGGGGTCATGGCATGGGACCCTGTTGAATGGAGAGGGCTGTGGTGCAGGGGGAAGGGGGATCCATGAAAATCAGGTGAAGGCACCTTCTTTCTGTAAGCAGAGCCTTTGCTTGATTTGGGGGATCCCTTACCCCCTGCCACAGTCCACCCCATTCAGCACTGTCCCATGACCCTTAGAAGGGAGGGACTGCTGTGGGGAGGCGGCGGCGGCGGCGGCGGCGGCGGCGGCGGCGGCGGCGGCAGGGAAGTCCTCTTCAACCAGCCCAGTTGCACATGCCTCAATCTGGATCCATTCCATTGAGTGGTAAAAATGCAGATATGAACTCATCCAGTGTATTATAAACATTTCAATATCTCCTCAGTGACTGCATAGTTAAGAACATTGTGTGTATGTGTGTGTTTGTTGAGTGTGTGTGTTTTGATGCCACTGTACTTACAAAGTATTCAGCCCAATTCTTAATACTTTCCACACCTTAAAACCTTAATGGAGAGCAGATGGCCCTTCAGTCTGGAAGTTGTTTCTCTGTTCTTCCTTGTCTTTTGGCACCTCAAGCAAAAGGCACAAACAATGGCGCACACAGCATGGAGCCTTATGAGGAGTTAATCAGAAAAGACTTTGCTTCCACTTCAGAGTCAACTTTTGCCATAAATGTATGCATCCAAAGAACTGCTAGTGCTTGCTATTTTATTTTTTTTTAAAAAAAGAAGAGTAGCTATTCAGTAAGTTATATTACACATGGGATGTATTATATAACACAGTCTAGAGCTGTGCGCAAGCAGCCTCTAGAAATTCTCCATCCTATTTGTGGGCAGAGACAATTTCACCGAATTTCTCCGGGTGAAAGAGAAATTCTCCCACAATTCCTCAGAGGCAGGGCTCACCATTGGCAAGGGTTGTACCACAGCTGCTTTCTTTCCCCCCACAGAGTTCCCCCCCTACTGGGGGGGTTGCACTGCCACTGCAAGTAGCAAAAGCATAAACTGTGTTGGCAGCCTGGGCCCCAGTTTCCACAATACCTCATACCTGGCATTGTTCCGGGGCATTGTGGGCAGGGGGAGGAGGGAAGGTAAACCCCACCAAAAAATAGGGAAGGAAATTTGGAGAAAATTCTGCAAAGTGGCCTTTTATTTCTAGGAGGCTAAGAAAAGGAAAATCTCAGGACTTTTCTGAGACATTTTGGCTCAGCTCTATATGCCATCTTTCAGGGTTCAGCACCTTCACCAGGGTCTTCCAAATGTTAAATTTCTGAGTGGTGGTTGTAGATACATCTTGTCTCTAATGCAGGTGCTGATAATACTGCTCCTTCCCAGAAAGCCCTGTAGGAAGTGTGTGTGGGGGGGCTCAGGGTTGTGTCCAGCTCCAGGGAAGAGGTGGTGTTAGTCCTGTGACAAAATCAGATCTCCAATTTCCTGAAAGTTTTCTTCCTCCATGAAAGAGGCTTCCATTTTTCTGCCTCATTCTCAGGGCATTTTATCATTTCTTTTGAATTTCCTTTGGTGGTGTTTTTGACCTTACCTAATCACTGTGAGGCGGCTGTGTGTATTCTTTTCTTTCTATTACACATCTCTTCATTGCTCTGCAATCTCCCAGGCTCCCTGTGCTTTCTGATCTGAAAAAAAGTCCTATGAGAGGAATTACCTCATGATGTCTTTTCCTGGGCTTTAACTGAAGTGCAGGAAGCCAAGGGAGGGTACAGGCTTGCCAGAGAGATGATTGTACAATGAATACAGGACAGTCGTACACACTCCTCAGCCACCTTATAAGCAAGGTAAGCACCGGAACCCAACCCATGAGAATTTCTCTGAAATTTCTTTTTGCGGAGAAAAAGCGTCAGAGTTTTCACACACACACACACACACACACACACACACACACACCCCTCCACATGTGTAAATGAGTATAATCCCAGCTGGGGGCTGGGAAAAGCAAAATGTACATAGTTTCTCTGATGGCTCCTGATGTGTCTTTGATGGCCGGTGCCACAGCTATTTGCATGCAAATGCGGCAAAGAGCCAACCCTCCCCTGCCTGGCCCAGATGTTCATCCTGATTGGCTAAAGACACCTGGGCTACTGAAAGGAGGGGTGGGGGGAAGAATCTATACTGCTGCTGTGGCTTCTGGGTTAGGTTGTTGTTGTCTGCACGCTTTCACGGGAGTAGGGTTTTGCTAAGGCAAACTCTGAGAAGACCAACCCCCAGGTAAAGAAGTAAGGGCCTGGGTATTTATATAGTAAAGGAACTAGCTTTTGTTATTTTATAGCTCTACTGTATGTACCAAAGTGTCTCCCCACCTCTCTCCCTCTTCCCTCATTCCCCACCTTTTACTGTAATCTGTTTACCTTAAATAAACTTTCCTGGTTTTACTCCACACGGTGTGTGCAGTTCCTCTGTGGTTCAGTGCTAAATCCAGTGTATAGACCAAGGGCAAGGCCCTGAGAGAATCAGGTCAAGACGGCAGAGCTAAGGCTGGCAGTTTTGCACCTTTGATCTCTGGTCTTGAGAAAAAGACCGGTTAGCAGTCCTTCACACTTTTCCTTTGAATTTCTTTAAAAGCAATTTCTTTCCAATCAAATTGAATGAGATGGTCAAAAAAAAATGTGGAATGGAAGAAATTTTTGGCACAGCACTAACATAGACTCTCAATACAGACTTGTATAACAATACTTTTCTCATTAGCAACTTATCACAGTGAAAATGGCTAGTGGAAAAAGAGTTCTTGATCATCAGTCTTGTCTCACTTTCCACAATAATGTCTGGTTCATACATTTACCAGGTCTGGGATCCCCTTTGCATGGTGGAGGGGCAGGACTGTGCATCCCCCATGGAAATAAAATAGTGTGATGGCTCCATGCATAGTGTCATATTTGAGAAGGTTGGATTTGTATGCTCTCCCTTCCTGCTTTTTGAGGGACAATAGTTGTGCAAATCAGGCTTTTGTAAGTATAGCTGTATGCATGGATGCTACACTATATGCATGGGAGAAGGGAAGATGATGCTTGTCTGACCTTTTGTTGTGTGAAAAAAAAATCAATAGCTTACAGGACATTACCTGTACCAAAGTAAGGGATAGTACAATGATGGGATTATAAGGATATATTTGCACATTATATGCAGCAGTTTAGTCCCACATTAACATCAGCAGTAAACTGCTCCATTTCTGCTCCTTTTCTAGTTTACACAGTTACTGCAGAAGGAATTTAAGCTACACCTTTCAGTCTTGCTCAGTCTAAGAAAATGTGTAATAGCTATCCCATATTCTCACACATTGGGCAAGGTAGTATGAAGGATGTAGCCTTTGAAAATGGCAGAAGTAGCTAAACCCAGTTGGTTAGTATAAGGCCCTTATCTCCATTGCTTTGGTGGAACAGATTTTTTTTGGGGGGGTCACTCACTCACTCACACACACACACACACACACCATGGCCTCTGAGAGGAATTTTATTAGGGGGTACAAAGTTTCTTTTGGCCCCCTTCCCTTCTTCATTAGTCATTCTGTTTTTATCCACTATGGTTTTATGCCATGAGCTGTAAAATATTATATGCTAATAATTTAGTAGTAGTGGTGGTGGTGGTGGTGGTGGTGGTGGTAATAGACTAGTACTACTACTACTAGTCGTCGTAGTAAATATGACCCCACTTATCCATTTAAGGCAGGGGTCCTCAAACTACGGCCCGCGGGACACATCCGGCCCGGCGGGTCTTTTCATCCGGCCCGGCAGCAGCTCTGTGTCTCCTGGGGGGGGAGGGGAGGGGAGGAGTGGGTGGCGGGGCACCCCCCTCTGCCCCCCTGCTGGGTAAAACTGCGCGCTGTTCAGCTGAGTTCCTGGGTTAGAGAACACCCACCACCGCCCTTCGGCACGCGCGCCCACCTTGCCTTTTCCCTCAGGCGAACCCTTCACCTTCCAGGAGCAGGTCGCGGTGCCGGCCAGGCCACGCCCCTCCAGTTCTCAGGAGATGCGGGCAGGGCTAAGGGACTAAGTCTGAGAGGCAGCTCCGAGCAGAGAGCTTGGAACCAGACGGGCCTCCTCCTTTTCTTTAGGTGGGGATGCCCGAGGAGTGGACCAGGTGAGCGAGCTGCCCTCTTTCTTCTGCCCCTTCCTCCCCTGTCCCTTGAGTCGCCTGCTCCTTTGCAAACTCTCCTTTCTGCCAGCCCCCACCTCGATCCTTTGCAAACTCCTCTCCTTTCTGCCAGCCCCCACCTCAATCCTTTGCAAACTCTCCTTTCTGCCAGCTCCCACCTCGATCCTTTGCAAACTCTCCTTTCTGCCAGCCCCCATCTCGATCCTTTGCAAACTCTTCCTTTCTGCCAGCCTCCACCTCGATCCTTTGCAAACTCCTCTCCTTTCTGCCAGCCCCACCATGATCCTTTGCAAACTCTTCCTTTCTGCCAGCCCCCACCTCGATCCTTTGCAAACTCCTCTCCTTTCTGCCAGCCCCCACCTCGATCCTTTGCAAACTCTCCTTTCTGCCAGCCCCCACCTCGATCCTTTGCAAACTCTCCTTTCTGCCAGCCCCCACCTCGATCCTTTGCAAACTCTCCTTTCTGCCAGCCCCCATCTCGATCCTTTGCAAACTCTTCCTTTCTGCCAGCCTGCACCTCGATCCTTTGCAAACTCTCCTTTCTGCCAGCCCCCACCTCGATCCTTTGCAAACTCTCCTTTCTGCCAGCCCCCACCTCGATCCTTTGCAAACTCTCCTTTCTGTCAGCCCCCACCTCGCAAGCCCTTCTCCCTCCTTGTGTTTAGCAACAGTGAGTTAACTTGTTGAAGAAATAGAGGACCGGGAGCGGAAGGGGGGGTTTCCAAAATTCACAGTCGGGCAATGCCTTTATTGGGATCAATTTTTAAAAATCCACAAAAATGTGCAACCCGAATTTAATAATAATGTTATTTCCCAACTGCGGGTTTTGCAACACCACCCCGCCTTCTCGTGGACCGGCTAGCTTTGCTTTTTCAACAACAGGAAGGATCTGAATCAAGGTATTTTCATACATGAGGCTCCTGTTTGGTGTGTGCTGAAGATTGCTGTCCTATAGCCAATTATCTGAGAGTAAGCCGGTTGGACTTTACTTCTGAGTAGATATGTATAAGATTGTGCACTGTAAGGCTGTAAGCACCATTGCGTGCAGTGAGTAAGCATGCATTAGGATGCGGCTGCCTGTCAGTTTGGTAAGGCAATATGCTTTTCCTATGTGGAACTGCTTTCTGTGTAGAAAACTTCTAAAAAAAAAAGGAACAGAGCTGATAGCTTGAACGTGGCACATGGGAACTGGGATAGTCTGGCTTCATCCTTGCAGGGATATTTTTTTTTATTACTAATATCCACATGGTCCATTTAAAAACAAACAAACAAACCTAAAAAACAGAACAAGAGTGCAACCTTAACTGAAAAGCTATCCCAATCTGTGTTAATTTCGCGAGGGGTAGCCTTGGTTAGTCCATGTTGCAGCAAAACCAAGAGTCTTGTGGCATCTTAAGGCTAACAAATTTGGCTCAAGCTTTCATGGACCAGAGTCCACTGCATTAGATACAGGAAGTCATTAGCCAAAAGCAGGCCCATACTTCCCATTGAAATACTAATAAGCTTATGTTGATTAAAATTGTTCTTCATTTTAAATATTGTACTGTTTTTTCCTGTTTTTTTGCACTACAAATAAGATATGTGCATTGTGCAAATCAAGCCTTTCTATACCTTTTAAAAATTTAATGTATTTCAATTTTAGACAGCAAATTAATTTATAATTAATGTATTATTAATTTATAATAACTTTCCATTTAATCAAGTAAAAAAAAAGGACCCCGGTCCATTTTTTTTACTTGATTAATTCGTTCATATTTTTTTCAAACTATAGTTCGGCCCCCCCAACAGTCTGAAGGACAATGAACTGGCCCCCTGTTTAAAAAGTTTGAGGACCCCTGATTTAAGGGTTAAATCACACTGATGCAGTGAGGCACTGATGAAAGTAAATAATATTATTCATTATACCTCTACATTTCCCAACACTACATAATCCCAGGAAATTTCCGGCCCCCTTCCTTTGGCTCCCGGCCCCTGGGTAAGATGTACTCCCTGCACCCCCCTCTCATGGCCCTGTAAACCACAGCTGTTTGGCATCAATAAATATGACAGGTACTGTTGTGGATTTGTCTATCAAGACTACTGATGAGTGGCCAGTGTCTTTAACAAAAGAACCCTAATATTTACGAGTGGCTGGGGATGGTTCCTGATGGCCTGGAATCTCTCTTCAGCCTTCAGACAGTAATATCATATAACACCCTCCAGCTCAGGGAGGGGCAGAGGAATGGTTTGGAGCAGGTTTTGCAGTTTGAATGTAGAAGGAGATAGAGAAAGAGAGTCAGCCAGAGAGCATGGAATATTTAGCTGGAATTAACTAAAACTAGGAGACAGTCTTATGGGTTGGGGGCACTGCAAAAATGGTTCGCTACGAATCTGATGCAGGATCAATGGTTTTGCTGTGTATTTGTAGGAGTCTGCTTGCTTTCATCTTTTTATCATCTGAAGGAAATGAAAAAGTGTGTGTGCGTGTGTGTATGTGTGTCATGCATACACACACAATTGCTCTGATCTATGCAGCTGAACGCACAAATCTTGCTATGCTGGATCCGTTCTAAACACACACACACACACACACACACACACACAGCCAATCATTAAAAATAACCCACCACAGCCAATACAACAGAGCAATACAACACAACACAGTATCATTCTAGTTACTCCCTCATTTAGAGATTAAAAGCCCTCATAAACAGTTTGGTTTCCTAAATGACAAAAGCAGAGTAATCATGTCAACTTCGCTGGGCAAAGAGTTCCAAAGGACCTTGGACATAGTTGGCACCTGATGTATAAGTTGTACTTCAAACTGTGGGAGTATTCTCAGGAAACCCTCATCTGAAGATCAACATATGGCAGAACTTAGGCATTTCTTCATATACCCAGGTCATAGAATCATAGAATCATAGAAAAGTAGAGTTGGAAGGGGCCTACAAGGCCATCGAGTCCAACCCCCTGCTCAATGCAGGAATCTAGGTCAAAGCATCTCTGACAGATGTCTGTCCAGCTGCACCTTGAATGCCTCCAGAGTGGGAGAGCCCACAACCTCCCTAGGTAGTTGATTCCCGTGCTGCTTAATGCTTTTAAAGATACAGAAGGGATATGCTCAGGAAATACTTCTGAAATGTGCAGCCAAGGACAAATTCTGTAGCATCCTGACCGCTCAATAGGTAAGGCTTTTCAGTCAGTTCCTCAAAGCTGCCAAAACTTGTTATGATTTCTCCTGTAGTTCTATTCCAATTTTTACCTTGACCATGTTTGTAGTGACACAGGGAACAGTCTAGCTGTAGCATTTTGCACCAGCTGAAGTTTCTGAACACTCCTCCAAGGTAGTCCCACACAGAGTACATTGCAGTAGTCTAACTGGGATGTGACTAAGACATGTATCACTGGGCCAGATCCTTTTTTCCCCAGGAAAGGATGTAACAGGCACACCAACCAAAGCTGGACAAAAACCCTCCTGGTCACAGCTGCCACAAGAGCATCCAGGAGCAATGTTGAATCCAGGTGTGTCCCCAGACTGTGATCCAGTTCCTTCAGAGGAAGGAACCCCATCCAGAACAAGTAATACCCCTAATGCCTGGGAAGATTATCTACTAATCAACAGAACCTCTGTCTTGTCAGGATCGAATCTCAGTTTGTTAACCCACATCGAAACCATTGCTCAGACACTAGATTAAGATTTCCACAGCTTCCTTAGGTTCAGATGAAAAGGAGAGATAGAGCAGGGTATCATCTGCATAATGATGAAACCCCATAAGCACCAAACCCTTGGATGATCTCTCCCAGTGGGTTCATGTAGTTGTTAAAAAGCAATGGGGATAGAACAGAGCCCTGAGGGTCCCAGTAGGCCAATGGTCAAATAATGATAATGATAATCCAACATCATTTCCTGGAAACATTCAGTCAGATAGGACCAGAACCACCTCAAAACAGTGCCCCCTGGAGGATACATTCCAGGAGGATACTATGGTACTATGATACCAGATACCACTGAAAGGTGTAGTAGAGCCAACAGGGATACATTCCTCCTGTCTAGCTCCCAACATAGGTCATTCACCAAGGGGACCAAGGCTGTTTCAGTACCCAAACCAGGCCTGATTGGAAAGGATCCAGATAATCAGCTTAATCCAAGACAGACTGAAGTTGCCCCCAAGCATTCTAGGACCTTACTAAAAAAAGAGAGAATTAGAGATGGGCCAGTAATCATCTACGATGTTGGGATCCAATTATTATTTCTTCAACAAAGTTCTCACAACTTCTTCCTTTAAAGGTACAGGAACACATCCCTCCTTCAAGGAAGCATTTATGGTTGCCACCACCCACCTGCCCATTCTCCCTCTGGTAGCTTTTACCAGCCAGGATGGACATGGGTCCAACAAGTAAGTAGTTGGTGTCACCTGTCCAGGCAACTTGTCTACATCCCGAGGCCAAACAAGGTGAAACTCATCCATCAATATTGGGCAAGTAGATGTCTCAGTCATCTCTGCAGAGCCTGCTCTTATGTGGAGCCCACGTTGGAGCAAATGTGAGTGATTTTATCAGCAAAGTGGTTTGCGAACTTGTAATAGTGAATTGACAAGGATGTCTTTTTCTGGGTTATGGGAGGTACCGGCCCCTTCACCACCCAAAACAACTCTGCTGGACAACACTGTGCTAACACAATGGCGACAAAGAAATAAAATTTCTTTGCTGCAATTACCACCACGAGTAGGCCTTAAAGTAATCTCTAACATATGTTTGGTTGTATTTGTTCCAAGTCTTCTTCTTCCCTTGTTTAGCTATCTATCCAAATGATTTATCACCCTAAACTCCTCAGTAAGCCAAGGATACTGGGCTCTACTTCCCAACCTGGTGCCCGCCAGATGTTCTGATGACAACTCCCAACATTCCTGACTATTGGCCAAGTTGGCTGGAACCGATGGGAGTTGGTCCCAAACATCTGGAGGGCACCACCTCAAGAAAGGCTAGCATAATGTATAGTTTGGCCCTCAGTCTCTTTATTTACCTGAATTGATCATGGAACATAATTATTAGTTCAAGATGTACCTGTAAACAAAGGCTTCATTCTCCACATGCCCTTACATGTGATGATATCAAGATTTCTTTATGCATATCTGAATTAAAGTTGTGCCTGAGCTCTGTTCCACAAGTGCTGCACATCCTGTGTACATTCTTCTGCTCCAGAGTGCAGACATTAAATTTATTCTAAACTGAAATCATGGCATGGCTCAGTCCGTGCCTCATCTCCCGGGGATCCTGATTCCAAATTGGCCCAATCCTTGTCCCCGGGGAGCATTTCCTAACACCAAGACTGCAGCGATTGGGTGTCATGGTCTCCACCAGCCTACCCCAACCTGGCACCTCCAAATGAATGATGGGAGTTGTAGTCCAACATATCTGAAGGGGAAGACTAGTCTACACAGTTGGGAAAGACTAGCCTGCACAGTCCTCTAAAAACAAACAAACAAATCCCCAACTGATACAATTTTGTCTGATACTTTAACAGAAACAAGGCTGGCTCCCATATTTCCCTTTGTGTTCCGTTAATTAGCAGGGTAAGAACTGTGGGTTTTGCATTTGAACACATGATTTGAAACTGAGTTAACTGATGAGTTAATCTCCCTCTCTCTCACACAAGCATGGAATAACACTCATGGAAACCCTGCTTTCTGAGAGACACGCAGCTCTAAATTTCCTTGGCAGACAAGATGGTACTGTGCAACGTTACATGTGGTTAATGTTAGTCACATCCTTGATGTAACATAACACAAAGTCACAAAGGTAATGGGATGTGACACATGACAGCATGGCAAATCAGTCTGGGAAGTTTCTCCTGGAATGTATATGAAATGTAGGCTTATTTCTACAGTGTTTACTGTGGTAACCATTCCCTGCTACAACTATTAGCTGTTAACTGGAGTTCTGTGCTGCATTGATTTAGAAATGGGGTGGGGGGCGAGGGGTGAGGGAGGCAGCTTCCATGTCCATTTGGAATATATATTTTGGTTCCAGATGGCAAGATCAGACAGAGCAGTCTATTGACAGGAAAGACAGAATGAACTTCGATGAAGCCTGTACTTTTATATTGGCTTTTGAGGGAAGGCTGGGGTTCACGACAGAAGATCCTGGTTTAGAATTTGACGGGCAAACAGGCAGGCACACAAAGCCAATTCAGAATCATATGCAGATGCGTGGACACACTCCGATGACAGCAAGCACGTAAACACAGCACGGAGACTGATGACTTTAAAATGATGGCAGTTATGATTATATGTGGGTGCCATAAGCAAATGCAAGTATTATCAACACCCATATTCATTAAAATCACACACAACGTCACTGTCTCTTGGTAGTTCCTGTAGCGCACAGGATAAATTCAATAAGCATTAGAAACGATGGGGAAGAGGAGCATAATCCTCTCCTCCCTGTGTATCTTGTTTATACCTAGGTTTTCCAGTTCCAGGCAAGAACTTACTTTTCTTTAATGCTCTGCGCAGCATTTAGTTTATTTTAAACACTGTGCAAATGAATCGTTCACATCTGTGATGTACCATCCCTTTAAATCTTACACCACTTTTGAGCTTCACTTCAGCCCTCTTCAGGCTTTATAAAATTGAAAGCATGGAGGGGATGCAGGGTCACCTCCACCATCCCTGTGTTGACCAGGAAGGTCTGAAGAGAGACTGTAACTACATTCAGCTGAATGTGTTCTCAATCCTCTGTTCAATGTGGAAGCCTACACAATCAGGGTTACCAGTTTCACAGGGGGCTGTGTAATGGCATTTGGTTGAACACGATTACAGCCTTTGTCAGACCATCCAGTCCAACCTCAGAAGGTCAAGGCAAGGGCAGAGTGTGCAGGGCCGGTATGAGTGCCCCCACGAACCCTACACACTTACAATTTTATAATCCCTGAAGGGGGCTTTCCTGTTTCACCCCCAGTTCAGTAAAAATGTCAATTTTCAGTAAAATGATAACACTAAAAATAGTAAATCTTACCTAGTGTGCTCCTGTGAGTTACTTGAAGGTGTTATCATCCAAACTGAGAAAGAATGAGATATTCAATAGGACACACTGTGGTCCAGAGCTGTTGACCATGAAAAAGGCCTGTCCTGGTTCTGTGCCTTTAACATCAACTTGATATGCAGGCATCAGCAGAGGAAAGGTACCGGAATCAGAGCCAGTAGAAAAAGTTGGCAACCCTGGTGTACCGAAGCCCTAATCCCTTTGATAAACCAGACAGTGGTAGCCTCTATCTGTCTGGTAAGGTACTACTACTACCACCACCACCATGCCTGGGATAACCAAGACAATGGAGTATCTCAACTATTCTTCCACAGAATATGCATGTTTAGACAGAAAAAAGTCCTACAACTCCCAGGTTGCCTGGAGAATGCTGGGAGTTGTAGGACTTTTTTTTCTGCCTAAACACGCATAGGTTTGCGCCCTTAGAACCACTATATCCATATGTTTTTAAGCATGCTCCCTACCAAACCCGATGCTGGATTGGGTCCATCTAGTCCAACACTCTGTTCACACAGTGGCCAACCAGCTACTTGTGGGAAGCCCACAGTAGGACATAGACACTGACTTTCCCATCTTATTTCTCTTCACTGCATTCCAAGGAACCCATGAGACCTGAATAGTGTCAAGTCACATAATGTAGTCATGACTATTATGAACGCATGGGGGGGGGGAAGCAGGATCACACTCACTTGGTCCATCCCCAACCACCACACATTCAACTGGAGCTCTATCACTACTGAGATTTTACGCTGAATGTATGGAGGGGGAGGGTAGAATGACCTGTTCTGTCTCCAGTCCTGATCACTTTGCATTCGATGTAACATGTGTATGGATTCTACGTATGTACAGGCGTATATAGGTAGGACCCTTTCGAAACCATTGGTAACCTGGAAAAGCAGGGTTCCCGATCATGTGGAAAGAGCCCTGTGTGCATATAGTTGTACATGCACAGGAACTATGAATATGTTGCATGCATATATGTTGGTGGTCAGCAGTGAGACACACAATCCCACTCCATCCCCCATAGGGATGGATGAAACTGTCAATTTCGCTTTCGCCTGCATTGTTTTTTTGTTTTTGTTTTGTTTTCTAAATATCTTAAGCTCTTTTCATTTTGAATTATGAAGAAATTTTCAAATTTAGGTAATTTCTTTTAGCAAAAAAATGAACCAAAATGAAATTCTCACCCCTCTGCGCCAAATTCAATAGGTACACAGAGAGAACCATGTTGTACCTGCCAGCCATACAGCGGTTAGAGATGAGGAGGAACCTGTCAGAAAAAAGAGGTGGCAACCTGAATTCAACCCTAATTCAGTACCACAAACATGGTGGAATATACAGGTATACAAACCTATATTTTATGGCGCAATCCTATGCATGTTTAGAAAGAAAAAAGTCCTACAACTCCCAGCATGCCCCAGCCAGCACCTAAACATGCATAAGACTGAGTCCTTAAGTGCTAACCACTCAAAGCCCTGGGCCTGGTTGGAGAAATCTATCAGTTTCAGTTTCTCCCACATTAATTTTTTTTTTAAAACAAATCTCAAATTCTTTCCATCCAGAGTATGAAGAAATCTGTGAATTCTGGTAAATTCTTATCAAAAATGAACTGAAATGAAATCCTCACCCATCCCTAGCTCACTATTAGTATTTATATATTTTAATAACATAAGAAGAGCCATGCTGGATCAGACCAAGGGTCCATCTTGTCCAGCATTCTGTTCACACAGTGGCCAACCAGCTGCCCAAGAGATCCCATGAGCATGACATGAGTGCAACAGCACCCTCCCACCCATGTTGCCCAGCAATTGGTGTACATAGGCATACTGCCTCTGATACTGGAGGCACATTTAACCAATCAGGACTAGTAAACATTGATAGCCTTCTCCTCTATGAATTTGTCCAATCCCCTTTTAAAGCCCTCCAATATCTTGTGGAAGTGAGTTCCATAGTTTAACTATGCACTGTGTGAAGAAGTGCTTCCTTTTATCTGTCCTGAATTTCCTATCAAGCAGCTTCCTGGGATGACCCCGAGTTCTAGTATTATGAGAGAGGGAGAAAAATATCTCCCTATCCACTTTGTCCACACAAAAAATGCATAATATTGTACACCTCTATCTTTTCTCCCTTTATTTTCGAAGTGTCTGCTGGTCTATGGCCATAATAAACTGACTGACTATTTTCAAAGGGAAAAGATTGTTCATTACCCCTCTGACCCAGGGGGCTTTGGTATATTCTGAAATCTTGTATAATAACAGGCTGGCCCTGTTATTTTGCAGTGTCAGATAGCCCAGCTTCAGCTGGAAATTATGGGGCACCATTAAAGAGTATCATGCTATCCATTATTTAGTTTTCTAGTTATATATTGTATGGAGTGCCATTAGATTTTCTGCTTCAGGTATCCAAATGTCTTAGGTAGTGCTGTGCCAAGCCCTACCTGCCCTTTCACAACCCCTTTGTTTTCCTGGGAAAGAGGCAGTCATTTTTCTGCTTCTCCCACTGCTTGAGCTTCTTGGAAAGCCTGAAAGCTGAGAGAGGCATTTTTGCTTTTGCTCTGTCATTGTTAAAAGTCCTTTTAACAAGAAGAAGGAGGAGGAGGAGGAGGAGGAGAAAACTCATCTCTCAGCTTTCAGGCACTAGAAAGCCCCAAGGAGGAAGTCCTGGTTAAACCCTCTAGGGGGCTTTTCAGAAAGCTTAAACCAGTGTCCTCCAACCTTGGGTCCCCAGTTGTTTTTGGCCTACAACTCCCAGCATGCTGGGAGACCCAAAAACATCTGGGGACCCATGGTTGAAGAACACTGGCTTAAACAGCCAGAGAGGCAGTGTTTGGGGGGGGGCACTAGGGCTGGAAACCCGAATCTGTGGGAGGCCATCTGCCCCACCAACCTGCTGTCCATGGGCACTTCCTGAAATAAAGGTACAGGGGCCCTGATAATTTCTGTTGCATCTGATCCCCCTGGACTAGCTGGCTTTTTGCTCACATGAGCTTCACCTCCTGCTGCTTCCGCCCTTGAATCTTTCTGCCTAAGGTTTTTTTTTCTTTCTGTAATCAAATGCCCTCCTCTCCCCTATCCATACATCCCTTTTTACAAATAGAGGTGTCCTTAGGAAATAGGGTCCTTTAAACACACACACACACAGAGAGAGACTTTAGATCATATGTAAATTAGCACATGCAAAGTTGTGCATTTTGTGTGTGTCCTGTGGGCGTGAGCCTTGGATCTTTTCAGGACCTAGCACTAGCATTGCCCCTGTGGAGAGGCTGCAAGGACAGAACTGGGTGTGGGGATGGTGAAAGAGCACACACACCCTTCAGCCACCTCCTTATAGTAAGGTAAGTGCTGAAGAAGCCCTGCACCCTGGGAAATTTCTCTGAAATTCTCACCCCTTCCCATAATTTTTGGGTGCAGTTTCTTTTCACCCCTTCCCACCAATAAATAGCAAAAAGAAATAGACTGAAAAATTAGGCACAGTGCTAGTCTTAGGCAGTTTCTGCTTGCCACAAACTATTAAAATCAGTATGTTTTCCATCTAAAAAAATGCTACTGCTCACACTCCACAATGCTGATACATGTACTGCCCACACCCTCTGTTGGCTGTGCATTTGGCAATAGTGAGAAAGGGGCCCCATGCCTTTATAGCTCCTCCACCCAATTGGAAACCCAGGCCAGTCAGGGTTCCTGATTGGATGGAGGAGCCCCAGCTTGATGCACATAGGGGCCAGTTCTTACTAACGTCATCTCATTGTTGGAGGACTTGGCCAGTGGCCGCGATTCTGCTCCCCTCTCATGTTCACTAAACATTTGAGGGGGTTCTTATGGACATCTTTAAATTGTTTCATTCCACTGACTCTGGTTTCCCCCATCCCCTCATAGGCTATGTGGAGGTTTGTGACCTTTTCCCACCACCATGCCACTAAACTGTGGAGGAATGAGGAGCTATATTCCACCAAAGTCAACAAATATGGAAGATCTCATGAATCCTACTTCATACACTATGTTGAAGTATACCTTAGTTCGTTATCCCTTCAATTTCTGCTGCCACCATAACATTTCTAATAAAAACCTATTCACTTAGCACACCATCAGTTATACAGTAGTGGGTTTATAGACTATAGCCATGGGATGAGCAGACATGGACATTTATTTAAAAGTTAAAACAAATATATTTATATTCATTTAAATCTTTTATGTAGAATGAAGTATAATTAAGCAGGCTGCAGCAGAGGGAGATAAGATGGAAAGCAGTGCCATTCCATCAGCCCTGCCACTGTAGGGATTGGGCCCATTGCTGTTGCAAAGGCACCTTCAAGGGATATGGGAACAGATTGATTCAGATGAGGAGCAGGCAGGTGGTAGAACTTCGCAGCTGAAATGCCATGGACAGTTGAACCAGAGATAAGCAGGGAGGCGGAAGAGAGTCAGTTAGCCTCAAATACTGTGGGAAGCCACAATTACTGTGGCAAGTCTGACCAGGAGCAGGAGGGGGGGAATAGGCATAACTGATCCCCAGGTGAGTGAGGTGTCAATTCAGAAAGGAAGATCAATGAAGAAGTGTAAGACATGCTAAGCAATTAGCTGTGAAGCAACAAGAACCACCTTAAAAGCTGAGTTTTGATCATTTGAGTTTGGAAGGGAGGAGGCCCCCTCTGTCTGAAATCAACTTCTTTTCATGAAGCCACATTTCGTTAATGTACTGATTATCTAGAAATCTAACTAAGCTTATATCTTTTGTTATTGATTTCTGCAATACACTTAATGTGTACTTTAAAGCCAGCCATGCTAGTTTTCATTACCATAATAAAGCTAATAGTTAAAAGATCAGTGTCTGCATCTGTCTTTAAAAGGAGAGAGAGAGATGGCCCTGACAGCCACACGAACACTTTATTTTTTCCCTCTTCCCTCCCCATCTCTTTTTCCTTCTGTGCTGTGTCTTTTTAGATTATAAGCCTGCAGACAGGGACTGTCTTATTTTGATTGATATCTGTTCTGGGTGCCTTTTTGGCTGAGGTGTGGGATAAAAATGCTCTAAGCAAACAAACAAATATAAAAGACTGTTATCAATATACTGTACTAGCTCCTTACTTATCTTGGTACTGTTTCTTGAAAGCAACTGCTATAACCTTATTTAAGTTTACTTTCCTAATTAAAGTCCAGGTCCAATTACCCTTTCCCTACTTCCACCCCAATTACCAATTCCAAACTAACTCAGAGGACCAGATCTAAAGTTTTTCCTCTGGTTCAGAACTCACTGGAAGTATACAGGGTTGAACATAGTCTCTCAGCTGTCTCTCATGGTGAACTCCCACCTTCTTGAGATAGGAGGCTTGTTTTAGATTCCTCTGAAGTCTTCCTTCTGGTCAGGGACTTGATGAACAGGACATGGCAAAGAAGAGATCTCTTAGTTGCCTCCTCCAAAGTCTTCTTGCTTCTAGAGGTCAGCTATCTCCCACAGGCAATCTGGCCAGAAGCTTCCCTTGATAACTGCTTCTTGCAGTCCTTTACTTGCTAGCTGTCTGTCTTCCATGATTCCAGGTACTAGTACTACTACTTCTGTCACTTGCCTAGGTTCTGCTGCGCCTTCCTTTTTCCTCAGTGAAACATGATAGCCAATCAAAGAGGCCTAAGTGTCAAAAGAGAAGTTGCACACACCAGAGACATCTGGAGAGTGATGAATGTCATTGGGGTAATTCAAGTGTATATATGGTAAGTACAATAATGTGTTCTTGTACTGAGTCTATGGTTATAAGTATGTATTCTTGTTGCATCTCAGTGTTTTATGTTAGGTAAGTCTAGGGTGAGTGAGAAATGATGGGCAGGAAGAATGGTGTATTTACGTATGTGAGATGATTAGTTGAGTGAGAGTGGAGTTGACTGGAGGGAGAGTGGAGAGAGTGTTGAAAGACTGGATTAGGATTGTTAGGAGATTAGCTAGTGAGTGCAGGGATTAATATTTTGGGAACAGTTGGTGAGGGCGGAATGGAAATAGAATAGGAGAGTAGATTTATTAATACTGACTGAAACTTATGTATAAAACTTACTTCAGGAAACTGTTGTATTTTAAAATGAACTTTGCTTTGTTTATTGAAGCAACCTGTGTGGGAAGCTGTGTTTTATATTTGGTCAAAGAAGTGGAAGGTAGGGATAATAGAAATCCCAAGGTCAGTAGATCGTAGAGTTGGAAGGGGCCTACAAGGCCATCGAGTCCAATCCCCTGCTGAATGCAGGAAACTAGAGGAGGGCGTCTCCCATCCAAGTAATAACCAGGACTGACCCTGCTTAGCTTTCCACACTCAGACAAGCTGAGCCAGCGTGAGCCACAGGCCTGTGTGAGAGGTATAAGGGTAAGGGTTAGAGAAAGAGAAACCCCCAACCTTACGTAAGCACACCCATAGCTCCAAAACAGAGGGCAAGTTTAAGGGCCCTATGAGGGGAGGGGCATGACAAGCGACACCGTGTATAGGTGTTTCTATGAAAATGCTAGAAGCCTCTGAGCCAAAATAGGAGAGTTGAAGTGCCTGGTTTTAAAAGAGAAGAACCTAGATATAGTGGGCATTATGGAAACCTGGTGGAATGGAGAGAACCAGTGGGATACCGTCATCTCTGGATATAAACTATATAGGAAGGACCAGGAAGGGTGTACTGGAGGAGGTGTTGCTCTGTATGTCAAAGAAGGCATAGTGTCCAGCAGACTCAAAAAACTAAAAGGGGCAGATTCTTCTACAGAAGCACTGTGAGTGACAATATCTGGCTCCAAAATTAGTTTAGTACTAGGAACATGCTATCGTGCCCCAGACCAGAACACTCAGGGTGATATTGATATGGAAAACGAAATCATGGAGGCCTCCAAATGAAGAACTATTGTAATAATGGGTGACTTCAACTACCCCCACATTGACTGGATAAATGTATGTTCCAGTCACGGCAAAGAGGTTAAATTTCTCAATGTCCTAAATGACTGCACCCTGGAACAGCTGGTCATGGAACCGACTAGAGGGGAGGCAACCCTGGATTTAATCCTAAACGGTGTTGCCCAGGACCTAAAGATGTGAGTGTTGTTGAACCAAGCAGAAACAGTGACTCCAGTGCTATCAGACTTAATATATATTTAAGTTGAAAATTGCCAAAGAAGTCAAACACAGTTACATTTGACTTTAAAAGAGGAAACTTCTCTAAAATGAGGGAACTAGTAAAAAGGAAGCTGAAAGGGGTAGTCAAGAGGCTTAAATCCTTTCAATGCTTGGAGATTACTCAAAACCATAATAATAGAAGCTCAGACAGAATGTATACCACAGGTTAGGAAAGGTAGCACCACGTCCAAGAGGTCACTCACCAGCATGGTTAATGAGCAGTGATGAGAAGGCTTCCTTCAGAAAATGAAAGACTTGCCTAAGTAAGGAAAAGAAAAGGGAGCACAAGCTTGCACAAAGGATTTACAAGCAGACAATAAGAGATGGAAAAAGCATTTTGAGGAGCGTATTGCTGACAACATCAAGGCCAACAATAAAGTATTCTTTAAATATATCAGAAGCAGCCAGGAAACCAGCTAGGGAGGCTGTTGGACCACTGGACAATAATGGAGTTAAAGGAGTACTAAAGAAGGACAGGGAGATTGCAGAGAAGCGGAATTGTATTCTTTTCATCTGTCTTCACTGCAGAGGATACAGGACAGATACCTGTGCCTGAACTGATGTTTTCAGGAAGGGAGCCTGAGTAACTGAGTGGGCATTATGGAAACAAAAGATGGAAACTGGTGACAAAAGATGAAGTTCTCAACATTATTGACAAATTGAAAGTTAATAAATCACTGGGTCCAGATGGTATCCATCCTAGAGTTCTTAAAGAACTCAAATATAAAATTGCTGATCTCCCAACAAAAATATGTAACATGTCCCTAAGATCAGCCTCTGAACCAGAGGACTGGAGAATGGCTAATGTAACACCAATTTTTTTTAAAAGGATCCAGGGGGTATCTGGGAAATTACAGGGCAGTTAGCTTAATGTCTGTTCCAGGTAAAATGGTTGAACACTTTATTAAAGATAAAATTAATAAGCATATAGAAGGACAAGAGAGAGAATCAACACGGCTTTCGCAAAGGTAAGTCCTGTCTCACTAAGCTTTTAGAGTCCTTTGAGAGCGTCAATAAATGGGTGGACAGGAATGATCCAGTAGACACTGTTTACTTGGACTTCCAAAAGGCTTTTGACAAAGTCCCTCACCAAAGACTCCTGGGCAAATTTAGCAGTCATGGAGTAAGAGGGGAGATCTTCTTATGGATCAGTAACTGGTTAAAGAACAGGAAACAGGAGTGTAGGAATAAATGCCAATGGAAGAATGTAAACAGTGGGGTCCCAGAGGGATCTGTATTGGGACAAATGCTTTCAGTTTATTCATAACTGATGTGGAATTAGGAGTGAGCAATGAAATGGCCAAGTTTGCTGATGACACCAAATTATTTAGGGTAGTTAAAACAGAAAGGGATTGTGAGGAGCTCCAAAAGGATCTCTCCAAACTGGGAGAATGGGCATCAAAATGGCAAATGCAGTTCAATGTAGGCAATTGTAAAGTGATGCATGTTGGGACAAAAGATCCCAACTTCAGGTATAAGCTGAAGGGGACTGAGCTAGTGGTGACTGACTGAGAAAGAGATCTTGCGGTTGTGGCTCAATGAAAATGTTGACCCAGTGTGCTGCTGCCATGAAAAAGAGAAACTCCATGTTAGGCATAATTAGGAAAGGAATTGAAAACAAATAAATGAAATAAATAAAACTGCCACTATCATATTGCCCTTATACAAATCTATGGTGTGGCCACACTTAAAATACTCTGTACAATTCTGATCCCCGCACCTAAAAAAGGATATTGTAGAGTTGGAAAAAGTGCAGAAAAGGGCAACTAAAATGATCAAGGGGCCTAGAGCAACTCCACTATGAGGAAAGGTTACAACAGCTGGGGTCATTTAGCTTAAGAAAAGGTGAGTAAGGGGAGGCATGATAGAGGTGTACAGAATTATGCATGGTGTGCAGAAGGTGGATAGGGAGACATTTTTCTCCTTCTCTCATAATACTAGAACCCAGGATCATCCAATGAAGCTGACCCATGGGAGATTCAGGACGGATAAAAGGAAGTTCTTCACACAGCGCATGGAATTCACTTCCCCAAGATGTAATGGCCACCAGTTTGGACAGCTTTAAAAAGGGATTGGGCACATTCATGGAGGAGAAGGCTATCAGTGGCTAGTAGTCCTGATGGCTATATGTTACCTCCAGTATCAGAGGCATTATGCCTATGTACACCAGTTGCTGGGGAACATGCGTGGGAGGGTGCTGTTGCACTCATGCCCTGCTTGTGGAATCCTGTGGGCATCTGGCTGGTGACTGTGTGAACAAAATGCTGGACTAGATGGACCCTTGGTCTGATCCAGCATGGCCCTTCTTATATTCTCAGGCTCTTCTTTGCCTGACTGATCACATTGGCTGGCTTCCACTGAGCCCCAACAGTGTTGGGACTGCCCCTTTTATAGTCCCTCAGCCAGGACCCACTGACCAATGACCTTCTGCCACCACCATATCTGCCAGCCCATTGGCATATATTTATGAGCTAATGACAGTCAATAGAACAGTGGTAGGCAAACTGGTCCCCTCCAGATGATATGGATAACAACTTCCATCAGCCCCAGCCAGCATAGCCAAAAGTCAGGGATTATGGGGATTGTAATCCAAACCATATGGAGAACACCAAAGTGTCTAGTCCTGCAACAGAATGTTTGTTAACTGGCCTATCAAAAACTGTCCTGTTATGTATATAAAGCCAATACGGCTCAGGTCCAGGTTATCTAAAATACTGTATTCTCCCTTATGAGCCTGCCTGTACCTGGAGGCCCTTCTCTTAGTTCTGCCACCATCTCAGGCACACCTGGCAGGAACTCGGCAGAGGGCCTTCTTGGTGGCTGCCCCAACACTCTGGAATTCCCTTCCCAGGGATGCTAGAATGGCACCCTCCTTGGTATGTTTCCAGAGGCAGGCAAAAACTTATTTGTTCTGGCAGGGCTTTGGGAATAGTCTGGACCTGTAAAAATGCAATGGATTGCATTATTTATATTGCTATTGTAGTTTTAATGTAGCTGATTTAATTATATTTTTAACTTTTGTATATTTCTATTTATATGTTTTAACTGTACAGTTTTTAATGTTGTAAAGCTGCCTTGAGTTCCAGTGCTGGGGGAAAGGCGAGATAATCATCATCATCATCATCATCATCATCATCATCATCATCATCTGACAGGATCAACTGTAACCACTAAGGCCTATAATAGTTTCCTTGGTAACTGTAGCAACTTTACTGACATTTAGTAGGCTGCCAACTATACATATGCCTTGCATACAAAGCAACAAGCTTCAGTTAGAGATAACCTTTTAACTTCTCACTGTTAACCTCTCACAATTACAATAGTTACATTCCATGTAAGAATACAGAAAACTTTTTTTTCCCATTTACATAGAGTTTACAACATATTTTACTTCCTACTTCTTGATTCTCTGCAGGCTACTTGAACATTGAACCTCCATGTTCAGAGGCAGTATATCACTGGGAAGTGACAGAAGGCAAGGGATATTACTGTAGTGCCCTGCTTGTAGGTTACCAAGTGGCATTTTATTAGCCACAGTGGGAAACAGGTTGTTGGACTAGATGGACCTTTGATCTGATGGAGTAAAGCACTTCATGTATTTTTAAACTCCAACATGGATGGAACAATAGGAACTTGTATAAAGACCTAGGGATGGAGCCACTGGAGTGTTGCCCAGAGTGGCATCCTTGTGGTTTGTTTTTCTTCATCCATTGCGATAACATTTACAAGGACTTATCAGATGGGCTATGCACATCTCCATGCCCACAATCCACATTCCTAGTTCTACACAAGTTACAGCAGCATCCCTGTGGCAAATGTAAAATATTGCACTTGGCCACAGTCTAGAGAACTGTGAAAGACATGTGTGCATCTATATCTTTGCAATATCAGGAGAGTTTATTAAGACATTTGGGGACTCTTAATGCAAATAATACTGTGACCCCATATACATAGCTATCAATAGGAAGTTGCTTGCATTCTAAGTCCCCCCTCCCCACGGATAATATATATAGTTACATATGAAAAATCATATGAATACCACAAACTATAGTTATTAAAAATATTTTTTTTATTTACTAGTTTAAAAATATTCAGTAGTATACTCTTTTCAGCTGCCATTATGTCATCAGCTGTTTCACTAAAGAATATTGACAGAATAATTGCTGCAGTGAAGGCTAGCATATATATAGTAGATCCATATCCCATGTGGCTACTTAAGGCCTCCCAAAGTGAGCTTTGTGGACCATTGGCTAGGGTAATCTGTGCTTCTTTGGAAAAGAGCATCACTTTTATCAAAAAGGGTGATTAACCACTCACTATTTAAAACATCATAATTAGGGAAAGATGGCCCAACCAACTTTACACCAATATCTACCCTTCCCTTTGTGATTGAATACATGGTAGTAGAGTAATTTCAATCATTTCTGGATGACTGATCCTTCCTAGAATCATAGAATCATAGAATCATAGAAAAGTAGAGTTGGAAGGGGCCTACAAGGCCATCGAGTCCAACCCCCTGCTCAGTGCAGGAATCCAGGTCAAAGCATCCCTGACAGATGATTGTCCAGTTGCACCTTGAATGCCTCCAGACTAGGAGAGCCCACCACCTCCATAGGTAGTTGATTCCATTGTCTTATTGCTCTGACAGTCAGGAAATTTTTCCTGATGTTTAGGTGGAATCTAGGTTCCTGTAACTTGAGCCCATTATTCCGTGTCCTGCAAACTGGGATGATCGAGAAGAGATCCTGGCCCTCCTCTGTGTGACATCCCTTCAAGTACTGGAAGAGTGCGATCATATCTCCCCTCAGTCTCCTCTTCTGAAGGCTAAACATGCCCAGTTCTTTCAGTCTCTCCTCATAGGGCCTTGTTTCCAGTCCCTTTATCATCCTTGTTGCCCTCCTCTGAATCCTCTCCAGTTTGTCTACGTCCTTCTTAAAGTGTGGTGCCCAGAACTGGACGCAGTACTCAAGATGAGGCCTGACCAGTGCCGAGTAAAGGGGAATTATCACTTCCCGCGATTTGGAAGCTATACTTAATGCAGCCCAAAATAGCATTTGCCTTCTTTGCAGCCACATCGCATTGCTGGCTCATATTCAGTTTGTGATCTACCACAATTCCAAGATCCTTCTCACTTGTAGTATTGTTGAGCCAAGTGTCCCCCATTCTGTAACTCTGCATTTGGTTTCCTCTCCCTAGGTGCAGCACTTGGCATTTATCCCTATTAAATTTCATTCTGTTGTTTTTGGCCCAGCGCTCCAACCTATCGAGGTCACTTTGAATTTTGTTCCTGAACTTCCTTCAATCTGTTTTTTTGACCTGGCTATGGGATTGAGATTATTTTAGTGGTCCCAGTTGATGATCTGTGTCTAGTGCTTGACAAGAGAAATAACTCCTTGCCAATTCTGTTAGAATTGTCACTGGCTTTTGTTAGAATTGTCTTTCTAACAATTCTTTTTTGTTAGAATTGGCTTTCTGTTAGAATTGTCACTGGCATCATAGACTATACCATTGTTTAGACTGGCACCATCTGTTCATGGTGACTTGACTGGCATGAAAATGGTTTAAATAATTTGTATCTGACTGCATTCAGAGTACAGTCATTTGGCTAGGGATGGGGAACAAATTTGTTTCAGTTCATTTTTGATCAGAATTTATCCAATCCCCATCTTCCAGAACTGACTGTGGACTCAAAGGCTATTTGCTTGGAAGGCAATACTGTGAAGAGAAAGCCAGTCAGGGCAGGTACACACAGACCACACAGACCCTCCACCTTTCACCTGTTACCGCACTTGCTTGTTGTGACATGTAACAAAGCAACAGCTGTGGCACAATTGTTTTCATTTGGAAAGGTACAGAATGGCTGGAAAACAAGTCATGTTATGTCTGCCACTTCCTGTCCTGTTCTCATGGGAAAAGTAGGTGTGAAAGAAATACGAGCTGATCACATGGTTTGTACTTTCTGATGACGTTGTATGATTTGTTAGGTTTCGTTCTGTAGCCATTTTAGGAGAGAGATGGATTGCTTCTTCTTCTCTCTGATGCTCTGACTATTGCTTGCTGGACTTATGCAAACATGTAATGTCTGTGCTGAGGTGGACTTGCTCCACTGGACTAATGCGTGCTATGCATTATAATCTGCATATGTAATTAAGGGATTTATACTCTGATGTAGTAATAAACAGGTAGCAGTTAAACCTGTGGATTCTACAGAGTTATTTCCTTATTACTGGAAGCTGCAAGAGGAGGCTGCGGGCTGGCTGTAATCCGAGACGCTTGGAATGTTGCTGGTGGGAGTAAGAGGTCTGCTGTGTGGAACTTCATGGGCCGTTACACACAGAGAAACAGGATCTTAACTCTTCCATCTCACGCTCTGCTTTTCCACGAGGCCGGCGGGCCTACAGGGTGGATTGGTTGAAAGCCTTCAGGGCTGTATCATTGCCCTTACATTGCTCACAATAGAACACACATGCATACCCCCAGGTCACTTCCCCTCCCTTGGCAGCCAAATGAGCTGTGAAACATTCCAAACAGGAGAGGGATGCCAAGATGCCTAGTGGCCACAAAGAAATGGCAAGTACTCCTAAGCACCCTAAAGTACCCAGAGAAACAGGTACTCCTGACCCATTCGACAGGTCAGGAGGGGAGGGGGCGCAGGAGGGAGGAGGGTGCCAAGAAGAAGGGATAAAAGGAAGGGGCTTATGGTGGGAAAAGGTTGTTGGTCGTGGGCAGCAAGCTGCACGGAGGTCCAGGGCTTCTTCGGTCTGACCTCAGGATCCAGCCCCGGGCAGCTCCCAGCCCCGGGCAGCTCCCAGCCCCGGGCAGCTCCCAGCCCCGGGCAGCTCCCAGCCCCGGGCAGCTCCCAGCCCCGGGCAGCTCCCGGTGAAACTAGCTGAATTCGCCTAGCTGCTGAGCTACGCGGCTGTCGAGGAATCAGGGTCATTCCAGGTAAACCTTGTGTGTACTGTTGCTGTGACTCGCTCTATACCCATGTCAATTGCAGGCGTGTGCTTTGCGTACTGCCTTTGTGTATGTTTTGATACGCTAAATTAAACTCTGTTTACCTATAAACAGTGTAGTGGCTCCCATTCATAAAACTGCTTCTTTCACTGTCCTAGCGTTAAAATTGGCTGCGGCTTTTGCCTAGGTGCCGTGGACCGCGCGTAAAGGGCTAACCTTGGTCCGGTTAACCTTGGTACTTGAACCCGCGCAAAGGATCAGCTTTGGTCCTTTTCACAAATACATTTCTGAGTTTGCAATGTAATTTGGGCAACAAAAATGCATTTGAAAAATGTGCACATTTGGAAAATGCACATAAAGATGCATACATTTAAAAATGCACACAAGCGTGCTTTAGTCAATAGGAGAAAATGTGTAAATTTTGAAAAACCTGCACTGAAATCTACTCAAATTTTCATGTGGGGGGAAAAAAGCTTGTGACCTGATATGGACCAGGTTGGAATGCCCTGTGTATTGGAAATTGGAGAACCTCACCAAGCTCAGACTTGGCAAATCCACAGACCCCTATTGGGGAAGGATTGACTGCTCAAATGCTCTAATTAAAGGCAATTTAGAAACTGCAGTTGCTGGGGCAGAATGCCACCAGTCAGCACCAGATGAATATGGGGAGGTAAGAACATATTCAGAAAAAGTTCTCTACTTGAAGCAGCCATCCTTTATTTGAAATAATGATTGTCTACGAGGATGGTCCTCTATTGAAGCTGACCTCTATGGGAATAGCTGTCTAACCCAAGTTCAATTTAAAGATAAAGAACCCCAAGGAGGGAGAACAGGGGTCTGGAAGTTGGCCATCAACATACCTGGTCACAGTCTTCTTCATTATGGTGAAGATGTATTGTTTTTCTAGTCAAATTATAGTAATTGTTTCTAAATTTGCAGCTATACATATCAATTAATCTATGCACACTTTATGTGTATCTGTGTCTTCTTTTGTGTGTGTAAATGTCCACCCTAAATTGCTCTGAGGGTCTGGAACTATCTTCTTATGGAGGTCAGCCCCTCCCTTATGGCTTTCCAAAAGAGCTGTAAGACTTTGTATTGCAGTTGTATGAACTGCAGTTACTCTGATGAACTTCAGGATGGCGCTTGACTTGACTTGGACCATGTTTCTACTCTACCATGTGTGGTATGCAAAGAATGCTACTGACAACTGAAATACTTCCTGAGAACATAGCTAATGTATAAGAATATCTAGCAAGACAGATATTAGAGATTATACGTAACATTGACAGTATATACATTTGTACCATGAGCAAGTTTAAACACAATGGCTGTCATGCTGATGTCATCAAAAACACTCATCCACCTTGGTGCTCCATCTAGTGTGTGTAACATTCAAGCTGCAAGCCTGTACACACTTATCTGTGAGTGTCTCCCATTGCACTCAATGGGACTAACATCTGACTAATTATCTGACTAACCATTTGCACTGTAAAGTTCTTATCTCATGGATCCACCCATACATGTGGATGGTGAATGTCTCAGCAGGAACTACATTGTATGGAGTATCTCCTGCACAAACAGATTTAAATATTACATCTACTTTGTTCGGTATTGACTCTGGTGGTTTTTTGGGTTTGTTTTTTTGTGTGTGGTTTACACATAAGGCCCACCATGTTTCAATCTGCCCTATGAAGTAAAGGTAAATTCCAGTAAGTTCTAAGCAGTATCTTGGCTAAAAGCTTGGCTGATACATTAAGAAGAGAATGGTATAAGCTGTTTGATTTTGTCTCATTTAGTTTGCATTTCTATGAATTACTTCCAGTCCAAGTCCCCATATGGAAGCAGAAAAATCATTATAAGAATGAAAATAAGATGGTTTGTATCACCTGCTTAACTTGTTTTGTCCTCTGCCTGCAGGCTTTAAAAACCGCTTCCCATATTTTTTTCCCCTTTCTTTAAAAATAACGTACATCGGTTTAATTTATTCCAGGTCTTGACAGAAGGATCTGATTCTAAGGATTTAATGTTGCATTTTCAAATCCAATTTTACAGTCTTCAGTATTTTCAGAAGTGGCAGAATTTTGATAGGATATCTTTTCAAGGTGGAGAACCTTAGAGAACACTGACATTGTTGAACATCATACTTTTATTTAACAGCTACTATAACCACCTGGATATTTTGGTGCTATCGAAGTCTAGTTTTATAAATCACTATAGGAAGAGCTTTTATTGCTAAAGGAAAATATGTAAGATTTTTATGTGATAACATTTCTATGGACATTAGGAGGGCTAAGTAGATTACTAGAGAAGGGAACAGCTATTCTCAGGCCCTGGGACTCTAGAAATGTTCATTCCAGTAGGATATATCCCACCAGACCAGATAATGTGAAATCTCAGGTCTCCTTGGGATCTGCATGGTTTTAATCAGTTTTAAACTAGTGGAGAAATATTCTGCATTACACATTACACTACTCTTATTGCCCTGAGCAATAGTAGTAGTAGTAGATGATGACTTCGTTCTCCTTCCATTTTGAAAAATAAAATGGGCTGGATCCAGAATTTGCCTTTTGCAAATGGAAGATTTCTGATCCAGTGGAGCATTCCTGATGACGGAAAAGGGGAAGGGATGATTTTTACAGATTCCCCAATCTGCTTTGGAGGATTGGGCAACCCTCTAGAATAGTGTGAGAGGTGGTGCTGGAGACTGAAAGGGGAGGGGCAAATTGGCAAAAATAATCTCTCCTCCTCCTTCCTTGCCAGAGCACTCTGAATGGAACTTTGCTCAGGGAGTGTTCATGCTGGCAGGAGCAAATACTGGATCTAACCCAAAGTCTTTTTGTAGGCCTTGATGGTTCAATAACATGTGCAAGTCATCATGTGATGTTGCAGTTACAAAGTGATGAATCTGCACATGTGAACCATCAGCTCACTGATCTCATTCTCAAACTTAGGCTGTTCACCCCTTCATTTTGAACCTCACTGCACAGTAAAAAGTCTATTATTATTATTATTATTATTATTATTATTATTATTACAGTCATGCCTTGGATTGAGAGCATAATTCGTTCCGGAAAGGTGCTTGTAATCCAAAACACTCTTATATCAAAACGAAATCCCCCCAAAAAAATTGTACAGAGATTTTTAATTTAAGCCGTACTACAGTACTTGTATTGCACGACGACGCTTGTATATCAAGTAAAAAAATATATAAATATTAAAAATTTTGCTTGTCTTGCAAAACACTCTCAAACCAAGTTACTTGTAATCCAAGGTATTACTGTAATTTATCGCCCATCTGGCCGGCAACCAGCCACCCTGGGCGATGTACACAGATAAAACCACAAGATAAAAACAGAATAAAATACATTTAAACAATATAAAATTTTAAGATAATTAGCCCACCCCATATTCCCGCCTGAATAGCCAAGTTTTTAATGAGCGGCGGAAGCTCAGCAGAAAGGGGGCATGGCGGAGGTCACTCGGGAGAGAGTTCCACAGTATGGGGGCCGCCACAGTTGCTTCTCCTTCTTGTTCCTCTCCTCCGGAGGTTGGATATCATCATGGCTAAACAGTCTTTATATATGTCCACCCTAAAAAATGATTCTGTATTGCCCCAAACCATTCTTTAAGGTTTTTCTGCCAAGGACCAGTTTCATTGCCACTAAAATATGAATAAATTGGCTGCTATTTTTCTTCTTCAAATAAACAATTGTCTCTCCCTCCCCCAAGACAATTTTAAATCACAAATTCACTAGGAGTACATATCTTTGCCAGCCTGCTATACCTATCCATTAAGCCAGATCACCATGGCTTTACATTTGATGCCAGGAATCATGATCAGTCATGGTGATCTGTTTTATCATCTCAAACAGTTGTTCCCTTTCAGTCCACTTCTCATCCTCCGTATCACAAATCCTTCCTTCTTCATTTGGAATAAGGCCAAGCATTTAATGGACCTGGAAAGTGAGCAGCCTTCAATCCTAGAAGTGGTCTCTCTAGGTCAGGGTGGGCAGGAGGTCTGATACATTAGTGAGGTAATACAGGGAAAGAAGCAGTGAAATGATGCGAGTTCTCTCAGTACCAAAATGACAGCATTGTTGAGATCCACGCATGAAGTATCTCTAACCATTGTTAAACTCTTTTTAAAGAAAGGTTTGATATATACTTTTAGAATCTGATATTCTTTCCCCAAGCCTGAGAAATAACAGAGAGCATCTACCTGACTGTGAATAGAGTGATAGCATATTGTGTTGGAGGGGACCTTTCCTGTTACATTGTCTTCCTGTTGGAAGGTATGAGGAATGTAAAAACGCAAGCTCCTTTTAACAGAGTATGGTCAAAACTATGCCGGATACATGATACCGAAGCTGCTCTTGTGCTACCCATTTAAGTTATGTATCAAGTCGAAATTTAATCAAGGCCACATTTTATTTATACATTTCATGCATTAAACTCATTTAAACTTCTAGTCAGATTTCATTAGGGGAAATACTACCGCGCACATCATGCAGTAGTAAAGCTAATGTACTTCAGGAATTTGAAAGGATTTAGAGATCGGAGGGTCTGATTTCAAAAAAACAAAACAAAAATCTTTTTCTTCTTTAACTTTGTGCTTGTAGCCGGTCTGTGTGCTGTGCCCGATTTGTTTCCTAGGACACTAATACAGTCAGCATGCGCTCTACAAATGTGTAAACAAAGACATTCCCTCTAATCAGTGAGTTTGGTGTCTTAAGGCAAGATTATGTTTTTTTAGGAAATGCAATTTATGTTCAGGATTAAATTTCTCCTGCCGACTGATAACGTCTGAGGTTGAGTGAGATGATAAGTATTGTGTCCTGGTTCCTTGTCATAATTGTTAAACCTTCAACCGCCAGTCTATTATTTTATGTGAGTTTATTTTGGTGATGGAAGTGATGAGTTAGCCGCTGGTGATATAAAATAGTCAAGCTCCCTGCCTTGTGAGAAAGAATGCAAGGGTAGGAACTGAAAAATGCCAAAGCAGAGTTCCAAAAGGCCTGGGAAGCAGTCAAGAAATCCAAAGTTGAGTTTTTATTACAGCTGTGTTCAAATGGCCTCTCAGAATTTGCCATCCTATTTGTGGGTAGAGAAATTGTGGGGACAATTTCTCCCCCTATTCCAGGGGGAGGATAAATTCTCCAACAGTTTCTCACAGGAAGGGCTCACAATTGGCAGTGGTTGTAGCATAGCTTCTTTCCCCCCTAAAGATTGTTGGGTTGTTGTTGTTTTTTGTGCCAGTGTAAGTGCAACAGCAACAACTGTATTGATAGTGTGGCCCGAGTTTTGCATCCTCCACAATGACCCATTCCTAGGGTCATCCTGGCATGGAGGGAGGAGACACTACCACCAAAAAAGAAAAAAAATGGTGAAGAAGATTTGAAGAAAATTCTGCAAAGTGGCCTTTTATTTTGAGGGGGTTAAGAAAAGAAAAATTTCAGAACTTTTCTGGGGGGGGAATTCTGAGAAATTTTGGCTCAGCTCTGTTACCATTCTTCAGGGTTTAGCCCCTTCCCTAAGGTCTTCCAAACATTAAATTTCTGAGTGGTAATTGTGGATACATCTTGTCTCTACAGCAAATGGTTATAATAGTTATTTCCCTGAAAGCCTTGTAGCATGTGTGAGGGGACGTAGTGTTGTGTCCAGCTTTCTTTCCCCGTGAAAGAAGCTTCCATTTTTCTGCCTCATTCTCAAGGCATTTTGTCATTTCTTTTGGTGATGTTCTTGAGCTTACCTAATCACTGTGAGGTGGCAAGGATGCAATGTATATTTTTCCTTTATATTATACATCTCTCCATTGCTTTGCAGGCCTCCCAGGCTGCCTGCACTTTCTGATCTAAAGAAGCCCTATGGGAGGAATTATGATGTCTCATGATGTGGGAAGCCAAGGAGGCAACAGAACAGGTTGCCAGAGAGATGATTGTACAATGGAAGGCAGGACATGTGCACACTCCTCAGCCACCTCATAAGTAAGGTAAGCACAAGTACCCAGAACCCAACCCATGAGAATGTCTCCAAACTTTTCTACTCTTTTGAAAGTCTTTTCAAAAGCAATGTCTTCTCTATCAAAAAGAATGAGAATGGTTGAAAAAATATATGTGAAAGACATTTTTGGCATAGCACTAGTTTTTTATCCTTTAGAGACCACTGTTAAAAAGGTGGAAGAAATATAATTTTACAATACAATATCAACTATGAAAATGCAAAAAGTTTTTTTTAAAAAAGTATTTCATGGATTCAGGCTACTCGGTTCATCTTCCTTAAATTTGGTATTTATTTTAATTAAAAGGTTATTGCAGAAGAAACAGGAAGAGCTGGGGAATTTCTTTCCACAAAATTCCAGTGTATGTCACTGCTCTGCACCATGTGAGTTTCATAGATTTCAATAGGGTTGGACTTTGCACAGTGCTCACCTTTCAGGACCACTTTTCTTTATGATTACAGCAGTTGACCCAGTTTCAGTACAAGCCTTCTGGCTGCTCTTGAATAGAATCTGCCCAGCCCACTGAAGATCGCTAAAAGATGGTTGTATGGATGGCTGCCAAATCCTTTCTTATCGCTCAGAACTATAAGTCCTTACAAGATTGGTCACTTAGAACACTCAGCAGTTATCCAAGTAGACTGATATGGATTCTGCTCTAAGGCTGAGCGTTGCTAGGTTTGGAGTCATATCATTAGCAGAAAATAATGCATTGCTTTAGAAATCTGGGAGGGGAGGTGTAAGTGGATTGCGCCCCACTCTTCACTTGTTTGCTTAGATTATCTAACACTGAGCCTCCCCTTTTCCACCACCCCTTTCTTGTCACCCTATCTGGAGCATACTCACCTCTCTGTGGTGAGGGGAGATGTGTGTGCTCAACATTTAACAGAGGAGCCACGGATCTCCAAAAGACAACATGGGTATCTGCTTGTAGATTAGCATTCTTATGTGTTGAAGCAGTGCCATATGGTAGCAGTGTGCAATGACCATGCGATTTGGTTCAGACCCCGCTTCAGCCATTCAGAAAGACCCAGTTTGGCTCAGATCACTTTGGAGGCCACCCAGTTCAACTCAGGTCTAAATCAGAACTTTGCTTCAGGAAATCCGAAGCTTTCTGAATCCCCATGGGCTATCATTGGGAAATCAACAAATGGTTGATTTCTTTTGAAATTTGCAGGCATAGTAGCCCCTAAGCACACACACACAGACACACACACAACACACACACACACAGACACGTGTGTGTGTGTGTGTGTGTGTGTGTATATATATCAAAAAAAAATATTGGCAGTTCCCATATATATGGGAACTGCCAATATTTTTTGTTTTATTTCTTGGCAGAACTGGATGAGATTTGCAGACATAGTTACCCCTTCTAAGTTGATGAAGCCTTCCAGACTTCAAACAGATAGGTGCAGGTGGGTGGGCAGGGTGGGGGGGTCATGCAAGAGCAGCATCTCATATTTGGGTGTTGTTTTTTTTTTAAAAAAAGGATTGACGTAGTTTCTGTGTTTTTGCGATAAATTTGTATTTAAATGGCATACATGCAAATGCATTGCACACCCCTACTCTGTGACTTCTGGCTGATGCAGTTCTGATGGACGAAGGTTGGGAGCTAGCCTCTGGATGATGGCTCTAGAATACTCCAGCACATGCGCTTGCCTCATCTTGAATACTATTATCCTGCAGCAGGGGTGTTTAATCTCTTTCAGCCTGAGCACTGAATTCCATTTCAGAAAAGCTCCTGGGGCCACTTTCCGGTAGTGGGCAGGACCAAAACGCCAGCACAGGTTAGCTTAAAGCTCTTAGTCCTGGTAACTAAGCCTTAGGAGAGGCATTTCAACCATTTAGAATGGGAGAAAACTGCACAAAAGCCAGGGAACCACAAAAGGATTGGTAGCTGGCAGAAAAGGGCATGGCCTTATGGGGAGGGCTGGACTAGGAGACCCAGATTTGGTCCCTGGGCCTGAGGTTCTGCAACACTACAGTTTTCTGCACTACAGTTTTCAAGAAAGGCACTACCTTACCTATATGTAGTGTGTCATCCACCACTACTGTTGAGTGGCGCTGTGTAACACAAGAGCTTTCTCAGGACGGGTTAGAAGGAAAACTGGAGGTGCCCATTGGAGTGTCTGTTGGTCCTAGTGCCAAAGTCAACTCTTTGCATTAAGGTTTCAGTAGAAAGGAGTACTGGGAACTTGTCACAACAAATAATAGGGAATAGGTGGCTAGTTCTGCTTTAGTTGCTATGCTTACATTCAGTGTACTTCTTGGCAAGTAAGCTGGACTTTGGGCTTATTTTGCCACTGTTGTGGTGGTGGCATCAACCTTTCTTTTTCACAACTGTAGCCAAAATGCCCCCCTAGGTGCATAGACATGGATGGAATTTTCAATTATCTTAAGTTGTGCAGTGTGTGGAACAAAAAGACATGCATTTAAGAGAAATGTAGTCTTCTGACCTTGATGAATCTTCACAAAAGGAACTCAGATAAAGCTACCAGCTTTTTCTTAGTTTAAGGTCAATGCTAAAACAACATGGTTTCAAAGCTGACCTTAATGCCTGAACACTTTGGGTCAGGAAGTAGCTTATTTGAAGTATGACCCAACTTATTTGGAAGATTAGTGTACTTCTGCAAGCCATTCATTGAGCCTGTCTCAAATTTGGGGTTGGTAATGAAACCTGATACCAGGCTAGCTTCTGGCTTTGGATTTTGTAATAAAGACTTTCATAGGTTTAGTATATGATATTTCAGATTTAGCAACAGTGTCAGTGAAATATTTATGTGTTAATGTCTTTTTTCCCACTAGGTGTCAGCATAAGGTAGTGTGTGTTGTGAATGATGTCCATACAAGACTGAAAATGAATGAGATGATGATGATGATGATGGGCCAATGTATTGCTGGAAATATTTAAAAAATGTTTTAAGTATAACTTGTGTAAATGACCTCAGGGATTCAGTAAGTACAGGAAATATAGTTGAGATGTGCCACTTAGACACAGAGAGGGTAACGAACAATAATAGATCCTGTCAAGGACTGGAGCAAATGAATGCTTGTGTGATATCGATTTGGCATGTGACCAAAATACAATTTAGTGTATTTTATTTCGTTTACATAAAGAGCTGCATTATTATTATCATCATCATCATCATCATCATCATCATCATCATCATCATTACTACTGCAGCACCCAAAACAGGTACTGCACAGTACAAAACCTAAGGCTAATGTCAAAACTCTGCCCACATATTTACATTCTAAATTAACAAACACATGAGGAGAAGGAAGAGGTGGGCAAGGAAAGTCAATGGAGGAAGAGAGATCCTAAATTAAAATCTTGTGTATTTTCACTTGTGGATGTCACCAGATCACATAATCTGTACCTGTCACATTTTGTTCCTCATCTATGTGTGTGTGTGTCCCCCCCCTTGTATTTTATTGGATTGTAAATAGCTCAGAGTGGCCGGATGTCTGGCCAGATGGGCGATTCATAAATATAATAAACAAATAAATAAATAAATAAATAAAGAACTTCTCATTCATAATATATTTTATCTGGAACCCAAACAACTTCTGCAGGAGCATACAAGGATTTTAGCATGCTCAGCGGGATGTGTGACTGGACTACAGAAACCCCTGTCATACTACGAACTGCTTCTGAATATTTCCTCAGTTTTAAAAGTGGTTTGCCAAGCAGCATGAAGGGGTTGCTATTTAACAAATGTAAGCCTAAATGCCACCCCACTCGCTGGTTCACAGAACTAGATGTGCATTTGGATCCTTTAAGGCATATTTTAAAAGTATAATGGGTCAGTAAAGCTAAAGGTATTCCTAGGAGTTGTACAGTTGCTTCTTCAGAAAGTTCTCTGTACACTTGGATCTCTACATTTGTCTGTCGAGTATCAAAGGTAATATCAAAGCTGTGCAAAAATACATGGCAATACTATTTTACAGGTATGATGCACACACATCTACAATTCCCACCTATCAGTGGTAGAGGTCCAGTGATATCTGAAACAGACCATTTTTGTATAAAAACAGTTGATAAATCTACATGTTTTATTTAGGTTCAAATCATACATTGCAAGCTATGCCCTTTTCATTCAACTCGTTGACCTCACTTGGTTTCTTCTCTTTACTGTAGCAGTGGCTAATGTAGCAGCCCTGTATGACACACTCAGCCTAAGAAATACAGCCCCTTTCAGCTGGACTTTGGTGAAATATATCTGCAAAGAAAGATAACTGCAATACAAAGATATCCAGAAAAGGAAGGGTCAGGAAGCACAGGAGTGCATTCGTACTTGAAACAGAAAAATATTTTAGTATATGGAAGGATCAGGAAATGGGTAGCATCAAGTATAGGCATACTATAATATGCTTTCATAAAGAAGGAAGATTATTTATTTTGACTGTTCCCCTCCCCCATATTATTAAAATACATTTTCCCAGCTATTTCAGTGGACAAGATGATTTACAATCCTATCTCCCTGATCCTTACAACTTAGCAGGGTAGAGATTATTACCCTCATTTTTCAAACTGAAAGTTGAGACTAAAATATAGCCACTTATCCAGTTTGAAAATATACCATAGGAGTTTCATACCTATTTCTGTTCTCTGTGCCCAAAATATAAGCTACCAGACTAAGCTGCTTTTCAAAATCCCTCACAGCTCTGACAACTGACTGAGAACCTAGAATTTTCAGGAGATTTTATCCCCCTTCTATGAATAGTCCAGTTACTCACAGAATAAGTCCTTGGCAGCATAGCCAGTGGCTGGGGTCACAGGAGTTGTAGGACAAAGCATCTGCAGGGCCACAAGTTGCCCACCCCTGTGTTAAAACTATATATATTCAGGGGCTTAATGCACCACCTTTTAGCCCCTTTTCAAAGTCACATGCTCACATATAGATTTTATACATCATTTGAGTCAGTTCATCCAAGGCTAATTCTAAATCCCCTCTGCAGCAATTATAACCCTATAATTGGCTGCCATTTGTATTGGAGGTGAATGAACTTTGTAAGGTTCACATTATGAAGGTAACATAATCTTATCCCCCAAGGTCCATTCATGAGGACTGATGGAGAACTGCCTCAGCTGCTTTGCTTTAACATCTGCATAACTGCAGAGACAAAATGTAATGAGAAATCTAATACTTGTGCCAAAGGTCCTCAACTTGACCCTGGCCTCCAGTCTCTTAAATCTTAGTATTTCTCCATATATGTGTGCTGTTGAATGTATTTTCTAAAGAAGTTGCTTCAATCGGCAGAAGATTTAGGTGGTCTTGCCTCTTGGGCTGTCTAGCCCAGTAGAGAGACTTGTATTAAATTATGCCAGCATTTCCGATGACTCTAGAGTGTAGCTGACCTCATACTTCTGTTTACTGCTGGTACTACTGCAATTCTTATTCTTTGTGGTGACATGAAGAATGCCTATAGATGCCCTCTAGTCACTAGATAATACTACCCAATATGGCTTCTGTTGACTTTGTAACTAGTAAACCACCAAAACCAGGTGTGGGCAACTTACGGCCCTCCAGAGGTTTTGGCCTACAATTCTCATGATCCCTCACCACTGGCTATGCTGGATAGGGCTGATGGGCCAAACACCTGGGAGGCCTACACTTTGCCCACCCCTGACCTAAAATTAATCCCCACCCTTGCTAATATAAAGGTGACCATGTTTACTGTGCACTCTGCCTCACACAGGACTTTCATGTTTCCATTCAGTGTGGAGATAGAACCTTCGGCTCTGGAAATGTGGGTTAGGCACCAGTCTAGAAAAAGAGAGTGCTAGGAAGGATAATGAAATAGACTAGGAGCCAAGGTAATCCTTGTGGATCTCCAAGCTGTGTAATGCAGATTCTGTCCATGCTGGGTCTCGAGATAAAAAAGCACGTTGAATGCCCAAATTCTATGGCAGGTCAAGACTCCAAATTTGGAGCACAAAGGGACAAAGACTTTGGACAGACTCAGGAAGGAGTAGAAAAAAGGGATTGATAGCTTGACTCTGGGGAATGAAAGGAAGCCTTCTTTTGCATCCCTGGCTACTTGACTGAATTACAGCTGGCTGACTAAACATTACAAAAATCGTGCTTCTGAGAGAGTTAGGGAGCGGTACTCAGAACAAAAGGGGTACCCAGATGGCACTTGCCCTGGCTAGGCTAGAGTCCCAGGGGAATGACCCTGTAGCATGTTCACTCACAAATGGTTCAGTGCCAGGTAGAGGGGTCAAGCCCAGTAAAGCAGGGTTACATCTGGTAAAGCACAGCCAGATCCAGGAGGGCAGGGTCACAGCAAGATAAGGAGCTGTCAGGACCTTGGACAGCATAGTGCATAGTCTTCATATGAAGAGCTGTTGCCCCAGCAAGGGATTGCAAGTGACTTGAGGCCTTAAGAACGCTGGCGGGCCCATGATTTTCAAAAGCTCTGCCCTCCTCTGGATGCTAGCTATAGCCCTTAAAGGGTCCACAGCTATTCTATAGTCTCTTGCTCCTGCATGGCCAAGGAACAAGAGATGCTGTGAGCAAGTCATCCTCAGAGTCAGAGTCTGAGGTTGAGGGGAGGGCTATGCCCACAGGCCAAGCAGGTGTGTAAGGGGTTGTTTTTTTCCTGAAGTGGGGTGACTGGTGGCTCCTTGGGGTACTGCTGAGCCGCTGAGCCCAGGGTCATGACAGTATTTTAACTTTCTGCTCTAACTTGAAGTTGGGCCAGGTTTCCTGCCAAAGCTGTAGACTGCCCAATTTAAAGGTAATTTCATGGGTTGCTTGACTAGGGTGGTGACTTGAAGGTATCCAGACTTCCTAAATTTTGCATACCACAGGAGGGTGATTCCTTTGATTAGGTTATAGCAGAAGTTACACAGGTTGATGAACTTCAGGGACAAACTAAAAATTCCTTTAAGCATGCATAGTGGAACTATGCATGCTACTTTTATTTACTGCATAACCCCAATTTGGATCAGGACCATGGTACTTTGGGAGAGGCAGCTTTAAGCTTCCCCTCATTATCATCTCGAAATGCCACTCACATGGGGGGGAGGTGTTAAAAAAAGAAAAGAAAAAAAAAGGCTCCATCAATTCCAAAGGAACATTTAGTTTGGCCCTCATTTATAATAAAAGCAGGTAGTCTAGCATGTTAATATCAGGACTCTCTTGCTCCTAGCTGCCATGAGACCCTTGCTCATGCAACCTTTTCCAGAAGGAAAGACAAAGTGCTGGGATAGTGCCAGAAAGAAAGCAAAAAGAGAAACAAGTTCTCAAAAATGCACAAATGATGAAAATGTAATACAGCCCAATGCATTCCAGAATAAGTTCCTTCTTCAGAGGCAATCTTGCACATCCAAATGCAGAGAACAAGCTAAGCTGGCTTTCAGAATAATACTGTTTTTCTTGTGACATCAGAGAAATTGCATGTGAAAAAGAGTCTTATAAGGAAGTATTTCATCCTCTTAAATCAGTGTAGGGTACCAGTGGTTTCTGGTACGCCAACTTCAGTGGACCAGTCATGTTGTTCGAATGCCTGACTGCCGTCTCCCAAAGCAGTTATTTTATTCCCAACTCAAGGATGGAAAGCGGAATATCGGTGGTCAGTATAAGAGGTTTAAAGATGTTCATAAGGCTAATCTAAAAAAATGCAATATAAACATCGAAAACTGGGAAGCTCTGGCACATGAACGATCTAAATGGAGGTTGGCCTTTCACAAAGGTTCCATGGACTTTGAAGAAGCCCGTGTGCAAGGTGAAAGGGAGAAACGTGCTAAGCGAAAAGCACGTCAAACGAATCCTTCACAGGACCATATTTCATCTGGTAACCTGTGTCCTCACTGTGGGAAGCTGTGTGGATCTAGAATTGGCCTCCACAGTCACTTACGGACCCGTCGCTAGAGTCTACACAATCTTCTTTAGAATTTCCTCCTTTTATCCTGGAAGACAATCTTACTCGGTCACGAGTGATCGCCTGGTGATGATGATGACACAGGCATCACCATTTCTGAATACCAGAAACATATTCTATGGCAATGGTAGCTATAGATTTGATTCTTCACTAATGCAGGTCTGGACTTTAATAGCTGACTGTCAACTTTGAGGCAGAAATAATAGTTAGCAGAAACCAGAGTGACTGAGCCAGATCTATTTGAATGTAGGCACAATCCCACAAAAATGTAACACTTTAAACACCCTTGGTTGAGATAAGAAGAGATGCTTTGTGGTCTACTCTCTTTCAGTATTAAAACAGATGAGCCAGACTATATTGGGAATGCAACCACTGGAGGGCAGCACAAGACTTACAGGTTGGTTAGTGAACATCTTCATTATCTAGGTGAGCAAGAACTGTATTCTCAGTGATTCAGAGAGCTAAACACACAGAGAGAGATACGTAAGTAACACGGATTCATAATCTTATGCAGCCCATACCTTATGGAAACCATGCAGGCATATTGGTTTTTGCAACTTTGTCAGACACATTTCTGGTTTGCAGTCCCTTGCAAAATCATGGACATAGTCTCAAGATGCCACAAGAACAGACTGCTACTTGATCCACCATCCATATTCAACAGAAGTGCTGGTGTGTGTGTGTGTGTGTGTGTGTGTTGTGGGGGGAATTTCAGTAATTTTTTAGATATGTGGAGCCTCAACCAAAAAATTCCAAAAATAATCAGTTGTGTTAGCCCATCCACTGTTGATGATGTGCTAGTTTACCTAGCAGCTGCTTGATTCTTGATATCCCCCCAACAACCCTTTTTGGTTCTAGATATGCCTCTGTTGGCATGCCTCCTTACCAGCCAGAAATTGTTTGTTGTAAAAACTGGGTTTCTTGTATGTCTCATTCTAGTAATGGCTCTTGTGAAACATAATGAAGGTAACTGTTAAAGGTAGCTTTCTTTCAGTGTTGGTTTACGTCTGCTTGCAATCTGCTACGGCTAGAAGACAATCTTTAAACCACTGTAATAGACAGCATTTGGTTTACATAACAATTGTTCTCTTTCCCACAAAGAATTGACATTGGTTGCAATCCAAAGGAGCTATTTATGTGTGTTAGAAGAAATTGTCTGTGCAGTTGGGGCCTTCTTTGCCAAATGTCTATTGCATCAGCAGCCAACAAGACAAGCTGCTTTTTTAGATTATGCCTACTGTCTAGCTTTGCAATAAGAAAAAAGACTATTGATTATAGCAAAATGTTCTATGATGCAGAAATAAATTTCATGTTCTTTCTACCTTTCTTCATTTTTAGCTTAGGATAAGGGTTGCTTACACATGATTTCATATATGCTGTCCCAAGTGATCAAAGCACATGTACTTAAAATATACATTCAACACATGTGGCAGTGTACATGTGATACTTTTTTTTTATATTGAAGTGACACCTGTGTAAGAAAGTAGCCTTCTGTGAACCGTTCCCTTCTCAGAATGGTATCAAACTTCAGCCCAGATCCAGAATATATAAAATCCATTCTAGTATTTCCTTTGCTTTAGCTGGGCTTCTCCTGATGGGAACAGTGTCCAGGCTTCAGCGAACAGGAAGCTATGTAACAAAATTAGTATTTGTTCTATGCCCTAACCAAAGGCAATTATGACAGTGAAATAATAACTTCCAAAAGCAATTATATCTGGAAGATGCCTTGGTAAATTGAGGAGACAGTGTAACAAATTACAAGCAGGAGTTTAAACCATAAACAATGGCTGATGAGAGTAATTTGTACCCAAGCTATCATTCTGTTCTGAAGAGAGTGACAAACCAGAGTAGAATCCATGCAGGTTCCTGAGGAGAACATTGGACTGGACAGTGGAGTGTTTTCAATGCATAATACGGTAAGCTCTGCAGCAAAGTCATCATTTGGTCAGTCCATCCTGTGGCAGTCAGCTTAGTTTTTAATACAATTATGAAACATGGTTTGGTTTTCATTCGTACAGTTCATCAGCTGGATATAACAAGTGATTCCTGTATGTTCCTAACTACAGTCATGAGAGCATAATTCGTTCCGGAAACGTGCTTGTAATCCAAAACACTCTTATATCAAAATGAAATCCCCCCAAAACAATTTGTACAGAGATATTTAATTTAAGCTGTACTACAGTACTTGTATTGCAAGACGTCGCTTGTATATCAAGTAAAAAAAAATTAAATAAATATTTAAAAATTTGCTTGTCTTGCAAAATGCTCTCAAACCAAGTTACTTGCAATCCAAGATATTACTGTACATGTAATGCTAATGATGTGATTAATGCTAATGATGTGATCATTTTTTTAAAAAATGCCATGTGTGAGGCATGTGTGATAGTCATCCCCCCTCCCCCCCGCCAGAGAGAGAGAGAGAGTGCAATTGACATTAGGAAGAAAACTCCCATTGGCACAAATAGAAGCTTTTTTTTTTCTTAATGCCAAATTGAAATGTAGACAGGGTGGGGATTCCCCCCCCCCTGAGATTGAAGCTGGGGAGGAAAGTTTCAAGCCTCCCCTCCCAGGGGTGGTGCTAGGTACCAAAAGGATCTGGGGCTCAGGCCCACAGGATGAAAAAAATGCACAAGTATGCATATTCTAATTTATATATGTTCTAAAATCTCTCTCTGTGTGTATCTTTAAAGGACTCTCTCTCCTAAGGTCACACCTATTTGTAAAAAGGGATGTATGGACAGGGGAGAGGAGGGCATTTGATTTCAGGAAAAAACCTCAGGAAAAACAGATTCAAGCAGTGGGTGGGGGGCAGCAGGAGGAAGTACATGTGGGCAATAAGCCAGCTAATCCAGGGGGATCAAATGCAACAGAGATCATCAGGGCCCCTGTACCTTTATTTCAGCACGTGCTGCTGGACAGCAGGGTGGTGGGGCAGATGGCCTACCTGAGATTCAGGGCTCCAAATGAAAGATTCAGGGCTCCAGCCCTAGTGGGCCACCCCCTAACACCATCTCTGTCCCCTCCCCAATTGCTGCAGTGCTAGTGACCATCAGTCCCCTCACCAACACCTGCTATTTAATCTTTAAAAAACAAAAAACAATGATGTGATTAATAATCACATTGTTATTGCAATGGGTAGTTAGGCCCTAAGATGAGGACCTGAGATTGGATCCAGATTTTGGCACATGCAATTGGTCTGGTGGAGGTGAACTCCCCCAATCCCTTCTCCCCACGGCAGCCCCTCCACCCCCTGAAAATGCTACACAGAGGGTTGGGGCCGGGGACCCTGCTGAATGCAGTGGGCTGTGGTGCAGAGGGAGGGAGGATCCTCCCAAATTAGGTTAGGAGCACCTTCCATGAGCAGAACCTTTCCATCAATGGAAGGCTGCTCCTGGATCCAGGTCCTGCACTGAAACTGTTTCCACCCCAGTCACAGAAGCACCATTTCAAGTCAAATTCAACTGCATCTCTTGTACAGTGCAGAAGGTAAGAGTGGCAACATGTCTATCCAAAGGAAAGAGGCACAAAACTGAGACTTGCAACAAAATGTTGCAGTGCATGGTATATGGAGCCAGCCAGCCATGTCCTCTTCTAGGATACTCCATTCCATCCCCCCTCTCCTCAGTTTTCTGTTTCCATCCCCACCAGCCAATCAGCATTCTGTGGCCGCTGAGCATACTCAATCCTCATTGGGCTGGTTTTGGTTCTTCCCCCACACCCTCCACTTAAGGTTCATTTTTACGAAGATTTTCTGTGTTTCTACAAACCCTGCGGTCCCCTCTCACCAAGCCTGCTAAACCTCCCTCTAGTGCGTGGAAGGTGTCATTTTGGCTACATAAGGATTTGTACACAGAAAACTGAGCTGTAGACACACACCCTTTGGATAGTCCTTTGAATAGACACGGTGCCATTTTTATGTTTTAATCTGGACAGCAACACACACAGGTCACTGTTGAACTAAAAATAATTTAACCAACAGCTGAAATTTTCAAAACATGAGTAGTGGAATACAATACTTAAAGAGCTCCTTGATGGCCCTATTGATGCCTCAAGTGGATTGGAACTGTGTAGATTGCACCACATCTGTGATGCCCCAAATACAATCTCCTCCCTACAAAAGTCCTATCTGAATAGGATGGAGTCATTTTTCAAACTCCATTGACTCTGGCACTCAAAGTCAAGTTGTTTTTGGCTCGTGTTTTTCAGATCCCTATCTTCCTTCAGCTAATGGGAAAATGACAGCTTTGTATACTTAACAGTGGAAAAGTAACTTTAATGAGAGCAATGAGCAGCGTCAGGACTAAACACCGCAAGATCTCCTACACCCCAATGATCAACACAGTCTGCAATAGCTAAAAGGGGGGTGGGTGTCCTGCGATGGCTGAATCAGATTCAGCATTAGGGCAAATTATGGGATAATCCAAAAGGCAAGTCAAGAAAGCAGGCAAATGGTAGAGCATAACAGTTTCAGTCTAGTATGGGATCAGGCTACGGCAGGAGTGGTCAAAAAATTATAAACAATGGTCAAAGCTCAGTATCACCAGGCAAGAAGGTGGTTTCCAGATCGGAGGCACAGCCAAGGTCAAACATAAATAAGTAGTCAGATACAGTACACAGTCTAAAACGCAGAATCAGGTAGGAGTTCAAGGGTGATTAGTATGGCGGTTCAGTCACAATGCAAGGTCAGGAAAACAAGATACAAGGCACTGAAGCTGGTAGAATGATGTTGTTACAGCAATGGCTAGCCTGAAACTGAAGGCTTATATAGCCAGAGCTTCTTGAGCCCCACCAGGCCTCAGCTGCAATGTGCTACAGACCCTCTGCCTAAAGGAAGCAGGGCCTTGCTCCCAAGGAGTGCCTCCCTCTTGAGGAGTCCTCCTTTGTAACTGAGTGCTACTGGCCTGCCTGCTGAGAAGATGATGCTCTCGGGGGCTAGGTAGTCACCTGGCCTCCATCTCAGAGGCAGAGCTCCCCCCCTCCTGTGGGCATGGACCTGTGGTCATCTCCCCTGAGGGTCCAGGCTCCCCCCGGTCTCCTGACATGGGTGGCTCCTCAGCACTGTCTGTCTCTAGGAGCCTTAGCTCCCCCCCCCCGTAGCTCCAGCGGGGGCATGGCAGTGGGAGGAGAATGGTCTCTTCAATTGCATCACTAGTAAAGAAGCTTGTAAATGTGCCCAATCTGCTATCCAGTTGGTTACACGCTGGCCAGGACAAATGCAATAAAAATCTAGTCTATTATTTGCAACTATAATGAATAAATGGAGCCCCCCCCAATAGTAAATGTTGGTTTCTCCTTGGGATAAATTCTGGAAACTGAGCATCTTTAAAAGGTTTAATGCTTCCCTGTATCTGGCTAAGCTCCAATACGTAAATTATAACATGTTGGCTTCAATTATTCCCCCCCACCATCTAACTTCAATTCCATATTTATTGCTTTGCATATGTGAGAAGAGCACCACCTAGTGGAAAAGAACAACTAAAAACCTTCAGTACCAAAAAGAAAAAGACACCATTGAATAGCTTTTGTAGTTTACAGTCTGACTAGTTTGTTGTGAAATATTTTTCTGCCAAGCATTGAACTGGACCCATGTGCTGAATAATCAAGTTATGCACTTGGATGTATGAACAGGTACTTTTTTCCTATCCCTGGCCTCTTTTATTATTCGTGTTTTGTCTTCTTCTCCGTAATTTTCAACAAATAACCCATTCATCATATACACCACTCTGACATAATATACACCAAGGGTGGGGAACCTGCACCCTTCCAACTCCTGTCACCCCTGACCAGTGGCCATACTGGCTGAGGTTGGTGGTAGTTGGACTCCAACAACATTGAGAGGGCTGCAGGTTCACCACTCTTGATAAATACTTTCATAGACTTAAAAAAAACACAAAAAACAACCTTGCACAAATGCAATGATACCATTTTCTTGTCTTGAAGCTTCCTGATTTGATCAGAGTTCTCTCCACTTTTCTTGATCAAACACTTCTTTAATTTATTCATTTTTTTGCCTACTCTCCTTCCAAGTTGCTCAAGGCAGCATACATGGTTTCTTTCCCTCTTATTCTCACAACAACCCTGTGAGGTAGATTAGGCTGAGCAATACCCAGGGTCACCTAGTAAGCCTTGTGGCTGAGCTGTGATTTGAACCCGGGTCTCCCCCAAGTATAACCAACATTCTAACATAGCTACTAGCTCTATTTGAAACTGATCTTACACAAATATACCCATTATGTATTTCACTCATGTCTTTTGCTAATTTCATTACAGCATTTAGATCACCTTCAATTACCACATGGTCTTTTCTCATGTTTCTTTCCCCTGCCCCTTTCCTTAACAAAAACAAACTGTTTTCGTAGAAACACATATCAAAATTATTGGTTCATAAGTGTAAGGGTATAATTGCACACATTTTATTTTATTTTAGAAGGGAAAGCCACATTCTTGAGACCAGGAAATAGTTATAAGAACATACAACAAGCTCTGCTGGTTCATACCAAAAACCAATCTAGTCCAGGATTCTATTCCCAGAGAGGCTAACTAGATGCCTATGGAAGTCCATAAGCAGGACATGAGTGCGATAGCACCTTCCCAGTCAGTATCCAGAGGCATTTCTGCCTCTGACATTAGAGGTAATACATAGCCATCATGACCTGTTATACTTCTGAATGAGAAATAACACTATATTTCACATTAATGCTCACATCCTGAACATAATGGGTTGGCTCCAGACTTAGTCATGCTTAGAGTAGACTCATTGAAATAAATGGAACTAACTTAAGAATATAAGAAGAGCTATGCTGGATCAGAACAAAGACTATCTATCTATCTATCTATCTATCTATCTATCTATCTATCTAGAATTCAGTTCCCACAATGGCCAAGCAGATGCCCAAGGGAAGCCCACAAGTAGGACATGAGTGTAACAGCACCCTTCTGCTAGTGTTCCCCAGCCAGTGTTATTCAGATACATATTTATTCATTTATTTATTTTCTTTGAACCCTACCTTTTAACCAAAAAATGGCACACAAGGTGGCTTACAGAATCAATTAAAATTGATTCAAACAATACACTGAAATACAATAGAAATATAATAATTACAGAATTTTTTAAGATTAAAAATAGCACCCAACCCACTTATAGCCACCACATGCGCTAGCACCTTGCCCAAGAATGGAATATTGGAGACCAGCAGGAAATTATCCAATACAGTGGGGTTCAGGGTGGGTCTTTTGTTTTTTGTTTTTGTTTAAATAAACAAAGGTCTTACCACTGCCTCCTTTAGTCAAGATGGAATCACACCATGCTGTAAAGAAGTGTTCACCACGGCCCTTACCCACTCAGCCAGCCCCCGCCGTTGCTTTTATAAGCCAGAAAGGCAAAGGTCCAGCACACAAGTGGTAGGCCTCACCTCTCCAAGATGATCCAATTTCTGAGGCAATATGAGTGAAATATATAGCCATCATGACATGCTCCTTGAATTTGTCTAATCCCCTTTTAAAGCAATCCATGATAGCAGACATCACTACATCTTGTGTAAGTAGACTCCATAGTTTCTTCACACCATCCATAATTTTATACACCTCTGTTATGTCTGACCTTACTGACCCTTTCAAAAGCCCAAAAGCTCAAAAGCCCCACATATTTGTAACCTTCTCTCAAAGGGGAGTTACTCCAGCTTCCTTGATCATTTGGATTGCCTTTTTCTGTGCCTTTTCCAATATCCTTTTTGAGTTGCAGTGACTAGAATTGTATACAATATCCCAACTGTTTTCATACCATATATTTGCATAAAGGCATTATGATATTAACAGTTTTATTTCTGATTCCTTTTCGAATGATTTCCATCATGGAATTTGCCTTTTTCACAGCAACCACACATTGGGTCGACATTTCACTGAGGTAGCCACCACAACCCCAAGATCCCTTTTATGATCAATCACTGCCAGCTCAGAATCCATCAGTGTATATGTGGAATGTGGTTAGGATTTTTTTGCCTCACGCTTATAAATATATCAGAAATGTGCAAAGGTGGTTTTTAGTGGGACAAGGAGGGCCAAAAATGAAATGAAATTGAATAAGATGCGGGGTACTCAATGGGGCAGCTAGGCAGTTTTAGACCCCAAACTTAATGGTCTTATTGTGGCCCCCTTTAGACAGTTAGTTGTGTGCTTTAGTTATGAAGCACAGAACTAACATTTCTCTCCACTCCACCATGATGGAATGATGATGCTACCACATTCCTGACATGTTAGAGCAAAGAAACAAAACAAAACTGTTTGCCCACTCTGATTAAAAGAAGACATACTCTGAGCATGCGTTGTTCAGCATTTTAAACCCACTTAAATCATGGCGCCATTATGACTACTGGAATAAAATAGAGTTTGCTTCTGTTACCCTGGTGCTAAACATATTTCCTTGGGAATAAGCATGATTTTGTTGTGGAAAAGGATAATATATTTTTAAAAGTATGAATAATAAAATGAGAATCTGTAACCACGTACGTAGCCAGTCTGCTTCCCCCAACTCGAATATGTTTAAATAATAATAATAATAATAATAATAATAATAATAATAAGAAGAAGAAGAAGAAGAAGAAGAAGGAAGAATGTTCCCGCAAGCAGCATCACAGGCCTGGTGGGCCTTTTCCTGCCCATGCTGGCCCAGGTGCTGACACAGTGCCTGTTTGCCACTGCCCCCATCACCTGCTGCTCCCTGGATGGCCATTTGAGGGCCCCATGGACTTCAGCTCCAAGGTCCAGCCACCAGTGGGCGTGATAGTACAGAGTCAGACACAGACAGCGCAGTGCTCAGATTATGAGGGAATGCAATCCACAAGCCCTAACCTCTTACCCCCATCAAGTTTAGCCAAATTAACCCCCCCCCCTGTAAACACCTAAACACAGTGGCTGAGGAATGCATCACAAAAGGAATTCAATCCATGAGATATTGGAGGTGTATATACGGCTAATTGGGTTTATCAGCTTCTTGTCAGAATATTAAAACTGTTACTAATCACCAATAATGCTCCAGCTACATGATGTGTTAGAGACAACATAGCCCTACATCTTTTTTTTGAAGCAAATTTCACACTTTGCCCCTTTCCCACCCCTACCTCATATTTACGGTGGGGCAAATGCCTTCGCACCTCACACAGTTGGTTTGAATGGATGGAAGGGCTTGAAAGAGATGCACGTGGCACTACAGCATATTTCTTCGTAATATAATTATCATGAAATCAGATACAGGATGAGCAGCTCCTCATTGTTCTGACTAGAAGCGTTGGCCAATTTATCCTTGGGACATATTGCAAAATCATTTCTGAGCCCATCAATAGGCAACAGGAGTGAGACAGATCAGTGAACGAACTGCTTTCCCCCCTTGTTGTTGTTGCCTCATTTCTGTTGCCAGGGAAACCACTTTCTTGGCAGCAGCGTATTCACCAGGTCTGCCTTCGTTTCCACCCGACTATAACAGAGGCCGCATTGTGGAATGGCATTGTGAAAAAAGCAGAGATAAACAAGAGGGGGAAAAGATCAACAAAAGTAACTGAAAGTTAATACAAGGATATCAGCTTGTTAAAAATTGAATTCACTCTTGTTTTTCTTGTTTTGATCAGCCCAGTGAGCCCCATAGATGGCTGGAGTTTTATGGCTCCAACTTGGTTATGGCGAAGTGCCAGCAAAAGACTGAAGCCTCCACATCAGAAAGGTTTGCCCACAAAAATAAATAAATATGCCAGAAGCGAAGGTGATCAGTATGCAAGATCCGAAGATAGAAGTGTTGGCTTTCCTCACTAGCCTTAAAGTAGTGACTTTATTTTAAATGGAACCCTTTCTTCCATGGAACCCATTCCTAAATGTCCACCATGTCATATCTGATGGAGTGTTTCATGAGAGTTTGGCAATCATCTGCACTGTAGAGACTTTCTTGTTTGGGATTTCACTGTGGTAACTCAGTTCTTAGTGCAGCTCCTTCATTTGGCTAACAAGATAATAAACACTGCACATGAATAGGTAAGTGGGAAGCCAGCTAACTACTATTGTTGGCTCTTGGCTGTTTGGATAAGACCTCAGCTGTTTCCCTTGCCAAAGTTATCCCTTCTCAATGACTTAATCAGTTCTAGAAATTGAGTGAGCAATAAACAGGATAAACCAATGACCACACTTGGCAGAAGGTTGAGTGATACATGAAAACTTGTCCAATCCATTAAACTGGGGGCGGGGGGGTTAGGTGGGGGGAATGAAACCATAAACAGAGTAGAAAGAATGAGGCATGTCTGAATAGTGTGGGGATCAGATGCACTTATACTGAACCTTGTAATCCACATATACAGTGGCCTTCAATGACAAATAATTCTCTCTTCCTGTCCAGATAACTGATGCATATTTATTTATTTATTATATTTGTATCCTGCCTTTTTTTCTTTCAAAGAACCCAAGGCGACTTACATGATCCTCCATTTTATCCTCACAACAACCCTGTGAGGTAGGTTAGGCTGAGAGTCAGTGACTGGTCCAAAGTCACCCAGTGACTTTCATGGCTGAATGGGGACTAGAACCCAGATCTCCCGAGTCCCAGTCCAACACTCTAACCACTACGCCATGACTATGCACATGTGTTTCCTCCCATTCGGTAATAATCATTCTCTCTCTGTCTCTGTCTCTGTCTCTGTCTCTCTCTCTCTCTCTCTCACACACACACACACGATTTACAAGCTACCTTTTAGGGAAGACCTACCCAATGCAGGGTACAAATTTTGAAACCACTAAACACAATAAAACTAGGATAAAAATAATAAACAACAATCAAATGAAAATTAACAAAGCCAGAATTAACAATTAACACCAGATAACATCATAAACAGAATGGCACCCAATAAAGTCCTATAAAAAGAGTCACCTATAAAAATCAAGCTAGAGAAGTGAGAAGTATAAAGAAATATGTGGAGATTTGGGGCAACTATGTGCAGCATAAAAATGAGGCCTTCTTGAGGATGATCTGTTTCTCTCTCTCTCTCTCTCTCTCTCTCTTAACTTTTCTCTCTGCCTATCTTCACCTTTCCTTTTGGGTTCTTCTCGTTCTTTTCTTCTCCCCCCCCCCCCAACATTGAGTTTTCCTGCTTATTTATCTCTTTGTTGTGTGTGCTGAGGTATGACTGGTGCTTGGATGTGTACCAGGTTCATTAAAAAAGAGCCATAGTTCTTAACTGGGAGGATTTGAAATTGCAAGGGGCTGTGTTGAAGGGAAGGGGGAAGTATATGGAATATATTTTCTGTTCTTTTTGATAACTGAAGTTCCAATCTGCTTCTCAATTTACCATAATATAATTTTTACTTTTCTCTATCTTACTTACATTTCATGGTCTGATACATTTGCCAGAGTTTCTTCTGTCCACTCTGCTTAACGACTCAAATAGCTCAATTACCAAGTTGCAAAATTTTTGAATATTGCTATTGTGACTAGACCTTCTATGCTTGTCTGATTCTGTTTTCATTTTCTAGGTTTTTATTTTGAGTGTATAATTAAGAGCTGCTGTATCTTATTTTTATTGTTTTATGCATTGGTGTGGTCGGTAGACCGTAAATAAAATATTTAGTTTAGACATTTGCCAATGACCAAGTGCCAATCTAATAATAATAATAATAATAATAATAATAATAATAATAATAATAGTAGTAATAGAAGAGGAGGGGGGATGGTTGGACCCAGACTTACTCATGTTTAGAGTAAAACTGTTGAAATCAATGAAATCTACTCTAAACATCAGTAAGTCTGGATCCAACCCACTGAGTCATCAATGTGCAGGATCATTTATAGCAGGGATGGGAGACCTCTGGCCCACAGGCCAAATTTGGCCTGTCAGGCCACTCTGTCTGACCTGTGGAGGCCTCAAGTTAGACCCCTCTCCTCCCTGAAGCCCCTACCCCAAAGTCCTGCCCCATCAGAGAAGGAAGAGGGGTGGGAGAGCGGCTGAGCAGTGGGCTTGAAGAGTGCTTCTCGAGACCCCAGGTCAGGCAGCTTCCCCGCTCTCCTTCCCTGATTGGGGAAGGGGAGTGAAGCCAGCTCAGGACTCAGCTAGCATCTCAATGAGTAGCTCTCTGAAGCACTGGCTGAGTCCACATCACTCTTCCTTTGACTTATCTGAATGGGGAAGGGAAGAGAGGAGTGAGGCCGGCACATGACTAAGCGGGCGCCTTGAGGAGTGGCTCCTCAAGGCACTGACTGTGTCCTGTGTGCGCATGAGCATTTGTGTGTGAGTGTGTCTGCTGTGTTGGTGTGTGCACCTTCAAGAGTGTAGTGCTGCATGGCAGCAGTGGCTGGCTGTGTCCCTGCCCACTTTGGACTGTGGTCACTTCCACTGCCTGCACGTGGCTCCCGACACTTTTGTCTATAGTCAATTCAGCCCTTGGGCAGAAATGGGTTCCCCACCCCTGCTTTATAGAGTCGCATAAGCAAAAAACACAGGCCACTACTGCTCAAAGGAGCTTATGGCTATATTTTCACTGAAAGGGAGACAACAGAAAGAAGAGAGGAGAGGAGAGGAGAGGAGAGGAGAGGAGAGGGTGAGAGAGGCCAATACACCCTTTTATAATGAACTCAAAGAATAAACCCTATTAAAAGTGCACATAAGTTCCCTTCATTTCATGCAGAGCCCTCTAAAATGGCCAAGAAATTTTTATTAAAATACTGGTAACACATCTCTGGAAAGATACATCTTTACTCCAACATCTTTGATACTTTCAAACAGTTAGCAGGTTATAAAGCAGAGATCCCAACACAGCTACAAACCCATAAATATGAGATTTTATTCTAGTCTCCTGATTTATAAAGGAAAAGAAAAAGACTAATATACCCAAATAATGATTTGGAAAGAAACTTTGTCTCCAAAGTAAGCTCTAGCCACTGTATATACTTCAGGATTCAAACATACCTACACAAGCAGTGCCAGAACTGTATTACTGGGCACAGACTTAATAATACACAGATGTACTTTGCTTGGGAACCAGGAGGTGGCCTTAAATCTTGCCAAAATCAAAGGAGATTTTTGTTCCTTCATGTTGTAGAGCTGAACAGAGTGATGAAATGATAAAGGTGTTCCAAGCTTTTAGCTAAACGAAAAGGCCTTTTGCTTGCCCTAATGATCTTGGTTCCTAACAGCTTGTGCCACAAACCAGTCAGGGCGGGCTACTTGCATTTAAGCCAATACAATCCCAGTGAACAAACAGGGCTAAATAATCTTAAACCCAACCACTTCAGCTTAACTACAATAGGCAATTGGTATCGTCCCTTATCCAACCTTTAAAATATATGTTGACATAAAAAGCCTTTTGGAAGATCAATCATGCAGGAAAAATATAAACATTAGACATGAATGAAATTTATACAGCACACATTTAGAGTGTCTTTACATCTATCACCTATTGAAGATGCACATTTTCTGGGTTGGTCATTTTGCCCCTCAAGATGTGCACTATCTTTCTTATGTGATCTTTGAATGCATCTTTAGAGGCAGGCATGCTCACCCATGTTTTGAAAACAAGTAAGGTCAAAAACATTTATTCACTTGTTGGGCCTCATTTTTCTTTTATTTCATTATGCAATTTGCTGCAGACAGTTTAGCTCTACAAGTACATTCCTAAGAGGAAGATCTTTTTTTAAAAAAATAAATGAATTAAATGACACTTCACTGTCTTTTGTAGTAATGGGATCGCTTCCTAGCAGATTTTTTTTTTTTAAAGAACACAACATGCGTGCATCGTAACCGCTGCTTCTGTTAATAACTGCAGTGATACCTTGTTCTTGTAAGGTGTGGGTCTCTGGACAGTTTCTCCCTGCCATTAAGAAGTCACACTCGGTGGTCTGGTTTGGATATCATGGCAACCCGGAATTTTTTTAAACCCTGGGTTGTTGTGAGTGAGTGAGTGAGTGAGTGAACGTGCTGGTGCATGCTGCCTGATGCAAGCAGGAGCAGCTAAACAACCCAAGAACCCTTGGTCCCTGGGCTGTTTAGGGCTGTGTGCGGTGGAGGCTGCTGGTTCCAATGTCCGCGGAGCTTTGTCTCCACTCTGGATTTTACTCTGAACTTTTATGGAGCTATCCATGGTGGGGATGTTCAGCACCATGGATATCTCCTTAAAAGTTCAGAGTAAAATCCAGAGTGATACACAGCCCTGCTGACATTGGCGTCACCAGCCTCCACTGGCTGTGTGCAGACCAGGAGCCAGTTTAAGTCTGGGTTCTAACTCTGGGTTTTCTCTCCCCTGACAAGCCAGAGTTCCTGGTTCACACACAGTGCTAAACAACCCGGTGATGGAGCGTGTGTAATGAACTACTGCAACAGAAAAGATAGATTTAAATCTATAATGTCATAATCTTTCCAAGTAACCTTTGTGGAGGTAGCAGAAATAATGAGACAAGAGGACTGTATTGGATGGAAAATGGGACACATTTGCAGCTGTAGAAGCAATAGTCTTTTCACTGGGCTCCTGTTTTAGAGCAAACATTTTATCTTTATTTTATTTTTAACCAAGATATTTTGCTCCCAGTTTGCCTCTTGTTTTAGTCGGGTTATCTGTTTCCTAATTCCTTTGTGTTTGTTTTGTTTTGTTAGTTTTGCATTGCTTGTTTTTGCCTCCGTCAAGCAGAGGCCTTGAGCTTTATTGTGAGCCTTATTGTGAGTTGCAGTTTGTCCCAAGAGTTTGTGAAGGAGGAGAAAGATAAAGATTGAAAAAGTGAAGTAAAGAACGATAAAGCGGTGAAGACTGATTGAACATTGATGAAGTGTTTCGAGGAAGCCTTATGCAAATAAATGGAATTTAATGAAGGTTAATAATAAAGGAGTCTTGGTGATACATCTTTAAGAAGGAGAGCTGGTGATATCTCTTTAAGAGGCAGCTGTGATGTCTTCCATATCAGTGCTACAGCGAGCACGCCTTCCATTCTCATGGCATGCTCACAACCGACACCGTTGCTTAATTGCTGTTCCTTTATCTACTGTGACAACATCTGTATCACTACTATTATTACTCTGGAATGCTCGTTCACTTACTTCTAAAGCAGGATTTTTGGCTGGTTATCTAACAGATCATAGAATATCTGTGGCAGTGGTCACAGAGACTTGGTTATTAGAAGGTGATCATGTCCCTCTAGCCACCCTTAACGCACATGGTTTCTCCTGTGTGGACACTCCTCGGGTATCAAGCCGTGGGGGAGGAACTGCAATTATTTTTAAGTCATCACTGCCGACCAAACCTTTGCCTGTGAACTGTGGTGGCCCTTTTACATCTTTTGAAGTGACGACGCTGCTGGTGGGCCGTCCCCCTGTGGCGGTAGCTGGGATTTATCGGCCTCCTGGAATAAACACAGTTTTCTTGGAGGAGTTTTCAGAGTGGTTATCAGTATTTTTGTCCTTAAACCCTGCCCACATTATTTGTGGGGATTTCAACATTCATAGAGATCTTTCTTCATTTTCTCAGAATTTGTTCTCCTTTTTGGAAGTATTTAATTTAGAAGTGGTGGATACTCCTCCTACCCACACGGCTGGAGGGACCTTGGATCTGCTTTTGTATAGTAAACTGGATGTCGTATTTAAAGATATCATAGACTCAGGGATGTCGGATCATTTTTTATTGTCCTACCAGTTTGACATTGCTCGTCCTTCCCCTCCTCCTCCTAGAATCCGGCAATGCCGTGATTTATCTGGAATATCCGTGGACTCCTTCTCTCATGCTCTTACCCAGCTATCAGGCTGTATTCCAGGACTAGTTATGGGACAGAGGAAAGTTGCTCTGGGAGCTAGCATAACAAGTGAGGAGGGAGTTATGGAGCCTGAAGAAGTAGAAGATCAGTCATCTGCTGGTGGGGCCTTGGACCCAAATGTCCTGGCCCACCAATTTAATACAATAACTGAAGCTGCCCTTGAAGTGGTGGCACCATCTAAAACTCGTCTGGTAACACAGCGTCATCCTCAGCCATGGATGCATGGTAGAGTTGCGACTGGAGCGAGCCTCAGTCCACCAGTTAGAGAGGCGATGGAAGCGGAATCCATCAGATGAACTGCGTCTGAATTTGAGATCTGCCCTTACTACTTACTATCGTCATGTAGATGAATCTCGGGAGGGTTATCTGCAAAGGAAGATTCAGTCCCAAGCCTCTATGCCACGTCAGCTATTTGCTACATTTAATACCTTATTGAATCCATCGGCTGGTTGTGATGAGAATCACGCAATTTGTGATCTTACAGCAAGCGACTTGGCTTCCTTTTTTGTTCAGAAAGTGTCTACAATTGTAAATTCATTTTCGCTGGATGGGTCTTCACCACCATTTTTGTCAGCAGGTTTGCCACAGCCTTCAGCTCAGTTTGCAGACCCGTCTCTTCAGACTGGGTTTGACTTTGTTCCAGTTACTGAGTCAACTGTGGCACAGTTTATTTCCTCTTCTCCTCCTACCTCGTGTCCTGCTGACCCTTTCCCGTCCTTTCTTTATTTGACACTTTTACCTTTGTTTTTGCTTCATATAACTTATCTGGTGAATTCTTCACTTTCACTGGGTATTTTTCCGGAATGTTTCAAGCATGCTTCTGTACGCCCCTTGTTAAAAAAGCCTAATTTAGACCCTTCAGCTTGTGTTAATTACCGCCCTATTTCACTTCTTCCTTTTCTTTCTAAGATTTTAGAAAGAGTAGTCCTCTCCCAATTGATGACTTATTTAATTAGATTTAATCTCCTAGATTCTTTTCAATCAGGGTTTTGTTCAGGCCACTCCACAGAAACAGCCTTAACTTATGTGATGAATGATATCTTAGTGGCGAAAGCTCAGCGTCAAACATCTGTGTTGATTCTGCTGGATCTTATGGCAGCTTTTGACACACTCGACCACCATATTCTGCTTTCAAGGTTGGCATCACTGGGAATCAAGGGCAATGCTTTATCTTGGTTTGGTTCCTTCCTTTCTAATCGCTCTTGTTCTGTTTTGTTTCAGGGTTCAGTTTCAGATGTTTTCCCGTTATTAGTGGGAGTTCCACAGGGTTCAGTCTTGGGTCCTCTTCTTTTTTCATTGTATACTTGTCCTCTTGGACGTTTGGTTTCTGATCGGGGTTTTCAGTATCACACCTATGCAGATGATACACAGATATATCGAAGCTTTGCATCCATTGATACTGCAGTGTGGCAGTCCGTGGTGGAATGCCTGTCAGGCGTTTCCTCATGGATGACCGCACATCATCTGAAATTGAACATGGATAAGACTGAAATTCTGGTATTTCAACCTGATCGTGTGTCAGCTCCCTTATTATGTCCTTCTTTGCATATCCAGGGCTCAGTTGTGGCCCCGGTTTCAGCTGCCAAGAGCCTTGGTGTTTTGCTGGATGATCGTTTGTCCTTGCGTCCTTTTATTAATAGGGCTGCTAAGGCATGTAATTTTCACCTTTTGAACATTCGCAGGATTCGCAAGTTTTTGTCTCCTGAAACAGCCCATTTGCTTGTTCAGGCTTTGGTGGTATCCCGCTTGGACTATTGTAATAGCTTAATTGCTGGCTTGCCCTCTTCTGTGCTTCTTCCACTGGTTCTGGTTCAGAACAGCGCTGTTCGTGTTGTTCTGAACTTGCCCCGATACTCCCATATTACTATGGCCCGTAGGAATCTTCATTGGCTACCCATTTGGACTAGGGCCCAATTTAAATTATTGGTTCTTGCCTTCAAGGCTTTGTGCTCTAATGTCCCTCATTACTTATCATCTAGGCCAGTGATGGTGAACCTTTTTGAGCCCGAGTGCCCAAACTGCAACACAAAACCAACTTATTTATTTCAAAGTGCCAACACTGCAGTTAAACCTGAATACCGAGGTTTTAATTTTAGAAAAATAACTCATACAGTTGTCCGAACTAATTAACATCTTTTGTCTTAAAAGAAAAACACAATAACAGAGCTTTCAATGATACAAACAGTTTTTTGTTGGGAAAAAAATCAACTCAAAAAATTATTATAGTACTACATTGTACATATAGCCTGAAGGGAATTTATACAAACTTTTTAAATAATTAGGCACATGTATTTTTGGATAAGGGATTCTCAACTTGTAATATGATTATATGCCAGACTGAAATTGTATGGGGCAAGCTTTACTCCGGGTCTTTTCCCTGCTTCTACAGGTGTCGTATTAGTAAAAGTAAAAGTCAACCTGTACTAGGATGAGCAAGATAAACAAGAAAACTAAACGTGCTTAACATATTTTAAACACTTTATGTCTTGGACTGCAAACACTGCATTAGGTAAAAGTTTGCATTGGGCAGGCTTTTGCACAATTAATGTGATTTTTGCTATTGCATGCATGTTGATAATTTGTCAAACCTTGGCTCATACTCCGTTAGTTTGAGAGCAACACATGCAGCACTCAGGTCAACTGTTAGGGCTTTACATCCAAGCCATGCTCTGTGCATCATTCTTCAAAATCTTTTAAATGTGATAACAATGTAGAAAAGAATTCTGTAACAGGAATTCTAGAATAAAATCATTCTGTTCCACACTGTGAGAAAGAACAAGATCATTAGTGTTTTGCAGAAGGGGACGGTCTTTTCGCGATCTGATGACCAATGGCTCGAGTGCCCACAGAGAGGTCCCTGCGTGCCAGCTGTGGCACCCGTGCCATAGGTTCGCCATCACTGATCTAGGCTTTCCTGGTATGTTCCTGGTAGGAATTTAAGATCAGTGGGCCAGGGATTATTAGCAGTCCCACCGACACACTCTGCCTTGTCAAGGCTGTGAACCTTTCAGGACCTGGTTCCACTTTTGTGGAACAGGCTTCCCATGGACCTCCGATTGGAGGAGGATCTTTCCCGCTTTCGAACGGGATTAAAGACTTATCTTTTTAGTCAGCCAGAATGAGTGGCTGGGCTAATGTGGTGGTTGCTGGGATTTGATACTGCATAGTAAGTGGTTGGTGTTGGTTATTTTATTGTATTGTTATGTTTACTGTATATGTTATTTGTCCCGCCCTTTGGTATAAGGGGCGTTATAAATAAACGATTATTATTATTATTATTATTATTATTATTATTATTATTATTTATTAATACTTAAGCAAGATCTGCAGAGAGGGGGGAAAGTGATTGTGCAGGATGCTAACTTACTCATATCAGGTCAGGCAACAGCCTATGAGCAATTAGGGCAATACACACCCTGTTCCAGCCAGGAGTGGACCAGGAATTCCCATCCCTTCCAATGTGGAGGGCAGCCTTCTCGGATCACCCCCCCCCCCAGTACCACACAGCTCCAAGTAGGTGATCTCGGTTTAGCCCCAGAAGCCATCCTTATACTGCTCGGGCGCAAAGCGGAATGGCTGATCACCATAAAGGTGCCTCAGAGTGCTCACCAATCCCTAATCCTACCTGCTGTATATCGCACATCCCTGTCACAGGAGAGGGACAAACAGGCGTTTGAACCCTCTATCCACACCTGCACAAGAAGAATTCCTACAGACCCCTCTGCAGATTGGCAAGGAAAATATCCCCCATATTGGATTAATGAACACCATTGGACCTGAAAAGTTCCACCCTTAAAAAAAACATATGTCTAGATGTGGCAAAACAAATTGTGCTGTGAGACCTAGAATTATAGAGTCATAGAATAGTAGAGTTGGAAGGGAACTATTTGGCCATCAGGTCCAACCCCCTGCTCAATGCAGGAATCCAAGTCAAAGCATCCCTGACAGATGGTTGTCCATCTGCACCTTGAATGACTCCAGAGTGGGAGAGGTAGTTGATTCCATTGTCGTATTGCTCTAACAATCAGGAATTTTTTCCTGATGTCCAGATGGAATCTGGCTTCCTGTAACTTCAGCCCATTATTCCATGTCCTGCAATCTGGGATGATTGAGAAGAGATCCTGGCCCTCCTCTGTGTGACAACCTTTCAAGTACTGGAAGAGTGCTATCATATCTCCCCTCAGTCTTCTCTTCTGAAGGCTAAAAATGCCCAGTTCTTTCACTCTCTCCTCATAGGGCTTTGTTTCCAGTCCCCTGATCATCTTTGTTGCCCTCCTCTGAATACTTTCCAGGATTTAACTCCAAACCTGAAGGGACCAGAGGTATCAGAATGAACATGGAGTTCATCCCCAATAATCAGGTCCCTCCTCCAAAATGAAATCCAAAATTGAACTTGCTAAGGAAGTATTTCCACACTGCTAAATCGTCCCTGAGCACTTGGGTCACGCTGACCCAGTGGTCTGGTTTGCACAATCCCTTCATGATATCACATAATAAAAGCATGACCTGGGGCTATAACCCAGTATGCAAAGTTAAGATGTCCTACTAATTCCTGTAATTGTTTTAGTGAAACCTTGGGAGCACACATGACTTCATCAGTATGCACTCTCATCATGGCTTGTATCTTATCTGCTGGGAGCCACCTTGACTGGCTTAGGGTATCCACCTGTATTCCAAGAAAGATTAGTGTAGTCACTGCACCTTCCATTTTCTATGTTGACAAATGAACACCGGGTTCTCTTTCCAGGTCAGAGAATTCCTGCATAAGCCTAGAGGGACAGGTTTACCGAAACTGAAAAAAAAGAAAGTCATCCAAGTAGTGGATGATAGAAACTGCACCTGTTTGCCTCCTCAAAGCCCACTCCAGAAATGTGCTGAACCATTTGAAAGCAGCACAGGAGATAGAGCAACCCATTGGCAAGGCCCGATCAATGTAAAATCTACCTTGAAAAGTGAAACCCAACAGGTCAAAATCTTCTGGGTGAACCAGAAGGAGACAAAAGGCCAATTTTATATTGCACTTGCCCAACAATGCTCCTCTGCCACAATGGAGCACAATCTGTACAGCGCTGTTGAAGGATGCATAATGTAGTATACAAAGAAATTCGGGAATGAAGTCACTAACCAAAGAGCTGTACAGGTGAGAAAGGTTGTGAATTAGTCTAGCCTCACCCTCCATCTTCTTGGGCACAATCCCCAATGGGGACACTCTCAAGGTCAGCAGAGGGTAGGATTAGAAGGGACCTAACATCCTGCCTTCCTCTACCGCCTTGCTGATTTTTTGCCTTGACAACTTGTTCTAACCCATAGACAGAAGGTTGGTTTAGGGATATAACATGCACTCACTCACTCTGGAATGGTATTCTAAAGCTGTAGTGAAACCCATCTCTAAGGTAGGCTTCATCTGCTTTTCTGGGGGTACGGCTCCAGTAACTGGCAGAGCTGCTGACAGTTAATTGGGCTGGGCCTCTTTCCCCTGACTCTGGTGCCCAGCACCGGGTTTTTTGAATCCTTGCACATCCTTCCCTGTGCCTCTAACACCTCTCACTCTAAGGCACTTGGAAAATGGGTGATTCCTACTGCAGATAGAACATTCATGGCAGAATCTACAGGGGTTCCTAGCACAGAACGCACAGGTGCTGAACTCCCAAGACAAGAAGTGGTTTTGAAACCCCTGTCCAGTGGGCCCACAGGGATTAAAAGAACTGGATGGCTTGGACAACATGTGACCACTACATGCTCTATCACCTTGAATGGGTCTGGCTGGGGACATAAATTGCAACCACAACTCCAATTCCTTCCTATCCCAAGGCAGGGTTGTATCAAAAGGCAACCTAAGCTTGAAGGCTTCATGATAACAAAGCCAGGCTGGGCCCAGGTACTCTGAATCATTGCAAAATATAATGTCCAGGTACTTGGTCAGAACTTCACCTCTCCTGGGTTGCTGCTCCTGGGCCACCCCATGAAAGTAAGGAAACCCACCAACTAATTTGACCAGTTTCTATCCTTTCTCTTCCTGATTCTATTGTGATCCCTATCACCCCCTTCTCCTCCTGCTCCTGGAAAAGTAGGGGGGGGACATCCACGTACTTGCTACTACAAATCTTTTCTTTGGTCACAGGAAATGGAGTAACATAGTGGGATGGAGGTCTCCCCATAAGGCAATTTAGAATCCTTTGTCAAATCATACAGATCCTGCTGCACCTGCTGATGCATGGGCACCGGTGCTATGGGTGCAGATAGAGCTCCCACCTCAGGTTTATCCAGGGTAAACCTCAGGTTTATCCAGGGGTTGTATTCCATTGCCATACTTCAGCACAGGCTGCAGTAACCTGCTTTTGCTGACTAACAGGATTCTAAGATGGCAAATCTAGTCCTGCACCCCCACCCCCAGTTTGGTTAACTGGTGCAGAAAAAGCCCAGATCTGTCCAGGAGCCTAAAATGGAGGACACCAGGCAGGAAAGTAACCCCAGATAGGACAACCCCATGGCTGAGATGGAGAGCTGTATTCACCCATGGGAGTCTCAGCAGGTGGGCAATTCCAGTTGCAGCACCCACCTCTAGATGACATGGTCTGGTTCCAGTGTAGATGTTCATGGAGTTGACCCTCTCAGTTCCTCCTCAAGTGCGTAATCGAGCTGAAATATCATAATGATAATTGTTATATGCAAAATTGCCCGCTGACCTGCTCTAACTACTCACTCTCCCACCTGGCTGTTTTACTTGTAAACCGCCCAGGGAGCCTTTTGGCTGATAGGCGGTAAATAAATATATTAAATAAATAAATAAATAAATAAATAAAGGCTCTTGGCCAATCTCTCCAGAGCTTCCAAAAGCAACAGGAAAAGTGTCCTATCAACCATCTCTTTATCTGATCAAGATGAAGATGGATGGGGAGGGTGCTGTTGAGAAGGCTTCACTTGAGGGGCTTTACTGTTCCCTTTTTTATTCCCCTGTACTTTCTTGGGACACATTTCATAGGATGGGCTCAAAACAGATTGAGGGCTGTAACAGCTTAGGCCTGTAGGCTGGGACCTGAAAGAACTGCAGCTAATGATGAACAAGGCAGGGATGTTGAAGAGTCCTTGGTCTCGAGTCAAGAGTCGAGTCACGAGTCTTTGAACCCAAGTCTCGAGTCCGAGTCCAAGTCCTTGGTCCAAAATGGTGACTCACGAGTCACGAGTCACGAGTCACGAGTCACGAGTCACTCCCATGAAACTCACTGGGTGACTTTGGGCCAGTCACTGACTCTCAGCCTAACCTACCTCACAGGGTTGTTGTGAGGGTAAAATGGAGAGGAGGAGGAGGATTATGTAAGCTGCCTTGGGTTCCTTTCAGGAAAAAAGGCGGGGTATAAATATAATAAATAAATAAATAAATAAATAAATAAAGCTGACTCCACGAGTCCCTATTAAAATCAATAGGGTTTTTCCCCAACAAAATAAGGCTACTTCAGATGTGTGGCTTAAATAAATTCTAGGCACAAGTGTGCCTTTTTATCTCAAAACTCTGCAACTGATTTTGACAAGAACAGACCAGGCAGACAAACCCAAAATAACCAGGCAGGCAGAGGAGGCAGGGAACCCCAAAGCAGGCAGGCAGAGGCATTTGTCTTGGACAATTCAAACTGTGGAACTGGTTAAGAAGAGACCAGGCAGGCAGAGGAGGCAGGGAACCCCAAAGCAGGCAGGCAGAGGCAGCCAAACCCAAAATGTCTGAAAGGTTGCATTAGGAAAATGATTTTAAAAAATAAACTTGGATTGTTACTGCAACTAGGTCCAGACAGCACCTGCAGGTGGCATCAAGCAGGGATGTTGACAAATCCTTGGTCTCGAGTCCCGAGTCGAGTCTCGAGTCCCATTAAAAATATTGGGGCTCGAGTGCGACTCGAGTCAGAGGGGGGACTCAGTCCGACTGACGAGTCGAGTCCTAGAGTCCGAGTCCCCATCCCTGGAACAAGGTCATGACCACAATGACCTATTGTGTTGAAACCAGTAATGCCTGCTTAGTTATGCAGTGGGGGATTATGAAGCCTATCAGTGGAGCTCTGAGCTCTGAATGGAACTGCAAAGGCCTAGGTTGCAAAGGCATACCAGGTAGGCCTGATAAGGCCAAGGACACGGGCCTGGGAAAATTGGGGCCAGAAAGCCCAGAAGGCCACATGGACCCCAAAAACCAGGACCACATGGGCCCAAAGGACTGGAGCAAAGTAGGCCTGAAAAGCTGGGGCTGTTTAGGCCAGGAAAGTCCAAGACTGTGTAGTCTGAGAAAGACATGTAGGCCTAGAGAAGCCAGGGTTGCAAAGGCCCCCAAAGGCTGAGACCGCAAATGCCTGAATGGCCAGACTTGCAAATACCCAAAAGATGAGGCCTTATAGGTCTGAAGAGCCAGGGCTGTGTAGACCCCAAAAGCTGGGGCTGTGGGAACCTGGGAGATCCAGGAAGCCCAAGGCTTCAAAGGCCTGGTGATGCACTCAAGGCCACTAAACCGGGCTATAAAGGGCTGCAGGTGCTGTGGTGATGGAGGCCTGCCTGTTTCATATCCCTAACAAGCAGAAATGTAACCGTATTCCGGGTTAGCTCTTGTGTCCACAGGCATCTTTAATCAAAATAACTAGTGAAATGTATGTATTACATGCCAACAAATCTGCCATTATCAGCAATTACTACTACACCTTTCAACTTAGTTTCCAATTCCTTGGTTGTAGGAAAGAAACATCTAAGAAGGTAGCCTGAATTCTAAATACATCATGTAAATAAAGGATCTCTCTTTATTAGATAAGGTTGAGAAAGATACGTTTTCCCATTTTTTTTAAAAAAATGTTTTATAGACAGGAAATAATTTGAGAAATAAACACCTTTATTATATAACCCATGAATATCCTTAATACATAATATGCATGGGTTACAGTATATTCGGAATATGCCTCAAAATAAAGGTGATACAGGGTTTATATAAAGAATATGCAATTTATTCCATGCCTCTGAATCACTGTGACAATTAAAGTGAGTGGTTTTCATCAAGTCTGCTATTCCTCAGCAATCCTAATCTCCAGTGAAGTTATTAGTAATGGCTCATTATTATTGTGATTGTCATATCACAGACAATGTAGCAATAATGCTTGTAATGCAGATTTTTTGCATGAAAAAGGCATCTAGTTTTTCACCTTACCTGTCACATAAGAATGGGATGTCTTTCAGCAAAAAGGAATGAGCAAGTGTGAGGAAAAATACACGCAGAAATTTCTGAAGTGTAACACCTTCATGTTGCTTAACCATACCACTTACAAATTCACATGTTGCCCCTATTTTCATCTGTGAAATGTTGGAGGGTATGCAATAGCACCCTTGCACTTGTGTTCCCCAGGAAGTGCTGTCCAGAGGCACATTGCCTCTGATACTGGAGGTAATATATAGCCATCATGATTTGTGGCCATTTATAGCCTTAGCCTCCAGGAATGTGTCTAATCCTCTTTTACAGCCATCCAAGTTGGTGGCCATCACTTCCTGTGGTAGTCAATTCCCGTAGTCAATTCCCATAGTTAAACAATGTGTCTTGTGAAGAAATACTTCCTTTTGACTGTCCTGTTCATTGGATGACCCCAGGCTCTAGTATTAGTCAAAGTCTGCATAATATTTGGATTTCAGTTCAACTTTCCAACCAATAACTAAATGGATTTTAGCCCCCACTCCAACTAGAAAATGGCAACACTGCATGTGACTAGATAGTGCTGGCTCCAGATTTTGTTTGGGCCTTGGGCAAGATGTAATCAGTGCCCCTCCTCCCTGAGGAGGTCCACCCCCTTACCACTGTCACCACTTCCCATTTGCTTGCTCTCTCGCTCTGGGCCCAGTCTGTCCAGAAGGAGAGGGCAAGGCAAGTGGAGGCTCTTTCTCCTTTCACTATTTGTATACTTGGAGAAGCCAGGTGAATAGGCAGCAAGGAGAAGGCCCAGAGGGTTCTTCTGCGGTTACCCAGCTGGAATGAGGGCCATGGTTGGTGCCCAATGACACCAACCCCTCATGCCGACCCTGTGACTAGTAATGTTTGTGTGTAGGGAATTCCCTGATGCAAGTAATTTTGTGTGAGATGTATTCCCACACCAAGCATATCACATAGGCTTGGTAAAAGTTATGGTTGACTGGTGGCTTCACACAACACTGCCCAGAGCTTCCATATATGAGCAGTGCAGTTCATGCCTCAGGCTGAGTTGGATGGGGCACAAGCCTGCAGAAACAGCAACTCCCAGAAGAATAGAAGTTGTGAAATGCAGAGCCAGCAGGGAAAGATTGGCCTAAGGCAGTAGGTGTGGAAGGAGAAGCAGACAGAGGTGTTAAGAATGGGGGAAAGCATAAAGGAGATCCAATGCTAAGTCTAAGTCTTATGACGGTATCCAGGATATCCATGACTCAGTGGTGCTTTGAACTAACCTATTGGGCCACATGAAGTGAAACTTCAGTTAGAACTGCATTGCAATAATTATGAATCAAGCTAAGAACAATGAAACAAGACAGACTCTAGTACAGTGTTCTCCAACCTTGGGTCCCCAGATGTTCACTGCCCCAGCCAGTGTAGCTGTAGGAGTTGTAGGCCAAAAACATCTGGGGACCCAAGGTTGGAGAACACTGCTCTAGTATATACTCATAGCAAACTCATTCTCTGAGTGTGGATCTTTGTGTAGCCAAAATGGCATCATCCACTCATAAGAGGAAGCTATCAACAGGATTGGGAAAATCCCAAGTTTTGCCGAAGTACAAAAATATATTTAGGAAAAACAGCCTGCAGATTGAGTATGCTCAGTGTCCGTGGAATGATCACTGCCTTGGGGGGAGGTGGGGGATAGAAAACCGAAAGTGGGGAGAGAGGATGGAATGGAGTATCCTAGAAAAGGGCAAGGCTCATTGGCTGGAACTTTGAACAGGAACACTCCATACTGCACTATTTTGTTCCAGGTCCCGGTAGTCTACTCCTGAGAAGCAACTTTGCCTTGTAAACAGAGATTAGGTGCATACAATCAATTGTAGGCAGGTAGTTCACAAGATTTTTTAAAAGAATGTTGTATAGAAATTTCTACCGATAGGCAACTATTACAGACCTCTGCACTTATGAAGCGTTGGGTAAATTTAGCTTGAGGGAACTTGGTTGTAAGGAGCTACAACTGAAGAAATTGAGTAAATGGGCTAGGAGAAAGAAAGAAAAAGAAATGTGCTTATGTGCAGTAACCAACTGAATCATGTAACACATGACACTGAAGAGGAATCAGTTTGGACAGAAGGAAATAATGCAGCAAATTGCCCCCTTCACAGAGAGGATGGTCGCTCTGGGAAAAGATGCAACAAAACTAAACTAAAACTTGCTATTAAGGCGACTCATGTGTAATGTAAGTTATGGTCTTAGTTATTAATTAAATCATAATACTATGAGGCAAACAGACTTTAAAAAATAGGTAGTTAATTATGAACCTTTCATCTTGGCAATTTCCACTTGAAAAGAAACTATAAACTGTAACCAGGGGTGTTCTATTCAATTAAACATAGCATTCTGATTTATTAATACTACTTCTTCTACTTAAAGGGGGGGGGGTCTCTTTTCTTAAGCTGGTTGCACATTTGATTCACAAAGTATTTTGTATGTACCGGTACTTAAAGGAAACATGTGACCCTTTAATGGATGACTCATAAACATTAAAATAAACACCAGTTTTCCCGATAGTAACTAGTAGAATTTTATCTCTATTCATGTGATATAGAAAGGGATTAGAAATCAACAACAATGAGAGTGTTTCCATGTCTATTAAAATGTATCTACTAACAAAGATTCTAAATCATTGTGTCCCTGCTCAGTTGGCAGCTGATGTTGTGTGCCCTGCTCCTAATGTCTATACATTCAGTGAGATATTCATAGGGGAGTCTATGAATATACTGCTGCTGTACATATTCATAGACTCCCCTATCCTCCATTTTTGTATTTAGCTTCGTTTTAGGATCTTACAAGGTGTGTGTGTGTGTGTGCGCGCGCGCGTGCGCACACTAGTCTGTTTCAGCCAAAAGTTTAATAGTTTAGTGGTCAAAAGTAAAAATCAGGAAGTTTCATTCAGGAAGCCAGGATATTATAAAGTTCAGCAGAAGGTCAGAGGAAGAGAGAGAAAAAGGTATTAGGAAACAGAAACTGAGTTGGCAGAAATGAACAAGAAATGGCATTCCTGATTGGTTGGAGTTGGGGAGAGAAAAAAATAATTTTAGACAATATAAGCCAAATGCACAGATGCAGAGGAACAGAGCAAGGAAGAAAGAGAGAAGAGGAAGAAAGAAGGGAGGGAGGGAGGATGAATGGAAGGCCAGAGTCCAAGAGCAGCGGTCCCCAACCTTTCTGTTACCAGGGACCGGGTTCCGTGGAATAATTTTTCCACGGACCGGGGGGGGGCGGGTGTCGCCCACCATGGACAGCTCTTATGAAGCTCCAAAGAAAAGCTGAAAAACCTGCAATGGAAAAGAAGTCCCACCGAAATGGGAGTCAGTCAGCAGCCTCCCCTGGTTGCAGGACAGAGCCGTCTGTAGCTCTTTGCAGGGAGAAGCGTCTTCAGGGAGAGGGGAAAGACTGGAAAGCCTCATTGGTTCTGTGTCGTTGTTTTGGTCCAATTCCCCCCACCCCCCAAACAGATTTTGCTTTGCAATCTGGAAAAAAGGCTGGGTTTGCTCGGGAACCTCTTCCTCTTTTCCATCAATTACTCTTTCTCTCTCAGCATCAGCCTTAGAAGCAGCTGGTGTTGGAGCAGCAGCAGCAGCAGCAGCAGCAGCAGCAGCAGAGGAGAGTGTGTTTGGATCCCCCCATCCTGTCTCTTAGCAATCAAACGATTCTTTCCAAGTGCATCTTTCTCCTCCCCCCTCCCCACACACCTCCCCTCAGTCTCCCCCCCTTCTTCCTGCATGGATGTCTTTGCCAGTTAGAGAGAGAGAGAGAGAGAGAGAGAGAGAGAGAGAGAGAGAGGAAGTGGCGGCAGCAGCAGCGGCTGCAGGCGGGGAAATCCCTGTGCATGTAAGGAGCTGGTACTGCAGACTTTGCCCTTGGCAGCTGCGTGGGGAGCTGCTTGCAGAGCCAGGACCAGAGAAGAGAGAGTTGGGACTGCTTGTGGGAAATCAATCTGCCTCTTTCCACTCCCCCCCGCCACACATTTGATCTCGATTTAACGACCACCACCACCCTGCCCCCGGCCGCCGTCTCCATCTCTTCACCATTGATCTTCTCCTTCCTCCTCTGTCTTTGGGATGGGGAGGAAGGTACTTAAGCGGGGAGGGCGAGAGAGAGACCATTCCATGCCTGTCTCTGGACTGACGGGAAGAGGCAAGCCTTCTCTGGGCTGCCCCAGGATTAACAGCTAAACTTTTATTGCAGCGTCTGTCTCCCTCACCCCCGCCCATGCCACCGGGACCCGCCGCGAGCACCCCACCTGGCTCTCGGGGTGCTCGTGAGCTCTGGCAAGCACCCCCCGCCGCTCGTCCCTCTGCTCGCCTCCCGACCAGCATTTTCGTAAGGTTGGGCGGTGTGTTGTGCCTCCAGTAGGTCAGACAGAGACCAGCCGTGCCGGAGTGTGTTTGGGGTGGGGTCAGGCTAACTGCAGCCTGACCCAGCTGGGCAGCCTTACCAATCAGCACCTGCTCAAAAGGCAGGTCCCAAACACACTCAGATGCTGGAAGCAATTGTTTGTTACAGCTACCACCAGACGCTCTTGATATTCCTGACCTCGGACCCCTGTACCTTTGATCTTCGGAACGACCCTGACTACGCTTGTGCCTAACCCCTAACTGGTTTACGTTTGCTCGGTTTTGGACTAATATATCTTGGCTTGGACACTCGGACTGTTATAACGAAGACGGCTTATCTTGACACTGGGCGGATTTACGACAGCTTGCTTCCAGCCACTTACCAAAATAAAAACGGAGAGGAGCAGCAGCAGCCGTCCCAGATGGAAAAGCTTGTTCAGGACAACCTGCTGTTGCAGGGGCAGGTAACCCAACTCATAGCAGCCGTTCAGGCTTTGCAGGCCCAGCCGGCCCCTGCTGCCGCTGCCCCCGTCCCAGTGAGAAAGCAGAAATGCCCCTTAGCTGTGCCAGAGAAGTTTGATGGCACACCTGCTCAGCTCCCGGTGTTTTTGGCTCAGAGCCAGCTGTTCATGAGCTTGAAGGCTGAGGCTTTCCCCGATGATAAGACCAAGGTGGGGTTTCTTATCAGCCTGCTCACGGGCTCTGCGGCCAAATGGGCGACTTCCCTGCTGCTGGAACAGAGCCCGGTGTTGGGAGACTTGGCTGCTTTTACTCGGCAGCTCAAGGCCATGTATGAGGACCCTGTGAAGGCAGTCACTGCCAATCGACGCATCCGTGAGCTACGGCAAGGCCGGCGCCCCCTAGTGGACTATGTGACAGAATTCCGCCTGCTCCGGCAGGACTTGCAGTGGAATGAGGAGGCCTACATAGACCAATTCCAGGAGGGGCTGTCTGGGGAAATACTGGATGGGCTCACTTATGCGGACCGGCCTTCCACATTGCAGGACCTGATACACCTCTGCCTCAAGATAGAAGGGAGAGTAGAGAGCCGGCGGGCCCTTTCCCGCTCCAGACACAGCCTTGGGGGTCCCGCTCCCAGAAACCTGCTGGGAGAGGTACCCATTCCGAAACCCGCCTCACCCGAAGAACCCATGCAATTGGGGGGAGCTCGCCCCCGCTTGTCTCCCGAGGAGAAACAACGGCGTCGGCAACTCAGCCTCTGCCTCTATTGCAGGCAGAAGGGACATTTTGCCGCTCATTGCCCCGCCAAGGTCCAAGCCAGCACGCTTCCGGAAAACTGCCAGGCCCCGGCCCTAAAGGGCCCCTAGGCCTGGGTGAGACCAACTCCACAGAAGCCCAACGCCCACCAGCCTCTCCCGCCAGCCATGTGACGGTGCCCATACTCCTGACAGTTCCAGGGCAAGGGATCCTGCGAGTCCAGGCCATGCTGGACTTGGGCGCTAGCAGCAACTTCATGGATGCCTCTTTCGCAGATCTGCACCGTGTCCCACGCTGACTCCTGGAGCACCCCGTCCTCGTGGAAACTATCGACGGGCGGCTGTTGTCCTCCGGACCGGTGGTTCAACAGATAGAACCCTTGACCATGGACTTGGAAGGGCACTGGGAAACCCTCCAGTTGTATCTGGCCGCCGCTCCCCATTTTCCGGTGGTCCTTGGGTTGCCTTGGCTCCAGCGCCATGATCCTTTGATCCAGTGGTCAACAGGTCATATCACATTTCCCTCACACCATTGCTGAGACTGCTGCTTGACCCAGACAGTGCAGGCCTGCTCAGTCCGTTGAAGGGGAAGGACTTCTGGAGGGGCTACCCCTCAAGTATCAGGACTTCCGGGATGTCTTTGGGAAGAAGGAGGCCGACCAATTGCCGCCCCATCGGCCCTACGACTGTCCCATTGACCTGGTTCCGGATGCCAAGATTCCGGTGGGTCGAATCTACTCCCTGTCAGAACCAGAGTTAGCAGCCCTGCGGGACTTCATCGAGAAGAACCTCCAGCAGGGGGTTTATCCGACCCTCCACTTCACCAGCAGCTGCACCCTGTCTTGTTCGTCAGGAAAAAATGTGGGGAGCTCCGCCTGTGCAATGACTACCGGGCCCTGAACCGCATCACTGTGCGGAATAGGTACCCTCTGCCCTTGATCCCCGAACTACTGGAACGGCTCTGTGCCGCTCAAATCTTCACCAAGCTGGACCTCCGGGGAGCATATAATCTGGTCTGCATTCGAGCAGGGGACGAATGGAAGACCGCGTTCCGTACAAGGTACGGCCATTTTGAATATACCGTAATGCCGTTTGGGCTATGTAATGCGCCCGCGGTCTTCCAGCATCTGATGAACGACCTCTTCCGGGATTGTCTAGACCACTTCGTGATTGTCTACCTGGACGACATTTTAATTTACTCCCAGAACCCGCAGGAACATGTCCAGCATGTATGCACTGTCCTGCAGCGGCTGCGAGAGTCCCAGTTGTTCGCCAAGCTCGAGAAGTGCGAATTTGACCTCACCACCATGGATTTCTTAGGCCACTGCATTTCCCCCTCGGGACTTCAGATGGATCCCGCCAAAGTACAGACCGTCCTACAATGGCAGGCCCCAAGGAGTGTCAAGGACGTTCAACGTCTCCTGGGCTTCGCAAACTACTATCGCCGGTTCATCTCCCATTTCTCACAGCTCACTGTACCCATCTCGGACCTGCTCCGCACCAAAGGGCCCTTCCAGTGGACGGAGGCCACCCAACGGGCGTTCCAGCACCTGAAGCAGGCCTTCACATCGGAGCCTATCTTACAGCAGCCCGATCCGGCCCGACCCTTCATCGTGGAAGCGGATGCGTCTGACAAAGCCGTGGCTGCTGTACTGTTGCAACCAGTAGACGGGGACCAGACCCTTCTCCCATGTGCATTTCACTCCCGGAAACTCAACGATTCCGAGCAGAATTACACCGTGTGGGAGAAGGAGTTGCTGGCCATTAAAGTGGCCTTTGAGGTTTGGCGCCATCTACTGGAAGGGGCCCGATACCCAGTACAGGTGCGCACGGACCACCGGAACCTCGAACATCTGCAGATGGCCCGGCGCCTCAACCAGCGACAGGTCCGGTGGTCCATCTTCTTCTCCCGGTTCCAGTTCACCGTGACATACTTACCCGGGCGGCACAACAAACAGGCGGATGCGCTGTCCCGGAAGCCCAAGTACCTGGCGGGGAAAGACGAGACCCCTTTGCGTTCCATCCTACCTTCTGAGAACTTTGCTGCCACCCTACCGTCCCAGTCCTTGGCGAACCGAGTGCGTGTGCAACAACAGCAGGACTAGTTTGCTCAGAAGCACATCCTTGCCCTGCATGCTGGGAACTCGGACTTAGACACTCCGTTCTCCTTGCTGGAGGGGCTCTTGTACCACCGGGACCGTCTCTACCTCCCTCCAGGTGCTCTCCGGGGTGAGGCGCTGCATCTATGCCACGACAGTGGGCCGGCAGGGCATTTTGGGACCTACAAGACCCTCCACCTGCTGTTACGGGACTTCTGGTGGCCACGACTTCAGGAGGATGCCAAGGCCTATGTGGCAGCCTGTGATACCTGCCGCCGGGCGAAGGCACACCCGGGGCTCCCACAGGGGCTCTTAGTCCCGCTCCCAACTCCCCAGGGTCTGTGGGGAGTCTGTGTCACTGGACTTTATCACTGACTTGCCCGTGTCCCGGGGCCAGACTTCTGTGCTGGTAGTGGTGGACCTGTTCAGCAAGATGGCACACTTCCTCCCGTGTGCAGGACTCCCCTCAGCTCGAGAGATGGCTCAGCTGTTCATTGCCCAGATCTTTCGTCTCCACGGCCTTCCTGACTGCCTGATCTCAGATCGGGGCCCCCAATTTACTTCCCGGTTCTGGCACGCCTTGTTCCGGTCTTTGGATGTCGAAGTACATCTATCATCGGCCCATCATCCCCAGTCTGATGGCCAGACAGAACGAACAAACGCGACACTGGAACAGTACTTGTGCTGCTACACCAGCTTCCAGCAGGATGATTGGGTGGATCTCCTACCCCTTGCAGAGTTCGCTTATAACAACTCGACGCATGTCTCCATGCGGCTAACTCCGTTCTTCGCCACATACGGTTATCACCCCAGGTTCTTCCCTTCAGTCCTGCCCCCGTCAGCAGTTCCTGCCACGAATCTTGCTGCCCAGGAGTTGCATGCCGTACAGGCCGTTTTGAAAGATCAACTAGACCTGGCCAAGGAATCGTATAAGAAGGCGGCTGACCGCCACCGCCAGGAGGGTCCTCCCTTGCGAGTTGGGGACCGGGTCTGGCTATCTACAAGGTTCCTCCGCTCCCAGAGGCCATCCCGGAAATTGGATGCACGCCATGTCGGTCCCTTCACCATCTCCCGCCAGGTCAACCCCGTGGCATTCCAGTTGCAGCTCCCAGCATCGCTCCATGTGCACCCTGTCTTCCACCAGGTCCCTGCTGCTCCCTGCTGCTCCGCCGCACCCCTTGCGCACCCGCTCCAGGCCCCCACCACCGATCGAGGTTGATGGGGAGGAGTATGAAGTCGCCCAGGTTCTCGACTCCCGCAAGTTTCGGGGCCGGCTCCAGTACCTGATTGACTGGAGGGGGTATGCCCCAGAAGACCGCTCCTGGGAGGATGCATCCCAGGTGCATGCCCCACGTCTCATCCGCCGTTTCCATGCACACTACCTGACTAAGCCAGGTCCCTTGCCACCGCCTGCGGGTCCCACAGACAGCTCCTCTATATGGAGTCCTCAGACGAAGAGGACGATTCGGAGTGGCCTGACCCAGATACCTCCAGGGAACTTCCAGCAGGGCAGTCTGGACCATCTACCACCACCGAGCAGCCAGCGGACCCTACCCTGGGGGATCCTGTTCTGCCCAGGGTCGTGCCGGACTCCCCTCCGCATCCTGGGACATCTAGGCAACAGGACCCGGGCACGGTGGTGGTGCCCTCCACCGACCCAGCTCTCGATTTGGACTCTGAACCTCCTTTGCCCCCGCAGGACCGCCGGCGGTGGAAGCAGAAGATCCAGCAAGAGGCCACCTGGAGGAGTGTGCGGCTGCAACAAAGGTCTGTCCGGGAGGAGCTTGGGGGCCTTCAGAAGCCACCCCTTGGATTTCTCTCTGCTCCCCCAGCCAACACCTGTCCCGGGGGAGAGGCCGGAGGGAGTCTGTCCTAGGGAGGGGGTAGTGTTGTGCCTCCAGTAGGTCAGACAGAGACCAGCCGTGCCGGAGTGTGTTTGGGGTGGGGTCAGGCTAACTGCAGCCTGACCCAGCTGGGCAGCCTTACCAATCAGCACCTGCTCAAAAGGCAGGTCCCAAACACACTCAGATGCTGGAAGCAATTGTTTGTTACAGCTACCACCAGACGCTCTTGATATTCCTGACCTCGGACCCCTGTACCTTTGATCTTCGGAACGACCCTGACTACGCTTGTGCCTGACCCCTAACTGGTTTACGTTTGCTCGGTTTTGGACTAATATATCTTGGCTTGGACACTCGGACTGTTATAATGAGGACGGCTTATCTTGACACTGGGCGGATTTACAACACGGTGCGGCAGCCAGGCGCCATGCAGCCCAGTTCTTAACAGGCCACGGACCTGGTACCAGTTCACGGCCCAGGGGTTGGAGACCCCTGTCCTAGAGGAAAGGAAGAGTCAGAGCTGCTGGAACTGAAGAGCTAACTGAGAAGGCTGGACCAATCACAGTAAGATATTGTAAGATACCTGGATAAAGTAGGGACACAGTCTAGTTAGGTTAGCTGGGTGTGTTTATCACTGGTTGTTGTATTACTCTTGCTCATATGGGTTTTTTTGTGTGTGTATATCTATCCATTCAGATTTTAAAACTTTTTTCTATGGACATTTTTCTTCAGTAAAATCTAAACTTCATTATTTGAAATTGTGTGGTCTGTGGGATGTTACCCACCCACATCTAACAGCTAACCAGGGCCGGTGCTACCATTAGGCCAACTAGGCAGCCGCCTAGGGCGCAGGGCTAAAGGGGGTGCCAGAAACACCTTGGGGAAAAAAAAGACAGCGCTCTCAAGTGGGAAGGGGGGCGCTAAATATCTGATCTTGCCTAGGGCACCAAACTGCCTTGCACCGGTCCTGCAGCTAACCACAACACTACCTAAAATAGATACCTCGGACTCAGAGAGTTTTGAGGCTGGTCTGGTGGAGACAGCTAGAGAAATAAAGTTTTCCACATGATGGCAGTGAAAAAGGCCACATGATGGGAAGAGCAAAAAGGAGAGTAGGCACACTATTTTGCTGTTTTTCCTTCCACTCACAGAACAGGGCATTGCTGGTCCATGACAGTAGGTGTCCCATGCAATTGGAAACTCTTCATGATTGAGATCCTGATTGCATGGAGAACCTAGGTGCATACAGTTGTATATGAATTGGCACCCGTTTTCAGATCCTTGGCTGTATCCATGAAGGTTGAGAGCAGGCCTAGCAGGCGCAGTCCTGCTCCCCATTCCTCCACTGTACATGTGGAGAAGTTTTGAAAAGAGCTAGTGACTGAGTTTGCACAACACGACAACCCATCATGGGTGACAAGCCATGGTGGGTTGTCATGTCTACTGACCACCCCCTTTTCATGAGCAAAGATCACTCGCTGCTTTGGTTTCTCTTGACAGATCACCTTTTGACAGCTGTCAAGAGAAACCAAAATCAAGAATAAAGCTCTTGGCAGCCTCTCTGGGTCAGTGCCCACGAGGGGTGCCTGCTGCACTTTGACAGCAGGTACACCCCAGGACATTGCCCAGACAAGGCATACCATTTCGGACCTGTGGAAGTGTGCACTGTTGTAAATCCGATTACAAAAACTAATTTTTTATAGTTTTATTTAATTTTTCCAAAACAAAATATGACACACAAAAAACCCCAAAACCCAACCATAACACAAAATTTGAACTAAAACTACATACATCAAATCATACAGTGCACCCCCACCCTCCTAGGGATCAATTGATATACTTCCATCCCATTAAACAATTACTATTCCGTATTCCAAAAATATAACATATCCCTGACAAGGCATACTACCTTTCCCCTTTATTAACACATAATCTAGGAAGTGACCCCAAATATCCTTGAAATTATTTATCTTTAGCTGTCCCCTTTTACATTTAATACTACAAGTCAATTTATCATTAAGAGCTATATTCTATATCTTATTATACCAGTCAGTAATTAGAAATTCATGCTGAACCTTCCATTTCCTCACAATCATTAACCTAGCCGCCGTTAACAAATTTACAATTAATGCCTTCGTATTTTGAGAACACGTAACTTTCTCTGTTATTGATAACAGTGCTAATTTTGGACAAACCTCCAAATTAATACCAATAATTTCCGAGATTTCAAAAAAAAACCTTTTGCCAAAATTCCAGTACATTTTTACAACTCCACCACATATGTACCTATTTCTCGACATCCTCTCCAACACAATGCGAAGCAATTCTTGTCTATTCGGTTTAATCTTACTGGAGTTAAATACCCTCCAAATCAATTTATAAAAGTTTTCCTTTATCCTTATTGACATAACTCCCAGAATACGTCTATCCCAAATACTCTTCCAACCCTCCTTCGAAATCTCCTCCTCAAATTCAGTGCCTTAAGATTATCCTTTTGCTGTTCCACTTTTTGGATCATTGTATATACGGTAGATCCTTTGTTATACCTCTTGTTGATGCATCCCCTTCGATACCTTCTCTAGACATAACAATCATTTCAAATTTAGTTAAATCCCTTTTATACTCAGTTCTCCTCTTCCATTTCTTTGACCACTGCTCTAACTGCATTAAATTTAACCATGAAATACTTCTTTCAGCCGCTTTAATTATTTGTTCTCTAGTCTCCATCTTTTCCACCCAATCCATTAATTTAATAACCTTTTCTTTTCTTAATATACCCTCTAAACTCTGTCTTAAATTTTTGGGGAAATCATCCATAGCCACCACTGGAGTTAACGGGGATATCCCTGGAATAAATATTTTCCTCATACTAATCCAAATCTCTAACATACTTCTTAAAAAAGGGGTTTCTAATCTTTTTATCATATTAATTTTTTTTATAAATAAAATATTCTCCAAAGTAATTCCTAATTAATATGGTTCTAACTCCAACCACATTATTGCTTTAGGCCAAGCTATAATATCCAATATATGTCTCAATTGGTTGGCTAAATAATACGACTTTAGATTAGGAAGACCAAGACCGCCTAGTTTTTGAACTTTATACCATCTTGTTTTAGTAATCCTAGGTGCCCCCCCCCGATTACAATAAGTATTAATACAAAAACTAAAATGAAAAAAAAATTGCTCACACTTGAGGCACAAAGGTTTTTTTGTTTTTTGTTTTGTTTTGTTTTAAGGGGTGACAAACCACTTTGAAGGTGCTGTCACTAGCTGTCAAATCAGAGATTGCAAAAAGTGATCTCAGAAAAAAGGGGGAAAGGGGGGGGGGAAGCCGCAGGGAGTGCAAAAGAGCTTGCGATTGCAGCAGGGAGGGCAGACAAGATGGCAGCTGCCACAGGGTCCCCTGGGATACCTGCAGGATGACTGAGGGGGAAAGAGTAGGGGGACAATCCACAGTGAGCCTGATAATCTGTTGGGCACAGCGTGGGTTGTTTCACAAACAACCCACCCCGCAAAGCTTATTCACAGGGTGGGTTGTTGTGACGCGTGAACTTGCCCACTATCTCACTATGCTACATATGTGACCCTGCTCCTTCCTTGTTCTTTAGTCTAATTTTGCCAGGTCTTGGATAAAGGTCAACTTTACCAACTGGTGTTCAGGCTGATTCATATTCCTATAACACAGTGTAATTTGGGGGCAGTTATATCTCAGAGATGAATATGGAACTTGCTCTTCTGAGTGGTTTTAACATGCACTGGAGTATTATTAACCTATGAAATTCATAAGAAAACAGATTATTCACAGAATATAAACTGTTGACCTCTTATTTTAGATGACTATTACCAAGGTCTTCATACCAAACTAAACCATAACAGATGTTTGGTGGGCTGTCAGGAATCCCATTCAATTGCGCTGGGACACAGGGTGTGTGCGTCCTTGTTTCTCACCAGATTTTTTGGGATTTTGGGGGTGGCAAAGGCAGTGGCAGCAGGGACCAGATAGAGGTTGCATAAATAACCGTGGCAGGCCATAATCAGGCTGTGTGTTGTCCACCCCTGACCTAGCCTGATGAAGAGCTCTGGCGAATGTGAATGCTTACACTAAGTACCATGGCATTTTGGCTGGTCTTAAGCAGCATGGTCTAGAACTGGGGAAATTGGTCCAGCATACTCCCTGTTCACAACTCAAGCAACATTTGAGTTGTTGCTCAAGCAACATTTACTATGGCAATGGAAAAGAGCTAAAAATGCACACAGTGTAGCAGATTGATCTGCAAGCAAGGCATCAGGGTAAATAGGCAACTTGATAATGATGCAGGAATTAGTCTACATTGTCCCAGCTTTTGGTGACCAGGGTATTGTGGTTTTTATTTGTTTCATTTATACCCTACCTTCCTTCCACGATAGAGCCAACACTAGCATATACAGGGTTCCCAGGTAGTGCCCATCCAGACACTAACAAGACCCACAGCTTCAGCAAATTTGCTGCATAAAATGCCTTCAGACCATGTCCTGGGGCTCTTGGTGCTAGTGGGTCAGGGAGAATTGTGCATGCAGTCACAGATTCTTGTTTCTTTAAGGCAATGGAGCCTTTGGCATATCTAGCAAGGCAAGTAGCACCAGCCAGTCCCACCATATCTGGCTATCCATAGTGGTGCTACTCAGTGAAGTGATCTTATGACTGATTTCAGCGTAACTTCAGTGGGACTTTATTTTATAAGAAGAAGTGGTTATCTTTTTATTCTTCCTTGTACCCTATCTTTTTGTTTCTCTGTTTTCAAATTGGTTCTTAATCTAAGCTTCCTAATTAGAGACTCCAGATATGTCAATATTAATATTCACCAAAAGTGCTCTCCGTTGCATATAAGATTGTGTTTTAATTGATTTAATTATTTGTGTTAACTTACCGTATTTTTCGCTCCATAACACGCACTCCCCCCCCAAAAAAAATAGGGGGAAATGTCTGTGCGTGTTATGGAGTGAATATTGTAAAAATAGTGTAAATTTTTTTTTTAAAAAAAACAACTTAATTTTTCCCTCCATACCTCCCTCTGCAGGCAGGGACGGGCGAGTGCAGGGCCAGCCAGAATATATTTTTTTCAAACCTCCCTCTGCCGCTTAACAGCTGATTTCCCGGAACAGCTGATTCCGCTTCTCTCAGCTGCTCCAGCAGCGGCGGCGGCGGCAAACATAAACAAATATAAACGCAGCAGACGAGAGAAAGGAGGCGGGGGAAGGGTGCTCACAGTAGGTGGGAACCCACAGACGCAGCAAACTGTAATTTCTTCTTGTTCTTTATATCTCTGTTCTTTATTTTGCTCTCCTCACTAGTGTTCCCTACTCCTCACTAGTATCATTTGCAAGTCTAATTGGAATTCTATTTACCCCCCCCCTTTTTCAGGTAATTAATGAGGATGTTAAATTAGGTTGGATTTTAAATATTACTTCCAATATATTGCTAGACATTTCCTTTCCTATTCTGTTGTATTTAGATATTATTACCCTCTGAGCACAATCTATCAGCTGATGCTTGCTCCATCTTAGAATGCCTACATTCAAATGAATGGGAGACTATTACTTGGGTTAGTAATATTTCAAGAAGGAATAACACAAGATTTCTCAATTACAAAACTAGTACAGGATAATAAACTTATTAGTCTATCATTACTTAATTTATAGCAAATGTAATATGAAACAATAAAGCACTAATTGACTTGAGCATTACCTTTAAAAATGACATTGTTCAAGTGCTAAAGAAATCAAAAGCAAAGTTTTACAAATGTTATTAATGGCTCAAGGCATAATATTTATTTCAACAAGGTTTTTATTTTTGGGGACCAAGTAAATTAGGGGTCAGATCACACATGCATATGTATTATTAATCTTTTATTACTTGATAACTCATAGCTGAATGACTGAACTGCCTTTCTAAATATATATATATATATATATATATATACTGCATCCAATGGCCAAAACAGATGTGATGTGAAAGATCCATGATTGGATCACCTGACAGCTTTTTTTTTTTTACACTTTAAAGCAGCTATGAGAGAGGGGCACTCCAGTTTTAAACAGTAGCACTGGAGGAAGAGATGTTTAAGCTTCTAATAGACATGCAGGGATCAAAAGAAAGGCACCTGTATCGGGCCTGTCTTTAGGGCCAGCCCTACCATTAGGCAGAGTGAAGTGACCACTTCAGGCGGCTGATGCTTGGAGACAGTGGGGACATCATTCCAGTGGTTCCTCATGAACATTCCCCCTCGGCTGGAGGACAGAGCTGTGTATTGCCACACAGCCTGTCCTGGGCCCCCTGCTCTCTCAGGTGTGGTGGAGGATGCTATCCCGTCCCATCTCCAGTGTTGAAGTAAGATTCAGTTCAGTTGTCAGTCCAGTTAGCTTCTGTATATGGACTGTATATGGACTGTCTGGGAAGGGGAGCCATCTTAGGAAGAGGGCCTTCTCTGTGGCAGCCCCCGTACTATGGAACTCTCTCCCAAGTGACCTCCACCATGCCCCCTCTCTGCTGAGCTTCCGCCGCTCATTAAAAACTTGGTTATTCAGGCTAAGATTTTAAAATTTTATACTGTTTTAATGTATTTTAATGGAGAAAAATGTTTTAATGTATTTTGTTCTGTTTTATTTTCTGTACATCGCCCAGGGTGGCCGGTTGGCCGGCCAGATGGGCGATAGATAAATGCAAATAATAAATAAATAATAAATCTTGTCCTCTGCCTCAGGCAGATAAATGACTTGCATCAGCCCTGGCTTCTTCCCCACTGAGGGTCTGATAACAGCTTCAAAGGACAGTTTACTTCAGGAAACTGAAACTGGAGGAAAGGAGTTGCTGAGAACAGAGAGAAAGAGCGTGTGGATAGTGGTTGAGGTAACAATGCTCACCTTGGAGATGGCAGTGTTCCACTCCCCCCAAGTGACTGGGAAACTTGTGGAACCCCAACAACTGAATGTTAACTTTTAGGAACACCAGCAGCTACAGAAGGGAAATACACACAGGCAAACTGAGACAAGAAGATGATACACAGTAGATGGATAGACAGACAGACAGACAGCAATAAAACCAAATCAATACCCCAAGAAGGGATGTATGAGACATAGGGCCAAACTATTAGCCTTCTAGGGGCTAATGGCATAGTCTCCAACTGCCCCAAAAATTCCAGGACTGTCACGAAACCCTTAAGTCATCCCGGCTTCTCACTTTGCATTGCAGAGTCCCGAATTTAAACTTTTAAAGCCCTAGTTTTAAAAGAGCTATGGGCCATGCCATGGGCAAAATTGCAGCTAAGCTAAAACTGCAAGCTTAGCTGCAATTTTGGCCATGGCATGGCCCCTTTAACATAGCTCTTTTAAGACTCGAACAGCTCCATTGAGAGACAGATGCTAGGAGGATGTGTGCACGCCTGCGTGCACACATGCTCTACCTGCTGAAAACAGGGCCGGATTAAGAGCATTATGGGCCTGGTGCTGAGGATTTTGGTGGGCCTTTTTATGGAAATAAATAAAATGAAGACGCAATTTTATATTAAAACAAATTAAATATTTTAATTACCATTAAAGTGCCAAAACAGAAACATATTGAAAATATTTCTTTTTTGTAAACAATAAGCTTGTTAACTCAATAAAACCATTCATCACATATCGTTGATGATAAGTACCTCCACGTTTTTTAACCTCTAGGGCAGTCTTCCTCAACCGGGGCCCTTCCAAATGTTTGGGGCCCCAGCTCCCATCTTCCCCAGCCACTGGCCATGCTGCCTGAGGCAAATGAGAACTGTAGTCCAAAATATCCAAGAGGGATATTTGGTGAACTCTGTTCTCTGGGGTTTTTCAAAATAAAACTTAAAATGCCACACAATTCCCCATGAAAGCGCACGTGCACACACACACACACACACACACACACACAGTATTAGCCAAGCACACACACACACACGTGCACACACACACACACACACACACACACACACAGAGAACTCTGTTCTCTGGGGTTTTTCAAAATAAAACTTAAAATGCCACACAATTCCCCATGAAAGCGCACGTGCACACACACATACACACACACAGTATTAGCCAGGCAGGTGACATTTTGCAGGCGGCAGGAGGATCAACACCCCCAAAAGGCAGACACATTCACATAAATAGAACATTCACAACAACCATTTTTAAATAAACATAAACCATCTTCCCCAGCCACTGGCCATGCTGCCTGAGGCAAATGAGAACTGTAGTCCAAAATATCCAAGAGGGATATTTGGTGAACTCTGTTCTCTGGGGTTTTTCAAAATAAAACTTAAAATGCCACACAATTCCCCATGAAAGCGCACGTGCACACACACACACACACACACACACACACAGTATTAGCCAAGCAGGTGACATTTTGCAGGCGGCAGGAGGATCAACACCCCCAAAAGGCAGACACCCACACCCACAAACACACAGCCCTTACGTTCAGTTTGGCTCACAAAAGAGGGAAAGCCCTTTTACAGGAAAAAAAGGAGAAGAAGGAGAACTTGCAGATCAAAAGAGTCAAACTTTTGAACCTTACCTGTGCAGAGGAGGGCCATCAGGACCAGCGGCAGGTAAAGACCATCCCAGAGGTTTGTCCCATAGCAAGCAGAAGTCATGGTGGAGATTTTGGAGGCGGGTGGGCAGAGAGGGGTCGCTTGACGGAGCAAAAACTCAAAAACTCCTGCAGCTCATCAGTAAGGGTCTTCCCAATTTCCCCCAAATTATTTATTAAAAAAAAAAAAGCAGCCACAACAAAAAGCCAGGAAGCTTTGCTTGACCAAGAATAATTGTGTTGTTCTTGTTGCTTTGTTTTTGTTTTGTTTTGTTAAACTAGCATTTGAACAATTGAGCTGCGAATCAGAAAGATCTTTTGCTCGAGGCTGGAGAGAGAGGTCCCTTCTAAATCTGAATATTACAGACCCTAGCAAGCCCCCCATGTGCTAGAAGTTCTCACAAAGAAATGTAGTAACAGTGATTGAAATGCAGAGATACTGAAATGCTAATTTGAGAACAACAGTTCTTGCTAGGTCTTGCCTCAAGCCTGTAATGCAGATGTGCTTAGAACACCTTTCTAATCTTGAAAAAATCATTAATTATGCTGAATGATAACGATCAGAGCTAACTCCAAAGGGGGAAAAATCGAAGCGTGTCCCTATAATTGCGGGCCGATTGTCTGTTAAGGGCCTGGAGCTGCCGCTCCAACAGCCCCTAGCTTAATCCGGCCCTGGCTGAAAAGGAGGCTGCACCTGGTGGCCTGGACAGAGGGAGGAAGAGGTGAATGAGGGAATTTATTACATGATTCCTATCTTTATATTGCCAAAGACTGTATTTCCTAACAGAGCTGACTCTGTGCCTCTAACAGGTGAGTTTACAGTGTCTGAAGGAAATGCAAGAAACTTCTCCTTCTCTCTGAAGCTCCATGTTTGGGGGTGTGGGGTGGGTGCGTAAGCTTCACCTGTTGAATTTGTGCCAATCCTGACTATAGATGTTAACGTACCTTGGGGGGGGTGCCTCTCCTCTCCTCTCCGTGCTGGCCCCCCCTGCTCGATTCTTAGCGGAGCAATTCTCTGCACTGCTCGAGCCACCTGCGTCCGCCACGACGGGACTCTGCGCCGGTGCGACGGGACCCCGCACGGCGTCTTTTCCGTAGAAACCAGGGCAACAGGGCTTAAAATGGCCATTTTAAGCCCTGTTGCCCTGGTTTCTATGGAAAAGACGCAGCGTGGGGGTCCCGTCGCGCCGGCGCAGGGTCCCATCGTGGCCGGAAGTGGCACGATGGGACTATGGCGGCGGGCGCAGGCAGCTCGTTGTGGAGAGGCGAGCGGGGCCGGGACCTGGTAAGGCCCGCAAGTCTCAGGCGGGCATGAGCCCGCTACACCCCCCCGAGGCGAGTGATTACATCCCTAATCCTGACAATTTTAAAACAAAAAGAGGTTGCCCTGCAAACACTGACCCCCCCCCAATGAGAAACACCAGATATCAACAATTAAGGATGTAAGTAAGGTAAAAAAAATATTACAGAAGCCACTTATAAAATATTATAAAATAATATATAATATTTATAGATCATAGAGTTGGAAGGGGCCTACAAGGCCATCAAGAACCCCCTGCTCAATGCAGGAAACTAGAGGAGGGGTTGCCCATCCAAGTAATAACCAGGCCTGACCCTGCTTAGCTTTCCACACTCAGACAAGCTGAGCCAGCATGAGCCACAGGCCTGTACAATGTAATAATTATAATATATCAGATTTTGTGTTTTTCCTCTAATAACTTGTACTTGACCATGCCCTTTGGTTGCCTGGCCATACTCTTGGCCATGCCCTCATGTTGCCTGGCCACGCCCTCTTGATCACACCTTCATGTTGCTTAACCATACCTCTTACAAATTCACATGTGTGTCCCTATGTTCATCTGTGAAATGTTGGAGGGTATGCAATAGCAGCTTTGGAGGCTTTTACAAAATTTAATGGGGTTGGAATGCAGAGTATAATCTGGAAAACTCATACTGGATGGGAAAACATGCCAGACATTCTGCACACTGTGTGAGCAGCAAGTAAGAGCTCAAAACAACAGCTCTTTAGTAACAGCTTTCACAACGTGCCCCTGATTAGGTATTGCCAGGTTGCAGTAGCACCATCAAACCAAGCCTCCTGGCAGGCTTTGTCGGTATGTTAGTGTGCCGCAGTGCTGCCCGAGGTGTTTGCAATGCCAATTGGCCAGCAAGCATGCCAATCACCACAACTCTTGCTCTCCTCCCCCTCTCCTTCTCCCCCTCCTTTCTGGTTTAAATTGCTGCCTAATTTTGTAACCCCAAATTAGTGATTTTGCCGCAGCCTTGAAGCAATACTAAAACTAAACTTTCTATGTTTTCTGCTTTGCTTTAGTTAAGGCAATAACTAAAACAAAGTCAACCAATTTATTATTATTAGTTATTGCATTAATTTAACCTAAATGCACACCCCTAGATTCTGCATACACTGGGAAATTAATCTCCAAGATTTTGACTGAGTTCCTCATTAGCGTGCATCTGCATCACAAACTTTATTCTGGGCTGGGCATGCTCTTAATGGTTATAAATCTTTCTGCACTACTCAAACTTTATTTCTTGTTGCAGTGCTGGTCTACATTCAATATTTTATTGTAGGAATAATAATTGTGTTCAGTAACAAGAAACAAAATAGTTTCATCATCACTATGGAGTATCACAATAACACATGTATACAAATGGGGTGAAGGGAAATCGGGGGGGTGGGGTGGGATAGTATGTGTGTATTGGTGGCTTTTCCCAATTGCCAAATGTCTTGCACCAGATCACCAAACTTAAACAAAGAAAAATAAATAGGGAAGTTTAACAGGCAGGTTGAGGAAATATTTTGAAAGAACATTTGTGGGGAGGGGAAATCAGGTGTGTGTGTGTGTGTGTGAAACATACATCCCTCTGGACCTACAGCAACAATTCTCCCCACCCTTATTTCTTCTCACCTCTTTTTGAGACTTAAGATGAAGCAAAATTTTACACAAATTCAGACATTTGACAATGACTTGAGAATTTCCTTCCAAGCTCCTTTCCAATCATCATAAGGCTCACTTCTTGCAAAGGGTTTCCTATATCATACCACTACTGGAAGCATCTGATTTGTCAGCATTTACATTCCCTAACAATTAGCTGACATGCCCACTCAGTTTGTACAATAATAACCCCCTGTTTGGGAGTGGAAGAACTGAATACAGGACTTTCCTTCCCTCCTCCCAATTCATTGTGTACTGTGTAGCCAATTGCTGTGTGGCAAAGGACAGTGGATCGGGAGGAATATAGGTTATAGGCATCTGGGCTGGGAATCCATTGCAAATATGTTCTATGCAGCAGCTCCAAGTTCACTGATTACATGTAATGAACATAACATAACAGTAGCAATACACTGTTTATTCCTGCAATGTCTTCATCAGGCTGCTGTTCTCACTGGCGTAGTGGTACATTTTGAAGTGCAGGTGCTCATCATGACAGTCCCCATAGCCCAGGCCCCCAGGAAGAGTCCAAATATGCAGGCAGCTGTGTTGCTCCATATCAGCAAACTAGTTCTAGGAGCTATCACCTCCTAGGTGCAGGTCTTTTGTAAAGTGAATGGGTCTTAACTGCCCAATCAAGACCAAGCCACCCCAAAATCACTTGCGTTACAACAGAGAGCCATGTATTGTTGCTGAAAAAGTTCGTTTCCCTCCAGCTACTGTGAGGATTGCAGCTAAACTCAGAGGGAACAGGGAAGGCTGAGGGGGTGGCAGATGACATCAGCATTGTTGCATTCCTGCTAATAAAAAAAAAGTGCTGGGCACACAAATTAATTGAGCCAAAGAAGGCTTAAAATGGTCAAAACATATCTATTTGTCTTATTGCTTCAGAAGCTTTTATGAGACAGCACAGAAGATGCAACTTACACAGTACTCATTGCAAAGCTGTCTTTGTACTGGAGCATTCTGCTAAACTTTCACAGTTTCTGTACATTTCAGCCAGTCCTCATACCTTCTTCTTTTATCAAGTCATATTCCCTCGTCCTGTGAACACAACAAATATACAGTTACAGTGTAACTAAAAATATATATGACATGATACCACAAGATGGAGCTAATTCTTTGAAAGTAGTCTACTAACTCCAAAACTGCATCGTTCAGTTGTTTGAGCGTACTGTAAGTGAGGGGGAATGGAGGCAGATACTTAAATTATAGTGATGAAATGGCCAATGATTTGCAGTCTATACGAACAGTGGATTTTTCCAGAGTTCTTTTGGGCAACATTTACCAATTATGTATATAGTTTAGCTGTTTGTAAACATTGTGAAACAACTATGTGTCTTGCTGAGTCACTGGGAACTTTTTTACTTCTAAAATTCTAAAATTTACTTCTAAGGAATTCTGATAGGCAGCAAAGCAATGACTCCATATCCAGTCACCTTTTTTCTTATTTGAGATTATTTCTTATATAAGCAGTTAGCATTTAGGGGCCTAACATCATTTAGGGATGTGCGTCAGATGCGACTGAAACCTAAAGCCATTTCGGACCATTTCTGGTGCTTCCCAAGGTGAAGTGGGCTTCCCTCCAAAGTGACCAGAACTGAAGCAGGACCCTTTGTGAGGCTTTGTTCACAATTTGGCTTTGGAAAGGCAGACAGCGTGTCTCCAAAGATACTGTCATTTGTTTTCAATTCTCTAAATGATGGGGGGGGGGAGAGATTGAGGAAGGGTGACTGACAGATCCACCTCTTAATCATAAGGCACATTTTATCAGGAGCTGACCATCCACTGAGAGGGCAAGAATGGGTTCCAGTTCCCGAATGGCCATACTTTGAAGGCTACCAGGCTTCACTATGCACCTATCCTTCTTAAACCTTGAAGGTTTCTTAGATAGGGATACCGCTACATCATTTTTCAGAAGCATGGTCCAGAGGGAAGATAGGGGGCAAGTGTGTCCTTTTTTACCCTCAAAATGTAAATATGGCTCTTGCACAAATATCGCTTGACCTATTATTCTGAAACTGGCTCTCCCTCCTTATGGTTCTTTTACTTTAAACCAGACTTAGACACCTCTTCAAGTAGAGGAAATCTTCAATTAAAGGACTGTCTTCTGCCATCTCTCCAAAACAGAGGATTGTACCTGGCCACCCTACAATAGCAGGGGAGAGCTACTGCTTCCATGGCCTGCTTGTAGTTGTAGACTTTACAGAGGCATCTATTTAGCCACTGTGAAAACATGATGCTGGACTTTAATGATGAGCCAGCAAACATATCAGAAGGCCTCACAGCATATGCTCCAAGGAAACTTGCTGGACTATATGGACCTTATTCTACTCCAGGGAACACAGGAAGCTGACTTATGCAGTCAGACCACTGGTCCATCTATTTCATTGTTGTCTACACTGATTGGCAGCAGCTCTTCAGGGTTTTAGACAGGATTCTTTTGTAGCCCCACTTCAAAATACCAGGGACTGAACCTGGGACCATTTGTATGCAAAACATGTACTCTCCCACTGAACTAGGGTGGCCAATTTATATGCCCTAGACCAGGGACAGGCAATGTGGTGCCTGCAGGCACCAATGTGTTACCAAACACCTTCCTTGGTGCCCACCAAGACACCCTACAATTCCCATATTTTATATTAAAATATTGTAATATTTTCTTACTAGTAACTGCAATTGCTTCAAAACAAAGTGGGCACCTCTATCTGCTGACATCTTAATTTACCATGAATGTATCTGGGAAAATTATTTCTCCATTATTTATTTAATTTGTATACCGCACAATGGCTGAAGCTCTCTGGGCAATTCACAACAATTCACAAAAACACTGGCTTCCCTATGGCCTTTCTTCCCCTCTCATCTCCTGAGGGGGGGGGGGCAGTCCAACTGGAGCAGGCCCTGACATTCCCTTTGCCTGCACCTGCCTCCTTCACTCCTTTGTGACTAGCCATACTGACCCATGGCAGCCATTTTATGGTTGTGCCCAGGACAATTTCTCAAATTTCCAGATGTGCCCATGGGCCCAAAATGTTGCCTACCCCTGCTACAGACTGTTTTGAGGGTTTAGATTTTTGTTTTGTTTCCATTTGTATGTCACTTTGGGTGCCTTTGCATCAGAGGATGCAGCTAATAAATGCTTCAGTAAACAAAACAAAAAAATCAATTATACGGCACCCTACCTCTCTCATCTCTGTCTTGCCCAAGTTCTATGAGGGCCCTTTGTTGCTACAGAAGTCAACAAGCCATCACTTGAAAAAATTAGTGCCTCTAATCACAACAGTGCAGTGCAGTTTCATGGAACATCAAGGAATGTTCCCCCTCAGGCCTGTGTATGGATGACAGCCAGCAAAGGCCTCACTCAGCATGATATGCTCCAAGGAAACATGCTCATGAATATGATTTAGGGAGTGCAACGAAGTCTCAAAGCGCACTGCATTTTCAGGGAGTAACTTAAACCTTGTTTTGTGCCCATCTTCCTTCAGTCCACCTAGTGGATACAGTTGACATATAAGAATTACCATCCATGGCTCCTTGAGAAGTTCTGAGAACATTAAAGAGCCTAGAAGTACACATTTGTACTTCTAGGCTCTTGTACACAAAGAGCCTAGGTGAACACATTTATCTTAGCCTACTCTGTTGGATGTATGAAGTGTTATCATCAACTACACAGTATATAACACAGAGAGGGCCAAACTAATTTTCCTTTAATCACAGATAGATGATTGTCTCCCCCTACTCTCCTGCAAGTGTGCATGGTCCCGATTTGGATTGGGACCATAGCACTTCAGGAGAGGAGGGTTTAAGCTTCCATTTTCATCCCGAAATTCCACCAACACCCCATGTGGGGAGAGGGGGTTAAAAAAGAAAAGGCTCCATTAGTTCCAAAGAAGCCTTTCCCTCCCCTCACCCTGGGGGGAGTGGAATTTTGCAAAAAACAAACAACCCAGCTGGGGTGGAAACATTTAATTCCCCCCTCCGGTAATGCCATGGTCCTGTTCTATATTGGGGCCACACACACTTACATGGAGGTACAGAGATCTGGCACACATAGCTCCACAATGCATGCTAGAGAGAACATTTAGTTTGGGCCAGAGAGAGTGGAGCCAGCCCGAGACATTTTGCAAAGGACAAGAAACACCCCTTCCTATTCCACATACAGAAGCAAACTGGACTGGCACTTGACTTTCACTTCAACACTGGTGATGGGACAGCATTCTTCCCAGGACCTGAGGGCAGAAGGCTAGTTTAGGGTGCAGGACAGGCCTTGCCACACACACAGCACTGTCTTCCAACAGAGGAGAATGGCTGCCCCCTTACTGGTTTCTGAGCATTTATTTACCCATTTATTATCTTGCATAGAGTCTGGTTTGGCTCATGAAAATGGCAGAAAGGCATTGCTGGCACTCTGGGACATTGTTGATGGTTAGGAGATGATGTACTGATGCACCTCAGCAAGTTAATATAGAAACTTAACCTATGGTTTAATAAAAGGGAAGATGCTAGCGCTGATGAACATCAATGATTAGTCTGTCTTCACAAATGCACATCACTATAGATGGTGCCAGAAATGACATACTTCAGGAGACCCCTCCTTCATCATGGAAGCACAGTGTGATCCCTGCATCACCATGGCTTGGCTTCTTAGCATGAAGTTTCAATCTGATCATCTGAAGGGGCAATCCTCTGGGCCTATTGAATGAGGTACCCATGTGACTGATGAACTCTGGAAAGATTTCTGTTAGTGTGGTCAGCAGTCACATGACATGTCTACCTCAATGCATAATCCCACGATGTATGCACAGCAGGTACAACACTAACTTATTTGGCTCTGAGACTGAAGAAACGTCTTTTTTTTGTTCTGAAGTATGGTAATCTACCCAATTTTAATGTAATTTTAATCTGACTGCCTATTAGCTACAAGATATCTAGTAGACTGCCTTCCCTTATATATACCCAGCCAACCTTTAAGATCATCAGAGGAGGCCTTGCTGGTCATTCCAAAATTAATGGAATGTCGTCAGATAATACCTCGATAGCGGGCCTTCTCGGTAGCAGCACCCACCTTTTGGAAAACTCTCCCTCATGCAGTTCGGGGAGCAGAAAATGGGGCATCTTTCAAACGCCTCCTGGAAATGTACTTGTTCACCCAGGCTTTCCTGGGCTCATAATTAAATTAATCATGCCCCTCCATTTTACTGCTCCTGTATTGATGATGATGATGATGATGATGATGATGATGATGATTATTGGAATTGTTTTTAAGATTGTATTTTAAATGTGATTTTAATATTAATATTTTAAATGTGATTTTAATATTTATATGTAAACCACTTAGGGATTTTATTATACTTAGTGGTATATAAATACTAGAAATAAATAAATAAAATAAAATAAATATATCTGAATCTCAAACACTATCAGATCCACTTTATTTCTGAGCCAAAGATAATTCCTACCCAGACTTTTCATTGGCAAGAATTCAAGTAACTCATCTCAGTGTTCTAACTTTGGCAACAATATTCCATTTAGTCTACACTTGTTTTCTGTTTTCTGTAGGCTAGCCTATGGCAGGCATGAAAAGCAGGAAGAATTGTATTTATAGCATATCATTAAATTAAATAGAAATGAAATTAATTTTATATTTTTCAAATGTGCTCTACTCTCATGGAAATAACTGTTAAATAGTACATTTCTGCTAATGTAAAAATAATGTTTTTTATTGCTTACATTATTGTAGCTTAATAAGCTACTTATACTTGAAGTAGGCTAATAGGATGAATGCTTAAGTCCAGGTGGTTCTGTACTATTTGCAGTACTGTCTTCTCCCTAGTGGGTGAGGAAAAATAAAATTAGGAAGTTTAGTATCACACTGACTGTGAAATAGTTTTCCCATTAACCATTTAAAAGCAATAGGTGACGCTGATGCCAGTAAGACAAACCCAGTCTCATGAACTGCTAAGCTTAGATGGACACTCATAGCAGAAGCATTATTAATTATTATTTATAAAGTGTCAAACATAGTGAGACGCTGTAGAAATTTTAAAACAAAACAGGTCCGTTCAACAGGCTTACAATCTATTGTAATTTAACAAGCTACTGACACTTGATATAGGTTACTAGGATTAATATTTAAGTCCAGGTCATTACACCCTATTTGCAATGCAGTCTTCTCCCTAGTGTGTAAGAAAAAAGTTAGGGGGTTTCTCATAACGAAATAGTTTCCCATCACCCATTTAAAAGTAGTAAATGATACTGATGCCAGTAATATGCTGGCATCTTACACCCCAGTCTACTGAGGCACAGTGCTGAAGGAAGCCCTCTTAGCACAATCTGCATAAGGGTCCTAGTGACATTGCAAAGAATAGTTTTTGACCTGCTGGGACCATGTCTTCTGTTCAAGAAGAAAAGGACATTTACTTCTTATGTCCTACAAACCATTTCAGTTATCTCATGATTGCCAGTGTGTGCAGAAAACCCAACAAAACTTAGTACTTCTTAAATAATTACATCCTTTCATTATTTAATGTATTTTGGGAAATTCGGTCCTAAGTTATCTTTTTTAAATATTAGACATTCTATGGGATCTACTGAGTGCCTGTACATACAGAATCCACATACATCTCAAGGGCAAATTCTTTATACAGTCGGTTAATGGGATTTTTATTTGGTGTCTTAATCTCTTCCACAGAAAGAAGAAAATATGATGAAGAGACATCAAAGAAGAAATATCTTCTTCTATAGTCCATTCCCCTCCACTGCAAGAATGATTGCCTTTATTTAGTTGGAAGACTGATCCTGAAAAAAGAAAAAGAAAAGTTCTGCTAATTAATTCAGATTTTTGTTTCATCTGTCTTTTAACACATCCCACAGGACCAGATGTCCTAACTTAAATTTGCAGTGCTTCCTTGCTTCCAAGATCACCTTGACACTAAAATATTTATCTAATTTATGCACATTACATTTGCGACAAGAATTCACAAGTCTTGTAATTACTGCATGTTTTTACATTTTATAAAAATCTGAAAGTCTTCACACTACTGCCTTTATGGAAGCACATGGACCTATTTAGGCTTGTAGCTGAAAATAATACAAAATCCTGTGTTAAATTGTGTAGATTTATGATTGACTCTGTTTAATGGTTTAATATGCCACTGCATATACGAATAACCTAATTATGAAGTATAGGTTCTCTAAGTAATTGGTTTAAATATTTGTTCCAGTTCCCAAAGTATTTCTGATAGGTTGGATCCAAAGAAATGTGAACAGAAATTGCTTATGCAAGGAGACTTTCCTGTCAGTCCTCACCACTGCAGTTCCTTGTGCCCCTCCCCTCAAAAGCATGCAAAACTGGTGTGGAATGTGGAATTGGCTGAAACTGGGCAGGGGACACCTTGCATGAACAGGAGCTTTCTGCTTATACAAGGTTCCATGCTTGATTTTGGCCAATTCCCTCCTCCCACCACAGTCCCCCACATGCAATCCCACACCATTTCAGAGAGTTCCCAACCCTCAGGAGTGACTTATCAGGGGGTGCAGTGGGGAGGAGCAGAAAGGCCCCTTTCATAGGCATCCTTAGGTTTATACTTCTCCAGATCAAAGCCAATGTGAATTACAAAGTAGAGGGTGGTATGTCATAGACAGGGCTGGTCCTGCCATTTGGCAGAGTGAAGCAATTACTTCAGCCAGCAGAGAACATTCCTTCTAAGTTCCCAACTATTCCCCTCTGTTGGGGGACAGCTGTGTGTGCCAAATGACCTATCTTGCACCTCCTAAACTAGCCTGTTGGCCACAGGTGTAGAGGAGGACACTGTCCTGTTGCCAGTGTTAAAGATTTCAACTGCCAGTTCAAGTTCGTTTCTATATATGGAATGGGGTGGGGTGGGGTGGGGTGGGGCAGGGATGCCATCTTTGTCCTTTGCCTCAGGCAGCAAAATGTCTTGGGCTAGCCCTGGTCATAGAGATTGACTTCACTGCTATGTGTTACCACTGAGCAGTGACTGGGGGGAAGGGACATGTGTGGCCACTGGAGACCACCTCTGGGCAGTGGCAGAGACACAGAATGGGATGGACCCACACAGTATACTGTAGATGCCACAATGTGGTGCCTGATGGAAGCACAGGTATTTGCACTGTATCTCCTCAGTTTTCCCCTCCTTCCCTCCACCCAGCAACACCATCCAGTGACAATATAACACCCCCACATTCAGTGCTGACAATTGAGCTGTGCACTCGATACCCCACCACATGGACCATGATCAATCGTACTCTCAGACATTGATCCTCTTTCAGTCCAAGGGCCAAATTTCATTTCAGAGAAGCTCTTGGGGATTGCATTCCAGTGGTGGTGAACTAGGGTGAGAGAGCAAACGAAAAAGTGATGGGGCCAAAATACCAAGCAAACCAGCAAATTGTATCTTAATGTACCTACTGCCAGTAACCAAACCTTAGGAGAAGCATTTCAACCTTTTAGAATGGGAAGCAAACTGTGCAAAAGCTGGGAAACCACCAAATGATCATTGACCAGGGGAAAGAGTGTGTGGCCAGGGGAGGGGGCGTGGTCATCTGGGGACCCTCAGGCCTGAGGTTCTGCACCCCTGCTTAAGCTGCTCCTGCTTGCAGTGGGAGCAATGGGGCAGTGCGCACTAGCATGTTGCCTCATTCACGATCACCCACAATAAAAGAATAATAATATTGTGCGTTATCATGGATGTGAATCGAGCCTATATCTTTTCTTTTTGCTTTCCCAGGCTTCCACTCCAGGAACTGAAAAGTGAGCAGTGACATACTTTTGCTACTCACACAATTGTGTGCAAAGAGAATCAACTACAAAATGTGTCATATCTGATCCATCGATATGGTGAATTAATAATGGACTTTCTCTGAGGATATCATGCGGGTGGGGGAAAGACATTTGGACCTTCCCAATGAGAGTGTCATTAAATATCCCAATGCCTATCTGTCCAAGAGGCATTGTGCCCATTAACGAATTAGGATGTCAGTGTCTGACATAGGTGTTGATATTTAACATGGACAAGAGATTTTTGAAACATAAGGGGAAAGGCTGCCCCACCCCCCGTTATTGCCTGGACACTGTGTGCCATCCTGAAAATGCCATGAGGACAATCTTTTAAATTTCAGGTAGCACCAGAAGACAGGAGAATATCAGTGAGAGAACACCTACAGATAACACCTATCAGTAACAGATCCAGACTTCGGGAGGCCCTTGTGCAATTGTCCTCTGGGCTTTGCCACTGTCACCACTGCACATTCATTTGTAGCTCTGGACACAATCTGCACCACTCTTCCACACAATCCTGTGAGAACTCAGCCCACTGTCTTTATGAGTTCCCAAGGAATCCCATGGGAATGTATAAGAACAAGGCTCCCCAACTCTAACATTTCCACAGGACCTTGGAGACTGATGAATCTTCCCCCTTTGTGATATGGCAATGCAACCCACTGCTTTCCTGCAGGATGAGCTGAGGAGCATTAAGGCCTGAGCTTGTTACTATTTATGCCTCCATAGGTGATCATAGATATTCATTGTGGAAGCCTTCTTTTTCTAGTAGTATAAGAGCGCAATCCTATGGTCACTAGACAGAGTCTAGCCAGCCATAGGAAAATTCAGAGTTCCAGCTCCGACCTCAGAAACATGCCCCAAGGTCAGGAGATGGGACTACAAATTCAGAGCACCCTCCCTCCACCCTTGCATCCGGTGTGGAAAGAACTGCGCCGGCTGCGGCTCCAAGGTCAGAAGACTGACATCGGAGCTGACCTGTGATGGGTGTTCTGGGGGGCAGGGAGGGGAGGAGTCAGGCTCCACTAGGATATGGTGTATCCTGGTGGCCTCCTCCTCCCGAGCAGGGGCAAAAGACTTAGATGGCCTAAATCAGCTGTCCAAGTGTTTTGCAGGGCAGGAGAAGCACGGAGGTGACCTTTGCCTCCACGCTCCTCCTGCCCTCAATAGGATGCCCGTAATCCTCCGAGTTCAGAGGGATACAGGCAGCCACATTGGATCGTGCTGACCAAAACTCAGTTTAGGATCTGGAAAACATCTTTTTACTGGGGAGACATGCTGGTGGAGCAGACATTTGACATAACAGCGTTTACTAGCATTGGCCATTCATTAAATATTGTAAGTTGTGTCCCATGTTGTCCTTCAGCCAGTAGAATGGACACCACTGGTGGATTGTATCTCCTCTTCCCCTTGAAGACTCCTCCCTCACACTCAAAATCTGCTCCAAAGGATTGAGGGACCTTCCAGAGCAGATTGGGTGGGGCATGTAGGGGGCTGTAGTGGGGAGGAGAGGAAGGAAAACTCCCAGTGTGCAGACTGAAGTCTACTCACATAACATTGAATTTAACCACAATTTCTTCTATAATTAATGCTATTCTAGCTAGAGGCTATTAGAAAAGAAAATTAAACCACAAAAATAAACCATGTACTGTACAGTACCCATAAGTTCCCTTGATTTTAATGATACATCCTCACATGTAAGGGAGTATATTCATGATATACTCCAAGAAACCTTTACAAAATGCATGGTCTAGTGGTCTTAGGTGCTCTTAATCGTAACAACAACAACAAATATGCAGAAGATCATGCTGTAAAGCATACATAGGATTGCAAGATGGGGCAGCCAGATCCTTTGCATACCTCCTTGGAAGTAACAGAGCAATCCCGTGCATGCCTTTTTGGAAGCAAGAGGCAGCCTGTTATAGCAGTGGGATTGAACCTGGGGTGTGTGTGTCCCCAGTTCTCCGCCACCTCGACTCTCCACAGCGGCGGCCCCCCTGCCTCGATCTTCTGAGCGGCATGGAGCAGTTCTCCGTGCCGCTTGAGCTGCCCTTGCCGGTCCCGTTGCATCACTTCCAGCACCAGAAATGACGCAACGGGACCCTGCGCAGGCACAGTACGTGGCACGGGGGTCCAGCGCGCCTGCGCAGGGTCCCATCACGTCATTTCCGATGCCGGAAGTGACGGGACGGGACTGGAGCGGGCGGCGCAGGCGGCTCGCCACAGAGAGGCAAGCCACCGACGGAAAAAGGTAGGCTCGACCAAGCCGATTTCGGTCCGCTACGCCACTCAAGGCTCGACGTGCACATCGGTAGGTGTACTCCCTAGTAAATCTGTGTTTAGGATAGTAAGCCTAAATCTCTCTGTGTTCCAATCGGGCTCCAACTTCACTCCTAAGTGAATATGCATAAGATTGCAAGCTGGGCAAACTGATCTTTTGCCCTTTTTTTTCATCCCCTTTTCTTTCCGCTGTTTTGTTTTGTTTGTTTGCTTGCTCAGAAGTAAGTCCCACAGGAAAAGCGGGGCTGCAACTTTTCTTCCCCTGTAAACAAAACGTAGGTTGTTGACACACGTTTTGCAGCCTCGCCACATGTGGCTGGGTTGTTGTTGCATGTTGTTGTTTTTTAACCTCACCTGTCTCTAGCACGTGTCTGTGTCTGTGTGTGGGGTTGTCTATGGGGGGGGGCAGCGGCTCCAAAGCCAAAATCGGGGGGGGGGAGGGATTGCGCAGCCTTAGTTGAAACTCGCTTCTTTACAACCATGGCCATGGTTCTGTCACCCCCTCAACTCTCTCCAGCACCCTGTGTGTGGGTGCATAAGAGTGGCAGGCGGTCTACCCTGCGCCCTCAGCCACCAGGGGGGTGGAGGGACTGTCCAGCATGGGGCAACCCCCCACAACAACACATCAATCAAAATAGATCTCGACACACCATTGGGGCTGTGCTCCTGGTAGCTGTCCATAGTAGCCGAGCAGCAGCACGCCTCGCTTCCATGCGCACTTTGCCAGTGATCGCACTTCACTCCTTCTGGCACAGCCCAGGGATGTTGACGAGTCCTTGGTCTCGAGTCCCGAGTCGAGTCTCGAGTCCCGTTAAAAAATATTGGGACTCGAGTGGGAGGGGGGACTCAGTCCAACTCGTGAGTCAAGTCCTGGAGTCTGAGTCCCCATCCCTGGGATTCACTCAGGAAAGTCAAGAACCATGAATCTGATGTAATTTCTCTAATACTATCAGCCCAGTGAGATCTTGCAGTTGCAGTCATCCAAGGAAAGCTGAGGAAGTGATTTGTTTCAGTTAAGGAAGGCCCATTTATGCTGTCTAGACCAGTGGTTCTCAACCTTTTTTTGCCCCATGCACCCTCTTCACCGTATGTCAGAATGTCATTCCTCCCCTTTCCAAGATTGTGTGACTTAATCTGTGCCATACAATAAGGTGTGATGTCCTGTAGATTATGTACATCTGTAGAATTGTAATTTGTAGAAAGATCAGTATTCCAACAATTTGAGTCTGTGGTCCCAATTCCCCCCCTGAAACCCTAAAATTCCCCCCTGGGGGGAATTCCCCCCTGGTTGAGAACCCCTGGTCTAGACAAAGTCTTGTTCCCTACGGTTTTACGGAACAGAGGTAGTAAACTTGGGAGACCCCTCCTCTAGTTTCCTGCATTGAGCAGGGGGTTGGACTCGATAGCCTTGTAGGCTCCTTCTAACTCTGTGACCTATGAAATCCATGAAACTCATCTTATAATTTTGGCCTTCTGAGCGCTTTGGGCTTTTAAGCTGACTTGTGTACTGAAGTAGGTTTCAGCTGGTGCATACTTTTTATTGTGTGTGTTTTAATTGGTAAGTATTTAATTGATTTGCTTTTCTGTTTTAACTGTAAATGTATATTTTTTCTGTATTTTATTATTGTTAGCTGCCTTGATCACTAATTCTAGTGGAAAGGTGGGACAGAAATTTAATTAATAAATAAATAAGTCCATCCAGAACTATCCATCACCATCTCTTTGGTGAGATGATCATCCACCAACAGTACTACCATCTTATTTGAACTGAGCTTCATCTGTGACCCTCCTCCAGTCTGTTACTCATCCAAGGCAAGTTCTAAAGTGTGGGATGCATTTGTTCATTCTTGCCAGCAGTGGTGTGTAAGAGTGTCTTTTTTCATTTCAGTGAGGGCTACCTTTTCTAGAACTTTTCTACATGAGGTATTTGTTGTGCACTTGTTATTCCCTGCTCATGGTTGTTTATCAGTAGGGATGTAGCCGAGCAGCCCGTCAGACAGGAGCAAGGCCCAAACTGGGCCTGCTCGTGTCCGACGGGCTGCTCAGCCACACACGCGGGCTTTACCTGGGCTCTCCGCCGAGTGTTTAAGCCCTGTTGCCCTGGTTCCTCCCGCCAAAACAGAGCACGGGCGGGGGTCCAGCGCGCTGGAGCAGTGGCTCCGGCGGTGGCGGCGGAATGGTGGCACGCAGGACCAGGTAGGCGGTGGGGGGTCCTGGCGGCAGCAGCGGGGGGTCCTGGCGGCAGCGGCGGGGGGTGGGGGGTCCGGCGGCAGCGGGGAGGTTCTCCAGCAGCGGCTCAAGCAGCGCGAGCGGCACGGACAACGCTCCGCGCCACTCTGAAGAGCGGGATTGGGCCGCCGCCACTCACGGGGGGGGCAAGCCCAGAGCGAGCCTCAGCTGACTCTAGCTCAGCCCCACCACTAGTTTATGGGTTCTTTAGATAGTTGTGACTCTGCAGTTTCACTTGTTTGTAAACAGCACTTTTTGAGAGTTTTTTTTTTAGAGTAGGGAGGGTTTTTTAGAGTGTTTTTTTGGGTGAGTTGTCATTGAACCATGGGTTATCGTGTTGTCTGAACCCAGATGAGATAACAAACCATGGTGAAAAACCTACAGTTCACAACCCAGCAACAAACCATGGGTTCTCTTCATGGGTTGTTCGTGGTTAACAAGCCATGGCTTGTAAGAGCAGCTGGGTTCAGATAACACAATAATCCATGTTTCAACAACAGCCCACGGTTCAACAACAACCCAAACTCAACCAATACTCAACCCTTGAGTGTGGGATATCATGTTGTCTGAATCCTGTCACTGTAAGATATAGATCTTGGTCATGTGCCTTGATCTACCGGGTGTTGTTTTATTAATCCGGTGCAGTGGGTGGGTGAATCAGCCTGTGGGAATGAATCCCATCCAGGGCTATATGGAGGGGGCTGTTTGAATGATGCAGCACCTCTACAAAGTGGCTCTAAATGCGATTGCCATGATTTGTTAGTCACAGAGGCCCCTTTTGAGTTGCTAACATTTGATTGCTTTTTTTAAATTTATAAGATTATGTTTATGCTGCTTTTTGGTGCTCCAAAGATTTAATTTCTTTTGGCTGCATACAACAGCCTTTATGTGGAGTCACTGGTTTATATAAATGGCATTCCCCTGATGGCTCTCCACTGCCCTTGAGCCTTCTCAAAAGTGTTCGTTCTGCAGCCACAAATGTATGAACCGAGTCATCATGGTGTGGAGAGAAAGCTGAAAGCACAACCAAGGGGGACCAAGAAAGCCTTTGGAAGCGTCTCCTTTGTGAGGAATGCAGTTGGCTATAAGGCTGAATTTCTCCTCTGATGAATATGCTGAACAATTTACTTTTCCTCTTTGAGAGATTAAAACCAGTGTAATAACTGCAGAGGTGTAATTGAAGTTCTTTATACAAATAGGATTGTTTTCCTTTCTTGTTCATTCTAATACTCAGCTTTTTATAAATACCAGGGGTGGAGGTGGAGGAAAATGAATATTCTCTAGAAGCTAAGACATTACATTGATACTTCAATTTTAAAAAACAAACAAACCAACAATTGCCATTGTAAGGCATTGGCATAAATGTGTCTATGGGGAAATACTAATAATATAAACATTAAATGTGAGTCTGTTCTCCTCCTGACTTCAGGTACACACTGAGCGATAGGTCAGCCTTGCTACATAAACATTAGGTTTTATATATGCCCTCTTCTCAATGTAGGTCTCATGCATATGTATACATATTGAGACCTTACTGAAGATTAATTATTCTTGAGGAAATACCTTTCCCCTTTAGGTTCACAAGCAAAATAATAATGGCTATATCAATAACAGCAAGAGTTTTGTGACATTTTTGCTTTTATAGCTTCAGTTCAGCTACAGCTAGAAAATTTGATCACGTATGTTCTTCCATATACAAATGAATATTACGGCCAGGTCACACATGTAGCATTTCCCACCACATATTATTATGTTTTTACGTACATGGCTGAAATTAATGTTGACTGATGATTGTGTATGTACTTGGAGATAGAGCCTTTTATGGAGTTACAATAACTGGGAAGTATTCAGATGGGAATTTACGGTGGCAATGTGTCCTCTATTACAGAGGACAGTCATCTATTTGAAGGGCTGTCCAGTCCAAGTCCAGTTTAAAGACAAAGAACCACCAGAAGGAAGAGCTGGGCTTTGAAGTTTATTTATTTATTTATTATATTTATACCCCTGCTTTTTTCCTGCAAGGAACCCAAGGCGGCTTACATAATCCTCCTCCTCCTCTCCATTTTATCCTCACAACAACCTTGTGAGTTAGGATTAGGCTGAGAGTCAGTGACTGGCCCAAAGTCACCGAGTGAGTTTCATGGCTGAGCGGGGACTAGAATCCGGATCTCCCGAGTCCCAGTCCATCACTCTCAGCAGTATGCCTATGTCACAGGGAAAATACAATCCTTTCCCTATGACAAAGCATTGTATTTTAACTGCAGCAAAGTTCTGCATGCTGTGCAACATGTGAGTAACAACGACACATCAATTGCATTGGGAAACCCTTAATTTCTCAGACTTCCTTTTTTCTCCGAAGTTTAGAACAAAAGATTTCACTATGATTTCCCTTGCTTTGCCTGCCCCAACTTATTATATAATCAATAGCCCCTGCCGGAATTATTCCTCCACGTGGAATGAGGAGTGAGGCTATGTGCAGTGGCCCCAATCCCAGCATCCCTATCTCCACTGGCTGCACTCCCAACCTTTACATGTTGAGTGGAAGGGTTTTAAGGGAAACCTGCATATGCGCTGAACATGCTTAACATCCTCCATGCAACTGGGAGGAATAACTGAAGGAGGCTAATATGAGTTATTAAAATTCTTGAGATATAGTAAAATGCATATGATTCAGAGCTCTGAAGAGAAATGGTCTCTATTCTTATGCTTTGCAGTGCACCCAAGACAGACATAGCTCTCATTATGAATGCAGTTTATATTTGCTTTTGCCTCCATAAGGTATAAAGGCTTCTTGCAATATTACCCAGAGAGTGCTACAGAAATCTGACTACAACTTGTTATTTGGTTTTTGTCTACAATTGCATAATTAAGAGAATAATGTCTGCAGAAAAGGCTTTTTTTTTGGCAATTTATTACACACTATTCCTAAAATATGTCTCTTCTTTTAATTAGTCCTAGATTACTAGAGCTAGTCTGCATGATATGCATATGGTAGTTTTCTACCAAGAGTACGTTTAGCACATTGTTTCTGCTACATAAAGGAAATACTGTATAAAGTAGTAGATTCACAGTGTTGAAAAAGACCAGCCCAACCTTGTACTCAAAAGGAAAGTGCTTCATCCATCAGGTCCCCCCACACCACATCTGTCTAGGCAATTTTGGCCACATTATGCCACAACAAGCAAATAGGGGACTCGGGAGTTGGGGGCATAATACTACACAAGAGGTGCTTACAGGGCAATAGTTTCAGGTGATTTATGCAAGGAAGACAAGTTGTACACTACAGGGAAATTCAGAAAAACAAACACCAAATGGAACCAAAAAATAACATGACATGATACTATGGAGGAATGCAAAAAAACAACAACACCCCAAAACAAAAACCAAACAACAAACACAAGAACAGTGATAATAATAAGAAACTATAATAGTAATATTGAACATGATATCCACATAGTGAGATAGAGGTGTCCTCCTCCTTTTAAGTGAAAAAAATGGCAAGGATGGGATGGCTTATTCCCTTCCCTCCAGCCATTTTTTTATTTTCAAAATAATTCCTACTCCACTGCTTTTCTATCTGCAGGGGATAATCTATAGGTACATGTGTATTTCCTCCTATGGGGGGAAAAGCAGCTTAGGGGGTGATTCTGAGCTGAAATGACATTATCTCTATATTATACCTATATCTCAACAGGAATGATGCTTCTGTGCATGCTCAGAAGCGTCATTCCAGCTTCTGAAGCTGGACAGGCAGGCCAGATGGCTGACCTGTAGACTATCCAGCAGGTTGTACTAGTGAAGAGGAGGAGCAAAGCCAGGGCCTCTTGTTCGTGGGCTCCTGCAGGGGTGTGTGGGCCCTTGGCAGGTGCCTAAACAATGCCTATCCTTAATGACAGGCTCTCTCCCCTCGCCGGTTGCTAGTACCACCACTCCTTTTTGCAAAGGTGAGGACTTTCCCCACCACACTTTGCTTGAAAATGGAAGTGGGGAACTGACAGGGAAGGGCTACCAGGTGATGTAGAAAGTTAGCCCTATTTCATGTCCAATCCAGAACCAAAATGCACTGCAGTGGGGGAAGCAGTTTTTGAGGGCTCTTGGGCAAGATACACTCAATGGGCCACCTCCCTCAGTGAGTCTACCTTCTCACTGCCATTGTCACCAGCAGCAGCTTTTGCTCCTCATCCTCATTCTAATCACTGCTACCGCTTGTAGCTTTCTTGACAGGAAGAGAGCCAGTGGGCAAGTAGGCAGTGGCATCTACTGCTCCTTCTCTCCAGCACCATTGTCTGGGACAGAGCGAGAGGCAGGTGAACGAGCAGGTTGTACTAGTGAAGAGGAGGAGCAAAGCCTCTTGTTCGTGGGCTCCTGCAGGGGTGTCATGTGGGTCCTTGGCAGGTGCTGCCTAACCAATGCCTATCCTTAATGCCGGCCCTGTGGGAGAGTTTACTTTTTGAGTGCTTCCTTTTTGAATACTCATGCCATCCTTACATGGTGACCACAATCCAAAAGTAAAATTAAGTACACTTAAGCCCATTGATTTAATTTATTCAAGTGCACTTAAGTCTGTGTTGGGTTGTGACACAGATATATACCATAACACCTGGTTTTCTTTTTCTTTTTTCTTTTAATGTCCCATTCAGATATGGATTTCTTCCTACATAACTTGCAAGTTCTAGCAAGATCACATGGCTTGACAGGCCTAGGGGCTTTGCCACAACAAACAAGATGCTTTTAACTGGCTAGATTAGCAGGCAGGCTTCCCAGTGAGCATGAAATACAGAAGGGTTATAAATAGATCAGTCTCTGCTGCACAAAATGATACAGGTTCAAACTGCAATGTCTACTCGCAACCATGATTAGACTTCCTTTGTGGGTGGGGTGAGGGGGGGGATAGCCTTTTTAAAATGTTCACTTCTTTAAAATAATATGGTGAGAAGACATTATTGTAAGAACTGTATAACTGACAGCATTTCAGTCTTTTAAGTGTAATCATTCATGTAATATGTATGTGGGAATCTTGGCTATTTGAAAGAAAGTAAGGATTCCTAAATGTATTAAGCTTGCAAAATGTCAGATATCCGCTTTTTGCATTAATCTCTGTGGCACTTTAAGCTGCTATTCAATGTGCTTAAATTTGGAAATAATTTGCATCAAATAGTAATCTTTCCCTGCTCCTAATACAATGCACAGCCACCCAGAGGAGAATGATAAAGATTTAATCCCCACTGGGCTATCTGAAAGCTGTTAGTGGTATGATGAAGAAGAGGTTTCTGACAGACACTTTTAATTTTAATTTTTATTTTTACAGTATGAGTTGGACTTCCCTAGGTCGATCACCATCTCGCAGCCGTATACAATGGACACGAAAAACGTTGGATTTCTAACTGACCTGCATCCTAGCCTTCCCTAACCTGGTGCCCTCCAGATTTTTTGGACTACAACTCCCATCAGCATCAGCCAGCATACTCAATAGTCAGGGATAATAGGAGTTGTAGTCCAAAACATCTGGAGGGTTCCAGGTTTGGGAAGGCTACTACATCCCAAAAGTTTGGAATGGGCTTCTACCCCAGGGAGATTGTACCAGCAACTCCAGAAGAAACCTTCCATTGTCCTGAGAGAACTGGCGTATGTTTGGTTTGGGGGTGGTGGTGGGTAACGTTTGTTTGTTTATTTAAACATTGTAAACCACTTTGGGTGCCTTAGCAGAAAGGCGGTATAGAAATGGAATAAATAAATAAATAAATAAATAAATAAATTTCAATTAAACAACATTCAGACAGAAATCCCATCAATTCTCAGCTAATCCCTTCCCAGCTGAATCCTCTGCCTCAGTCAGGTGACAGCATGGGGAGAGCAGTAAACTGCATGCTCCCACCCACCCACCAGGAATGCCTCCCACTGCCACCTTGCTCTAGAGGAGAATCCTGCTGGCTGCTCACCTGCTGTAGTATTTGCCTCAATGAGAGAGCAGGGCCAGTGGGGCTTTCTGAAGCTGCCTACCGCCCACCTGAGCACCTGTTGTAATGCTACTGGGTGGATGGCAGCCCTGAAGAGTCCCACTGGCCGTGCTCTTGTGCTGCAGAAAACGCTGCAGTGGGAGAGCAGCCAGCAGGGCTATCCAGAGCAGGCTATCCAGAATCTCATAGATTTCATAGATTTCATAGATCATAGAGTTGGAAGGAGCCTACAAAGCTATCAAGTCCAACCCCCTGCTCAATGCAGGAAACTAGAGGAGGGGTCTCCCATCCAAGTAATAACCAGGCTTGACCCTGCTTAGCTTTCCACGCTCAGACAAGCTGAGCCAGCATAAGCCACAGGCCTGTATAACTCAGAGTGAGCCAGGGGGCAGGCAGGTAAAGCTGTGTTGGCCAGAGAAAACAGCCGGCACAGCTCTTCAGAGAGCTGGCCAGGCCCAAATGCCTGGCTCAAAGGGGGTCCTTCCTCACAGCCAGGCATAGTGGGAGAGGTGTCCCAGGAGACTGCATGTACTGCAGTCTCCTGGGACAACCCCTCCCACAATGCCTGACTCAGAGGAAGGATCCCCTCACAGCAAGACTTTTGGGCCTGGCCATGGCCAGCTCTCTAAAGACCTGCACCAACCAGAGTGGCTGACATGGCTCTTCAGAAAGCTGGCTCTCCAGCTTGCTGCCAGAGGGCAGGGTGATGACCGTGGCATGAGGAGTGGGGATGGGGGAGTGGGACATGGTGATGGGGTGGTGGTGGGATGTGGTGATGGCCATGGCAACAGAGGTGAGTGGGAGATAGTGATGGTGATGGGTGGTGATCTAATGTGGTAGTGATGGTGATGGGGGTGGGATGCAACAGAGTGTGGCAACGTGGCAACCGGAAGGTGACGGGTGGCAATGATGGGACATCATCAGCACATGTGTGCTCTCCAGCCTCAGGCAGTGGAAGAGCTTGCACCAGCACTGTCAATGGTTAAAACCAAACATGAAGGTCAGATATCACTCCTGGCTCAGACTTAGCTAAGGCTACAAGTGGACAAAAGTCCTCTATTGCTTTCCTCTTATGGGGATAAATGAGTGGAAGGCTGCAAAGTAGTCTGCATGCTTAAAAGCAAGTGTTATAATCATAGGACCAACCTTATCATTAGGCAGAGTGAGACAGTCACCCCAGGGCCCAGGCAGCTGATGATGGGTGTCATGAATGTTGAATTATTTAGGGCGCAATCCTGTGCATGTTTAGACAGAAAAAAAGTCCTACAACTCTGAGCATGCCCCAGCCAGCCATGCACAGGATTGCGCCTTTAACCACTGAATGGTGAGTTATTTAATTTATTATTTTTGAATGTTTACTGCCAGGGAGGGGGAGAGGCGTTTCTGCTTCAGGTGGCAAAATAACTTGGCAGGCCTTGGATAACACATACCTTGACTTGGGTTGGGGTGCCATTTGCTGCTTAACCTGAGGCAGCAAAACAGTCTTGGGCAAACCCAGCAGAGTCCCTTGCATCATATCAACAATAAACTAGGGGCCAAAGTAGAAGATGCAGTTTCCCTACATTTTTTAAACTGAAAAATGGCCGGGGGGGGGGGCTGCAACTGGCAGTTGAAGCAGGGGAGTTATGGGTCTGCACAACCATTTCCCTTTCTGTTATTTTTCTTCTCAGAATTGTCCATCCATGCTGCTTTCCACCTTCCAGTATCTTTTCCACCACACAGAGAAAAGCAGCTTGGGGAAACAGATTTTGAGCAGAGAAATGATGGAAGGTGAAAGGGTTAAGCAGCCCCTTCCTCCCACCATTCCTGTAGGCTTGGGGGGCAGCGGGGGTGCACGAAGAATTGCTGTTTCCACATTTAGATTACCTCCCTGCTTGCTGTTACTTGATAACCACACGAACTACCTCTGTGAATATTTTGCCCGGGCGGGGGGGGGGGGAACCCCAAACACAAAGCATAATATTTAGCAGCCACTTTATTGGTTGCAGTGTGGACTACTAGGAAACTGCCGCTGACATTAATACCCTTTAGGCAGTTTTATTATCATTTATAATAAGCTCCCTTCTTTTCTGATATACATCGGGTTTAGAGTCAGCAGCTTGTCTCAACAGCACACTTATCTTTGTGTTTTGTTTTGGCCTTTCAAACCCCTCAAAGCTGTACCAAAGCTGTTGTCACACCTGACAACAAAGCTGCTGTTATGTTTTGCCAGGAGTAAAATGTGTGGGAATGGGGCGGGGGGGGGGGGAAGGTACAGGCGTCTTCAGCAGTAATAGAGGGCAGAGTTGGTAGTTATGCAACCTTCTATATGAAGGCCTGTCCTCATCATTTTTTGGGCTCCCGGAGTTTCACAGTCCTTTTATCCTTCCAAACTTCATACGAACCAATCGCCATTTTGCCAGATACCTGTGCTAAAGAAAACGGATTATATACTAGTCTCTCTCTCCCCCCACCCCCCATATGTTGGATGTCAAGATATCACTTGCTAAAAGGAAAACTGTGTTTTGGTATCTCAAAACACACTTTTCCTTTTAGTGTGTGTGTGTGTGTGTGTGTGTGTGTATAGAGAGAGCGAGAGAGCACAATTTGTTGCTAAAACATAATGTGACAGTAAAGTAATTTGACATATGACATTTTATTCCAGATAAAGAAAAGGAAAGTGGGAAAAAAGTAGAAACAGTTTTTTTTTTCTTTTTGTATGTGACATCCTGACTTCCGAGGTGTTCCCTCCCCACACCCAATTTGCCACCTGTGAATTGGGTGGGGAGCTGGGTGGGGCATGAGGTGCCTTTGCCAACCTGGCAGGAAATGAGAAAGCCTTGCACATAACCAGCCAGTATAAAGGAAACTTTTAAAGGGAATGGTAATGCCTAGATTAGGAAAGGAAGACGAGAGATCTGTGATATGTGGAGAAGAAGCAAGATTATGCCATTCCCAGCATGATAATCTTCCTTCTGGACCTATGCTGGAACTCCCTAGCACTACAAATTAGGCAGGTGCCAACCCTTCCGGGTTGTTTTTTTTTTGTTTGCTCCTAATGAATACCTACATTTTCCTAACAGGTATTCCCACCCAGGAAGGTAGTTTTGTCTTCTGTATGAAGACTTGTTTTTGTACATCACTGAGAAATTCCTTTAACGTAAGTGATCCATAAATATTGCTAAATAAATAAATAATATGCTCAATCCCTTGGAAGGCCTGGTGAGTGTGACACTGGGGCTGGATCTACACCATGCATTTTTACTGGCATTGATGCTCACCCAGAACCTATTCTCCTCGCGCTATTTCTTCCATTATGTCCAGGATTTCTTCAAACCAGTTACCGGTATATCACTTATTTTATTTTATTTTATTTTTTTTACATGTTATGGTTTTTCCTGGTATATAACACATCAGTGTGTGCTAAACTTGCGGTACTGCTCCGGGGTCAGGAGGAGTGGCTTCAGTGGGTGCGGGGAGGAAGTCCCCTATTGGGCTTCAGCAAAACAGCAGCAACTCTGAGGAGGAGATCCTTCAGTTGCTTTCCTGCCTCCCTCCACCCACCCCACCCCCCAGCTTCTCTCTCTCTCTCTCTCTCTCTCTCTCTCTCTCTCTCTCACCTGCCCAGTGAACTGGAGAGTAAATGCAATGCTGCTGCTTTCCTCCCCTCCGGGGAAAAAATAAAATTTGGAACGTCCCCTTTGTCCCCTTGCCTCAAGGAAAAGCTAGCTGAGAATGAGCTGAAATGCATGTCTACTCAGAAGTAAATCACATTGATTTCAATGGCACTTACTCTTGGGAAAGTCAGCACTGGAGGGGGGCTGCACTTTTGGGGGTGGGATTGCTTTTGGGTGGACGGGGATGGGGGTACTGGTCCTGCTGGCTTCGCCCCATGGAGGTGGGAGGATGGCAGCAGCACCACAGCCTCCCCCTCATCTCTTCCCATTCTCCTCTCCTTGGGCATGATTTTTTGTGAGGGGGGCAGGAGAAGCTGTCATTTTTTCCCTTTTTTTAAAACCATCTGCACTCATTTGTTCATTCCCACCTGCGCACAGATGAACAAAACAAAATGCCAACTTTTTAAAAGGGGCAATTTCCTTGCACACATCACCTTTCAGACTTCTACTTCTCCCGCAATTGCATTTGTGCATGACACAAGAGCACGTTTTCAGCATGGTGTATTGATTATCATGTGCCTCAGCACATGATAATGCATTTTGCATAAATACCTGGACAGAGCTCCCTCATTAACAAAAGGGACTCTAGTGTAGATTCCCCCCCCCTTGAGGGGGAAGCCTTCATCTACTGATTTACAACACAATCCTCCTGTTTACTTAAAAGTATCTCCTACTATATTGATTGGGTCTTACAAATAATTATGCTTTGGCCTGCAGCCTGAAGGCCACATTTGAGATTCCAATCACAGACATTTGAGGAACCCTGCACAAGCCATCCAGTCTCTTAATGCCAGTTGTAGCATCTAGCCTTTAGGCACTTAGCATAGCAGCAAAACTATTAAGATCACAGGATTGTCTCACCTCATGCAATTTTGTTAGAAATCTTCTTGCGTGTGCAAGCGCGCGCATGCGCGTGCGTGTGTGTGTGTGTGTGTGAGAGAGAGATTTCTCATTTGGCATTGCTCCTTTTAAGTTCCGTTGTCAGGACTCCTGGCATTTAACACAATGACTAACCTCAAGCAATTAGACTTTGGGAGCATTGTAGGAAAATGCCAGCATATGTTTGAATATTATCAGCCTTAAACCAGAGGCTATCTTGAATTGGTATCAAGGGAACACTGATTTATTCATAAGCTTAAATTCCAAGCGTTCTCTTCAGGAACCAGCCCTCTTTATTCCCATCAACTTAATAATTGCTTGCCAAACAGATGAAATGTCTTTGTCTGCTTGCTTACTTTGCATTTTAGTTTTATTTCACATTGCATATCCTGTAAACTGACTCCTTGATATCACATGCGGCAAAGTCAAATGAGTTTTAATCAGGGCTTTGATACAACTAGAAATGTAATGATTACATATCTTTAAAACATTTTGGCCTACGCTGCTCACCTTTCCTTCCATTAAGGAAAAATCCCCCCCCCCTTGATACAATGTAAATCATCATCCATTTTATGATTAATGGCAGTTCAAGACATAGGATATTTTTTTATTATTTTATTTATTAATTATATTTATACCCCACCTTTTTTCCTGCAAGGAACCATAGTGGGGAAGACAGGTGACCTGTGTGCCTACTTAGTCTGCTTTCCAGGTGCAAACTGTTGATGGGCAACTTCAAGGCAGGACTGGCATCAAAGGTAGGCATGGCCAGGTACCACCGAGGGTCCACAGCCCAGCCCAGCCCAGCCCACTAAGAAGTTCTTCTCCATCATCATTTCAGCATGCTTATTCACCTGCCTCTCGCTCTAGCCCAGACAATGGTGGTGGTGAGAAGGAGGAGTAACAAGCCTACTTGCTCTTGGCCTGTCAAGCAAGCAAGCAAGCAAGCAATAGGTAGCAATGATGAGAAAGAGGACCAATAGCAGCTGTTGAGAATGGCAGTGAGAAGGTAGACTCACTGAAGAAGGGTGCCCATTGAGGGTGTCTTGCTCAAAGGCCCTCAAAAACCTTGAGCTGCCCCTGCTCCAAGGCCCCTGTTGTCTCTTCTTATTTATCTTTAAAACAGACATAAATTGGAAGAGCCCTTCACACTGTGGGCACGTGCAAATAGAAGACTTTCCTCTGTAACACATAGCCATCCTGGTGTCAGGTGAGCTTATTTGATGTACCTGGTTCTCACAGACCACAATAAGAGAGGTGTCAGTGTTTCGGCTTGCCTAAATGCAATCCCAGTTGCCATATAAACCCTGCTCCTCAATCCTAACTCAAGAGAAAAGTAAGCATTAATTGGTAACAAAGCCAGCAGGAAATGGAACAGTTCTTCCACTGGAAACCCAGAAAGAAGAACCATCCATCTCTGGACAAAGGAAATCTGATTAACAGACTTGTCAGTCTGCCAGTCTGATTAACAGACTTGTCACTACGCCAGTGTGGCGTAGTGGTGAGAGTGTTGGACTGGGACTCGGGAGATCCGGGTTCTAGTCCCCGCTCAGCCATGAAACTCACTGGGTGACTTTGGGCCAGTCACTGCCTCTCAGCCTAACCTACCTCACAGGGTTGCTGTGAGGATAAAATGGAGAGGAGGAGGATTATGTAAGCCACCTTGGGTTCCTTGCAGGAAAAAAGGCGGGGTATAAATATAATAAATAAAAATAAATAAATAAATTTGTTTACTGAATCAATTCTCTTGAAACTTAAAGAGGTTTGGCCTTCTCTTTTGCTTTTGATATTCATCATTGTCTGATAAAGAGTTCAGTGGAAATCAGAAAGCTTACATCCTACTTCACAGTGTTTTTGTGAGGGTAAATGAGGGAAAGAACTAAGTACACTTCCTTGAGCTCCTCAATGGAAAGACAGGATATAAAAGTAATAAATAAAGTCAGCCAAGCCACGCAGGAAAGCTAGAGGTAGATGTTCCTTTAAGATTATATAGCTCTAGAAAGTCTTGATTTCATTATAATTGATCTCCTTATGCTACCAATTTTAAAGGCATCATGCAGTTCTAACTCAGTTAGCAGGGGGGAAACCTTTAGGAAAGAATCGGTGTTTTTGTTAGAAGAAACAATATTTGAACCTCTCTCTGATGGTGAGAAGTGTAAGATGTCAGGCCTTTAAGCTATACTATGTTAACACATCACATTGTTCAGTGATGTTTCTTTGTGCACCTGCCCATCAAACATTTCTCAGAAGCTGTTTGTGCAGTCTAGCTTTGTAAGAAAAAGGCATATCAAAGTATTGATTCTGTGGGCCTTTCCAGTTGTCCATTGACAGACATGTCTACTGTTAAGAATTGTATAAGCATCCTAACATTTTCCCTATCATTATTCTTTAGACTAAAGCACAGCTTGACATCAGGGTTATGCTTGCAAGATACAGAAAAGGTTGAGAAGTGAGGGCAATTAAACAGAAATAAAGACTATTTCATCATAACCTGTAGCTATTAAAAATGAACCCACAGAGCACTTTTAAAGGAGAACACTTTCTTTAGCTCTCTCAGGCCGCAGCCCTAAGCACTCTTATCGGGAAGTCAGAATCACTGAACTCACGTACATCTGAGTAAACATGCATAGGCTCTGGTCTCATGCAACATTACTCCTATCGGCTATTAAAGAACTTAGCAATGTCAAAATTGTGCCTTTATTCTAGATAGCATCATAGAAGAGTATCCTTGATTTTTGGGATGCAGCAGGAAAGAGTATCCCTCTCAGGTGAGTCTTCATGATTTATACCTAATGATACAGAATAAATTCCCAAATCAGTAACTGTGTTAGGGCCAGCACAATACGAGAGCTTTCATGTGGAATTCAGTTTTCCCAATGCCTCTTTATGATGCTTTTTTGCCATATAACAGCCACCACCAATCCACTGCAATTGCTACACACAAACAATTTGTCACTTCATGATAGCTGGTCACTTTGTGATAGTTGCCACATAGAGGAATTTAAAAGCCATGTCAATGTGGAAGCTGAAATGTATATACAAGTCCTTAGCATTCAGGTATCGACAGGCAGAGTCCTGCAGAAACAAACTAGATGTTAAGCATGAGGAAACTACCTACTTCAGCAGATGCATACAGAAGAACAGCAAAAGGACATATGAACAAACTGACTGGGTTCACACAGCATGATAAGCCATGGTGGTGGCTTATAAGCCATGTTCATTTCAGAGCGGTTTGTCGTGTTGTTTGAACCGGACCAGAGCAGCTTGTGCGTGGTTAACAAAACCATACTGCTGGGTTCAGACAACATGACAAGCCACTCTGAAACAAACATGGCTTATAAGCCACCATGGCATATCATGTTTTATTTATTTATTTATTGTATTTATGAATCGCCCATCTGGCCGGCAAACCGGCCACTCTGGGCGATGTACAACATAATAAAATATAAAATACATTTAAAACAGTATAAAATTTTAAAATCTTAACCCACCCCATATTCCTGCCTGAACAGCCATGTTTTTAGTGAGCGGCGGAAGCTCAGCAGAGAGGGGGCATGGCGGAGGTCACTAGGGAGAGTGCCACAGTATGGGGGCCGCTACAGAAAAGGCCCTCTTCCTAGTCCCTGTTGTGATATGTATCACATTACCAGCTGTGGCACATTGTTTACAAATGGAAGGGACAGAATGGCGGGGTAAACAGGTTTATTATGTCTCTCTAGAATCTCGTGTTTTCGCAGGGGTTACTAAAGTGTGAGAGCAATATGAGCTAGTCACATGGTTTGTATGTTCTGATGACGTGTTAACTTGTTTTCTGTCTGAAGCCATTTTAGAGAGAAGCTGAACTGCTTTCTTTGTTCTTCTTCCTGGTGATGCTTGCTGGACTTGTTACTGCTACAATGTAACATCTTTGCTGCAGTGGAGTGAGCACAACTTACTCCACTGGATGTAATGCTTGCTATGCATTTATACTCTGCACATGGACTGTAACTAGGAATTGTATACTCTGTAGAACTTTACTTGCTAAGTGAATAAACAGGTAGAATTAGACCTGTGGTGTTTACAGAGTGTTTCCTGATTCCATGGATTAATCTGCAACGGAGAAGCTTTGCTGGTTCACTGGCACACACGCTGAACGTTGCAAGCGGGAGGAGGGAGGTGAGATCTGGAAGATCTGTGTGTGGAATGTACAGGCGTCTGTTGGCACACAGACAAGGATTATAAATCTCCCAACCCGCACACACTCTGCTAAAGTCCAGTCAGAACAGTCCCCACCAGTCTAGCTGCTCTGGCTGAAGGGACAAGGAGAAGGCCGTCCGTGGCAGATCTTGTTGAGCGGCCTGCTTGGTGTTGCTGGAGACGCTCCTTGAGATAACTGGGCCGGAGCTGTATAGGGTTTTAAAGGTCAAAACCAACACCTTGAATTCGGCTTGGCAAGCAACTGGTAGCCAGTGTTGTGTGAAGCCAGTCACTGAATCTTTCCTTTTTGTAGAAGAGGAAGATGTGTTTTGTAGGATGTTTTATTCATTGGGCAGGTTTGCATGTCACTATAAGCCACAGAGGCTCTGAAGCCTCTGTGGGCTTAAAGTTGCCCCAGGCCCTGGCTGTGCCCAACTATTACTCGGGCACAGCGGGGGTCCAGAGGCACCACCTCTCCCTTCTTCCCTGCTCAGTTCTCCTGCCGGTATCCCAGGAGACACCGTGCGGGAGCACTGAGAGGAGCAGGGATGACAGCTGGCAAATAGAGCCCAAGTGACACTTTTGCCAGCTGTCATTTGCCCTTTCTCAGCATGGCCACCACTCACCTGAGCAACGGCCGTGCGGAGAAAGGTTTGCTGCCCCAGCCTCGCGCCCCCCCTGTCCCTGTACTTACCCGTCAGCAGTGGTGGCGGCAGCAGCAAGGGTCCGGCATTGGCGTCCTTGAGTTCTCTCCCCCCCCCCCCGTGCGTGTTCTCCTTCCACCCACTCTCCTTTCCCTTCCTCCTGGGAGAAGGAGGGCATGGGGAAGGAGAACCTTTCCCTGTGCTGGGTTTATGTAGAAGTAAGCCCAACAGAAGGGAGCATTTAAAATGCTCCCTTCTGCTGGGCTTACTTCTACATAAACCCAGCACAGGGAACAGTCCCCCCGTCCTTTCCCTTCCTCCAGGGAGCCATGGCCAAGCGGCTCCCAGGAGAACGGGAAAGGAGAAAGGGGATGAGCCCTTGCCTACTGCAGGAGTCACGAGACGCGTGCGGCGCTGGCAGAGGGAATCCCCCCTCCCACGCCTCTCCTCTTGCTGGCTACGGCACCTGCGGGCACCACATCTAACAAGGTGGGGGCGGGAGGGGGAGCATCAGTCCCACACTGCCCACGGCCACCATCTTTGTCCCCATGCTCCCTAGGAATGGTGCATTGCATGAGCCGTTGCTGGAGAACGTGGTGACATCAACAGTGGTGCAGGGGATTGGCTGCACTCCCACCACCACTGCTGTTGTCCCCACGATCCCTCGCTAGTGAGCATGGTGACGGAGATGCCACGCTTGGGAAAGGGGCGGCCAGCAGACCCCAGTGGCAGTGGAAATGGAGGCAGTGGGCAGCAGACAGCAGTGGTGGAGGGAACGGCGGATGGCGGAGGTGGCGGTGAGTCGGTCTCGGGGGGGAGGGGAGGAAGCACATGGTACTGGCAGCAGACCCTGGGAGCTTCCCCGCGCGCTCCTGCCGATGCAGGACATTGGCAGGAGCATGCGGGGAAGCCAATGACAGTGCTGCTTGGCCGGCTGCCATTGACAGAGCCCCTTGGCCAGAGTGGAAGCCCTTCTTTGCTGCTCTGGGCAGGGGGCTCTGTGCCTTCTTGGCTTCTGGGTAGGTTAGCGTGTCACTAAACCTACTAGGGTTACCTTAACCCTACTGCAAGCCATGGCTTAGCAGGGTGGTTTAGAAGCCACCCCGAAGTTGCTTCTAAAGCACCCTGCGGGGGTCAGACGACACGCTAAACTGCAGTAGCAATTAACCTACTGAGGTTTAGCGTGTCATGCGAACCCAGTCAATCATTCATTGAATGTATGTGTCGCTTCCCAGCACAAAAGCAGCCTTGTAGCGACTTACGCAAGAAAAGATACAAAAATACATAATCAGTATAACAAGGAAGGCAATGTCAAGATAAACAATAATTGATATAACACAATAATACAAATAAAAGTAGATACAATAGAACATTATCTAAAAGCAATACAATACTAAAAGTGTTTATCCACAATACACAGATCAAACACCCAAATATTCTCCTCCACCTCACAACCGAGTCCGAGAATGAACCTTACAAAACTAACCGACCATGGTTGGGACATAATGAAGGTCCAAATGCCTGGGGAAATAAATGTGCCTTTACCTGGAGCAAAAAAGATGACTATGTTGGTGCCAGGTAAACTTCCTTGGGGAGAGTGTTCCATAAATGTGGGGCTACCACAGAAAAGACCCATTTTCAAACGACCACCCCCTGAGCTTCTCTCAGAGGGGGCGCAAAGAGAAATGCCTCTGTTGCTGTCCTCGGGGTCCAGGTAGGTTTATATGGGGAGAGGCACTCCTTGAGGGGTTCTGAGATGTACAAGGCTGTATAGATTAAAATCAGCACTTTGAATTATCCTGTCTTTCTTCCAAGGTACTCAAAACAGCATACATGGATCTTCTCTCCCATTTTATCCTCACAACAATCCTGTAGTGACTGCTCAAGGGCACCCATTGAGCTTCATGGCTGAGTGGGGATCTGAACTCTGATCTTCCAGGTCCTAGTCCAACACATTAAACACTACCCTGGCAAACAAAAAGATGAGGAACAGTGTTCCTTTCCTCTTTCACTTCATTGGAGGTAAAGTGGCTCGATAAAACAACTGCATTGTTAATGAAATACCCTGACCCCTTATCAGAAAATGGTAGATCAATTAGATGAGCAATAATTCAAAGTGGTCCATTAACACTGGTATTATCGGATTCGGAGTTTGCCACACAGAGCTTCTCCTAAGCAAGTACCAATGTTTGAGTCTGACAGATGGCTCACTTAGCTGATAGTGAGAGTGCCTAGCTAGCCAGTAGCGAAGGGCAGTAGGGAGAACTTGACAACAGCAACCTTTTATTTCCTGTGGAACACAGGAAGCTGTTTTATTCCAGGTCAGACTATTTGTCCATCTAGCCTAGTACTGCTTGCTTTGACTGCCAGAAGCTGTCTGGGGGCTCTGTGTGAGGATCTTTGCGGGGTAGAGGGAATTAAATGTGAAAAAGAAAAGATTGCTTCATGGATAACCCACAAACTGATAATTCATGAAAAGGAATGAGGCGTACAGCCTACAGCAGCCTTTTTAAACCTGGTGCTCTCCAGATGTGTTGGACTGCAAGTCCCCTCATTCCTACTGGCAGGGAATGATGGGAGTTGCAGTCCAACACATTTGAAGGGCACCTGGTTGCAGAAGGCTGATCTAAAGTACTGACCTGATGGGCTGATCATTTTACCCAGTTCATTTTATCCCAACCAAGAGAGACATTCAGATAAGTCAAGGAGATTACTCCAGGTCTCTTTGATCACTTCCCACACTTCCCTACTTTTAGACTAACTGTACATAGGGCTACCTTTATACCTAGTCTGGAAACTTCAACTAGTGCAAAATATGGCAGCCAGACTGGTTACTGGTACACCTAGGGATGCCCACATCACACCAATTTTAAAAGCACTCCACTGGCTGCCAATCAGTTTCCGGGCGAAGTATAAAGTGTTGATTATTACCTTTAAAGCCCTGGTTTGGGTCTAGGCTACCTACGGGATCGCCTTCTCCCATACAATCTGCCCCACACACTCAGGTCCTCTGGGAAGAATCTACTTCAGTCAGCCAAAACTAGGCTGACAAGTATTACCCAGAGGACCTTTTCTTCTGCTGCTCCCAGATTATGGAATGGCCTACTGGAGAAGATTCATCAACGTACCAGTCTCTTGGAATTTAAAAAAGCTATAAAGACTGATCTCTTCCGGCAGGCCTATCCGGCGGAATTTTAGGATGCTTTAAAGATGTTTTTAATCTGTTTTAAGATGTTTTAATAGTATGCGTTGTGTCTTGATTAGTTCATGTGTTTTATATTTTCTGCTGTTCCCTGCTTCGATCTAGGCGGAGAGGCGAGTAAGAAATATTTCTTTAAAATTATCATCATCATCATCATCATCATCATCATCATCATCATCATCATCATATTTACCTTTGGAAGTAAGATCTGCTGCATGCATTCAGTAGGCCTTACTTACAAGTAAGTGTGCATACAGGATTGCAGCCTTAGTTCATTAAACAACACTGGGGCCTCGCAGTCACTGGGAAATTCTCCTGCACCAGCCCCACTGAGATGAATTGGAGCAGCACAAGGGCATGGCGTGTCCCACTGGATCTTGCCTACTGTATAACCTACATTATAGCTGTCATTGGAACTAAATGAGCCTCTTAAAACAATTCTTTGGTGAAAAATGCTTTTAGGTCAAAGGGAAAGAGTCTGAACAGGGAATATGCACTCACAAAATTCTACAATGATAATAATAATAATAGGCAAAAATAATTTGGGCCTATTATATAAGCATACAATGTAGCATATTTAAATGCATATTTACCCTGTTCCCCTCTTGAGAAACCTTTACATAATACAGAATCAACAGAAATGAAAAGGGATGGTGAAGATGAATGATGAAACAAGTTGTCACTTATTGATGTTCTTGCCAAGAAGTTCTATAAAGGGAGTGAAATGGATAGCCCACCATTGTAACCAATCAGGGCAGTCAGACACTGTTGACTTCTGAATCATTCCACTGAGGGCTAAGAAGAGCTCAAAGCCAGAATGTCAGGAAGGAACAGCTGAGGCTACTCATTTTCTTTTGCATGTGGTCTGATGAGAGATTTATTGATGAAATTCACCTTGCAATGTGGCCATCTTACATTTATTTATTTATATTTATACCCTGCCTTTTTTTCTGCAAGGAACCCACGGCAGCTTACATAATCCTCCTCCTCCTCTCCATTTTATCCTCACAACAACCCTGTGAGGTAGGTTAGGCTGAGAGTCAGTGACTGGCCCAAAGCTACCCATTGAGTTTCATGGCCGAGCGGGGACTAGAACCCGGATCTCCCAAGTCCCAGTCCAACACCCTCAGCACTACGTAACACTAGCTTTCTACATTTGAAATGGCTGCCAGTTCATCTCCATAAAGCATACTAATTTCAAAGTCAATTAGTAACTGGGTACAAAAATATAGTCTTCATTCTTTTTTGTTCCTCTCTACAGAAGTTATTAATGTTAAGGGAATCAAATGACCATAACTGTGGTTTTGTAAATACACTTAAGTAATTTGGTCCTAACAGAACAGTTCAGGGTTTGGGAGTTTAGGCTTGACAGCAAGTTAACACTGAGGCAGGCAATCAATTTTTCATATCCAAAGTAATGGACAAGAAGTAATAACAGCCTGAAAGGAATTTACCTCTATACATTGAATAATTCATTTTCCCCATTCATGAGTATAACCTTCCTTGTTATATTCCATTTGTTTCAAAGCGGTTGTTACAATATCCCACTGCTGATGCATGGTTTTCAAAAGTAACATTCCCTTCCTTGTAGCATTTTCACTCATAATGTGGTTTGACAGTTTTAAAGTCAATTGTCTTCCTTTCAGTATGTTAAATGTTGCTGCATCTGTAAGGAACACACTCATATTTCAGGTGGCACAATGTGTTTAATGTGTTGGACTAGGACCTGGAAGATCAGAGTTCAGAAAAGCCAATGAGGTGATAATGAGGCTTTCAATTTTCTCAACTTCATTGAGAATTTTTTGGCACATTACAAGGGCCTGCTCTATGCTAAGCCCAATCATCTCAGTGATTTGCACTTGAGAATGAGAAATAATAGCAGTCAACAATCAGAGAAAGAGGCAGACAAAAAGAAGATGAATTAGGTCTCACCTGTCTTTAATCTAAGTCTAAGAAGATGATATTGATTCATAGGGGCACTGCTTTGGGAGGGTGGCAGGCAGTCTCCCCACCCTGTGTTTCAGGTTCCATGGGATAATCCATTAGCAGCACCTATATCTCTCACCAGCTCAGTGGTTCTAAACATTATGGCTACTATTATTACAAAGAATTAAAGGCACAATCCTATGCATGTTTATACAGAAAAACGTCCTACAACTCCCAGCATGCCCCAGCCAGCCATGCTGGCTGGGGCATGCTGGGAGTTGTAGGACGTTTTTCTGCATAAACATGCATAGGATTGCACCCGAAATTGTTGTATATCGGGGTGGGGAATGTCAGACCCAGGGGTCAAATCCAGCCCTCCTGGGGTCCCAATCTGGCTCTCCTGGGTTTCCCAAATGGCCACACCCCCTTCTCCTTTGACCCCACTCCCTTTCCCCCAAACCACCGATCATTTGGTGGTTCCCCAGCTTTTGTGCATTTTTCCCATTCTGAAAGGTTGAAATGCCTCTCCTGAGGCTTAGTTACTGGCAATAAGAGATCTACACTATAATATGCTAGTAAGTTTTGTAGTTTTGGCTCCACCACTGTTGCCTTTGACCCTGCTCACCACTGGAATGCATCTGCCAAGAGCTTCTCCAAAATTGATTTCTGCTGTATGTAGTAGGTGTGCATGTCAAACTTACAAATCCCTTTGCTTCTGAGAATCATTGTCTTGTCTTGATAACCTTGCTACAGCTGACATTTTGAAAGTATCACAACAAATGCTCTTAAAATGCACTGCTTTTTAAAAACATCTAAATCGTGAACATATCCAACAGCTACCCTTTCAAGCTATTTAAAATTTTTACCATTTAAACTGCTAGTGTGAAGTAGGAACTCCATCAAAGAAAAGCCAATGAGGTGATAATGAGGCTTTCAATTTTCCTATTGTCCATGACAGATTAGCATACAAAAAGTCAGCAAATAGGGAAAATAATCAAGCAGAGGACAGATACTTTTCCCTTTTCTTTGGTGGGGCTCCTATGTCACCCTGGCAGCTTAAATTGTAACATTTTTGTTAATGTTTAATTTTGCATGTAATTGAGTGTTTTTATTATTGTATTCATATTAAGTTTTACAAACTGCCTTGAGAGGGTTTCTCCCATAAAACTGACATACAAATATCTTAAATAAAGTAAGTAAATGAACGTATGTATAGGAAGGAGTAAGCCTTGGTTCTTATGTTGATAATATGTGCATTGTTGTCCCATATCTTCCACCTTCCCCTCTAAGAATGTGCAATTTGGGCATCCCACCACAAATTATGTTTCTTTGTGCACAGTCCCAAGTCTTCTCCCTCCATGGAGGAGAAATGATGCAAACAAGAGCTCTGTGTGATCAACCATTGTAACAGAGCACTCAGCCCACACATTCTTTGAGGAGCCTGATCACACTCTTGTATGGTGAAGCAGAGTGGTGCCCACTTGCTCTTCCAGGACCTGAGGGCCACCCCTACCAACCCATCAACCTATGAGCTGGGGCAGAGATGAGTGAGAAGAGGAGGGATGAGAGAAATGTGTGTGGAACTAGTGAGAGTCTCCCACTGTTTCTTGACGTGTGCCCACATTGTAATTTACAAGCCAAAATGCTGGCTTCTAGTGCAGTTTGGGATGACCTATGACTAAGAAAGAGAAAGGATGAAGGACACACAGAAATGTGACTTTGGAGATTTGTAATTGTCTTTTTAAAATCATCATCATCATCATCATCATCATCATCATCACCATCACCACCACCACCACCACCACCACCACCACCACAATATGGGGTGAGGAGCTGATTTGGATAGGAACTGTGGTGGTGGAAGGGAGGAGTAATCCTTTCCTTCTCCACCATTTTTTTTCTGAATGAAAGTACCCTCCCCAAAGCTATTTGCCCTATGGAAGAAAACTTCTTATCTGTATGATATATGCAAGTTTCTCCCTGCAAACCAAGTAACAGCTGCAGAGGGAGGCACAATTTTAGTGGGGAAAATGACACAGGAAAAGGTTACCCCCACCCGCCACCCACTGTGTCAAGGTCACAACCTGATTTGTCCCCTCCCCGTAGCTGCATTAAAAACAAATATGACTCATATGACCCCTAGTGGACATTATCACCATAGTCCCATAAGCCTGTGCATCAGCTTCCAGGCAGCTGCAGAATCTAGGGTGATCCACTAATATTGATCTATTAATTTATTATTTTTGTTTTAAATATGTTTTTCCTGCCTTTTGTCCCAAACTAGGCCCTCAAAGCAATTTTATATTTTCAGCTTTTGTGAAGTCCCAAGGGGTCCCTTGTAATTTCCTTCCTGGTGACAGAATTTCAAACAGCCATAGCCATGTAATATTTTCTAGCTTCTCTATAACCCTCATTAAAAGGTGGATTGGTATCAATCCACTATTGAAAGCAGCTCTGCTTTTCATCCCAGGTAGCTGGCAGTGTGAGAAATATGTGAGGAATTTAGCTAGTAAATAATTAATTGAGTAAAGATTTCTGCATGTGGGGAATCAAAGCTTCAAGTCCCCCTAATACAATGAACCAGAAATGGGGAAAACAAGCATAAAATGGAATATCAGAATGTTTCAGAAGTCAGTTCCTTTCCTGGAAAATAAATCCATTCCTAAAGTTACTAATCATGTTGCTTAACCTGCCAAATGCAGCCACCCCTCGAATACATAGAACTTTACAGAAATAATGAGATGGAAAATGTATTCAGGAACAAAACCTTGGAAGTCATGATCAATAGCAAAAGCATAAGCAGATGGTAAATAACCAAGAATACGAGTTTCGTCCACTCTCCTTGAAGTTCAGAATACACAAATGGATCAGCCAGTTATTGAGATGAACCATGGCCATATGGGGAAAAAATATGTACTGCATGAGCAGTTCCAATTGTCTTTCATTAATGGAACTTAGGAAGCTTAGCTTGGACTAGAGCAAACATCACCCAGAAGGTGATGTGTTAGTATTCAGGGTGCTGGTAATAATCACCTTTAAAGCCACAAACCAGAACTGTGCATAATTGGCATCTCAAAATACTCCACTGTTATTTGTGGGCAGAGAAATTGGGGAAACAATTCCAGGGAGAAGAGAAATTCTCCAACAATTTCTCACAGGCAGGGCTTGCCATTGGAAGAGGTTGTTGTAGCAGCACGGCTTCTTTCTTTCCCCCCCAAGAGGTGTGTTGCAAGTGGCAACATCAGCAACTGTGTGGGTAGCCTGGCCCCAATTTTGCATCCTCCACAATTCAGGTGTGAAGACAGCAGTGTTGTGCCTAGCTTCAGGGAAGAGTTGCAGCTCTTGCTGTGCAGAAACCTGACCTCCAATTTCCTGAAAGTTTTCTTCCCCCATGAAAGAGACTTCCATTTCTCTGCTTCACCCTCGGGACATTTTATAATTTATTTTGAATGTGGGTGGTATTTTTGAGCTTACCTATTCAGTGCAAGGTGGTTAAGAGTGCTGTGTGCGTTTTACCTTTCTATTACACATCTCCCCATTGCCCTGTAGCCTCCCCTGGCTGCCTGTACTTCCTCACCTGAAAAAAAGCCCTCTGGGAGGAATTACCTCATGATGTAATTGACATGCAGGAAGCCAAGGAGGCTATAGGCTACTGGGAGAGATGATTGTACAATGAAAAACACTCATGCACACTCCTGGGCCACTTCATAAGAACCCCAAACTCAACCCACGATCATTTCTCCAAACTTTTCTCCTCCTTTGAATTTCTTTTTTTAAACAATCCCCCCCCCCCCATCAAATTGAAGGGGAATGGTCAAAACATCTGGAAGAAATGTTTGGCACTGCACTACCTTAAATTGCTTGAGGCCCAAATATCTGAAGATGTGCCTTCTTCCATATCAACCTTCCCGTGTATTAAGATCTTCAGGGAAGGCCTTTCTCTGCCCCCCCCCCCCCCCCGTGGGAGAAATACTGGATGCATTTATATATAAGAGGCCATCAGAGGGCGAGGAAGTAGCAGTCAGGCAACCCTCTGTTGTGCCTGGTTTCAGCTCTAGCTGAGACACACACCCCCACTCCCCTTGCTACCAACTGCCGCTGAGAAGGACTGCAGAGGAAGGGGAAACAGCAGCCCTTCCACTGTGTTTAGATCCAACTCCATGACCTTCTGAACTTTGTAACTCGGCATCTAGTGCCTGAATTTGCTTTTCCCTCTGCTTTCTTCCCAATCTCATGTGTCATGTCTTAGATGGCAAAGCGGCAGGCAGGGACTGTCTTATTTCGTATCTTCGTAAGCCACTCTGGGAGCTTTTTCTGGCTGAAGGGCAAGATAAAAATGCTATAAACAAACAAACAAACAAACCATCTCCCACCCACAGACATTGCTGTGATGGGGGGTGGGATGCCTTTCTTAAGAAGTTTATAACTTGAGTTTCATAACATTGTCAAAGCCCAGTCAGGACAAAAGCATTTTGTAGAAAGTAACTTCCATCAAGATGAACTACTGCAGCAAGTCAAGACCATTTGGGGTAAATGCAGTTTTCAGAGATTAAACAAACAACAAAAACAAAAGGTTTTTAAGGACTCTGCAGACCATCTGTAGCTGTGTATGACTGCAGATACTGAGGTTTTAAAGCACACATGCACAATAAGGCTTTCTTTCAGAAATGCCTGTCTTTGTTGTTGTTACTTGTCCCCAAAGACAACAAAATGTGGCACCTGGGGTTCTAATCTAGTAAGATTTTATGATCATACTCAAAATATAATATAAGATTGCTTCTTGGCAGTATTTATTTCTACAATAATAGTAAAAATTACCATTGTTTATATCTGTAGACATGTTTCCTAATTTTGCTTCTAGGGTTCTCATGGTGAGAATTACGGCATTATATCCTATCCTTCTCTAAGTGCCAGGTTAGCGGGATTTGAATCAGACACAAGCCTCCTTGTATTGTTGTTTATACAGCTAAGCAGACACTGTCGTGTCAGAATAAGGCAGCTATTCTGCCAGCTACACCAAACAAAAGAGGCCAAGTTAGTCACCATCCCATCCACCATCCAAGAACTTGTGTGCTTGGCTGGTTCATGGCTGCATACAGAAAACATGAGTAATAGGCATAAATGGAATACTATAGCCAGTTCTATCATGGTTCTCCAGAAAAAACTCCTCTCCCAGTGACTCTGCAACCTGTAGTCTTGCTACTAGTACTCAATCATGGCACAGCACTAGACAATATTATTATTTATGTGTCGCTTTTCAGCTCAAAAAGGGCCACCAAAGTGACTTACAATCTAAACCTTTAATGTAAGCAAAGTGCAACATATACATTGCAGCAGGGAAGTAGACTCTGAACATCAACATTCATGGATGGGGGCTATAAAAGAAATTAAGGATGGTGAATGTCAGACTTCCCTCCGCCTCCACCTTGAACAGCCCACCACTTCTGCAAGCGCTTCTAAAATCAACACTCCCGTCTCTTTGCTGCTCTGCTGCCACCAACCCCTTCAGGGTAACTTATTCAGACCACTCCTTTTAAATTTTAAAAATGAAACAAATTTATTTAATTACGTTAAGAGATTTTAAACGCTGGGGAAAAAAACCCCTCCCCTCTCTCTCTCTCTCTCTCTCTCTGACTGCACTCTCCAATTCTCCCAGACAAGACTCCCGCTCCCAACTCCGCTCAGACTTCTCAACCCTCTCACAAAAACCCACTCTCTTCTTCCCCTCCCTCCTCCTGAATAGCACCACCCACTGTTTGTATAACACAGGCTTCACCCCCCTCCTCTCACTCTCTCAGCCAATCAGCAGACATCTCAACATTCCACACTCCTCTCTCACTCCCTCCTCCCCTCACATACTTACAGCTATAACGCTTTGCCCATGGGCAGGGGTATGATAGTGAACAATGGCAAGAAGGAACAGATTGAAAGGCAAAACAGACAGAGCAATTATGCTGTACCACAGCACCATCTAGTGGTTGTGTAAAAAGGCGCAGAAAGAAAAACCCTGGAAATAAAATATGTGTAAAGGACCCACAAAAATCCCACAAAAAATCTGGAAGCAGAAGCCTCGGTAAAATGGTGGGTTAAGAGCCTCATGTAAAGAAGTTCTGAAAGGTGCCTGATAGTTATAGCTATAATTCAAAAGCCATTCGTATATCCCTACCAATTAATATATATTCTTTCATTCACACATTTGATCCCCTATTTCTGATATCTTATCCCACTCAAAGGTGGTGAGGAGTGAGGGAAGCACAGTGATTCACTGTTGCTCAAGAGTGTGTCTATTTGTAACTTCTGATGTTCATGCATGGATGCCAAAGGCACAAAATTCAAGGACTGGGTAGGAATTTGATCTCTGTCAGTGCTAGAGACTACCTACAATTGCAGGAAAACCCTGCATACAGACTCACTATGCTTTTAGAAAGCTGGCATAGCAACAGAACGGCACTCATATTATTAGGGAAAATCTTCACCAGTAGAAAACAGCACATAGATGCTATCCCTCAGCCTTCTGGGAGCCAATGGGGATGTGTGTGTTTTTCTTTTTTAACCCTCCTGTGAATGGGTGGCATTTCACACGAAAAATGGGGGGGAGCTTAAATCCTCCTCTCCTGGAGCACCATGGTCCTGATCCAAATTGGGGCTGCACACATTTACAGGAGAGTAGAGAAAGCTAGTTTAGCCTTCTCAAATGTTTAGTTTGGCCCTGGGTCATGGAATTTTGCTGGCTGAGGGATCAGGATGGCCGAGAATTTCCTTTTAGTTCAGTTTTGTTAAGAATTTCCCAAAATTAGTGAAGTTCTCCATATTCGGGATAAAAAGAACTTGAAATTTAAAAAAAAAAATTGAATGTGGGAGAAGCTGAAACTGACAGATTCATCCATCCAAGCTCAGAGCTGTGAGTGCTTCGCTCTTAAAAGTCTGAGTTTTAATCCCTGTGGATTCAACCACGTTAGTGTTTAATCCTAATTGCCATCTCTTTTTTTCTGACAAGCTCCTTATCCTTAACAGCTATATGACAGGCAAGTACAGCATTGTCCTCTCTGTGCTGGGAACAGCTGTACCTAGTTGTGAAGGACTACGACCAGTCCTTTGATTTCAGACGAGATATCAAAGGCTACAAACTGCCAGCCTTGATTCCGTTGTCTCCAAAATCACCTCACTATGAACCCGGCCCCGGGTCTCAGACACTGGAATTAGCACCAAACCGGCAGAGAAACTACACACACACTGTAGGGGAAAGTGAAAGAAAGTTTATTTTGGGTTAGTCAGTTACAAATTAGGTGGGGAGATAAGGCAAGTGAAATTGACAGAACAAAATATCTTTGTTACACACAGTCAGAGCTACAAAATATATTTTCTATATTTCACGCTAGAGTACCCAGGCACTTACACGTTGGCTTGGGGGTTGCTCTACTTGGGGCTTACTTCAGCCACAGCCCCACTCTGTGCTCCTTTGCATCCAGAACAACAACAAAACCCAGAAGCCACACTGCCCGTATCGACGCTCTCCCTCCCCTCCCCTCGATAGCCCGACTGTCTCTTAGCCAATCATGATTAATTCATCTGGGCTAGGCAAGGAGGGGTGGCCCCTAGGTGTCAGAAAGGTGACTTCCTGACCATACCCAGAGTGCTTGGTGGACATTTGCATGTGAATACATCGCAGACTCTGAGGCGACACAGAGGCCCACAGGAGAAACTATGTACATTCACAGATTCTCAGCCTCTGGCTGGGATTACACTAATTTATTTATTTATTTATTTATTTATTATTTTTAATTATATTTATATTTACATGTGTATGGTGGGGAAGGACACAGGAACTCAGCATGCTTTTCTTCACACTATTGAATTTGGCTGGTGCAGATGGGTGAAAATTTTGTTTCAGTTCATTTTTTATAAGAATTTACCAGAATTCACGAACTTCTTCATACACAGGAGAGAAAGAACTTGATACTTTAAAAAGCTGAACATGGGGGAAAGCAAAAGTTACCATCCCTACTGAGGGGAAATGAGCAGTTTGCCATTTTCTTTCCCTAGTAGGAACTGTCCAGTGACTGATTTAAGGAACTGGGTTGGCCCAGCATGTTCAGCCAGACTTGCCCCCTGGACCCTGAACAGATTTTTGGGGATCATGTAGGGTCTCAGAGAAAGCACAACCTGTAGTGTGCTTTCTCTCAGCCAGTTCCTTCTCCCCAATAATTGCTTTGGGAATTGTGGGATGCTGAGTAGCTTCAGTCTCTTTCCATTGCTGAAATAATTGGAGGGAAAGGGGGCTTAGAGAAAGCTCTTGCTCTCAGGCCAGTTCTGTGTTACATTTCACAGTGACCTTAGCTGTGGAGGAAGGCACAATAAGCTCAGCCTTTCTCTACTGTCAAGTTGATCACAAGGAGAAGATGGACCGAACTCCAAAATGCATTTTCTTTGAGCCCCACTTCCTTGCTCTCAGTGATCACTTTTGGGGTAGAGTGGTGCTGAGTGGACACTGCAAGTGGGAAATTCCAGGGCTGTGGCAAAGAAATTAAAAACACATTCCTCTCTTCTATTGAAGTTCTTTAAAGGCTTGTTGAAATCTAGTATATAAAGGCCTGCAGCCAAATCAGCATGGCAAGTCAAACAAACGTGGTGGTAAAATACGCTGTGGAGATTATATATATATATTATTATATATATGAGGTGAAACAGGTGCCCATGGTCACTAGGTGAGGTGGCAACACCCCACCTGGATATAGGGTGAGGGGTGGTTATTGCACCACAACCCCTGAACACACATTTCAAAGGACTCTATCGGTGTAATCCTATGCATGTTTAGACAGAAAAAAGTCCTACAACTCCCAGCATTCCCCAGCCAGCCATGGGAGTTGTAGGACTTCCCCCTCCCTGCATTAGCATGCATAGGATTGTCAGCATTGTTGTGACAGCTTTGTTTTGATCTAATTTACTAAAATTAGAATCTTATGATCAGACAACTTGTCAGACAGCATTTTTATTCACATAACTTTATCTTAAAAACAAAACAAAAACACACACCATAATATTTGGACACCCTTTTTTGGGGCACACACTCTTGCTTGTGGTTTGTACAGCCACATATGTTCCTGCTGATAGTTTTTGTTTTTTCATTACCTGAAATCAATATTATCAGATTGAAAAAGAATGCTAATTGCCTCCAATGTTGTGTGTTTCAGAGTCTGAAGTTTGAGTTGGGTTTTTCATTACCTGAAATCAATATTATCAGATTCAAAAGAATGTTCATTGCCTCCAATGTTGTCTGTTTCAGGGTTTGAAGTTTGAGTTGGGTTTGTAGATAAGAAATTTTCCCTGCTTTCCCCCTAAGTATGAGGGAGAAATTAATTCAGTAAATTTTTTAAATTTGAACCAATACACAAAATGGAACTCAGTTATTCTTTGAAATTTGCACCTCTCCAAATCTTGCTAAGAGTTCTCCAATTAAAAATATGTGCAAAAATGTGTATAGTAGGGGAAAGTCCAAGTGTGTTGGGCAATGTTGTATACAAAAATGCACGTATTAGGAGAAATGCATACAAAAATGTGTATGTATTTTCATGCAGTCTTTAAAAAATTCTCCTCATTTGGGACAAACCAAACTTAAAATTAGAAAAATTCACAAAGTTTGGAATGATCAGAACTTAAATGTGAAAGTGAGAGAAACTGAAATTGATGGATTTGTCCATCCCAACTCTCCCCCACCTCGCTGCATGGAAGCTTTTAAAAAAAGTCTCCATTGGTGCAAAAGAAGGCTTTTGCAAAAGTGGGATGAGTATTTTCAGAAGTGCGCATGAGTAGGGATCTATGATAATTTTGGTTTTTGTCCGTTGAGAATATTCGCAAATTGTCAAACACGTGCTCGCATTCGTCTTGCCTCTTTCCTTATTCCCAGTTCAATTTATGCACATTTCCTCTCTAGACTGAATCAGCTCCACTTTTGCCTATGGAGGCAATCTGCGCAAATGTGGGGAAATCTGCACAAATCTCCCATTCGAGTGCCGCTCGATTGGCACAGTTTTCCCGTTTGTGCAAAGTGATCAACGATCGCAAACATGAACAGGAATCGGGCATAAGATGAGTGGCAAGATGATGTTTGGAGAATCCTGGCAATGTTGAACATCGCTCATTTGCCCATCCCTATGTGGTGTGCATGTTTGTGTGTATGTGGGTCTGGGCATTCACGTTGAGGGGCCACATGCCAGCAGTGGGTTGGCCCCACCCACTTTGGACATGGCACCACCCACTTTGGACATGGCACCACCCACTGCTGCCAAGCATCCTGTGACATGCTCGCCTGGAGCCAATGTGGCCCTTGGGCCGAAAAATATTCCCTACCCCTGTTCTATGACATTGTTTAGAAGCCCTGTTCTATGTCTCACCATCAAGAGAGGTTAGGTTGGTGGGAATGTGTGACAGAGCCTTTTCTGTGGCAGCACCCCGGTTGTGGAACTTCCTCCCTAGGGAGGTTAGATTGACCTTGCTCTTCCTTAGTTTTAGGCAAGCAGTGAAAATGTTTCTGTTCCATTCAGTTTTTAATGGTTTTTAAATTATTCTACTATATGGGATATATTAAAGATAACTGTGGTTTTAATCTGGTTAATTATTGTAATTGTTTTAATGTTTCTGATGTACACTGCCCTGGGGCTCCAGATATTTTAATACAAATTATGATGATAAATGCATCAAAATCTAGGCAGGTGGCACTCTAAAGCCTTCACACAGTATATTAGACCTTTTCAGTGATTGTGCCACAAGGCAAACTTAGTTGGAGCCATTAGCATATATCAGTGCACCAGTTACATTACACTTCTTGGCTTGCTTTCAATATATGTTTCTCTGACAGGTATATTGGCTGAGGTAGAGAACCCAAAAAGTGTTAATATGTAGCAACAACCTTATGTTCTGGGTGTTCTGCAGGCCTCAAGAATCAGCAGTGGGCTCAGAACTTGGAAGTAGCTCAGTTGTGACTGGTGTGGGAGGCACGTCATGCGCTGGAACCAGCTTCTTCAGGCCTTACTTCACTGGCTGCACAGTGCATTCTATATCAAGTGATCCTCCTGATCCATCTGGGTGAGAATAATTTAGATCTCAGGAAGCAAAAGTTAATTTGGTTTCAGGCTCAGGAGGAGATTGAGCAAATTAAAGCCATTTATTCCTGAGGTTAGGCTTATATGTTCAGATCTGTTGCAGCACAAAGCTTGGAAGTTTGGGAGCCTGGATGGGTACATGAGAAAAATCAACATGTATGTATTTGACGTGAATGTTGATACCTGAAGAAATGGAGTGCCCGCCTCTATCCTGGGATCATGCATTCCTTGTCATATCGATTGTTGGATGACAGAGGAACCTTTCAGAGGAAGGGCATGAGATCTTCCTGGGGGATCTGCAACAGTTCCCTCTCATGATAGGTTAAGTGGGAAGAAAACAGGAAAAAAATTGGTGGGCACTCTCTGAGGCAGGTCCATCATCAAGGGTAGGCATGGTTGAGCATCTGCCAAGGGCCCACACCTCAGCAGGGGACCACTGGCAAAAGCTTCCTGGAGTTGCTCTTCTTCTTCACCATTGCAACCTGCTTGTTTACCTGCCTTTTGAACTGGCCCAGACAACAGTAGTATTGAGGAGGTGTAATTTAGGGATGTGCGCGTGACTCGATTGGGGGGTGGAAGCGGGGCGAACTTGCCCCACTTGCCCCCCGAGCCCTGCAGAACTTACCTTTCCCCAGCTTGGCACATTTCCCTGGAGAGGAGCCGGGGAGAGGTACTTCCGGGTCCCTGGCGCTGCGTTTTTCACGTAAATACCATACCAAAATGGCTCTCTCACACTATACATATAAATCAGCATATGTAAGTGTTGTGCAAATCACAGTCCTCTTTTGTCCTCTTTCTTGGTTATGCATTTCCTCTTTCTTGGCAATTCATAAGTGGTCACCCTACACACTGTACATGTGGAGAGATGCACAGAGAAGCATCAGAAAGGAGATCCCATGCATGTACAGTGTGTAGGGTGACCACTTATGAATTGTAATTGTATGTAATTGTACATGCATAGACTCCTTTTTTCAAATGTTACACTGACCTTTATGAGGGGCTAGTGGATTGTGTGACATTGGGGGTGGAGTAAGGAGGTCTCCTCCCCCTCCATGTGTAGAAGTACACATGGGTCATTTGTATGAGATCAAGCTTGTCAAGGAAGACTCCTTGAAAAATCAGTTTGGGGGCAAAGATTACAATCAAATAAGCCAGAGCTTCAGTTTCTAAGTCAAATATTCACAAGTGGAACATAGTAAGAGAGTTGACTGAATGGCATTATATCAAAGGCTGGCAAAGGTCAATATCCAAGAGTTCTGGAAGACAGATTCCCAAGGGTACTACAAGCTCAGTGGTTAAATGTGAAACGATGGTCAATGTAGAGAAATGTGAACAAGATGTGTTGGGGCTAAGGAGCTGGAGCTCAAGTTTGCGGGCTCAGCCATTGTCTGTCTTGTTCTACCAAAGAAATATGATGATACCAAATGATCTCATTAGATCAGGGCTCTCCAACCTGGGGTCCCCAGAAGTTGCTGGACTACAGCTCCCAGAATCCCTTGCCATTCGCCATGCTGGCTGGGTATGCTGGGAGCTGTAGGCCAGCAACATCTGGGGACCCAAGGATGGAGAGCCCTGCATTAGATTATCTAGTTGCTCTTAAAGTCTTAACTTCAATAGCATTATAATGTTATTAATAAAGGGGAACGTAAATGGGCTCCTCAAATGTTACAAAAGCAGGAATGTAGAGTGATTAATCCTAACATAAGCCACTACATATGCCTCATCAACTCTGTTTTGGGACATTAGGCAGAAAAATATTGACGTGTGTGTGTGTGTGTGTGTGTGTGTGTGTGTGTCTCATATATATATATATATATATATATATATATGAAGTGTTTGTGCTTTGTTGGGCTATTAGGCATCTTAATTTTGCCTTTCCTACATGCTTTCTCATGTAACTTTGGAATAATGGCTTTGTGACATTCACAATGGATCTGTGTGGATCCTATTTATCTCCCATCTTCAATGCAGTCTGGTGAAGAGCAAAGTATAGAGCCTAAACTCAGTCTCTGCTGGTGGTCTCTAGGCTCAATGTGTCATATCACCATACCAGAATGGGGGATTTCTTCCAATATTTTATTTAAGGGCTGAATTACTGAAGCAGAAGAACAAAACAAAAACAAAAAGCATCCTGAATGTGCTTGTATTTTTGCTGTGGCAGAATCTTACTCACTTCTACTGCTCCAACCAATTCTAGGACACACAGTTACTCAGAAAAAGGGGGAAGAATTTGGGACAGTTCTTAAATTATTGCCCTCTGGTTTTGGTGTTGTTGTTTTTTGACACCGATACCTTAAGAACCTGCAAATAGTATTTAAAGAGATACATGAAATAACTGGGGTAAACTTAGAGGTATGTCCTAGTATAGCATTATTATCAATTCATGATAAGGTTTATTGTACTCCGGTTATTAAAGATTTGATTTCAAACTTATTCACAGCATCAAGGTTAATGATACCTAGAAAATGGAAAATGCAATATGATTACCAAATAGAGGAATAGTATAAAGAAGTATGGGATACTGCTATTAATGATAAATTAACGTGTAATATTAAAGTTAATAGGGGATTATTGAAATGAAATTATTTTAAAGATATATGGAGAGTATTTATAGATTTGGTATTTTAAGTTGGAAACGGTGTATACCGTCACAAGAGTCATTACAATTTTGGAAGGCTGAATACTTACGTAGTTTAGTTGGTCCTGGTGGGGTGTGTGTGTGCACTTATTATTATTATTATTATTATTATTATTATTATTATTATTGTGTTTGTATAATTTGTATGCTTATTTTATATGTTAAAATTTAAATAAAAATTAATTTAAAAAGAACCTGCCATTCTTCCAATTTGATTTCCACATTTGGGAGGGAGTGCTGTGCATGTGCAGTTTGTGCCTGTGCATATTGATTAAACACATTAAAAAAAAGAGGAGGAGGAGGAGGAGTGGGAGAAGGCGAACCTTGAGGTGCTGGGCTTGCCCACATTGTGCCCTTGTCTGCTCGTGGTCTCATCTGCTTGTGTGATCATGTGTGATTAAGCATTCTGTTTCGTCCGCGATGACAGCTTGTGCACATCGATAAGACAGAGGGAGAAACAGGATGCGGACAAACAGAAGGAAATGAAAACTGCAGCAAACTACCCATGCATAAGTTCCCAAATTATTTTTTAGAAATTCTTCACATTAAATCAGAAGTAAGGTGGAACAGTATGCTAGTCTGAGTGAAACTGTCATACAACAGGGGGATGCAAACAGGGGGTTGCATTTAAGATGGATCAACTGAGGTGGACTCTGCCCCCTCCTCCCCATGGAAGTCCCTCCACCTGCCTGAAAATGCTACACAGAGAGTCGGGAGATTATGCCAAATGGGGTGGGCTACTGTGTGGGCAAGGGGGAACCCCTGAAAACTGGGTGGAGGGAACCTTCCACCAATGGACAGGATGTATGAGAATTTAGTTTTTGCTCACAAAACATGTGAGCGTGCCCTGTTCAAAAGACCTGAGCATGAGTGCAAGCACGTGTCTGCCCAAAATATTCGCTAATTGTCAAACACGTGTTCATCTCATTCTTGATTCCCAATTTCCTCAGTAGACTGAATCAGTTCCGCGTTAGTCTAGTGAGGAAATTTGCACAAATTTGGGGAGATTTGTGCAAATTTCCCATTCGATTGCAGCTTGATTTGTGCAAATCTCCATTTTGCACAAAGCAAGTGTGATCGCAAATGCGATGGGAATTGGGCATGAGACAAGCGGCAAGACAATGTTCAGAGAATCCGAGCGATCTTGAACACTAGTTATTCACCCATCCCTACGAGGAGTGGAAGGTCCCTTCCTCTTGTGGAAGGTCCCTTCCTCTTGTGGAAGGTCTCTTTCTCTTGTGGAAGGTAGATCCTAGATCCAACCCAGGGAAATCTGGTAATACCTCAAAAGGATGTAATTAGGGATGTGCAAACAGAGAGAAAGTTGCTCCACCAGTGATTTGGGGGTGACTTTTGCTCCACCATTCCACCAATTTCCAGACTTGGAATTTGCACAAATTTGTTTGCGTGTATTTTCAAAAATTCACATTTGTGCAAATTTGTGCTCCTGAAAATGTGCAAATTCCTCCATAATGCGTATTGTCACGCTTTACCCTATGGGGAGATTTGCACATTTTTGATAAGTGTTTTTTATTTTGCGTATTTTTCTGCAGCTAAATTCGTGCAAAAATATGCAAAACAAAAAAATCTGTCCACAATCCCCACGGACTCCGCATGACCTGGGAAAGCTAATCTGCTGTGGAATTCCACAGGGCAGACTCCAAGGAATCTGGACTTATTTGAGTCTGTTACAGATTTCTCTGACATCCCTAGTTGTTAGCTTTTATGAAACTATTGGTCAGTAAGCAAAGGGGAGGAGTACGAGGAAGCTTTATTTCTCACACTCGGTGCTAATCTTCACTCTTCAGTCTCATTCTGAGGACTAGTTCTTATATGTAACTATGAGGTATAGTCCTCACACAGGAGGACTTGCACCATCTCTGTTTTCACATATAGAAGGAACAGCTGCAGGGAGCTTGTTTTACCCTTCCTTGCCAGAAAAAGAAAAGAAAAAGAAAGAAAAACCCATAAGAACTTTTTAACTAAGAACTCGTGCCTGAGTTTTGCTTTCTTCCTCCTCCCTCCCAATCCCTTTTCCTTTTGTGTCATGTCTTTTAGATTGTAAGCCTGAGGGCAGGGACTGTCTTATTAATCTTTGTAAGCCACTCCGGGAGCCTTTTCTGGCTGAAGAGCGGGGTATAAATGCTGTAAATAAATAAATAAATAAATAATATTGTTTGTTTGAACGTGCCTTAATGTTGAATTCACACAGACATTAAAAGCATAGCCCATGAGAGAGGCATATTTCCAAGCCTTCTATCAGCTTACGAATACCAGTATCAGTCTTTTGCTATCAACAGAACATTGTCAGTGACAAGACTAAAGATGCTGAAAAAAGAAAATGAAAGATGTGCCATGGTTTAAATTTGATTGATACTATATGAGAGTTAAATTGCTTCACCTTCAAATATAATCAGACTTTAATGAAGATTTAATATATTTCATGCTGTACAAGATTGGTCACTAACTTAATTAAGGTAAAACAGATAACCAATTTGAACTTCTCTGAAGTAGCATCATCCAAAAGTGAGGAATGGATCATTTGAGACAAGACGCGATTGCATTTTTAATAATTTGCTTTCTCTGTGTTAACAAATCTGTGGATGAGGAAGACTTTTCCACTTGATAGCATCAAACAAGAAGAAGAACAGCAACATCAACAAATATTTCTATTATTATCCAATAGCAATAGGAATGGGGCAAAGTTCTGCCCCAACCAGAATCGAGGATAGAATTCCGCACCCAGGAAGATCCAATTGCCCTACCATAACTGACATTTCAACATGCTCCCTAAGCCTTCCAGCTTCACCATGTTTTTTGTTTAATTGTATCCCACCCTGTGGTTTTAGTTTACAGTGCTTGATTTTAGCTTGGTTACTTCATTGAACTGTTTTATTGATTGGATATTGTTTTAATAGATGCTCGTGAACTGCCTTGGGGGACCAGTCCTATGAGGAACCAAAGGGCAGGCTGTACATAGTTTAATTAAAAATTCCAACCAACCCTGATTTCTTATTGGGGCAGAAGTGTTTCCTGAGTGAGACCAGGTCAGGTTGAGTTCTGGAAGGTTCTGGGCCTGTTCTAAAAAGAGCTTGAGAAAGTTGTACAGCACATCCTGGGGACAGTTGTTCTAAAATGGCAGGTTCAGTTTATATGCACTTAAGCCAGATCTCATCTCAACAGCTTGCAAAAAAACCCCTGTGAAAATGGTTTTGAAAGCAGCTTTACCAAAGCATGCATCAGTCTCACTTGCACAGGTGGCATGAGGTAGGAAAAGCAAACAGTAGTTGTGCTGAAGCTGCATCCTGGAATCAGCAAGAGGTGCCTGACATCTGTGCTGAAACCTATCATTTGAGCTGCTTTTGATTCACTTCCAAAGTAATGGCAATATGGTATCATTACCTTGGTAAGCATTACACTAACAAAGTATCCTCCTGTATATGTTGGTAGAGGTGTGGCAATAGAGCCAGGAGTGGACAACATTTGGGAACAGGAGGGCTGCATCCCCCCTACCCCCGAACCAGCTGGGGGCAAACATCCCACCACCAAATTTGCTGCAGTGGTGCAAACTGCAGTGATTTTGCAGTGAAACAAGATGTGTGGGGAAGTGCGAGTGAATATTTAAAAGACCTTTAAACCTCCGTGGCTTATTTACTTACTTTAAAATATCTCAGTCTGTTTTTTCTGTCCTTTGCTTGCTGAGTGCATACCCACTAAACCAGGGGTCCCCAACCCCTGGGCTGAGGACCGGTACTGGTCCGTGGCCTGTTAAGAACTGGGCAGTGCGGTGCCTGGCTGCTGCTCTGCCCAGCCTTACGAAAATGCTCATCGGGAGGCGAGCAGAGGGACGAGCAATGGGGGGTGCTCACTGGAGCTCACGAGCACCCCGAGAGTGAGTTGGGGTGCTTGCGGTGTGTCCCGGTGGCGCAGCAGCATGGCGGCCGGCCACCCACCAGGATGCACCACGAGCACCCCACCTGGCTCTCGGGGTGCTCGTGAGCTCCAGCGAGCACCCCCCACTGCTCGTCCCTCTGCTCGCCTCCCGACGAGCATTTTTGTAAGGCCGGAAGTGATGTGACGGGAGACCCGTCGCGTCACTTCCTGGTTCTCCACCGGGGCACAGCAGGAGGTGAGCGGTGGGCAATCCCCCCCGGTCCGTGGAAAAATTTATTCCACGGACCCCGGTCCCTGATGCCGGAAAGGTTGGGGACCGCTGCACTGAACTTCCAAACTAGCAATTCTTCCAGCAGATAACCCTGGTTAACTAGGCAGCCATGTTTTTTAAGGTGGTGGCCATTTTAATTCCCCCTAAAACACCAGAAAACATAGTATGATAGGGAAAACAAAATGGTGACCACAATGAAAATAAGGCCTAGAGAGCCTGCAGGTTTTCCCCCCCTTCCCCTTCAACATTCTAAATCAACAGATAATAGGTGCTAGGGAGGCTTCTGTATCGGCTTATGTTGAGTCCCGTTGGCTCTCATTTCTTGTTAAAATACTTTTAAAAACTGATTTTTATCTGTCTATCTATCTATCTATGTATCTATATGTTCCACCAACCCCAGTAAATGAAGAATAGGAAATCACCAATGTTTTAGATTTTAAAACACCCTTTGGTTTTTTTTTTCTTAATTGCTGGGCTAAAAAGGTGGCCAATAAAAATTCTCAAAGTCACTTTTTGACAGGAGGGTTTTTTATTTTTATTTTTAAACTGCTATTTCTCCTTCTACTGTTCTAAAATTTTCGGAGTATGTAAAACCAACACTTCTTTGTGGTACCTGTAAATTTCAGAAATATCGGTGAATCTGTTCTAATTTTATAAATATTGGAACAACCTCCCCCATTACAATTTTACATGGTGAGAGAGGCTTTTTTTTCTTTTTACACCTGGGCCTTAACAAAGTGCACAATCTGAATTAACATGTATGAGTAAGTGAAATGTTAATGTATTGCTGTTTTGTAATTTAAAACATCATCAAACAAAGAAAGACTCCCACAGGTCACTTTATACAATGTGGACTACAATTTGCACAAGCACAAGACAGGTTTATTGACGAACTATGAACATGTGTATACTTGTACCACAGCTGTATTACCCATATTATCAAGGTCATAGTTTCTACAATCATGCTGAAGAAAGCCTGACTCATGTCAGAAGATGGGGAGTATCAAAATGTGTGTGAGAGAACTGTCTATAAAGGGTTACTACATTCAAAAGCAAAGCCTGTTGAACTATCTTGCAGTACACTGACTAAAGCCAAATGTCATTTCAGCAAATCTTGAAAGCATTTGTAGCTTTTAAAGAGAAGTAAAAGGATCTCTTCTGAGTAGTGGCAAAACAGAATAATAGCAATGAACTTAAAGAAAGCCAACACTTTTGCTTCAAAGCAGCTCAAGCAAAGATATTCTCCTATCATTGCTCTGTATAACCTTAAGTATTATATTATATTATATTATATTATATTATATTATATTATATTATATTAGCTGTAGGAGCCTCAAGATGGAAATGTGCTAAGTACTTATTCTGAATCCTGACATTTTCAAACTGATGAAATATGCATTTTTTTTGGTTAAGCAAATTCAAAAAGATACATAGAATCACAGTACCAACCTTAAATTGTTGTAAACTTACAGTCTATTGCAAGCAGACACTGAAAATTCCAAACATTTCTCATGAGTCATATCATATGTTTGGATGGTATAGGACAGGCATGGGGAAGGGGAACCACTTTCAGCCCAAGGGCTGAATTAAATTTCAGAGAAGCTCTTGGGGGCTGCATTCCTGTGGTGGGTGGGGCTAAAGGAAAAAGGGGCAGGGCCAAAGGAAAAAGGGGTGGGGCCAAAATTGGACCGCAAATAGCATGTTGTAGCTTAAAGCCCTTACTGAGCTTTAAGAGCTTAAAGCTCTTAAAGAGCCAGTGTGGCATAGTGGTGAGAGTGTTGGACTGGGACTCGGGAGACTGGGTGACTTTGGGCCAGTCACTGACTCTCAGCCTAACCTACCTCACAGGGTTGTTGTGAGGATAAAATGGAGAGGATGATGATTATGTAATCCGCCTTGGGTTCCTTGAAGGAAAAAAGGCGGGGGTATAAATATAACAATAATAATGACAGTAGCTAAGCCTTAGGAGAGATATTTCAACCTTTTAGAGTGGGGCAGGGAAACTGCACAAAAGCCAGGAAATCACCCCATGATTACTGGTTGGGGAACTGGTTGGGTGGGGCTAGGAGAAGGGGTGGGGGCTTCTGGGGAACTCCAGAGAACCCGCTTGGGACCCCAGGAAGCCCTAGTATGGGAGATATTACACTAACTTCCCCCCCTCCAGGACCTGATGAGGAATCGCTGACTTTCCTGCTGTGAGTAGAACCCCCTTCTTTCTCTTCCTTTCTTTCCACTCTCTCTGTAGCTGCCTCGGTGTTGAAAGAGCAGATTGTGACTTTTAAGGACTGAGAGTTGCACAAGGAGCTCCAAGGACACTTCGTTGGAACTAGAGTGCTACCCCATGGGCTTTCTCTGTTATACACACCACTATGCATCGAAAGAATAGTATAAACCAAGGCCTACACATTATACAAGTGCAAATAAGCTTGCTGCCACTCAGACATGGCATCACCACATAGCACCTGCAGGGGCCTCTGGTGATGCCAGTCCTAACCACCTTTAAAATACTGCTTTTTCTGATGTCCCAGTGAATGCCAGGAAGGTGTGGGAGCTGCTATTTTTTTTAATTTCCCACAGGACATGGAGGAAACCTACTCCAGGAGCTTTGTGAGAAATTTAAATGGCAATCCTTAGGCCCAGCCACCTGGTGCTCATTGCAGTGTGGCTGCTGCTACCCACCACTCCCATCAGGTTAGCCTGCCCTGGAGGGGGTAGTGATAAGAGATGGCCCCACCTAGGGGTGGGCGATCCGCCCACCACCCGACTCGCAGCGCACTCGGCCAGCACTGCCGCCATGCCTGCCGAGCCGGGCTGAAAGTGAGTGCCAGCCGATGCGCTCGCCAAACTTCCGGGTTCCTGGCGCTACTTTGTTTATATGGAAAATGGCGTAAAATACTTTAAAAGCGGCCACGATTTGGGCGAGCAGAGCTCGGTGGGGTTGAGCCAGGTGAGTTCGCTGGACTCCAACCCCCCAATTGAGCTCTGCACAAATCCCTTTTGCACAGGGCATTTTGCTGAGGGTCCACTCAAACGTGGAGCGAGCTGTGGTGCTACCCACATGATCTGTATGCTCCTGTTTGGAATGGATGGGTTGTTTGAGTGGGACCTCCTGACAGGGTCCTCACTGACCAAGATCCTGGTAAAACCCCTTCAGAGGATAAGGATTGGGACACCGTGGAGAGGAGGCACAGGCAGTATCCCAAAGGCAGCCTGAAGAGCCCCATCTCAGGGGAGCCTTGCCTGCCCCCCAATAATTCCTCCAACCCCATCTCGACCCTGCCTCGATCCCCAATTCCCCCCTTCACTTTCTAGCCCTCTACAGTGAAGACAGCAGCAGACCCAGTGGGATGCCCAGAGTCACCATATCCAGGTGGCTACCAGAAGGCTCTGTTGTGTCAGGTGTCTGTTTGGGACGAAGGTACAGTTACAAGCTATGATCCAGCTGAGCACCAGGAAGAGAAGTGGCTGGTCATGAGAATATGCAGCTCTCAGCGCCCTCTGGACCTTTGCTGGGTTAGCAGCTCCCTTTGAGCCATGCACCTCCTTGTGCATGTAGTATGCCTCAGTTCTCCCACATAGTTACTGAGTAGCTTTCCTCTGCTGAGGCAAGCTTAGTACTACTACCAATGGTTTACCAGAGGAGATCTATGTCACAGGAGGGCAACCTCCAACCTGCGGGCTTGTGGAGGTTTCTCATCTGGCCCATGGGGGCTCCTCTGTGAGCCCTGCCAATGCTCCTCACCAAACCCCACCCACTCATCAGGTTCTGTTCCTTGACTTGGAGGCTGCCAGGGGCTTTGTGAGAAGGCAGAGAGAGAAATCTCCTTGTACAAGGTGGAGATGACAAGGGCCACTTCTCCTTCCAATGGGGAGCGATGCCAGGAGGTATGGCCCTGGCCCTTTGATGTCAGGGTGTAGGACCACACCCCTCCACACTATGGAGGGCTGGTTGGGGGGGGGGTCATCCAGCTCCCCACCCCAATATGGTTGCCTGCCCCTAATCTATGTGATTTATTTTAGATATAAAAATGACCATGCAAGTGTTGACTGTGAAAGCAGGAAGGGGTTTACTTTGACTATCTGGAAAGGGATAGCCTGGTTTCAGTAATCTACACTCTAGTTATCTCTAAATTAGATTACTGCAATCCACTCTATGTGTGGCTGCCCTTGAAGATGGTTCACAAGCTGCAGCTTGTGCAAAACATGGCAGCCAGACTAATAACCAGGATCAGAAAGTCTGAACACATAACACCAATTCTGGCCCATTTGCATTGGCTGCCTATATGCCTCCAAAACTGATTCAAGGTGCTGATTTTAACCTTTAAAGCCTTACACAGCTTGGGAGTGCAATGCTTGATGGAACGCCTCTCCCAATCGCAATCTACCTGGACACTACGATCAACATGTGAAGGCCTTCCTCCGAGTGCCACCTCCGAGGGAAGCTTGGAGGGTGGCAGCAGGGAGGGCCTTCTCAGTGGTGCCCCCCATTGTGGAATGATCTCCACACTGAGGCCCGCCCGGCACCAACTCTGGCATCCTTTCGGCACCAGGTTAAGACAGCCTTCTGTGCTGAGGCATTTAAAGACATCTCAGGTTATTTAATGGCTTGATGGGGGCACCCATGTCAGGTGTTTTTAATAGGTCTACTCTGTATTAAATATTATTTTAGCTGCTAAATTGTTTATTTTTAAAAAAGAAACTTTTTAAATTCTGTATTTGGGGATATGGTTATTTTTTTTATTGTATTATGGTCCTGTTTTAGGAACTGTTGTAAATGCCCAGAGAGCTACAAGCTATCAGGCAGTATAGAAATTAAACAAATAAATAAAAAGTCCAGTCAGTGGCCTAGATATCTGAGCAAACTGAATAAGAGCAAGCTCACATCCGTTATTGGTTACTATGTACTACATCACATTGTACATAGCACTGCCCCTTAAGAGCTCTGATAAAAAAACCCTAGATGACTAAAGGCCTTATGTCTTATCACATTACTCTCCTGTCAGCTATCGCCAGCAAACATTCTTAAATGTCCCTTAAATAGCAAATTAACCATAGCACCCAACTTTTGTATTGATTGAATGCTTATTTTCCTAGCAGCTTAAAGGCTTTGGCCAACTGCTTCCAGAAACGGGAGAAGATAGGTAAATATCATCATGTGTCTTTTGCACTATTATCAGGCTGTTAAGAGTTTACTTCTAGTGAAGACGGAAGAAAAGAGCCCTCATTACTGAGGCTATATTTCCATGCTATAATCGCTAAACAAACAATACACTCACTTCACAAAGCCATAGAAGTGTGTAAACACAAATGTTTTCAAACCTATGGTAAAACAGATTGGTTCAGGATGGAATATTGAGTTATAGGTCAATTAAAAGGGAAAGTGTACAGTTTTGGTTGTTTAATTACACTGTTCTTGGTTGGGTTTCCTTAGCATGCAATTCTGCATTGAGAAGTAACTTGCTTGACTCCAGGCTCAATATGGTGTACCCAGTTGCTATGAGACCCCATTAATCAAGAGTGCAGATGGAATTTTGCCTATCACTAAAACCCTCTTAAAAGGTTTAACATATATTGCTTGAAGAGCTCCCTGCTAAGATGAGGCTTTGCTTATCTATGACCAACCAGACAACTTTCTCAATTAAGGAATCTACTTTAGCATCTGGAAAACTTTCAAGGTGTGTGCTTCCATAGACATGTGGCAGAAGGAAGCACCAAAACTGGAGATCAAATATCAGGAATGTCTCTCTCTCTTTAGGGTTATTCATTTTATTTATTTATTTATTTATTTCTCTCTCAAATTTACGTAACATTTTCCACACAGGTATCAAAGCAAGGAACATAAAATACAATGGTATCAAAACAACAATATATAACAATAACAATATATAACAATAAAAACAACAGAATACAAATTAATCAGCAATAAAAACACACACTCTACTGTCTGCTACGATCCACAGCTGACTGGTCTGGGTCACACTTCAGGGAAGGCCTGTGTGAAGAGATGGGTTTTAAGAAGATGTCTAAAGGCACAATCCTATGCATGCTTAGACAGAGAAAAGGCCTACAATTCCCTGCATGCCCCAGCCAGCTATAGGATTGTGTCCTAAATGTCAGAACTGTGGGGGCCTGTCTAATGTCAATTGGTAAAGTGTTCCACTTTGCAACACTAAATGCTCTACTCAAGCCGCAGGACCAGGAGCATGTGGCACCCTCAGAAGTGCTCCCTCCGATGATTGTAGGGATATAAGGGGTGAGGCACCGCCTAAAGTAACCTGGTCCCAAGTTGTTTAGGGCTTTATATGTTAACAGCACTTTAAAAGTGCAGGTATATCACTTCATTTCTCATTTTTATTTATCTGTCAAATGTATTAACTGCCTTTTGATTAGAAAACAACAACAACCCATCAGTGTGGAAATGAAATAACCTAAAAACATACTGCATATGTAATTATTCCATGATTTTGCTCCACAAATCCTGTACCATGAGACAAAGCGATCTGCTTTGCAGAGATTTGGAGTGTGGCAAATCTTTTCTGAAGTGGTCCAAACTGAAGCAGTCTCTTCCCAAAGTGTTGGGCCTGCTTTGGAGGATTTTTTTATTTTTTATTTTAGTTTCAGTATGATATACTTTGATACAATTTGAATCTCCCATTGCCAAGCTCTCCATAAAAATAAAACGCAAGACAAGGGGGTATATGGGAGGGAAAGGAGGAAAGCGTAGTTTTGTGATGGACAGCTCTAGCTTCCAACAAGGGAATGACTTTACCAGGGTTCTTTACCACACTTTTGCTGATATTGCCCTGATTTTTTTTTTAAATCAACTTTTAAAAGGCCTACCAGAAACACCCCTGGACCTATTTCTATGACATTTTATAGTCTTCATTCCCTTGGGGGGGGGGGGAGGACGGACACACGATTACCATGCCTGCAAACTCCATTCAATTCTGACAAAGCATAAAAAGGTATAGCCATTTCTTGATCTCCCCATTAGTCAATGGGAAAGACATTTGAGGCTTCAGAAAATGAGATCTGAAGCCAAAGCATGATGCTTATCTATGATTTCAAGCCAAAGCAGCTCCCTATCTGAAGCAGGTTCTGAACTGAATCTTTTTTCTGTGCACATGCCTATTTTTTTCTTTCATCTAAAAATATGGACAATGCAGTTCATCATTAGCAATAATGGTCATCATACTCCTGATATCATTTGATGCATTTCATTATGATGATGAAGGCCTGTGGGGATTTGTTGTTCTACTACTTCTTGCAGGCAGAGTTCCTGAACAGTGAACAACAATCCATATAAATAACGAATGGGTGGCATTCTTATTCTGCACCTGTAATAGCTTCCTACTCATGCCAACTGAGTGTCTGACCTGTTCATCATGAGCAGAAGCTTGAACTTTTGCACACCACAGCCAGGCCCGGTGCAAGGCAATTTGGTGCCCTAGGCAAGATCAGATATTTAGCGCCCCCCCTTCCCACTTGAGCCCTCCCTCCCTCCAGCCCTATGCCCATTATGAAATAAATTTCCCTCCCTGGGAACTGCCGAGCCCCATAGAAAAACTTTGTGGACTTTGAGACTTTTCCTTTGTGTTCACGAGGAAAGCAAAGAGGCAACATCAGCCCAGCTATGCCAGGAACTCCCAAGGGCCTTCTCCTACTCCATATATATGTAAAAGCCTGTCTCCTCCTGCAGGCAGCACAAGGGATATGAAAAAAGGATGTGAGAGAGGTGTGGTGGTGCTACCTGTGAGGAATAGAGACAAAAGGGCGTCTTGCAGCCTGTCCTACCTCGCAGGGTGGAGGTGCAGAGACACCGGTTTGACTCGTACACCTTCTGGGTTGCAGGGGGGGGAATGCATGTAGTAGAAACATAGCAAAGAGAGAGCCCGTGGATCATCTGGTTCAAATTTAGGAGGGGATTTACGAAACTTGCTACTTTCCCTCCTCTATCACTTTGTTGCAATATTTCTTTATCAGAATAATGTATATTATCCTGTCTTTCCCTTTACCAGCCTAGTGCTCAAGGCAGACAACAATATTCAAAGTACAAGTAAAGAAAACATCAACAGCTCAGGGCACAATCCTAAACACGTTGAGGCAGAAAAAAGCCCCGCAACTCCCAGCATTCACCAGCCAGCATGGCTGGCTGTTGGAACGCTGGGAGTTGTGGGGTTTTTTTCTACCTCAACGTGCATAGGATTGCGCATGGCTGGCTGGGGAATGCTGGGAGTTGTAGGATTCCCCCCCCTCCAAACACGCATAGGATTGCATCCTAAAACCATTTAAAACCAAAACACAGAAACAGCATGGTAAATAATTAAAACATTGGAGCCCCAGCTAGCTTAAAATACGTTTCCCTCCCTCCCTGGTTGCTGGAAATAACTGCTTTCAGGGGACCTTGAGCTGAGGAACCTGAGGCTCACGCGAGGGAGGGAAGGCGAAGGAGGTGTTTGCAGGTGCATCCTTGAGAGGGAAGGCGAAGGAGGTGCATCCTTCCAGCCGCCCACCAGCCTCCCATCATTGGCCCCTGCCCGCCTCCCCTCCTCCAGTCTGTAGCCTTCTCTGCCTCTTTTGATGCTGGTTGTGAGGAGGAGCCTGCCTGCTGCTGTTCTGGTAACGAGCTGGAGGAGAGAGAGGGAGGGGTGCGCTTCTTTCGCCTTCCCTTCCCCACCACAGGACATGATTGGTAAAACAAACTTGGTAAAATATGTGATGTATTTTTTTTCCCCCAAGGCATTTCTGGCGCCTCCTTTAGCCCAGCGCCCTAGGCAGCCGCCTAGTTGGCCTAATGGTAGCACCGGCCTGACCACAGCGACTCTCCCTAACGTGGGTTGAACTGCAGCATGTAAAATCTCATCTTCTGCTTCAGTCAAATGACCTGTTTTCCATGAGCGGCCAGCTGATCTAAGCACAGCAAAGAAGCAGCCATCACAAGCAGCGCGGTCATATGCTCCATCCCTCAGTGTCGCTGCAAATTCATAAAACGTAGGAAGGAACTGCCACCTTACACACTGCAAAATCTTTAGACAAAAGACACACACACACACACACACACACACACACACGGTGAATAAAAATTAGGGTGGACGGAGTAATTGCTGATGCACTGTAGAGAACTGAACAAAAACCTTAAAGGAGTATGCACATCTGCATAGAGAAAGCCACAGGCAATAAAATGTTTATTACGCGATTGGCACTTACAGTGGTTGTAAATGGGAAAGAGACACAAGGGACATCACATTTGAACATGGGCTTAGGATTGAAGGGGATAGCTAGGCAAAGACCACAGGTACAGTCTTGCATTCTGTGTGCATGGAAAGCAGGGCGTGAAGCAGTTCTCATAGGGCTCCAGCATAAAATTATGTTTCACTTGTAAGACGCCTCTCTGTGTATGGTGTAGTGTGGCGTAACCCCACAATTCAGTTCCCTGGTGTATGTCTGCTTTAGTATGTTTAGTGTGTCTAGAATGTTGAACTGAGTGGGTGTGGTTTGTGATGTCTTGGAAAGGGTGGGGGGAGGAGTATATAAGGAGTGTTTCAGTGATGTCAGAGTTAGTCGAGTTAAGAAGTAGAGTGTTGGTTGTAGTGTGTTGGGAGTGTTAGAGAGTTTGGGAGTTAGGTTAAGTGGGTTATTTGTGTCTGGTCTGTCAGTTCTAAGAGGAATCAGTAATTGTATGAGGAGTGAAAGTATTTAGAATTATAGGGACTTAGGTTAATTATTCAAGTGTTTGGTGTAGGCAGGTTTTAAGTTATTTTCTGGAACTAAGATTTTGAGAATTAAAATATTTTTAATATATATTTTAAATATTTTTATTTTGTTTGCTACCCAAATCCTATGTGTCAGCTTGGCATTATTAACCTGCATTACTTTCAAATTTACACACACACCTTTGTACCCACAGTATCATAGATTTAAAAATAGATCCTTAATAACCAGCATTAATCTTTTCCCTCATTACTTTAATAGGGGAAAGGTTTCATTTGACCCTCCCCTCAGGTTTTTAAGTGCTGATGCTTAGCCTGAGAAGGGTTTATGCACCTGGTCCTAAAATGTAAGGGACCGTGTCGTCGCATGTAGTACTGGACTTCCAAGCATGCTGAGACTTAGCTGGGCTATTTGCAGTACCAGTACAATCCTATGCATGTTTACTCGGTACTAAATCTCACTGTGTTCAATGGGACTTACTTCCAGGTATGTGAGCATAGGAGTGCAGCCTTAATCTCAGTCAAGGTTGTCCTGTACTCTACCTATAAGCATACTAGCACCCACTGTTCTCAAAACTCGGGCATGGCTCTACAGTAGTTGATTAGTGCTGTGCTGAGAATTTCCTCCACATTTTTTTCAACCATTCTCATTCCATTTAACAGAAAAGAAATTGCTTTAGAGAAAACGTTAAAAAGAGAAGAAAATGTCAGAGAAATGATCAGGGGTGCAATTCAGGATTCTTGTGCTTACCTCACTTCTGAGGTGGCCAAGGAGTCTGTGAGAGTGTCCTGTCTTTCATTTTGTACTATCATCTCTCTGGCAGCCTGCAGCTTCCCCACCTTCTTGCACTTCAGGAAAGCCCAGGGGAAGGCATTGTGAGGTAAATCCTCCCACACGAGGCCTTTTCAGATCAGGAAGCATGGGCTATGGGGTGATGGAGAGTTGGGCCATCAAAAGAAAGAACACACACACTGTACTCTCATCTAGCTCACAATGATAAGGTAAGCTCAAAAACACAAGTTAAAAAAGGGAGGAATGGTTCTGTTGTTGTTTTTAGAAAAAAACTTCTTGAAAGAGAAGAGGAAATTAAGTGAAAGACAATGCCAAGGACAGGAAGAAGCCAAGGCAAAGACAAAACAGTACCAGGAAGAGGCAGTCTAAATAGGAAAATAGATTGAAAAGGGCCTAAAGATGGCAGAAATGGCACAAATTTGCTATAATGCTAAGAGAAGGGGGTTGAAATGGAGAAAAATAATATTCTTCCCAGTGTAAGGGCCAAAACTTAACTAAATTCAGGCCTGTGGCTTATGCTGGCTCAGCTTGTCTGAGTGTGGAAAGCTAAGCAGGGTCAGGCCTGGTTATTACTTGGATGGGAGACCCCTCCTCTAGTTCCCTGCATTGAGCAGTGGGTTGGACTCGATAGCCTTGTAGGCCCCTTCCAACTCTATGAAATCTATAATCTATGAAATATGGAGCCATGATGACCAGGGAAGCAATACAATGGGCTGGACCTCCACATACAAAACTTTCAATCTAGAAGCAGTTCACCTTAAAGACCTAATAGCACAGGCTGTTGCTGCATTAGCATTTTAGAGCCAACCACCACCACCACCACCACCCCAGCCACAATCACATCAGAAAAAAGAGAGGATGATAACACAGATGACACTTGAATGCAGTAATTTAATTACAGTGTTGTGTAGAGTCCCTGTAAAAAGTGAGTGAACAACAGCTGGCAATTACAGATAAAAGGGCTAAGATGGAAGTATCCTAAGTAAATCCCAAAATGCAACAAGACCAAAAACTCTGGGAAAACCCCCTAAAAGTTATAGCAACAGGGTCAGAGGCCACATCAGCATGGATATCGACATCACCAATTATCAGTGGCAGAAGAGAGCTTGAAAGAACATAAGAGAGACAGGTATCATCAAAGCTGGAGAGAAAAGATGAGGATAAGCTAGGGGTAGTTTTATGGGGATAAGCCTTTCAGCAACTCTTGAAAGGTTAAATGGTGAAAACAAGCAGCAGGCATGAACTTCCAATGAAGAGAAGAGAAATGAAGAAGAGGAAAAAAGAAAAGATAACTTGACATTGATGAAAAGATTATGGAAGAAACCAACACCTCCCTCCTAAACAGGGGTGGAGGTGGGAGAGAAAGATACTGAACCAAAAAGAAAGAGAGTGAGCGAGCTGTCCCTGTTACCAGACCTAAAACAAAAATCCAGGTCTTTGTGAGAGCTAACAGCAAAAGACTGTAAGATAAAAACAAGCCATGAAGTATCACCATTTCATTAACTACAGAGTGTCAGTTCAATAATGCACAGGAACAGAGAGAAGAAAAACATGGAATGGAAATGAAGTGGGAGCAAGGAGCTACAGAGGGCATTGTTTAAAAAGGCAGCCACAGGACAGCCTAAAAAAAAAGGCAGAAAAAACAGAAGCAACAGCAAGAGATCAGTCTTGATAAAGTCGCAGGAGTGAGAAGAAATAGAGACTTAAAATAAATGATCAGAGAACTAAACTAGAGGGAGAATGGAAGGAGGCAAAATTATGAAACTGAAATATATATATTTTAAATGATAATAACAAACATCTGCCAATCAGTGCCAAAGATCAAATGTTCAAGCAAGAAAAACACAGGAAAGCCAGATGGGAGATGGCAATGATAGATCCCATCCCAAGGGAAACCCTTTCTCCCTCTCTGACCACTTAAAAAGAAAAAAAAAAGTTTTCCATAACACCTTTCTGAAAGTAAAGTCTATATTGATAGTAGCATCAGTAATTAAATATGGCTCCTTAATTAGATATGGCTCTTATTGACAGTAGGATCAGTTATTTTATATTGAACAGGCCTGTGGCTTACACTGGCTCAGCTTGTCTGAGCGTGGAAAGCTAAGCAGGGTCAGGCCTGGTTATAATTGGGATGAGAGACCCCCTTCTCTAGTTCCTGCATTGAGCAGGGGGTTGGACTCGATAGCCTTGTAGGCTCCTTCCAACTCTATGATCTATGAAATATGGTAAGGATACATATCTTCATGTCTTTTCTCTGTATATTCATCAACAACTACACATTTGGGAAAAAGAACACAAAGGCAGCATTCACAATTTATATTGTTGTGGCATTTACTCTGGATTTAGCTTCCCCAACACCAGAATGGATGTCATCTTTCCCTGCATTACACTTGATGTTGATTTTCACCTACTAGGGGGTTGCCTTCCTCAGAGTTTATTTATTTATTTATTTATTATATTTATACCCCGGCTTTTTTTTCCTCCAAGGAACCCAAGGCAGCTTACATAATCCTCCTCCTCCTCCTCCTTCTCTCCATTTTATCCTCACAACAACCCTGTGAGGTAGGTTAGGCTGAGTGTCAGTGACTGGCCCAAAGTCACCCAGTGAGTTTCATGGCTGAGCAGGGACTAGAACCCGGATCTCCCAAGTCCCAGTCCAACACTCTCACCACTATGCGAGACTTCCTTGAAGATTAATGTTTGGTGTGTAACATGTGACAATTTCAAGGGCATGAGTTCCAATCATGTCTACGCCCTTTCAACTAAATACTGATCTGCAACTATCCTCACCAAAAGATGAGCAGACGAAACCACTTTGTGGGGTTGAAGGTTGCTGTCATATTTGCCAGTAGGTAGTCAGTCATCTATTCCTCATTGATTCTGGAATCAAGATGTAACCCATACCATGTCCATGGGGCTTAAGTCTATTATATTTATAATGCTTAGCCCAGCCTTCCCTAATCTGGTGTCCTCCAGATGTGCTGGTTTGGAATTATGGGAGTTTTGGTCCAATACATAATTGGTAATACATACAGTTTGCAAAGGTATTTGTAATCAATGGAGACAGGGTAGTCTGTATATATTCAAGTCATCTTAATAAATGATGAAATAATTTAGCAGATGTGTTGTCAAAGAACTCCAACGTTTTCCTCTGTATCATGGGAATTGTCGAAAGTAATAAACAACTGCTTTGCTTTTAAATTCTGCACCTTATGAATCATTTTGGTAAATTTCCACAGAATTGCATGGGGAGGCAGATGGTGAACTGCGAATACCTCAAACAATTAATATTATATGGTGATATTATGATAATGAAAGTATACGTACATCTATTAGCATTTTCTAATTAGAACAGTCAAACTGAAATGCACGAGAGGGCCAAATTCCCCACTCAGCCGATGATCAGGGGACACATCCTGTATCTTTCAGTAAAGTGTCAATTTCAACACAATTTAACAACAAACTATCTACTCCACCTCCATTGAAGTTTATAAGAGGAAACAAAATTGCACAGAAACTCTGGCATCTTATCTGTTCTCAATCATTTATAGAACCCACTCTCCTGTTTTCATCACACTCAGTGATACCTGTACTGCAAGGAGCCAATACAATGGCAGTCAGTTGCAGCCACTGGTAGAAAAACCCCTTTGCCCTAGTAAGGGTATTCCTTAATATAATAATGTATTCCTTTGTATGGAAGTGTAGTAGAGTACTATAGCCATATTGAGACCTCTAAGGGATCTGATAAGGTTCTTAGGCTTTATGTTTGACCCTGAATTAGATTATGGGTCAGCAACCTTGGGCCCTCCAGATTTTTGGACTTCAACTCCCATCAGCCCTAGCCAACATGGCCAATGGTTAGGGATTATGAGAGTTACAGTACAAAATCTCTAGAGGGCACCTGGTTGCCCACCGCTGAATTAGAGAATCCATTGGGAGTGGGAGCCCTTACGTGCTTATCTAATATCCACGACACGTAGCATACCTGTTAAAAGCCTCTGGGTAAAAATTCTGGAAGAAAAGGAAAGGTGAGGTTGTCTGATATTTGCTATAACCTCCAAGGCAAGAAATCATGGATAAAGCATTTCATCAAAAACATTCTTGCCAATGGAGTGTCAGATATCTACAATACAGCTAAAAATAGAGGTTCCACTCCATCATGATGAAGTCTTTCTACATAAACCTCATTTTTGTACATAAACCTCATACTTACCTGGCAGGGGAGACACCATGATCATGAAGGTGGTTTTCCTAGGGTGAGGCTTATCCATTGCACTCCGGGTGTGCTGACTCCTGCGATGGATTTCCCCAAATGTGGGAAACTCATTAAAAAGAATGAGAATTACATGGGAGCATCTGTGATTTTTGTCCTGTCCTCTGGTGTGCGGCTTGTCTTTCATCCTTGGGTCACCTAAAACTATTAATCAGCTTCTTGATAGTGGTACACTGTACACTAGATTGAGGAGTGGGAGGAGGGGCTCATGGTTCTTTTGCTTCCCATCAGGAGCTAGGGCTATATTAGATGTTGGTCTCTTCCATCTTCATGATTTGATCACATGTTCGACTATTCAAAACTTAATTTCAGAAGATGAAGTTGGGCTGAAAAACTTACATTTTCTGTTGATTTCACGACGATGACGACGTTTATGTTGCCTTACAGAGCTTCCACATTTCATATTAGAATACAACATTTCTCTTAATAACTAAAACGAAGCTGGAAGGTTACCAGAGAACTAAGCATGAAATTGGCTTACCAAGACATGAAATTGGGATCTGAGGAGATACTGTGAATATTCTAAATAAATCCATTGTATCTTCTTCACACACACACACACTATTACAGATGTGTTCATATCTCTATGAACTATTTTTCTTTTCTTCTTTCTTTTTTTAATTCTAGGAAAGCTAAAGAATTGTTGGAATTCTTAGTGCCCACAGAAATGACTTCTAAGAAAATAAACATCCTAGCAAATTCTGAGAGATTTCAAGTACTCTCTTTTCTCCTATCTGGCCCTGGAAAATACTAGAAATGAGTATGAAATGATGCCTGGGCTGGCGTCAAGGGTAGGCACGTTTGGGCCACTGCTGAGGGCCCATGCCCCAGCATGGGCCTAGTGACAAGAGCCCCCTAGACTCGTTCCTCTTCTTCAGTATGCAACCTGGTTGTTCACCTACCTCTCGCTCTGGCCCAGATAATGCTGGTGGTGAGAAGGAGGAGCAGTAGATGCCACTGGCTCTCTGCCTGTCAAGCAAGCAAAAGGTAGCAATGATGAGAAAGAGGATGAGGTACAAGAGCAGCTGGTGACAATGGTGATGAGAAGCTAGACTCACTGAGGGAAGGGAAGGGGTCCATTGAAGGTGTCTTGCCCAAGGGCCCTCCAAAACCTGGAGCCAGCACTGGAAGTGACCGTGCCAAATTACACGATACACTAATCGTGTAGCATGTTGCTGAAGGTTAGCTTTTCATTTACGGTAATTGACTGCAAGCATGCATGACACTGATTTGGATCAGGACCACTGCACACTGGGAGGGAAGGATTAAAAGGAAAAAGTCTCCATTGGCATCAATAGAGGCGTTTAAAACTTTTTTTTAACCTCTCCCCCCCCCATGTGTGTGGGAGAGGGAATGGGCGAGTGGTGGTGGTGGTGGTGGGAGGTTTAATCCTCCCCTCTTGGTGTGCAGTGGTCCCAATCTGAATTTGGTCCGCATGCTTACACTCAAGTAAATGAAAAGCTAACTTCCAGCTGCACACTATGCTATTAGTGTAATGTGTAGTTTGGCTGTGAGAAGCTGGAAGAAAGTAAGCAGTGGGAGGAGGGCGGGATCAAATATCCTTACTTGCACTCTTCATCTATGTAATCTTTCTTTTTCTTCCTTCCCTCCTTCCTTTTCTTCTTTCTTTCTCTTTCTTTTAGAAAGTACATGTAATTCTTTAGCATAAGCTCTCATAGTGCCTAACAAGGTGTAACATATAATTTTAAAAGCAAGAAAATACAATTACAGTTATAAACCAGTACAGCAGAGGAGCAGAAACTGCATTAAAAGCAATCAAACAATACGACCTGCCAGAATTAAAATAAAAGTAATGAGTTGATAAGCTAGGAACTTTGGGCAAATAAAAAGGTTTTCATCTGGTGCTGAAAATCTATCAAATTTGTTCCCAGCAAACCTTTCAGGGAAGATTATTCCAGGTGTGTGGTTGCCATGATTGGAAAGGGCTTCCTGAGGTCACCACCCATCCAATTTCAGGGGGCAGGGGGACTTGGGAAAGGGTCTCAGAAGATGGATGCAATGCTCAGACAAGCAGAATCCTGTGGGGTTAGGAAAGTTCCATATTTAAAGACGCACAAACCTGCCACCATCACATAGGTTTGTGCCTCAATTTCTGTGAAATACAAGGGAAAATACAGGGTGCAGATGTCTTAGCTCCAGTGTGGCGTAGTGGTGAGAGTATTGGACTGGGATTCTGGAGATCCGGGTTCTAGTCCCCGCTCAGCCATGAAACTCACTGGGTGACTTTGGGGCAGTCACTGACTCTCAGCCTAACCTACCTCACAGGGTTGTTGTGAGGATAAAATGGAGAGGAGGAGGATGATTATGTAAGCCGCCTTGGGTTCCTTGCAGGAAAAAAGGCGGGGTATAAATATCATGAATAAATAAATAAATAAGCTGTTCTACATAACAAATGGGGCAGTCTCTATGCAAAAACATAAATGGACACAAATCTGACATCGGGAATGACAATATCCAGAAACCAGAGGGGAAACATTTCAACCTCCCAGGACACTCTGTCAATGAACTTAAGATGATAATTGAACAAAGGCATTTCAAAGACAGATATCAATGTGAAATTGCTGAAGTGCAATTCATCAAGAGATTCAACTCTGTGGCGCAGTTCGCACATAAGAAGAAGCCAACATGGGGGGAATTCAGGGCTTCTTGTCATGGCAGCAGTCACCATTTTTAATGTTCAAGTCCATGGCAGGGACGCACCATAGCTTGTTATTATGTGCGAAACTAATGAGGGTGTGTTGTTGGGGTGCTTGACAAAGCCACCCAGAACCCAGGGGCTGTTTTAGGGTTGCTAGTGGCTTGTCAAGCATCCCAACAACCCACCCTCACTGGGTTCTCATGTAAGGACAAGCTACAGCATGCCCCCACTGCAGCTCGAATGTTTAAAATGGTGACCACCATCATGACAAGAAACCCTACGGGGAAATTCCCCCATGGTGGCTTCTTGTTATATACAAACCAGGTCTATTTCTTGTGGTCTGAATAAGGAGAAAGGTTGGTGGGGGTGAGGGTTTTGTTTTGTTTTGTTTAAATCATACTGCATATGTTAATCAGCTGACCTTTGCAATGATGTCTGTGTTATCACCCAACAACATTATGTGAATGGCAGCCATTAAGGTAATCATCACTGTCTGTATATTTTGCATTTCAGTTCCCTCCTCCGACAATGCAGTTTACATTCCCTTCACCATGACCACCAGCATGTGTATGTAAATCTACCAATCTGAGATTAACATGCATGGACAGTGTCCATGAAAGCTTATGCCAAAATAAACGTGCTAGCTTTTAAGGTGCCATCAGACTCCTTCTTGTTTTCCCTCTGGTGAAGTAGCTTTTGGCTCCAAACCTCATTTGTCAGGGGCAGCTCCTCAATGCAGCCCCATAGAAACTATAGAGTTGGAGGGAGCCTTGTAGCTTTGCTAGGTGGATATTTGGAAGAGCTGTCCCAGGAAAACAGGCAGTGGGGACTTGGCGCTCACTCACCTCCATGGGGTAAAGTAAAAGGATTCCTGCAGGGGTTGGGTTCGTGCTCCCCAGCCCCAGTCAACATTAGCTCAGATTAATCTCTGAGCTGGGTGTGGGGAATTCAAGGGCTTCTAATGCTTGTCTCTCCTTTCAAGCAAGAATGACCAAACCCCAAAGTTTCAGTTTGTTCCCTGGCCTGAACCAGGAGAACCTTGCAGACATTTCTAGTGATTTGGCAGGTAAATTCGTGGCACCACCTTCTAATCATAAGTTTTTAGCCAGCTCACTAGAGATCCAATTTTGTTGCTAAGAAACACACCCATTCTATCATGTCTCAACTGAATCTGAAGTAGAAAAGTCTTTCTATCATTTTTGAACATGGCTTTTAATTCACACTCTACATGCTGCTTTCCCGAGAGGACAGTAATACACATGGATATGTGAAATGTCCTAGACTGATATCAATCACATCGGGACACTCCCAGTCGGTGTGCCATGGCTCTGATGTCATTTTCCATACACTGTATGGTAATCTAATGGAAAATTTTAGCCACATCATTGCTGATGAATCCAGACAGGGAAATTATCTTAGCCAAAGGCAGTCCTTTCTCACTTTCCCTTCCTAGTTATCTGCTCTATTTTGGCTCAGTTCTTTTTTCTCTGCCCATTTTTCTGAGTGCAAAGGAAGTATAGGTCATTTTGCACTGACTCCTGCAGTTAGCTATTTAGAACATTCCTAGCAAAGGAGAGATTATACACAATAGCAAGAAAGTAAAGAGGATATTTCCTGCTCACTGAAAGTCATTCCCTTGCCAGATACTAAGTGTGTGAACAAAAGGAGGAGGCGACATTTTTTAAAACACTTGTAGCTGATTTTTATTTTTATTTAAATATCCTAGCTGTTTTGTTCTCGAAATATTTAAAGCAAATAATTATAGTGGGGAGAGAGAAAATGTTATCTTAGATTATTATTTTTATTATTATTATTTTTACCAAATCAATAATTTAACAGAGGCTCTTATCCTTTGATAGAAAACCTCTGTATCTTGTAAAGGCAGTGTCTGGAGCAAACTGTTTGCATGAATGGGACAGCAGCAACAAATGGATGCTCCAACTAATGAGAAACAGAGAGAAATGTCTCCTTTCAGAGGAAGCTGCCTTATACCACCACAGGTTATTTGTCCATCTACCCACCAACTGCTACAAGAGGGCCTCTAGTGGGGTGGGCAACTTGTGGCCCTTCAGATGTTGTTGGTCCAATGCCCATCAGCCCCAGAGAGCATGGCCAACTGGTGGTGGAAGTTAAGAAGATAAGAAGAGCCATGCTGGATCAGACCAAGGGTCCATCTAGCATCCTGTTCACACAGTGGCCAACCAGTTGCCCACAAGAAACCTACAAGCAGGACATGAGTGCAACAGCACCCTCCCACCCATGTTCCCCACAACTAGTGTACCTAGGAATACTGCCTCTGATACTGGAGGTAGCATATTGCCAATCAGGACTAGTAGCCATTGATAGCCTTCTCCTCCATGAATTTGTCCAATGCCCTTTAAAAGTCATCCACATTGGTGGCCATCACTACATCTTGTGGAAGTGAATTCCATAGTTTAACTATGCACTGTCTGAAAAAGTACTTCCTTTCATCTGTCCTGAATCTCCCACCAATCAGCTTTATGGGATGACTTGGGTTCTACTATTAAGAGAGAGGGAGAAAAGTGTCTCCCTATTCAATTTCTCCATGCCATACATAACAACATCTGGAGGGCCACAGGTTAAAGGCATCTGTTCTACCACTGATCTGTGACTGTCAGAGCAATAAGACAATGGAATCAACTACCTAGGGAGGTGGTGGGCTCTCCCAGTCTGGAGGCATTCAAGGTGCGGCTGGACAGACATCTGTCAGAGATGCTTTGACCTGGATTCCTGCATTGAGCAGGGGGTTGGACTCGATGGCCTTGTAGGCCCCTTCCAACTCTACTTTTCTATGATTCTATGATTCTATGACCCCTCCTCTGAGGTGCAGCTCAGTGGCAGAACATATGCTTTCCACGCAAGCAGTCCCAGGTTCAATACCTGGCATCTGAAGTTAGGGTTGGGAAAGATCCTTGTCTGAAACACTTGAAGAACAGTAGCCCTCTACAGGCATTCTAAAACTTGGTTACAACAAAGTGTGAGGAGAAAGGTGAGAGCTAATATGCTAGCTCCACCTCCGGCCCTCCCTTCATCCTCATTCCTGTTGCCCTAGAAAATCAGGATTCTGCACTGCACAGAGAGCCTCCACAGACAGAAGAGGCTCCAAGTTTCAGACGTTCACCCTGAACATGAGGAGCATCATTGTCAATCCAGAGCTAGATAGACTAATGGTCTAACTCGGTATAAGGTAGCTTCCTATGTTCCTTCCCTTCCCTTTATATTATAGATACAATATTTTTCCATGTATAAGACTATACTTTTTCCTAAAATCGCTAGACTAAAAATTGAGGTTCGTCTTATACACGGAAGTAAGCCGAGGAGAGAACCGCGCGGTTGCAAAATTGCCCAGTGGGGGGGCATCTTATACATGGGGGTGTCTTATAGACGGAAAAATACGGTAGTTGTTTGGTTACAACTTACAACAGAATTTTCTGAGGCCTAAACAGGTGTTAAACTACCAGCTGTATCAATTTGTTATTTCTAAGCTTTCTCCAGGCTATTTCGATAGAGATGTCTTTGCTGGTGTGGAATGGGCACCAACAGATATCAACTTTGTGTGGGAAGTTTCAGGTAGGCTTCATGACTGTTGCACGCACCCCAGGGGCCACAGGATAGATCAGCTTTCCCCCTCCAAGGGTGGAGAGAGAGGTCTGCCATCAGAGGAGGATATCTGACCATGGATTGCCCCATTCCCAACCCCATGGAAACTTGTACAGCTCTTACTTCTCTGATGTCGGAAAGGGGAATAAAGAGGCAACAGGGGACGTTGGGGGGGTGATCTGGGATCTTTTGGATCCACAGCTCTCGTGGCCCCCAGGCATGCCCCCAAACCAGTTGCCAGTGTATGCCAGTGCTGGAGAGAGTGAAACCAATGGGAGGGAATCAGATAAATAAATAAATAAATAAATAAACAAACAACACAGCTGGGGAGGGGGTAGGGGGAAAATAGAAATGCCACCCCTCCCTCATTTCTGCCCTGCCTGCATGAACCCAGCAGGGCTTTGGATATCTTGAAGGTTCCGACCATTGGAGCTCTCCGAGATAAAGGTTAGGATTGCTCTGTTAGTGTTTTAGAAGTGGAATCAGTTACTCTCACACCGCAGTAAAACCAGAAATTTGTCCTAGGCCACTTTTTCCTTTCTTGAGAGGATAAAAAATAGAAATTGGTCCTCTCCCCTTTTGCCTTTGTTGAGAGGAGTCATGGCCAGGCAAGATAGATGGTCTGAGAAAGCTAATTCCAAATCAACTCTGGTATTGCTTCTGACTGACTTTGATCCTGTTTGGGTTGTTCTTGACCAATAACAGCCACTGCTGCCACCTCTACCTGTGCTTTAGAGTGGCTGCAGACAAGAAACATACCTAGGTCTAGCACATTTCATCAGTCTACATCCAGTCTGGGTCACAGCTGAACAGGAACTGAGGGGAGAGATAGAGTTGATCTTCCTCAATAGGCCTGATAGTGTGTAGTAGTCTACAGAATGAGATCTTCTGAGAGAAATTACTTTTGATAATCTCATATCTGAATTTTCTGCCAAGAAAAGTAGAAGAAACAAGATACAATGACTTTTACAATAACCTGAATACAGTTTGTCATTTTCTTTAACTTTATTGAAGTTTATATTAGTTGATGAATCATTAAAAGAGGACCCCATATGCATAAGGGCTGAAGAAGTGCTCTGCTTTCGAAGGGGATCCAATATAGAGTGTGTGTGTGTGTGTGTGTGTGTGTGTGTGTCTTTCAATTTTAGGGACATAAAATCTTACCACTCTGTATCTGACTCTGTATCTGACCTGCCAGGAGTATTAATTAATATTCCCCCTTCCCTCCCCATTCCTTTTTCCTTGTGGGTCGTGTCTTTTTATATTGTAAGCCTGCGGGCAGGGACTGTCTTGTTAATTGCTGTAAACCAGCCCAGAGAGCTTCAGCTATTGGGCGGTATAAAAATGAAATAAATAAATATAGATGTTTTTTGGATGGGGTATATGCATATGTGGGGTGGTGGTAGTTCCCAGCAGAGGATGTATTAGGTAAAAAATAAGTTAACAGAACTTTTGGGTAGCATTACCTAGTAGTTGTAGGGGATGAATGCTCTCAGCTTCAGGTGGTATAAAAGCAGTAATCATACCAATCAACTGTTCATCAAGAAGGGAGTACTAAATCAAGTGATGTAGTGGAGCCAGGGCTCGCAGGGATGCAGCACGGGCACTTTTTGATTAGCAGGGGTGCTGACATCACCTGCCACGGCCTAAGAATTCCCTGTTCCCTCTGAGCTTAGCTGTGATAGGGGTGGGGTGGGGGGAAATGAATTTTTCCAACAACAATGTATTGTTTGCTGTAATGCAAAGGTTTTGTACACACACACACACACAGAGAGAGAGAATAGGCAATGAGAACCCATTAGGTTTACAAACGAACTGCTCCTGGTGAAGATGAAAACCACTAGAATTGTTTTCTGATATGGATCAACACAGCTGCTTGCCATTTTGGATTCTCCTTGGGGGCTTGGCTATCGAGACTATCATAATGAGCACCTGGACTTCAAAAATTACCACTACGCCACTGCTGTACTCTCCCTGTAAAGTGGATAGGAGCAGTGCTTTTTTTCTGGAGAAAAAGGTACCGGAACTCTTGGATTACATTTCCTCAGGAGTAGATGGCGATTAAATTGTAATGCAATTAATAGAAGAAAAGGTGCTGGAACTGAGTTCCGGTGAGTTCCACCAGAAAAAAAGCCCTGGATAGGAGTGATCACAATGTTTTGAAAAAGGTTTCATGGATGTAAGATCTGTGTGTACAATCTGTTAAATGGGGGGCGGGGATATTTTTTAATAATGTTTTGCTCCATTTGAACCTAATCATTGCTTTTTCTGCCTTGATGAACAAACAAAAATTCACGGGGAATCATTCAGAGTTCAATATGAGTCATACTAGGCCTTCTCTCCTCTACCACAAAGAAATGTCTTCAATGGTCAGGGCATGACCCAGGCTAAAAACATTGTTGATGTGCCTAGATATAAGTGAGGGTAGAAGTCTGTACATGCCCCAACTTGGCTTTTACTGTCTATCCCTTTAAAGCAATCTTAGTGAAGTTGTATAATCAAACATTTATTTTTTAATAGTGGTGTGAGATTTGTATGTCACCAAGACCTGATTATGCATTTATGAATTCCGGTCAGGGCCATGAAGGAATCACTGCCTAAATTAGGTAGGAAGCTGTCCTGGCAACTTTCAAATGATCAAATGTTTTAAATGTCTATGACTAAGCTATTGCATATGCCAACGAAAGAGCTGATAATTAAATTCTAAACTCTATTATTTTATGGATCTTATTTACTCATTTGGTTTGCATATTTTACTAGCAAAGACTGGTCCACTTACACTTTTGATAAGAACTGTTAATTAAACTTCATACTTCAGCTCTTGGCCTTAACATCCTCAATCTGAATATTTTGTTAGTTGACAGGCAGTGAGGCAGGCTGATGTTTTGTTTTTTTTTAAAAAAAAAAAACTTTTTCTTGATTTCAATGATACATTTTACAGAATAGGAAAAAAACAATAAAGCAACTGCTGCATACACTGCTCAATGCTGCAGTATAACAGGTGAATAGAACTGGTATCTAAGATAGCAATTCTAACTCTGCAGATCCTCTGGCTAGTGGAGATTAGGATGGGGTATAGGCAACCCCACACCAGTGGGGAGCATCTCCGCTGTTGGGGATATGTCTGCCCTGCCCCAGATGCCCTAGTTACATCAGTTATGGAGATCTCTGCAGATATGGGCCATTCTGGGAGTGGGTCAGAAGCCCCTCCATTCCCCCAAGTACCCTGTGTCTGGTGTAGTTTCCCCCTGTTTCAATGGGGAGCTTTATGTGACTCAAGAACGTGTGTTTCACCCAAGGCAAGAGTCAGATCAGAGTTACAACCAGACTTTGTGTTTTCAGCAATGGAGATCAACCATTACTGCTCCTCTCTCCCAAAATGCATTGCTAGATGTAATCTGATACCTGCAACGCATACCATGAATAATTCATTCAGTCTGCAATCTCCATTTTAAGACTGCGTCTCTCTGAACTGCAGACCTCATGGCCACCACATCTGGCCATCCTGTTTTTTGCACTATCTAGCCTGATGATTCTGGAGAACTCAAAAGTTTGCACATTATATGGAACTTTGGTTGGTCCTAATAAAGGTATTGCCCAACTATGAATTTTAGATAAAAAGATGTATCAATATTGTTAGAGCTGCTGGTCAACCACTTCTTTGTTAGGAACTTTAATAATGGTTTCATCCCTGTGGGTTAGTGGTTAGGAGATGGTCTACTTATAGTTGGGAATTGCTCTATGTTTTTGAATAACAAGAGACCTCAGGGCTTAGAAAGGTGAAATCCTTCCAGCTAAGGGGAAGGAAGAGATGAGTGTTTCTGAGAAACAGCAGTTTGATGGATTGGAAGAGACAAAAAAGTGGGGCAGGAAGAGAAAAGAATGGAGTCGTCTGAAGATCTTGGGTCTCACCAGGGTCTCTCTCTCTCTCTGGGGTAGAAGATCTGCTCACTTGTAGGAGTTTTTTGCCTCCGCTAATGCTCTGCTTATACATAATCAAAGCAAATATTACAAAGACATCCTTAATCTCCAGTGTTCCTCATTCAAAGGAAACTAAGCCCAGTAGCACTCTTCCTGGAACTTTTTTTCCTACTCAAGGAAGTTAGGAGCACAATGTAATATATATGTAACAATGAGCTAGTTATTATCATCAGTATTATCATTAATAATAATGTAAAAAAGGATGCTAAATCTCTTCTGCTTACTAAGTAAAATTTCCCAAGTGCAATGTGATTATATCAAAGTGCATAAAATTCAATTTAACAATGTGGACCTTTCAGTCAGATGAATGCACACTACCCAGTGATTTATTTGTACATACAGCGTCTTTCCACTTCAAAATAACCCATGTGGGAACAAAATGAAGGTATAAGCTGAAATAGTGTTATCCAATGAAGAACACTGAAGCAGTGGCACAGAAGACTGGATGCATTAGAGAGAGACAATAGTTTGGTGGTGGCAGAGCACATCATTTGGATACAACAACAACAACTACAACAACAACCCTGGGTTCAATCCCTGGCAACTTCAGTTAAAAGGATCAGGGATGGCAGGTGATGATAAATAGAACAAAGAAAGGGTTGGCCCACTGCTTAGGAAAGATGGCGAAATATTAACATGCGATGGAGGTAATGGGCTGTAATCTTTGAGAATTCCTGGAGAATTGAGATGATGCTGGAAGACTAGTGCCAGACAGAGTAGTAGACTCGGTTGACAAAAGAGTCTGATTTAATCAGTTCCAGTATTGGTGCAATGGCCTAACACCCCTGTACTCTACTGAGCTAGGGTGGCCACTTACGAATCACCAAAAAAGAGGAAAGGCATCATGAATAAAGAGGACAAAAGAGGATGCCGATTTGCAGAATATTTGCATATGATAATTTATATGTACAGATGCAAATTTAGAATACGTTTTGCAATACAGTAATACCTTGGATTGCAAGTAACTTGGTTTGAGAGCGTTTTGCAAGACAAGCAAATTTTTAAATATTTATTTTTTAAAAATTTACTTGATATACAAGTGACGTCTTGCAATACAAGTACTGTAGTACGGCTTAAATTAAAAATCTCTGTACAAATTTTTTTGGGGGAATTTCGTTTTGATATAAGAGTGTTTTGGATAACAAACACGTTTCCGGAACGAATTATGCTCTCAATCCAAGACATGACTGTATTGTAGATAATATTGGGCTAGATGGACAGCTAGTCTGATTTGTTATAAGGCAGCTTCCTGTGTAGATAAAGGGAATAATTTCATTTAATGGTTTATTAGTTAGAAAAGCATTAATCTAAATGAACTCTGGTCATTCCCAACTTACATTAGGCATGGAGCAGCTCTGCCAAAGTCCTGTAGTAGACTCCACTTTTCACTTACTTGATGTAATTTTCTAAGTACCCAGTCTATGAATAGTCTGAAACAAAGTCAGCACCGATTCTTATTAGATTATCCAGAGTTGGCAAGCTTCTCACATCTCTCATGAAGTCCCACTGCTAGCAGACACATGTTTTGTTTGTAACAAATTGTTCAGGTGCACATCCCAACATATTTCTTTATTCATTTATTACATTTCTGTACTCCCTAATAGACGAAGCTCTCTGGACAGTTCACCAAATACAACTAAAACCATAAGATAAGATACAAAAATGTAAAACTTAGCATAAAAACCTAAAAGAATAAAAACAGTTACAAAATAAGACCAATAGTAGTGCTATTATTTAAAGAGCACAACCCAGTTTTTACAAACTAAAGGAATAAAAACGTCTTCGCCTGGCATTGAAAAGAACACAACAAGAGTGAAAGGTGAGCCTCTCTAGGGAGCTTATTCCACAACTGTGGTGCCACCACTGAAGAGGCACTCTCCTTAGTAGCCACCCATCTCACCTCATTTGGCTGGGGGACCCAAGGAAAGCCTCTGAGGAAGTTTTTAGGGTATGGACAGGTGTATATGAAATTAGACAATCCTGGCACCAAGCCATTTAAGGCTTTATAGGTTAATGCCAGAATTTTTAATTGGATTGACCTGTTAAGAGAGATACTGACCTGGTTGGCATGATTACCACAGCCCACTGTGGGTTATTTAAGCCATGGTGGGTTGTGGTGCTTGTTGGATGGCTTTGGAATACTCAAACCATGACTGCAGTTTGTTGTGTTGTGTGAACCCAGCAGGGGTGGGTTGTTGGAATGGTTAACAAACCACCCCAAACCCTAAAAAAGCCCATGGGTTCTGGGTGCTTTGTTAACCATACCAACAACCTACCCTCGCCGGGTTTGCATGACACGACAAGCTGCAATTGTGGCTTGAATAATCAAAATGGCCACCTGCACATGCCACAGGTTAATTAACCCACGGTGGCTTAGTGTGGTGTGTGAACTGGCCCATTAAGTTGAAATACCACTTTTTTTTTTTTACTCTTGGAACTTTTTACTCTGCTCTGACCAGGACAGAAACAAAATCAGTCCAAAATAGGCAGCTTTTCAATGAATGTCATGCGAGGCTAGGGGTTGGGTGGTGGGATTGAATGTATTGATATGAATATTATAGTCTAATGTGAGTACACAGAACAGAGAAATAGTAATATTGAGATACAATCTAAAATTTTGTATGGTATAAAATTATGTTGGAAGTGCTTCACATGCTTCACACATCAGAAACCTAATGTCATAATTTCACAAGCCAATGAAATATTGCTTGAAAGTATTATATTGTTTGTTTTATGTAATTTATATACTTGTTTATCATCTATCTACTATTTTAACATGTTGCCTTAGGATAGGGCAAGAGAGTTCACTATTGAGCTTTTTGGAGATCCAGTGTCATGTAGTGGTTAGAGTTTGAGACTTTATTTCTTTATTTATATTTTTAATCCACCTAGTAACACATGTTCTCTGGGTGGCTTACTCAAGACAGGGAAGACCCAGTTTCAAATTACTGCTGAGCTATGAAGCTTACTGGGTGACCATGGGCCAGTCACTTCCCTCACTCTCACTTACCTCACAGGGTTGTTGTGCAGATAAAATGGGGAAGCAAGACCATGTGCACTGCCCTGAGTTACTTGGAGGAATGAATGACTTTTAAAGCCATGCTTTAAAAGTGTACATAAACAATAATTGCAGCCCCAAAGAGCTACACACATATTCACAAAGACCTCATGCACACCTCTATGCTTTTCTTTTCGACACAGTGCACATACACACACACACACACACACACACACACCACCACCACCACCACCACAACCCCAAGCTCCACTAGAACTGTTTCTGATTCACCATGGGAGAAGGGAAGGGGAGCCTCCTATGGTAAGATGGAAAGGAACCCCACACATATGAAAGCAATTCCCTTAGCAATCGTAGGTGGCCTCTCCACCCAAGGAACCATAACAAACACAACAGATTGTGGTCTATCTGTACTCTGGCTACCCAAACAAGGCTAAGGATCCGACTAGCTCTCAATGCATGTGGTGTTCATAGATGTGAGGTTGTACTATGGCTTAATAAGAATCCCATCATTGACTTTCGAGATGAGATTCTGTAGAACTGAGCCTGTTTCACGTCTTTCCCCACACACATGAGCCCTGTTCATAATCACTCCTTTACCCGTCCCCACAGAACAAGGAGTATCTTTGCACCCATGGTGCCAGGGAAAGTGCTGGGGAACCAGCTATTTAAAACTGGCTCCATCTTCTTTCCCTCAGTCACATTGGACTCAGCACTCACCCACTCTGGTCACCAAATATTTTGGAGCCATGTGGATATTTTTTTTCCTTTAAGGGCCATATCGACCATGGGCCTGAGGGATTTTTTTCCCCACCTACATCACACTGGCCAGGATGGGTTGCAGTAGGTAGGCAGGCTGTCTAAAAGGGTGAGAGGCAGGTTCAGAGTAGGTCAAGAGGGAAAAAACAAACTGGTGAGCATCTTGAGACACCTCTGAGTGATGAAGGGAGGCAACCTCAGACCTACCCACCAAGGTGGTGGGACAGGAGTTTCACTTGAGGCCTACCCATAGTCACCCACTTGAAACTGTGAGGCTGGGGTTTCGTTAATGTCGTGAGATGAGCCAAACTACCTCAGCACAGTAAAGTTCCAGATAGGAAGGGCTGCTCTGGGGCCCAAAGCCAAGGGAGCTCCTCTGAGGTGTGAAGAAATGCTCCAGTACGCATATTAATAGGAAACTGCATAGGGGGAAAGGAATTTTGAGTATTCAGTATTATAGCCAATTGCAGAGCCTTCAAATTGTACATAATAACGTTGTTACTTCTTTGGAATCCAAAAAGCCATCATCTCTTTATTTCAGAGGCCTAGGTGTAAAGTTGCTCAATGTATGGAGATAGAAAGAGTGAAACAGCTTGCTTGCTGGTCTGGCCATCTGTGAATTCAGAATCACAACTAGAAAAGTGGAGTTGACATACATAGAGTGGCATGTGCATGGGCTTGCACATGGAATCTTACATGTGTGCAGCTGTATGCGCACAGACTTTTCTATTCTGATGTCCTGCTGAACACATGGATGTGGGGAGGACATGCAATGTCAGGGCCAGGGCCAGCAGGTGCAGTCCTGCTCCCTGTCCACATGTTAGTCTATGCATAGGGTGACATTGTGAACAGGGCTTTCGTGTGAATGCATGGAGGAAGGAGCACAATCATACCATCCCTGATATCATTACACTGTGCTGTCCCTGCCCCTAAAACTGCAGATGGAGCTGCCAGTCTGAAAAGGGGCACCAAAGCACATCCAGCTGTACTCCATGCAATCGGGAAACCCAGCACGACTGGGATTCCCCATGTGTGTACATGCATATAGCTGTATGTGCATATTTATCCTTTCACAGACCTTTCTCCAGAGATCATAGGGCAAGGCCAGTGTAGTGTGATGCTGGTGCGGCACAGCCAGGGACACACTCTCACTTTCTCCTCCACCTTATGCTTGGAGGTAAAGGTATGACAAAGGCTTGTACTGAAAATAATTTATGTCTGTTCTGTTACCTACCATTTCAATTGAGCCAAGGTTGGACCACTGAACCATCGCTTGCATGTGTTGCAGCAATACTGCATGGGTGCTGGTTCCTAGAAACCCTTGGGGTCTGAAAACAGTCGCTTTCTGCCTCTACATATGGACGGACTGTAAAATAGGTTGGCATTGAAATCAGTCTGAGGGAGAGAAAGAGTTGTAGGAAACAAAACAGAACTCTATCCTTCACATCCTCACTGACCACCAACAGGCTCTGTGGCCTGCTAGGGTGGCCACTTATAAATCACCAAAAAAGGAGGACAAGAGGATACCTATTTACATAAAATTTGCATATGCTGTACATTATATAATATTAATAGAAACACAGTACATCTCACCATAGTGTGGAAGACTGTAACCAGGTGAACAGCTCAGTCCGCTGTTCAGGTGCTATTGATGGGCAACTTCAAGGCCCAGCTCTTCCTTCTGGTGGCTCTTTATCTTTAAACCAGATTTGGACTAGACAGCCCTTCAAAGAGAGGATGCCTTCAAAATAGAGGATACTCCTCTGGCAGGCCTTCAAATAGAACTGTTCCCTGTAAAAGGAGACACATGGCCACCCTACAGCCTGCAGAGTGACACTTTGAAGCTTCAGGAAGAAAAGGTACATGATAGGGAAAGTATAAAGACTTCAGAAACAGCATACAGCAAGACAGAGGAATAACCCAATAACTCAAAGAGTATTGAGGATAATGAGATTAAAAAGAGGATGAAGTGAAAACAACAACACAAAAATAACTATTAAATCAATGATCACATCATCTCCAAGAAAGAAGATAATTGTATTGTCAAGACAAGGCATGTCATTAGTTGCTGATTAAATAAATTCCACACTCTTGGAGAATAAAATTAATGTAAAATCTGTAATAAAAGGAAATGATAATAAAAGCCAAGGACATCATTGCCAAGCCTAACTAGTTTATGCATTCTGTATTACATGTGCATGCTTCCTGTTTTGAGTTACACCCATGAAATGTCATATAAGATGACACACTCCATGCCCTGAATTATGGATGGTTCTTACCATGAAGTTACTGTGATCCAGAAGACAACAGTGGGAGCTTTGAAAACTATAACTCGGTGAACATTAATTCCACCTCCTTCATAAAAACCAAACCAGTGTTTCAAGTTAAAAATGCAGTGCAATAACACCTAATTAGACACAGACACATAAATCATAAATATGAAAGTTAAGATGAAAGCCAAATTAACCCTGTCTCTTTCCTTTAAGTGAAGTCCTGAACGCAGTGTTTACATAAACAGACACGTAGCAAATTAAATCCTGGTGCTTTTACAGAGGATATATTTACAGCCCCCCAAATTACAGCTTTTCTTCCTTATGCTTAATTTATTCAGGTCCCTTTAATCTTTATTGTACAACCATATTAAATTTCATATGGAGCATTCAGATCTTAAAACAGAAGCATTTGGCCCAGCCATTTAAATGAAAGCTACAAGTCAATCAATGAAACAATAGCACAACAATATGATGCTGGAACACCTCAAACTAAGGGCCAAACTAGATTTGATGACCACAGATTTATGTCTCTAAACACCCAGAAGCAGGGCATGGGGAAGTGTGGCCCAATTTGTTGGAGCATAAATGAGGGATGCTGGAGCATTCCATTTCCTAAAGCTTACCTCTCTACAGCCCTCCTCCCAAATGCTTTTCTCTCAGCCAGATTCACTTCTGGTGTTGAAGCCCCAGGTGGAAGAGAAAGCAGCTGGACTATGGGTGTAAGAGAGGCAGGCATGGGAGAAGGCTCAGGAAATGTCCTCTTTTACAGAGGGCAGTCCTCTGTTTGAAAGGCTGCCAGCCAGGGAATGTCCCCTATTTTAGAGGCATCCTCTGTTTCAGTTTTGGGCAACTTGAGGTCCTCCAGATGCTTTTTCCTGCAACTCCCATCAACCCTAGGCAGCATGGCCAATGGTGAGGAATGATGGGAGTTGTAAGCCAAAACATCTAGAGGGCCACCAGTTGCCCACTGGTGCTCTATTTTAAGGGCTCTCCAGTCCATGTTCAATATAAAACATGGATCCATCAGATGGAAGAGCTGGGCCTTGACGGAGCCCATTAACAGCACCTGAACAGCAGACTGAGCAAGGAACACAGGTCATCTGGTCACAGTCTTCCACACGATGGTGAGATGTACTGTTTCTATTTAGATTATAATAATTATTTCTAAATTTGCAACTATACATATAAATCAGTATATGCAAATTTTGCTCAAACTTGTGTCCTCCTTTGTCCTCTTTTTTGGTGATGCAAAATTGGCCACCCTACCCCTTGATCATGCAGTCTGCTGGCTCTTTAAAGCACCCCCCACACTTAGGTTTAAACACCCAGATCTGCCTGAATCCTGTCTGGTTTGGCCCTAAATCTTCTGCCCTTATAGAATTACAAACAAGCCTCAAAATACATACAATTTCTTAAACCTATTTACAAGACACCTATGGGAAATTTGTTTCCCATATTATTCATTGTTGGCTGGCTTGGTCTGTATGGAAGGCTGATTCCCTGATTATTGACCACTCTTTGAGAATATTTTCCCCTCTGCAAAGATAGGACGTTTGGGTCAGCTTTGGCAATGAAGTGAAAATCTAAGCCCTCTACCAGGGACCTGAAGCTGATTTCCGTGAACTTCTACAAGCAATATTTCTGAAACATGTACCCAGGGCAGGCATACCAAATTGCCATCTCTGGGCTCCTGAGAAGCATTCAGACAACTACTTCATTAACTCCAAATCCAATAGAATTGTTTTGTCCCAGATTTCCTCTGGAGACAGTGATAAAGTTCATTACTCAAAGTGCATCTTGGGCAGCACGATCCTATGAGGCTGTCCGTAATCCTCTGAACTCGGAGGATACGGGCATCCAATTGAGGGCAGGAGGAACGCGGAGGATATGATATATCCTCCTTCCTCCCTCAAAAACATCTAGAAGGCTGATTTCAACCATCTAAATGTTTTCCCTCTCCTCGTGAGGAGAAGCAGCTGAGGTGCCGCCTGGATTCCTCAGAACCCAGTAGAGCCTTGCTCCTCCCTTTCCTTCCCCCAGGAATGCCCCCTCCATGGTCTTCCATGGTCTGACCATGGTCTTCCATGTTTGGTTTCCTGCTGGAGCGGAATGGACCATGCTGGCTACGAGGTGGTGGGGAGAGCTGCTCCGAGGCACTGTGACCCCAGAAGAGATTTCCGAGGTCACAGCGCCTTCTACGGCAAATCCTATGTCCCCCCAGACAAGGTCAGAAGGACATAGGGCTGCACCCTAAGTAATCAAGTTTACTAACCGTAAATATTTAGTTTCTTGATGAATGACTTTTCTGTTTATTTAAGCATACACCTGTTCAATATTCATAGACAATGATCAGCATTCAGTAATAAGGGTGGTGGACAAAGTTTCAGATAAAATCTGAACAACCCTGATTCAGACTGATTCAAATCTCATGTTCATAAACCATCTCTTAAACCCAATATAGACTGTGATCCACCTTGGTGCTGTTCCCAATTGCTTTATATTCAAAACACAGGTAGATTAAAGGTACTGTATGACACAACAAGCATTAGTCTGATATCAGATACTGCCATTGCCTTGAACAGATTTCCCAGAGAATCTGCACATGCAGTGCAAATACATCAAGTAACTAGATTCACAGCCTTCTCCAACCTCGTGCCCTCAAGAAGTTTTAGACTACAAATCCCAATGTGCCTGAACATTGGCCATGCTGCCTGGGGCCGGTAGCACTTGAGGTCCAAAACAACTGGAGAGCATCAGCTGAGGGAAAGTTGAACTAGAAGATTCTTGTGAAGAGACGTTCCAATATGTATTCACATACAGTCATGCCTTGGATTGAGAGCATAATTCGTTCCGGAAACGTGCTTGTAATCCAAAACACTCTTATATCAAAACGAAATCCCCCCCAAAAAAATTTGTACAGAGATTTTTAATTTAAGCCGTACTACAGAACTTGTATTGCAAGACGTCACTTGTATATCAAGTAAAAAATGTTTTAATAAATATTTAAAAATTTGCTTGTCTTGCAAAACGCTCTCAAACGAAGTTACTTGCAATCCAAGGAATTAGTGTATGCCCACAGAATTTTTCTTTTACTTTCAGGATTCTCCAGTTAAGTACTATGCTAACATATCTCATTCAGTTGAACAACTGACTTGAATCTGGAATGGAAGAGAACATAGCTGCTTGTTTGAAACCAATAGCAGATTGGAGCACTGACTCTGAGAAACACATTCAATGTTTAATATTTTGCACTTTAATACTGTCCTGCCACTGGCACTGCCTAGTCAGCAATACACCTGTGTCCTTGTGTAGCTCTTGGTAACCCCAAGGTGTTGCCGAATTATATGCACATCACTCTAATCATGTAATTATAGAGGAGTGGGACTATTCCAGCTATCACAGCAAGAAAAAACAAAGAGAAAATCCCTACGATACAGGTGCAAAGCACAATCAGAAGGACCCATAACAACAGCCTGGCAAAGTGGATGTTCTGACCCCTGAATGAACTATGCCACTAGAACACAGGCAGGCCCGGTGCAAGGCAATTTGGTGCCCTAGGCAAGATCAGATATTTAGCGCCCCCCCTTCCCACTTGAGCCCTCCCTCCCTCCAGCCCTATGCCCATTATGAAATAAATTTCCCTCCCTGGGAACTGCCGAGCCCCATAGAAAAACTTTGTGGACTTTGAGACTTTTCCTTTGTGTTCACGAGGAAAGCAAAGAGGCAACATCAGCCCAGCTATGCCAGGAACTCCCAAGGGCCTTCTCCTACTCCATATATATGTAAAAGCCTGTCTCCTCCTGCAGGCAGCACAAGGGATATGAAAAAAGGATGTGAGAGAGGTGTGGTGGCGCTACCTGTGAGGAATAGAGACAAAAGGGCATCTTGCAGCCTGTCCTACCTCGCAGGGTGGAGGTGCAGAGACACCGGTTTGACTCGTACACCTTCTGGGTTGCGGGGGGGGGGATGCATGTAGTAGAAACATAGCAAAGAGAGAGCCCGTGGATCATCTGGTTCAAATTTAGGAGGGGATTTACGAAACTTGCTACTTCCCCTCCTCTCTCTATCACCTTGTTGCAATATTTCTTTATCAGAATAATGTATATTATCCTGTCTTTCCCTTTACCAGCCTAGTGCTCAAGGCAGACAACAATATTCAAAGTACAGTAAAGAAAACATCAACAGCTCAGGGCACAATCCTAAACACGTTGAGGCAGAAAAAAGCCCCGCAACTCCCAGCATTCACCAGCCAGCATGGCTGGCTGTTGGAACGCTGGGAGTTGTGGGGCTTTTTTCTATCTCAACGTGCATAGGATTGCGCATGGCTGGCTGGGGAATGCTGGGAGTTGTAGGATTTCCCCCCCCCTCCAAACACGCATAGGATTGCATCCTAAAACCATTTAAAACCAAAACACAGAAACAGCATGGTAAATAATTAAAACATTGGAGCCCCAGCTAGCTTAAAATACCTTTCCCTCCCTCCCTGGTTGCTGGAAATAACTGCTTTCAGGGGACCTTGAGCTGAGAAACCTGAGGCTCACGCGAGGGAGGGAAGGCGAAGAAGGTGTTTGCAGGTCCATCCTTGAGAGGGAAGGCGAAGGAGGTGTTTGCAGGTGCATCCTTGAGAGGGAAGGTGAAGGAGGTCTTTGCAGGTGCATCCTTCCAGCCGCCCACCAGCCTTCCATCACTGGCCCCTGCCCGCCTCCCCTCCTCCAGTCTGTAGCCTTCTCTGCCTCTTTTGATGCTGGTTGTGAGGAGGAGCCTGCCTGCTGCTGTTCCTGGTAACGAGCTGGAGGAGAGAGAGGGAGGGGTGCGCTTCTTTCGCCTTCCCTTCCCCGCCACAGGACATGATTGGTAAAACAAACTTGGTAAAATACGTGATGTATTTTTTTTCCCCCAAGGCATTTCTGGCGCCTCCTTTAGCCCGGCGCCCTAGGCAGCCGCCTAGTTGGCCTAATGGTAGCACCGGCCCTGAACACAGGGAACTTTAGCTGAGCACCTCCTCTTTCCCATGGCCTCATCATTGCTTTCATTTTCAAACATCCTACTGCTCATTATTGTCTGACATTGCTGACAGGAAGAGCCCAAAGAAGAGACTCGTTTTTCAGTACAGATTTCAAATTTCACTCAAAATACTAATTTTGACATGCAAACCCCAAATAAAAGTATTCATAGCAAAACTGGCACATTTTATAATTACATTCCAGCTGCCATATTACTATTGTACTGATTAGACATTATTAAAGAGTATTTTAACCAGCATCTTTTCATCAACCCCTCTGTTATTCCTAAAACCATGGCTATAATCTAGAGGAGTGCATACTCATTTTTAAGAGGAGGAGGAGGAGGAGGAGGAGGAGGAGGAGGAGGAGGAGGAGGAGAAGAAGAAGAAGAAGAAGAAGAAGAAGAAGAAGAAGAAGAAGAAGAAGAAGAAGAAGAAGAAGAAGAAGAAGAAGATCCTTTCTGCAGATGACCCAGAAACCACCACCACCAATTTCAGAACTCATCTGACTTTGATTCCCAACACTATAAGAACATAAGAACATAAGAAGAGCCATGCTGGATCAGACCAAGTTCCATCTAGTCCAGCATTCTGTTCACACAGTGGCTAACCAAGTGCCCACGGGAACCCAGAAGCAGGACATGAGTGCAACAGTACCCTCCCACCCACGTTCCCCAGCAACATAGGCACACCGCCCCTGATACTAGAGGTAGCATATAGCCAAGCAGGACTAGTAGCCATTGATAGCCTTCTCCTCCATGAATTTGCACAGAATAGCATGGGACATTCAGGTTGATCAGAACTGCATCGGCCATGATGACTCAGCAGGGTGGCCTCCCAGCCCCACCTACCCGCTCACCATTCTACCACAGATGTATTCCCAAGTGCAATGCTTGACTATTCCACATAGTCACTTATATGGGAGAAATGAAAGGTATGCACTTTGGGACAACACTGGATGGGAGTTAACTCAGGCTTTGTTAACTCTGGCCCCCAATCCAGTTTTTCACTCCCAAACGTGTCCCAAATTGCAGCCAAATTATATTGTAGCAGAGAACTTAAAGGATGCCAGTTAGATCTGGCATGAGCCCCTATCTTCATAATCTTGCCCCCAGTCCTGTTTCATGGTCCTGCTAGACTGTGACATAATAACCCCAAATCTAATTTAATCTCACCTTCTAAATATACAAATGCAAAATATAACAGGTTTTTTTTAAAAAAAATTAAGCTCAAATTTAAAGGGTTAAAACTGAATTACTCCAAAGGTGGTATAATAGCAAGTTTTCCATCCAATGAAGTAGGCACATAGCCATGAAACATGAAGCCATAGTAAATTTGCTGGTCTTTATGGTGCTAGAGTTTGTGTTTGTTTTTGGTATTTTTGTTGGGTGGGGGTGGGGGTACTGCTGTAGAACACATGCCTCATTCTTCTAAATACATGCTGTGTTTCCTCTGTGTGTAGCAGGTTTATAAAGATTTCCAGAGTGGTAGCTGAGTGGTAATCTGTTGAGAGGCAAAAGCAAAATCGGCAAAGTCTCTTGTAGCCCCTAATAGAATAACACATTTATTATGGCATAAACTTTCATGGACCCTGAAGTGGTGCCACAAGACTTTTTGAGGTCTATAAAGATGAGGCCAAAGGACATTATACTCATCATGTCTGTAGCAAGCACAGGAATTTAGACACACACACACACACACTGTAAATGACTGCTTGAGATGGCAATGGTGTGGAGCACACAGGAATTCCACACAACAAGTTAGAGCAGTGTTCTCTAACCTTGGGTCCCCAGATGTTTTTGGCCTACAACTCCCAGCATGCCCCAGCCAGCATAGCTGGCTGGGGCATACTGGGAGTTGTAGGCCAAAAACATCTGGGGACCCAAGGTTGGAAAACACTGAGTTAGAGCAAGAAGTGAGCATGAATTTGATCAGATTAAAGGAGCTGAAGAGTACTATTTAAATCAGGAATGGGGAACCTCTGTCTGTGGACCTGATAAGGCCAATGGGGGTTCCCCATTTCTCCTAGCTCTGCCCTAGCTCCCTCTGCCATGGAGGGGAGAGCTCTGATATCTGATCAGTGATTTGGTACTGCTTCCTTCTGAGCTTTGTCCTGCAGAGGCTTGCCTTGTGTACTTGTGAGCAGGACCGGTGCAGGGCAGTTTGGCGCCCCAGGCGAAAAAATATTTAGCGCCCCCCCTCTCCAAAGCAGAAAAAAAAAAAAACTGCGCCGCCACCACCAACCTACCTTCCCCCCCGCCCTGGCTGCGGCGGCGGCTGCTGCTGCTGCTGCTGCTGCTGCTGCCTCCTCCTCCTCCTCCTCCTGAAGCGACACGACGGGACCCCCGCGCTGTTTTTTGCTGGGGGAAACCATGGCAACAGGGCTGTTTAAGCCCTTCTGCCCTGGTTCCTCCCGCCAAAACAACGCGGGCGGGGCTCCGGAAGCGACACGACGAAGGTAGGTGACGGGGGGTTGGGGGGGGTGACGGGGGGTGGCGATGGCGGTGGGAGGCGCAGCGGCGAGCGAGCGAGCGGGCGGGCGCGTGGGTGGGCGGGGGGAAGCGCAGCGGCAAGCGAGCGAGCGGGCAGGCGGGGGGAGGCGCGGCGGCGGCAGGCAGGAGGGTGGGGAGGCGGAGGCCTGGCGGGGGCGGCGCAGCGGTGGCGGAGGCCTGGCGGGGGCGGCGCAGCGGCAGCGAAGAGGAGCGCAGCGTTTCCGCGCCCTCTTCAGCCGCGCGCCCTAGGCAACCGCCTAGTTGGCCTAGCGGTAGCGCCGGCCCTGCTTGTGAGTAGACATGCTGCTCACAGTTACATAGACATCCATAGGGATGCAGTTTGAAAGTGCTGCTGCTGAGTGATTCAGTCTTGCTTACTTCTGAGAAGATATGCACAGGCTTGTCCTCCTTAGTTGTGAGTAGACATGCTGCTCATGCTTACTGCTGAGTAGACATTATTCCTACTATAAATGGATAACAATGGAATTGGGGGGTGGGTGGATTTTCAGCCTCACCCACTTGTGTCTGGGGCCCATGCTGCCACTGGAAAGTAGCCCCTGTGAGCATCTCCAAAATGTTATTTGGGCTGAAAAAGGTTAGTCATTCCTAATTTAAATTATAGGAATTATTTCTACATATAAAAGGATAAATTTGCATATGCAAAAAATTGGTGTTCTCTTTTCTCCTCTTTTTTGGTGATGTGTAATAGGCCATCCTAACAGTCAAGACCCAAAGCAGGTACTCAGGGAATACATGCTGTTTCCAGCATGTATTATGGCATATACTAACACCTCAGAGGGCAGACGTGAGATTCTAGATAGGGGAGTGAGCCTTTTGCAGGGGAGAACTGGTGAGCAGAAGTAGTGCTTAATGTTTTCTTTACCCACCAATTATCCCCTATCAATGCCTCCCAGAGCATTTTTAATCTATTTTTCCGCAGCCTGGCTCTGAGGCAGTAAATAAGCCTGACTGGGGAGAAAGTGTCAATGGAGAGAGGGAAATGCTTGTAGGGGACAATCAAGAAACATGGCAGAGTTAAGCTTCTCTGCAGATGACCCCTGCTAATATGTGTTTTTGGGATACTAGTCAAGACAACAAGCAGTTTCCATCTTCTTAAGAATCAGCCCTTAGACAAGCAAAAATAAAGAAACTTGGCAGGGGAGCTGGAGTCATATGATCCAGTTTGTTGTGGATACCTTTATCCAAGCTGCTGACTGAATATGCTGGGATTTTAAGCAGCCAGAGAAAGATACCGTGCATTTAACTCATGAGTTAAAAAGGAAGAGACCTTCTGAGAACCTGCTGTAATAGGAGGCTATAAATCAGTCCAGTGGTTAGAACATCAAACGAGGTTATGCTTCCAGCTGAAGATCCCTTGATTTCTATATATCAGTGATGAAAGGCTTTTTCCATGGAAGGCTGCACAAGTTATTTTAATAGAGTCATTCTTATATAAAAATGGAACATTTACCCTTCAGCAGGCTTATTTCCTATGGCTGTACAGCTCTTCAAGTATAACCTGGTAGTAACCAAGCTCCAAGGAATCATCATGGACAGGGCCGGATTAAGATAGGGGCTATTGGAGCTGCAGCTCCAGGCCCCTACCATAAAATAGGCCCACAGCCGGCCCGGCAGCGCACGGCGCGCCCACTCGCCCGAGCCGCGCCGCTGCCTGCTGGCTGCTGCCGCTGCCGCGCTGCCGCACTTGCCCGTCGAGACGCCAGGCAGCGGCTCCCTCGCGGCAGCGGCGGCGGCTCTTCCCGCCGGGGACCTGCGACTCTGCGAGATGCCCCGTCTGTCCGGCTCGGGAGAGCCAAAGCCACTCCGGTAAGGTAAGGTGGTTGCCCGCGCGCGCGCCTGCCTCTGACCCGGTTCTCACGGCCTGGTGGCAGGAGTGGCGCGCCGGTGGCGGCCCGGCGGGGAAGCAGCAGCGTGCGCGGCTCTGGCTGGGCGCAGGATGGACTCCCCCGGGTCAGCCTTCCCCAACTGGGTGCCCACCAGCGGTGTTGGACTACAACTCCCATCGTGCTGGCTGGGGGTGATGGGGGCTACAGTCCAGTTCACCTGGAGGGTGCCAGGTTGGGGGAGGCTGGCCGGGGGTGGGTGGGGACAAAATCCTCAGCACCAGGCCCATAATGGTCTTAATCCGGCCCTGATCATGGAAACGGAACAGCTTGGAATATCATCCTCATCCAGACCTTTCACAAAATGAGTACACAGTTGTACTGGACAATTTTTGTTGTTGTTTACTTTGCACTGGCATTTTTGGGTGTTATATTTCAGTAATGTGCTATGGCACTTACATAAGAGATAAATTCCAAGAACTAAGACACAGTTAAGTCCTAGGTCTTTGTTAGGAGTGCTTTCTTTTTTATTGTGTAACTTCATTTGCAACCTTAATAAATAATTAGCAATCCGGTCAAAAGACAGTAATAACCTTGTTGTTGTTTTCTAAGGTTATTAACATCGGCAGCATATCTGAAACAAACATCTTTCACGCATGGTTTCTTCCTTTGTTTCCACCTTCCTCAAGTAAGGAAACTTCTGTACGTCTCTTTTGTTTCACTTGACAAGTTGAGGTATTTGTGGACTTACATAATAAGGAAGTTAGAAAGAATGTATCCAAGGATACAGTGTATCTTGGCTTATCTATCGTAGATCAACTTTCCCTGCCCCCTGAGCATTTTGCTGTAAGATACTGTTCCTAGGTGGTTCACCTAACAAATTGGTATTGCTGTCCCAACTCATCAGGCTTCTGAGGACACTTCTAAGGGCATATTAACCAGGGCTGAGCAAATGCCTCAGACAAGTCACAAATCCTAGGTGAATATTTGGAACACTTCCAAATACAAGGCAACTAGGACCCAAAGCAAAGCAGGCTGGTCCTGAAGTTTCAGACCCACATTAGAACCTTGTTCCAATTTGATACATTTCTGAACCTCCCACTAGTTCTCCAAAAAAGGGGGAAGCCAAGAGATGAGGATGTAGTTTTGTGATTGACAGCTCTCGCTCCCATGAGACACAAGCCAACCACAACTAACTGGGAGATGGTGGTTGCTACCTGTTCAATGGCTGGCTGGCACCCAATGCTACCTGTTCAATGGCTGGCTGGCACCAAAGTCCCCTAATGCTAGCCACTTTCTGAGTGGTACTCTGTTGTTCAGTCACCAGCCTGCGCTTCGTATGTGAAGTTTCAGTCCTCCTCCACTGCCCTCTTCAGATCCAGCATTTTCTACCTGGCTGTCTTGTTCAGGGAGAGCACTGGAGGAGCAGAAGTGGCATCTGGGCATGCCTGCTCCTCCCTATCACTCTCATTGAGAGAGCTGCTGCCTCTTTATGGGGGAGCTCTAGGGCTACTAAAGTCCCCCCCCCCCCCGCCTCCTATCCAAGGAGACTTTCCACACCACATAAAGTCACAGCACTGAACTGAGACAAAGTCTACCCTTTCAGGTTCTTGGCTCTGAGACAAGATAAAGTTTTCCATAATTTTATGCCAATTTAGTCACAGAAAAATAAGAAGGAAAAAAAAACACCAACCAAAAATGCACATTTCCGACATAGGCTAAAGTGTGAAGATATGCATTTCTGTGGGATTTGCATATGATGGGGGGGGATTTGCACATTTTTGGGAATTTGCAAATTTACTTACGAATGGATTTGCGCAAATTAATTACACATTGTATGGAAAAGTACTTTTCTTTGTCCTGACTCTACTGTCCATCAGTTTCATATGTTAGCCCTAACCTTACGTTTTTGTTTCATTTTTGTCCCATTCTACATTTTCTTAATTTCATTTTGCTTGTTTGTTTCATTTTTCTCCTATCCTACATTAGGGTAGAAATTAGTTTGGAGCTTCCAGTGAGGTCCAAAGCTTTAATTGTGTCTCCATATAAAGCAATCATATGAATCATATTCTGTTTGGCGTCAGCCACTTTTTCTTAGTGTCAGAGCATTAGGATGCTTCCAGATGGATGATGGCTCATAGAGCTACCCATCAAAAGACATTGTACAGCTATTCCTTATTTTTCTCCTTAATGGATTATTTGTGTATAGGAGAAAAGAAAGAAAGCCTGAAAAAATGATGGGAGAACATGGGAAAATTACAAATGGAAGAGGACAATGTCTGGACTAGGGATTGTCAAACCCAATCCTTTTGAGGTTCTCATTTTTCCACCACCAAAACAAACCCATTTCATCCTGGTTTCATACAGGTTGTGTGTCCCCCCCCCCCACCCCAAATGTATGCTGTTTTGTATGCATGCACCCATTAACTCAACTGTGTTTGGGCACATTTTAGAAATGCTTACAGTTTTCTTTGTGCATTATTCAAATGTATGCCTGTGAACAGGTACATTTTCTTTGTTTCATGGAACACATAGCAAGCTTGGAAATGTATGGATTTCTGACCAAGAATTGCATTCTTGTCCATGTATGATTCCAGGAGGTACACTTTGGCTAAATCCATAATAAAAATTAGACAGAATGAATTTCTCAACCATTTCTTCTCTGGACCCCCTGTAAAATTCTATCCACGAGGCAGGGCAATTTCATAATAACATACTCACTTGGAAGCACCATTGGTGCTTCCTTGGGAGGTGGGCATCATGCAGAAATTAATTTAAATAGCAGGAGTTTATTTCTAAAATATAAAACTATTTCTTTGAATGCTTTGTTTTATACTCTTTCTTTTAAAGCTTTGCTGTTTTGCTCTGCAGAGAAAAATCCAATTTATCTCAAGACAAACACAAATCATTTTTGTGTTAGATTGTATAACATTTATTTGTTCACCACCTAATTTTCAAATTAATCATTTCTAGGGTTTTGCAGCAAGAATGTGGCTAAAATATTTTTTTTTCTATTACAATACTTATTTTTTTTCTTAATGAAGGGGTATTTTAAAAAATGGGTTTACTCCTTTTTAGTGAATCAGGACACATTTCCAAATAATAATCATTTATTTTATTACATATTTCCAAGGAATGTTTTTCACTCTGAATGAGCCCCTGGGTATTCTTGTCACACTTTGTAGATGCCATATTTTAAATCCTCAAAAGTGTACCTAAAGAAATGCTTCTAATTATGTGAGATCATTTGAACTCAGAATATTACTTGTCAACATCTTAAAAATAATTGTGTGTTTTCTATAATCCCACTTGAAAAAGTGCTACATCATTGTTCTTACTGTAAAAGTTTATCATCTCAATAAGCTGCTCATTAATGTGTTGTTATGACTGCATTTAAACTACTGGCTTGATGACCACAATTTTATCATTGCCATCTTAGCTTTTCTTCATAGGTGGTCCCCTTCAATTATTTATTTTATTTGTTTTTATTTATATTTTTAATCAGCCCAATAACCAATCTTTTCTGGGTGAGTTACAAACAGTTAAAAGACTAAAATATCATGCAAACAGTTAAAAATATAAAATACAATACAAATACCGGTATTTAAAAAACACACAAAAAAACCCAATACAAAACCAACACCACAGCAATGGATAAAACAGCCATAAAATCTAGAACTAGGGCTCTAAAATGCCTGGGAGAAAAGAATGGTCTCTGCCTGGCCCCAAAAAGATAATGTAGGTGCCAGGTGAACCTCTTTGGGGAGGTCATTCTGTAAGTAGGGTGCCACAACTGAGAAGGCTCTCTCTCCTGTAGCCACCCATCTAGCTTCCTACAGCGGGGGCACCTGGAGGAGGGCCTCCAAAGATGACATAAGGGTCCAAGGTCTGGGAGGAGATGTTCCTTTAGATAACAACTCAGTTACAAACATTTTGCGGAGGATGAAGTTTACACTGAAATAGAAATGATTTTGAGAATAAGCACCCACAATGTTATGTGAGAGTTTAGGACTAAAGCCTAACTCGCTGTTCAACAAAGGAGACTGATATGCAGACTTGCATTTTAATCTTAAGGGATCAGAATCTAGGAAACATGTATGTGTTCCAGCTTCCAAATCATATGCCAATTCATCCAACATTGGAGCAAACTTCACTATCTGTTCACCAATCCAGTTTCCATTTTTTACCATGTAGTATTGTTGCACAACTATTAAATGCATATACTGTATCTCCACTTTGGAATATATCCTTGCAGTATCAGTTTCAGTCATGCAAAGATATACTTTCTACAACTTCTAAAAAGTGTCTGATTGGAGTCACTATATTTGACCTTTGCCTTCCAAGCATTCACAGGTAGAGAGGCTGGAGCCAGATGAACTCTAAGAAGCAAATGAAGGAAAACGGGATTGCTTTTTAAAAATAATAAGAAGAAAGAAAGAAATAAATTTAGATCTAGGGAGGATGCCCCATGCAGTATACTCAAGGACTACAATGCCAGTCTCCAAAGGTTTAATTCCTCTTCTACCCTTTCAAAGGAAGTTGATGGTGGATTCAGATGACACATGGGGAAGTATCGTATACTGCTGCTGAGCTCCTGCTCATTCCATTGTGCCAGGAGGACCTACCGCTCGCATTCCAGGAAGTGAGCACTTCGTAAAGGAACCCCAGAAACAAGCAGAGAAATGCTTGTTTCCGGATCGGGACAGGTCCAAAGAGATTCCTTCTGCTGAACTGCCGTGTTCTGGAAATGAGCGTTTCTGCTAGTTTCTGATTCCTATATGAAGTGCTAACTCCCTGTTGCTTTAGCAACACATCCCACTGGCATGCAGGCGGCATAGAATATTGCCCTAGGTTATTATAGGGCTATATAGATTTTGTTAAACCCATTCCATCTGTGTTTCATGGATGGTCAGGCATTTTTTGTTCCATCCTCTGCTCATTGATGGAAACAGATTTTTTTGTAGGATAATTTTGTTCTGCTTGCACTAATGCACACATGCGCAGATGCATTACGGTAATTTATGTGCATTAACACTAATGCAAATTTGCATAAATCTCCCCAAAAGTGGGGGGGGGAAAGGAAAAATCCACAACACCCTCACCACACATGTTCACACTTTAGCTTATGGGGGGAAATGCACATTTTTGGTCAATGTTTTTTTCCCCTTCATATTATTGTATGGCTACATTTGCATATAATTTCTGGAAAATAATAATAAAAAATGATCTGCAAGTGTGCAGAATCTGTGTGACTTGGAAAAAGCTGTGGTTCAGATTCATAGAAATCTGAACTCATTTGAATCTGTTGCAACATCCCTAGATTATTATAATTATGTTTTAAAAAAATGTTTGGATGAACGTGCCTTATGTGGAAACTCAGTGTTCTTATAAATGGTAAGGAGCACTATGCCATACATAGGTATCCTGGGCCACCAGTTTAGATGTCCAGGATTATATGACTACAATTTGTCACGTTGCTATAGATTTAGTTTACCTGTTAACATCTGAAACAATTCTGAGGCTCTAGATAGCTCAACCTAGATTTTAGTTTTCATAAAGGTTACTTACCTCTTTGTGTGTGTGTGAGAGAGGAGGGGAGATATTAATAAATTCCCATCAATAAAGACTAGGGAAATTAGTGCTCCTGCATAGGATGTATCAGTTGGGGAAGTAAGGACAATCTTTCAGAGACTTGCTCAACAGTAGAGGAAAGGGCTGTAGCACAGTGGTAGAAAAAATGCTTTGCAGCATATAGAAGATCCCTAGTATCTTCAGGTAAGTTAGGGAAAGCCTGGAAAGCCACCGCCAGTCAGTGTAGAAAATACTGTTTAGATAGACCAGTGATCTGACTTGGCAGATCTACCTACAATAGATCAAGGTAATTCTGTTCACCACTGAATGGACAACATCCTCTTTAGAAACCAGAGGAAAGTGCTGGGATATTTTCACATAACTTCTCTGAAAATTACTTCCACGAGGGGTATCCATTTTAGTATGTTGCACCAAGGATCAGGTCCCCACTGACCAGGGACCCTTTGTGCCTGTTGTGTAGGGTGGCTGGGAGGAGCAATGAAATCCTCCTCTTTGGCATACTGCCCAATTGTGTACGGCCTCGTAAGGATGGGGTAGAAATTTGTTCGGTTTTCATTTTAGTGCGAACATAGCTAATTTCGCACACACTTGAACCAAAATGCAAACCAAAACTTAGTTACCCTTATAAACCTGCACTTCTCCCAATTTTGCAATGGAGTTCTCCAATCAAAAAATGAATATGAAAATGTGTCTATTTGGGAAACATAAACACAAACATGTGTGTATTAATGAAAATGACATTAAAAGGCATTATATTAGGAAAACAGCTTGCAAAAATAGGTATATTAGGCAAAATTGTGTACAAAAATGCATGTAATTAGGAGAAATGCATACAAAAAGGAAAAGCTGAACTTAAGATTGGAAAAATGAGAAACGAAGAGAAACTGAAATTGAAAGATCTGCTCACTCACTGCCTGGCTTCACTGCAGTTCAGGCTTTGTCACTAGGAGCCATTTGATTGGGCCACTTGGCTTCAGGGGATGAGGCTTTGGGAGAGGACCAGAGGAAGAACCTTCTCCCTCTGGTCTTCTCCTGGGCCATAAACTAGGTGTGTAGCATGGCTTCAGCATTGCCAGCACCAACTTATGTGCCCAATCCTTCTCTGAGTTTAGCCCCCTTTATATTGCTATGGACAGAGGTCAGCTGCTGGTTAACGGGAGTGAGAAAGAATTTTACCCACATTCACAAATGATCTTAGCAATGCAGCATTTGTTGCCTACCTCATAGAAATAGTGTTTGTGTTAATTGCCTAATTCTATAACTTTGTCACAAGTTTTCACTGCAGGCACTGGAGGCATTGGGCCAGCTCCATAGCAGGTTAACCAGGATTTGGGCACCCAGTTCCCCACTGGGGGCTCCCCATAAGGGATCTTGGGGTGTCACTTCAAAACCCCAGCCCAGCTTGGGGGCTGGCATGCTTGCCATACAGCCAGGTGGAGGGACAGCCCCACATTATCAGAACTTGTCATGCTGGGCCCGAGATTGCTGCCAACCCCTCTCATCAACATTATCCCAGCACACAGATGAAGATGGTGGTATCAGCCAGCAGTTGGCTGCCTGATGATGGGCCCTTGCCTTATTCCATGCCAATAAAACTGATAAAAGTTGTGGGCATTTGTAACCCACTTCTGCCTATATGTATTCATTGTTCACACACCCAGTCCCTGCTCTGTGCAAACACAATGAAGATGGCTTGTGGCACCTAAAAGATTTCATAGATCATAGAGTTGGAAGGAACCTACAAAGCTATCGCGTCCAACCCCCTGCTCAATGCAGGAAACTAGAGGAGGGGTCTCCCATCCAAGTAATAACCAGGCCTGACCCTGCTTAGCTTTCCATGCTCAGAGAAGCTGAGCCAGCATAAGCCACAGGCCTGCATGAACATATTTATTTTACCGTGCCATAAGATTCTTTCTTTGTTGTTTTCTCAACATACTCTTCCTTGCAGGAGAAATAGAGCAGAATGTGTGAACAGTACAGAAGGAAAACATATCCTTTTGAATAACCTCTCTGGGAATATCTGTTCCCTTTTGCCTTTGTTGATGTGAACACAATCTTAGTTAAACTTAACAAGGCATTAACTGTTCCTATTTGGGGATCTCATTAGGATGAAGACTAAGAATTCTTAGGTGGGTGTTGTGCTGGACTTCCAGATTGTTGTGACATAAAAATCTGTGCTGTATTCCTCAATCCACAATGATGGTCTCAACAGCTAAATATCTTTAAATGCTGTTATCTTAAGCCTAATCAGTGGCTATGAAGCAAAAAACGCCCTTTAGTCACTGAAGCACATTTAAAAAAAAACTCAGCCAAGTTCAATTAAACATTCTGCTGACATATAATCCCATTGCTAAAGCCCCATCCTTGTGCTGGACTGGTATCAATACTGAAGTGCTGGCTCAAAGCCTTCATTTGATTTTGCAAAGAAAAGCCTCAATAACTTAAAGCTTTTGTGGGATTCTGAATGAACATACCAGCATATATCAAAAGGGAGCTTTTAGCAACTTCATATTGATCAAGGTTTAATAATGCCCTGTTATCTCATTATAAATGATAAGCTGGAATATGAATAGATTCAGTTGGAATATAAAATACACTAATTTTTCCCAACAAATTTTCATAATAACCAGGATTCATAGAGCAACTGTTTTTTAACTCTACATAATGGAAACACATTTCAGCAATCAGGGAATCAAGAAGGCATTGTTTCCTTTCTGGTTAATGTTTATAAGGAAAAATACTCACTCTTAGTGCACAAAAACACTCTTTCTCCCCACCAGAAGCTGATTTTTTCCCCAGCTTTAGTTCCTGTGCCGAGAGTCAATTCAAAGTGGAGGCATTATTTTTAGATTCAGTTTCTTTTCCCAAGGAAATGTAACACCAGGTACAAAGAAAGCTTTGTTTGTCCTGCTACGTTGTTCTTTTAAACAAGTAAACTTTAGAGAGATGGCCTTGAGAAAAATCAGCATCTGTAATTCAGACTGAAACAGTATGCTGTTCCCTTTTTGAAGAGGAGCACATGATCTGTACCAGCAGGAGGTGGCTTATATCACTGTAAACAATGCTTCTAATAGAATCATAGAATCATAGAAAAGTAGAGTTGGAAGGGGCCTACAAGGCCATCGAGTCCAACCCCCTGCTCAATGCAGGAATCCAGGTAGGTCAAAGCATCCCTGACAGATGGCTGTCCAGCTGCACCTTGAATGCCTCCAGAGTGGGAGAGCTCACCACCTCCCTAGGTAGAATCATAGAATCATAGAAAAGTAGAGTTGGAAGGGGCCTACTACAAGGCCATCGAGTCCAACCCCCTGCTCAATGCAGGAATCCAGGTCAAAGCATCCCTGACTACTATCTTTCTGCTTTAGTCCTCTTCTATAATGTAGAGAAGAATTATGGGGTCATACCTTACAGCGTTGTATATATTTCTAATCCTGACATAAAATAAGAATTTTTATACTGTTTTAATTATCATATTTTATTGTATTGTTTTAATTGTACATCGCCCTTACATGTACGGCTTACATGTGAAAACAGAGATGAGTGGTAAAATACTATAAGTGTATGTATCTTTGGACTACGGTATATTGAAACTTGAATCAGCTCCCACATACTAATTAATGATTTCTTACACTTTTTTGTTGGTACACAAAGTGTTGTGCTTGCATAACCATATTGCAAGGTAGATTGGGCTGAGAGAGACAATGTGACACACTAGGCTACTTTAGGAGTTCTGTGGCTTAGACTTCAAACCCCATGCACACATACCTGTGAAAAAGTCCCATTGAATTCAGTAGGACTTACTTCTGAGTAGACCTGCCTAGGATTGTGCAACATGGCTGTAATCCTCAGCACACTACTGAGTACATCCTATTGAATTCAATGGAGCCTACTTCTGAGTAAACAAGTGTAGGATTGCACCTGGTTCTTAAGGCATGAGCATACATCACCTCCTTGTTTTTCAGAATCAAATAAATTTGTTTCACTGGCACTGCTTCCATTGACGTTTTATACAGATTTTAAATTGAAGAAATTTAAAATCTGGTGGGAGAGGCATCTACCTTCTTAACGTAACATATATGTTCAGAGACTGAAATCCAAGAATATTTGTTGCTGAAGTCTATTTTGACTTTTATGCTGTCAAATTATTACAGCAATTTTATACTGTCAATTTTATACTGTAACTTGACAACATAAATGTCAGAATAGAAATCAGTGAGACACTATTATTATAGTGCTGTAGATATCCGTAACATTTTCTTCTTTTTATGATTGCTGTTATACCATTTATTAGCATAGGTCAAGCAGCATCTTTGCTTCTTACAAGTTCAAACGGCCACTTTATCTCAGGCAGCTAGACTATCAGAACAATGGATCACCCTATGTGAACTCAATTTCTAACTCACCCTTTCCAAGGCTGAGTTGAAGTAGATTGGAGGCACAATGTTTGCTGTCTCAAGTCTACAGAGGCAGCAGACTTCATCTGGTGAAGACACTTCAAATCATGTCCCTTTGACACTGTTTTCAGTGCTGCCGTACCTACTTTCCTCATTATGCAAGCAGTCACATACATTCTCTCTTTTTGGAAATTCACGTTATTGCTATTGATGACCACACTCATCCTCATACCGTTGTCAAAGGCAGGCTTCGTTATTCATTAAATGGAAGCTAGACAAAATAACTCTTAAAGGGTCTGCCTAGAGAAGCACACAGGATAAAGAAGGTTAGCCAGATGATAACTGAAGCAAAAAAATCCACACAGCCATTTGAAAATATTGCTTTGTAGTGAGAAGATGGAAGAGGGAACGGGAGTTTTATTAAATGCAGAGAAACAAATCTATAACAGGAAATTAAGTAAATCCAATACTGTCATTCTAGCTCAATAAATATATGCCATCATTATAAATAACATATGGAACATATGACTACCACTTTTCAGTATCAATGCAGACATATTATATATCTTTCTGTCTGTCCATCCAACCACCTTCCAAAAAGCAAAAAGGCTTCAACTAAATCCTTGATCTACCAGCAGGTCAAGATCTAAGCGCTCCCCACACACAACCCCCACTGTACACACACTTTCTGTTTTGTGTATCTAGCAGAGATGTTGAAGAGTCCTTGGTCTCGAGTCACGAGTCTTTGGACCTGAGTCTTCTTGAGTCTGAGTCCGAGGTCCAAAATGATGACTCACGAGTCACGACACGAGTCACGAGTCACTCCCAAAGCTGACTCCATGAGTCCCTATTAAAATCAATGGGGGTTTTTCCCAACAAAATAAGGCTACTTCAGATGTGTGGTTTAAATAAATTCTAGGCACAAGTGTGCCTTTTTATTTCAAAACTCTGCAACTGATTTTGGCAAGAACAGACCAGGCAGAAAACCCCAAAATAACCAGACAGGCCAGAGGAGGCAGGGAACCCCAAAGCAGGCAGGCAGAGGCCTTTGTCTTGGTCAATTCAATTGTTGAACTGGTCAAGAAGAGACCAGGCAGACAGAGGAGGCTGGGAACTCCAGACAGGCAGGCAGAGGCAGCCAAACCCAAAATGTCTGAAAGGTTGCATTATAGAAAAATGATTTTAAAAAATAAACTTGCTGTACTTCCTAAAACTTATCCATGTTGCATTTGAGGAACATGATTTTTTCTAAATATTTGGCCCCCATTCTGGAACGGTGAGATCGCATCACAATTCCACCCTCACTGAACACCCGTTCCGCTGGTGATGAACTTGCTGGAACCAGAAACACACTCAGAGCAGCCACACAGAGTAATCTCAGGTCCTTCTTTTGCCTCTCCCAAGTACGCAACACATCAATCAAAATAAATCTTAACACACTGTTGGGGCTGCACTCCTGGTAGCCGTCCATAGTGGCCGAGCAGCGGCACACCTCGCTTCCATGCGCTCTTCACCGCCAATCACGCCAATCCTCTCCACTCCTTCTGGCACAGCCCAGGGATGTTGAAGAGTCCTTGGTCTCGAGTCCCGAGTCGAGTCTCGAGTCCCATTAAAAATATTGGGACTCGAGTCCGAGTCAAGTCAGAGGGGGGACTCAGTCCGACTCACGAGTTGAGTCCTCGAGTCCGAGTCCCCATTCCTGGTATCTAGCAGAGATTTGGCCATGGAATGCATCACTTCTTGTATAATGCATAGCAACTAACTCACTGTTTGTGGTCAAGCAGTAGTAGGAATGGTCAACTGGGATGGTTATTCCAACCATGATAGCATGATTCAATGTTCCTGAACCAGGAAAAAGAACAAATGCCATAGCCAAAGGCATCATAGCACCCTGGTTCTAAAGAACTACCTCTTCTAACAGAAACCTGCCCAGCAGCTGAAATCGTTTTCAGAGGCCCTTATCCAGGCCTTTGAAGATTAGGTGGGTGGCTACCAGGGGAGGGGACGTTCCTGCCTGTGAAATTCCCTCCCATGGGAAATCTACCTGGCACCTACTTTACTATCTATCAGGGCATGGGTGAGCAGAAGATAGATCAGGATCTACTGGTATATCTCTAGCTGATTTGCAGTAGAGTGGCATTTCTGATTCCTAACTGTTTAATAATTTGCAATGATGAACCCCCCCCCCCCCGCCTCACCAAATTAGGCTGATGAAACTAAGAAAGTTTGTGGGGGAGGATTTTTGTGTGCGTGAAAGGGCTGTGAGCTTACTTCTGCTATTGAAAACAAATTCCTGGGCTTAGCATGTGCTCAGAATGCCCATTCCTGCACAGTGATGACACTCAGAGTATCACTATACAGGATAGGTTTGCTAATTTCTCAAGTTTTCCCATTCTTACAACACTTAGCAAAGTTAGCTAATAAACGTCTATAGAATACATATAAAATGTAACTTCAATAGCAATATCAAATGTTATTAGTTTTCAGGATTTAATGACTCAGCCCTAGTGCCATGTGCTCTTAAAAACACAAATCAACATTCCAATTCACTAAAATGCTTTATTTATTTATTTATTTAATTATTACATTATTGAATCGCCCATCTGGCCGGCCACCTGGCCACCCTGGGCGATGTACAATTAAAACAATACAATAAAACATGATAATTAAAACAGTATAAAAATTCTTTTAAAATCCTAACCCACCCCATATTCCTGCCTGAAATACCATGTTTTTAATGCGCGGCAGAAGCTCATCATGGAGGGGGCATGGCGAAGGTCACTGGGGAGGGAAGTTCCATAACTTGGGGGCTGCCACAGAAAAGGCCCTCTTCTTAGTCCCCAGCAGCCTGGCTGCTCTGGCTGATGGGACAAGGAGAAGGCTGTCTGTGGCAGATCTTGTCGAGCGGCCTACTTGATGTTGCTGGAGGCGCTCCTTGAGATAAACTGGGCTGGCGCCGTATAGGGTTTTAAGGGTCAAAACCAACACCTTGAATTCAGCTCGGCAAGCAACTGGTAGCCAGTGCAACTCCTTAAGCACTGGCGTGATGTGATCACGCTGGCAGCTGCCCTTAACTAGGCGAGCCACCGCGTTCTGTACCAGCTGTAACTTCCGAACTGTCTTCCAGGGTAACCCCACGTAGAGAGCATTACAGTAGTCTAGGCAAGAGGAGACCAAGGCATGAACCACTGATGGGAGCAGATGATTAGGAAGGTAGGGGCGCAGCTGCCATATCAGATGGATACAGCGCTGCCTGGCTCACAGCTGACACCTGAGCCTCCATGGACAGCTGGGAGTCTAGAATGACCCCCAAGCTGTGGACCTGGTCCTTCAGGGGTAGATGTACCCCATTCAGCACCAGGTCAACATCCCCTAACCTAGAATATCTAGAATATCAAGTTGTTTTTTCTTTATAGTTTTGCTGGCACTTTCTCATACATAATGTGCATATGTTACACATTCTAAAATTATATTTTTCTATCTGTCAGGTCAACCATCCAAGCCTTATGGAAGCTTTTAAAGAGATATTTTGAAGGGAAAAATAGCATCGCAGTGAAATCAAACAAGTCCGTTGGTTGTTCATAGTCTTGCAATTGTATTTGGAATATACCTCTGTGCAGAGATTAATATATTCTACTGTGTGTTGGGATATTTACTTTGGTTGCTGGAACTTTGATGTAAATAAATTTATTCCACCAATTTAAAATAAACCAGTTAGGCTGCAATTCTATACCTACTTTCCTGGGAATAAGCCCCATCGAACTCAATGGGATTTCTGTTTGAGTAGACATGCCTAGGATTGCATGGTAAATACCAATCTGATCACAGTAAAGAGAATACTGTTGGTTGTCCTGAATATTGTTTGGGGCATTGATGTGTTTCCCCACTACAATTCATTAAGACACAGTCAGCATTTTGGATGGTTTGGTGATACTCTATCACAGCTGGCAACAGATAAGCAGGGATATATTGTTCCATTCACTTTTACAAGTTGTATTTCTGCAGCAGAAGAAACATATATTATATAGTGTCAGAACTGAGGCCAGAATACTGATGGGATTAGGGATATGCAAAACCTGTCCTTTTATTTTAGAATGGTCCAAAATTTATCAGAAAATAATTTTGTAATATATTTTCTGAGTATTTTCTTTTTGGGACTGCCCCTGAACTGTTGGAAGATTTCAGACTCTCCCCACGAGAATATTTGGCAAAATGTCCCCCCACCCCATTTTGCTACCCATGAATAGGATAGACAACTGTAGATTGTTTAAGATTATTTTAATATTGTTGAAGGAAACATTTGGCTTGCCTTCCAGTCCTCCTCTTAGCCCATTTCTTGCTTCATCCATCAGCATGAACTAGCAATATAGTTTGACTGACAAGTGAGCTGGAATTTTTCAGAAGAAAAAAATCTTTTTCACATACCCGCTCCCAACTATTGGAGATTTTTGCTTCCTCCCCAGATAATATTCAGCAAAATCCCCTCTCCCATTTTGCTTTGCCTTCCCGTTCTCTCAGATATCCTCAGAAAGTCTGTGGAATGTCTTGGATGTGCTTGTTTTTCCAAACACATACTGGGCTTGTGAGGATTCTTCATTTTTCCATATGAAAAAAAGCATTTGCACAAACTGATGCACATTATAGCAGTGGGCTAGCACAAATTCATGCACAATATTGCTTGCTGGTAATGTCAAAATGTCTATTCCATTTTTACACCTTGTCTTGATGCATGAGCACATGTGAAATTTGAGAAGGAGACAACAGCAAAGTAGGATCTGCAAGGGCATAGCCGTAGGCTATCCTGGTGTTATAATTGGATACTGTCAGAGTTGGCATCCCTAATACTAGTTGTGCCCACCCCACGCTACCCCAAGAGGTGCTAGGATCTTTTGCTGGAGTCTAACGTGCATTGCTTGTGATGTAGGTTCCCTACTTATTTCTATACTAAAACAGATAGACACACTCAGAAGATACAAAAATACTTTGATTATATGAAGAATAGAACAGATACAGATCCCTTAATGTAGTCTCTTATGATCACGATACAAGCATTAAATGGCAAAGCAGCAATTCACCATTCATACTCTATAATTCTAAGAGATAGAAGACCATAACCTATACTTGCATACTGTGTGGACACTCACTAAGGCTGCAATTCCCAGCATGCCCCAGCCAGCTATGCTAATATAAACAGTTTAAGTTGATTCATAAGAAGCTGTGTGTGTTCTTAGTGGAAAGCAAAAAAGACTCTGAATCAGTCTGATTACAACTGGCTGGGGCATGCTGGGAGTTGTAGGCCTTTTTTGTGTGGTCTAAACTTACATAGGATTGCACCCATAGTTGAGTATACACAAAATATGCAAGTATATCAACTTAACTTTATTTTTGAGCATTTAAATTTCATGACATTCTTGTGTTGTAATTGAGATTCAAAGTCTTCTCTGCTTTCCACTAAGAACAGACACAGCTTCTTATGACTCGATTTAAACTGTTTATTTTAGCATAGCTGGCTAGGACATGCTGGGAGTTGTAGGTCTTTTTTCTGTCTAATATTGCATAGGATTACACCTTTTACCTCCTTATAAACCATTTTGTTTTATCTTCTTGAGCAACAATCAGAATGTCTTTTAATAAGGCATAGAAAAAGATACTGTTTTCATTTTTTCATTTAGAAGTTCAAGTTACTTTATATAGTTAAGAATAAACTTTGTTTAAAATAATTGCTGAAGACAGATTATAAAAAAGGCTAGCACAAAAGCAGACTTACATTTCATATAGCACTTAAACAAACCTTGGCTGTATAGGCCAGCTGAGAAGAAAACACACAAGGGAGACTGGGAGAGCGAGGCAGTAGTAAGTTCAATATACTCCCTATCTAGCTACAGTAATGAGGTAACATTTTGTTAAAAAAGAAAATACATCAAAAGCTCAGTTTTTCTACCTCTCTTGTGAACCTTTGACAAAAAATATGAAGAAGGAGATCATGCTCCTCTCTTAAACACTCAAGACAAAATTCATGCCATTCAGAGATAGAGTAGTAACTGCACAAAAGATCCCCCCCCCAACCAAACTTCAAACTGTAAAAGTAAAATGGACTCTTACATAACTTTAATTTCCTTACAGAGCAATAGACTGACCAACTGAAATTTTATAATGGTGAGGAGCCTTTTGCTTCCATTTCTGGCAGTGGTTAGAAAGGAGTTGTTAAGGAGTGAATTGCCTCTCCTCACCAGGCTCAATTCTTTTCAGAAAGCAAGGGAGCTGCAGCATCCTCTGGCCCAATCAATACTCATGTCACAACAACCCAGCTCTGGCTTCCAACTCTGGTTGTCTCTCCCATGACAAGCCACAATTCCTGGTTCACACATCACACTAAATCAACCCAGGAATGGAGCATCCCTGGGTTGTTTAGTCACTCCTGCTTACAGCAGGAGCAATAGCCCAGCATGCACTAGAACAGTGTTCTCCAACCTTTGGTCCCCAGATGTTTTTGGCCTACAACTCCCAGCATGCCCCAGCCAGCTAAAGCATCTGGGGACCCAAGGTTGGAGAACACTGCACTAGAACACTGCTGTGTTCACAATAACCCTGGATAGAGTTGTGCATAAATGACCTCTTGAAATCCTCTACCCTGTTTGTGGGCAGAGAAACTGGGAGGAGAATTTTACCAAAATTTTCCAGGGGAGGAGAAATTCTCCAGTGGTTTCTCACAGGTAGGGCTCACCATTGGCAGGAGTTGTCACTCAACTTCTTTCTCTTTTTTTTTCCCCTTAAGGATTTTTGGATTCTTGCACTGATATGGCAAGTGTCAACAGCCTCAACTGTGTTGGAAGCAAAACTGTGTTTTGCTTCTTCCGTAGTGTTGAGCCAAAATCTGGCTTCCAATTTGCACGGGTAAAGGAGAAGTGCGGGATTAACTAGGGCCGGCCAATAGGCCAGAGGAGCGCATCAGGGCGAAAACATCCCAAACTCGAGGGTGGCGCAGTGCCTCGCCACCCTCGAATTCCACACACGAAGTGCTGGGGGATCTACCCCGAGCCACCGCCCCCGGCGCCGCCTGACAACCGAGGAGGGTGACCAGTGCAGACCCCAAAGGCTCCCGGAACTCCCAGCAATGGAGCCACAGGGCATCGGCATTGGTGGGGCCCGGGTTCTTGCCAATCACCTTCAAAGATGCCATGGGATGCACACCGAAACCCTAACCCCCACTACCTATTCACCAGCACTTACCGCTTAACCTAAAACCAATGTGACCAAATTCAACTGGTAACCCAAAACAAGAAAACCACCACCGGATCCACAGTATGGAGTAGGCGAAACGCGTACACTGCCCCGAGCCAATTAGGACAATGAACCAAAATTCCTACTCGGCCCCTGTAAAAGGCGACCAGAGGAGCTCACACTGCTTCAATGGGCGTGGAGGGAGGGAGCTGCAAGAAAAGAGGCTTTGGGTGGGATCACCTGTGCCTAAATATAGCCTCAGTGCCCCACCCTTTGAGCCAATCCTCAGGGGACAAGCAATTTGCCCCGGACCCTGATAGGGAGGTGAAATCACCTCATCTCTGCCTCGTCCTCCACTCCCCCTCCCGCGCAAACTCTCCCCCCCCCCACAGAAGCGTGGGGGGGGGGAAAGGTAATTCTTGAAAGTTTTCTTCCCCCATGAAAGAAACTTCCATTTTTCTGCCTCATACTCAGGGTGTTTAATATGTATTTTTGTAGTGTTTTTCAGCTTACCTAAGCACTGTGAGGTGGCTGAGGGTGCTGTGTTGTTGTTGTTGTTGTCGTCGTCTTTCTATTACACATCTCTCAATTGCTCTGCAGCCTCTCAGGCTGCCTGCACTTCCTGAGCTGAAAAAGTCCTATGAGAGAACTTACCTCATGCTGTCTTCTCCTGGGCTTTAACTGAAGTGCAGAAAGCCGATGAAGCTCCAGCCTGAGAGATGATTGTACAAAGACAGGACACTCGCACACTCTCCTTGGCCACTTCATAAGTAAAGTAAGCACAAGAACCCTGAACCCAGTGCATGAGAATTGCTGTGAAATTCTCTTCTCCTTTCAATTTCTTTTTTGACAGCCATTTATTTTCTATCAGATTGAATGAGAACAGTTGGGGGGGGGGGGAACAGGAAATAATTTTTTGGCACAGCACTCGTTTAAAGAACCCTGGGTGGTTCTGTGCAAACTGAGACATCTTCTTCCTAATGGTTTGTACAAGATCCCGTCCATAGAAATAAACATAGCACATGAAAAAGGACTGTAGCTTTAATGTAACTGAGGTAGAAATAGTGCAACACCATTTCAGATTTGAGTGGGTGTAATGGGAAGAGATTTATTTTGTATGGGGGTGTGGGCAGGGCAGAGGCAAGGTTATCAGTAATGTTTTAAGGCCTGCTCTTGGATATAATCAAAATTAAATTGGAATAAAGCAGTATGTTTTAAAAGCATTTGTTATATTGATGTTTTATATGTCATATAATAACTATAACAATGTTATCGACACAGGTTTGTGGTTCTGGTATTTATTTATTTATTTATTTATTATTTACATTTATGTATCGCCCATCTGGCCGGCAACCGGCCACCCTGGGCGATGTACATATGCATATCTAGTACATATGCCAGTTTAAGAATCAGAATCAGTGAGTTGTCCAGAAAGGTATGCCTGAAGAATGAAGCATGGGAAAGGGTTGCCACCCCCTTTCCTATGTTTTCTGAATATATGAATATGCCTTATTTGGGGAAACACCGTTGGCTCATCCCAATGGTGGCCTTACCTTGCTTGATATTGTAATCTTTGTCCTGGAAGAGAGAGAAAAAGGCCTGATTGATACCCTGAAGAAAGAACTCTCCTTCGAAAAACAACCTAGGCTACCCTTCTGGTTTGTGCTACTTTTCAGGTCAATGAATGCCAAACATTTGTCTGGAGGGAGGGGAATGAATAATTAACTATAATATTTCCATTCTCAACTGTGTGTCATTTTTCTCCAAAATACATTAAAAAAAATCATTTCCCTCAGAATTATCTTTGCTTGATTACACTTGAAGGGCTCTGCCTTAAATTTGCTTTATATCTGTAATCTGCTTATCACAGTTTGATTGTGCTAGTGGTGCCATGTGGCTGTCTTGTTCAAATTAAAACATTCCTCTGAGGAATTTGCAGCCTCGGAAACTTTCCAGGCACACACGAAGAGTACAGCGTGTTTATCACCAGGGACAGGGAAGGCAGAATAAATTACAGGTATTTCATTTTTTTGAAGTGTATATAAAAGGGCATGGCAACTGTGAGCCCATAAATTAAAGTTCCCTTTCTCTTCAGAGAACATGCCTCTCCATTACCTCATAGTGACTGATTTTTATACTTGAAAACCTCTTCTGACCTTTTCTCATCAAAGATGCTTCCCAAGCAGAGCAATCCTATGGCCCCTAGACGGCGTCTAGACGGCCACAGGATTTTTCAGCGTCCCAGCCCTGAGGCAAAGAGTTCTGATCTCGGAGCTGGGATTCCATCCTCCCCCTTGCCGCTGGCGTGGAAAGAACTGCACTGTCTGCATTTGCGAAGTCATAACAGCGAGCTTGGAGAAGGGGTGAAGAGGGCATTCCAGGGGGAGGGGGAGGGGGAGGGGGAGACCAGGTCCACCGTGCTACGATATATCCTGGTGGGGCTCCAGCCTCCTTCCCTTCCTGTCTGAAGCACCTCCGCTGGATTGCTGAAATTGGCCGTCCAGCTGATTTGCAGGGCAGGAGGACCGCGGAGGCAATCGTCTCCTCCACATTCCTCTCAGCCTCCGTAGGATGCCCATGATCCTCTGAGTTTGGAGGCTTATGGGCATCCCCATGGGATTGCGCCCTAAGGGTGCCATCCTATGCATGTCTGGATAGAAAAAGGTCCGACAGCTCCCAGTATTCCCCAGGACTTTTTTTTTCTGTGTAAACATGCATAGGATTGCGCCCTAAGGTACTTTTAGGCCCAATCCTAAAACTTGCTGTGTCTTCCCAACATTTATGATTCGACATGTCAGCCCCGATCCAGAGGCATCAATGTGCAAATGACGGCATGGGAGCCCCTTGGTTTTGACATCAGCAGATTCCCATGCCAAATCCAAAGGTATTTTCAAAATTCCTGCTGGAGCCCTGTCAGAAAGCTGATCTATTCTACTCATTCAGAAGAACCATGTGCTCCATTCTTTGCCGGATTGTACAATTGCAGGTAAATTGTTTCAGGGCAAAGCTAAAGCCATCAAAGGAAGAGGAAGCAGCAGTCAGGCTCCCTCCATCATTCCTGGATACAGTTCCAGCTGAGGGCCTCCTCCCTCTCGCTAACAACTGCAACTACTGAGGCCATCAGGAGGGAGAGGAACCGAGATGGATGAATCTGTCCAGTGCCACTCAGTTTCTCATTTTTTCAACTTTAAGTTCATTCTGTCCAGTTTCCACATCAGTTGGCAATCCCCCCCAAAAAACCTATTTTGTGTTCATGTCTCCTAGTCCTAATATACACATTTTTGTATGCACTTTTCCAAATATATGCATTTCCCCAAGTGATTTCCCCTAATAAAAGGTGTTTTGGGCACTCTTTCCCCTAATATACCCATTTTGTGCACATTTTCCCTATCACACACATTTTCCTGCCCATTTGTTGTTTTGTAAACTGCATTGCAGAATTTGGAAAAGAGTGAATGTCTCCATATAACTGCGTTCTGCTTTGTGTGCAGGTTCAGGAAGTGCAAATTTGGTAAGTTCACATTAAAACTGCTTAGATCGAGTTCTCTGACCTACTAAACTTTGTAACTCAGAGTTGAACATGTTACCTTTAATAGGTAGCATGAAGCAATAGCAAAAGGTCAAAGCCCCCTTACCTTCCCCATTAGGGTTTTAATTTGGGTTGTATGGCTGGACTTCACTTTTGAATAAGAAAAAGAAAAGAAAAAAGATATAGTAGCATTCTATGTATTAAAAGTCCTAATAAATCTAATAAAGTCCAAGAAAAAAATCTACGCTAGCGCAAAGGCTGAGGTCCAAAGAAGAACAAGAGAACTTAAGAACACTTGGTGGAAAAAGAAAGCTGAAGAAATTCAACAACTTGCAGAATCTCATGATGCACGGGGCTTTTTTAAGGCCACAAGGGCCATTTATGGACCAAAAACCTATGGTACAAACCCTTTACAATCAAAAGATGACACCAAACTCTTAAAAGACAAAGAGTCTATTGCACTGCGTTGGAAAGAGCATTATTATGATCTTTTAAATCGTAAATCTAAGGTGGATAATGAGATTTTTGCGCAAATCCCGCAAAAACAAATTAGAGAGGAACTTGCAATACTCCCCACTTTGGATGAAGTTATAAAAGCCATTAATCAAATGAGGAATAATAAAGCTAGTGGACCAGATGGGATTCCTGCTGAAATCTTTAAAGAAGGGGGCCCCGAACTTCTACAACATCTTCATAAACTCATCGACAAAATCTGGATAAGAGAAGAGATCCCAGAAGACTTCAGGGATGCCATAATTATCACCCTCTTTAAGAAGGGTGATAGAACAGACTGTGGAAACTATCGGGGCATTTCTCTCTTAGCTACCGCAGGTAAAATATTTGCTAGGATTCTCGCAAACCGTCTTCTATCTATTTCAGAAGAGATCCTCCCTGAAACTCAATATGGTTTCCGCCCCTCTAGAGGGACAGTAGACATGATTGTTACTGCACGTCAGCTCCAAGAAAAATGCCGGGAGCAATTTCAACCCCTTTATATGGCATTTATCGATTTGGCTAAGGCCTTTGATACTGTAGACCGTACAGCTCTCTGGACTATCCTTATGAAAATTGGATGCCCCAATAAATTTGTGAATATCTTGTGACTTCTCCATGACAACATGACAGCAACGGTTTTGGACAACAACAGCTCTCATAGTGCTCCATTTAAAGTGGGATCAGGTGTTAAACAGGGATGTGTTATCGCCCCAACATTATTTGCTATTTTCATCGCCATGATTTTACATCTTGTCGAGGGGAAACTTCCCACTGGTGTGGGAATTATATACCGAACAGATGGAAAGCTTTTTAATCCCAGCAGGCTGAAAGCAAAAAGTAAGGTAATTACAACCTCCGTTGTGGAACTTCAGTATGCTGATGATAATGTGGTCTCCGCACATTCAGAGGATGATCTCCAAACTATCCTAAATGCTTTTGCAGAAGCATACAAAAAACTTGGTCTCTCACTTAACATCAAAAAAACCAAAGTGCTTCATCAGCAAGTGCTAAGCTAACCCTTTGGTGATGCCATCTATCCAGCTTGGCGGGACAATACTGGAGAATGTCGATCATTATCTCTATCTTGGCAGCTATCTTTCTGTTACAGCTAACATCGACAGTGAAATCCAGCATCGTCTGAGCTCTGCAAGTGCCGCGTTTTCTCGAATGAAACACAGAGTGTTCGAGGATCGGGATATTTGTAAGAAGACCAAAACACTGGTTTATGAAGCCATCGTATTACCAACTTTATTGTATGCCTGCGAAACATGGACTATCTATAAACGTCACCTCCAACTCCTTGAAAGGTTTCATCAACGTTGCCTCCGGAAAATCCTGCGAATTACTTGGAAAGATAGGCGAACAAATGTCAGTGGAAGAAGCAAAGACTACTAGCGTTGAAAAAATGATCCTTCAACGCCAACTTCAGTGGACCGGTCATATTGTTCTAATGCCTGACTGCCGTCTCCCAAAGCAGTTACTTTATTCCCAAGTCAAGGATGGAAAGCGGAATATCGGTGGTCAATATAAGAGGTTTAAAGATGTTCATATCTAAAAAAATGCAATATAAACATCGAAAACTGGGAAGCTCTGGCCCATGAACGATCTAAATGGAGGTTGGCCTTTCACAAAGGTTCCATGGACTTTGAAGAAGCCCGAGTGCAAGGTGAAAGGGAGAAACGTGCTAAGCGAAAAGCACGTCAAACGAATCCTTTACAGGACCATCTTCCATCTGGTAACCTGTGTCCTCACTGTGGGAAGCTGTGTGGATCTAGAATTGGCCTCCACAGTCACTTACGGACCCATCGCTAGAGTCTACACATTCTTCTTTAGAATTTCCTCCTTTTATCCTGGAAGACAATCTTACTCGGTCAAGAGTGATCGCCTGATGATGATGATGATGATGATGATGATGATGATGATGATGATTAAAAGTCCTAATAATTTCTCAAATTTCTGGCAGAGTTGTGTACTTTATAACATTGTTTTGGAATAATGCTATGATTTTGCTGCTGTTGTTGGTGTTTTTATGTTGGTTGCTGTTATAGTGATGTATTCAAGGGTGGGGGTGCTGCCCAGCCTTATTTCCGCCGCCGCTCCCACTTGCCTTGATTTTTGCCTTGATTTTTTCAAGCGGCCCGAAGAAAAAGGTAAGGCCTCGGCAGGGGCATGAGCGGGGCCATGTAAAGGCTTGTTCTGCCCCGCCAAGGCTTCATAGTACAACTCTAGCTGTACAGCTGCTTTGAGTCCCAAAGCTGAGGGCTTATGTTAATAACCTAAACCCTTTGAACTGAATGATTTCAGTTGGTAGGCAGAGCTACAGCTCCCAGGTGGTAGGACTCCTTTGCCTTGAACGGCACAGGGGCATGACAATTAGAAATCTAGCCGGTGCTGGTTTTCCAATCCTGCAGATCAGTGGTGGGGAATGTATGGTCCCGCAAATGTTGTTGGACTATATTTCCCATCATCCCTGACCATTGGACATGCTGACTAGGACTGATGGAAGTTGGAGTCCAACAACACCTGGAGAACCACATGTTCCCCATCACTGCACTACAGCAAAACTATGCACTGCAGCAGCCACTTAGAAGGTCTTGAAAAGGTGGCATTGTCCGGATTTGTATTGAGCATAACATCGATCCTTTCTGCAACACTTCCTGGGTGTTCTGTTAAACAAACATACAGGAGATTTGCATCTCAAGCTAATGCCCTTCTGAAAATCAGGAAGGTTTACTTTTCATAGATGGCTACTGCTCTAGCCTTTTTTCTTCTTGCTGTGTTACCCTTAATTGCTTCCCTATATGTAACAGTAAGTGGAGATTTTGGTTCTATTTTTTCCCTATGTGGGATAGTTTGTTGTTGGACACAGTTTGCATTATGTGTTGATCCCAGAAAATCTCCTATTAGAAAGAGCAAAAGGCACATCTTCCATTAGGAACAGCAAAAGGCACAGCAGTGAATATTTTAACTGAGCAGCATCAGAAATCTTTTCGGCAAGGAATATTGAGAAAAGCCAATTTAGCCCCCAAAAGTACTGTTGACAAAGCCCTCAACACTACATGTAGCTCTTCTTGAAGCAAAGTATAATGCATTATCTTCTTTAAAAGTGAGACATGATCATTTATCATGCATAAAGCTCTCCTACTGAAATTTTCCAGAACCATTGAAATGAAAAGCCTTGCTCTTAAAAAGGCTATGATCAGATCATAACCATCCCTAACAATGACATACTTTAGGCTCAATAATCCTCAGTGAAGATATCACAGCAAAATGTGCAAGGTTGGTACATGGGCACAATAACCTTCTCTTGCTAAAATTTTGGCTCAGAATTAGGACAGAAATAATGAAAATTTGATATGATGTCTCAGTGGTACCAGATTCATAGAAATCTTGATACTACAATGGCAGGCTGCCACAGATCTAAGATCTGAAATAGGGCTGATGTAAAAATAAAAATACAGACAGATTCAAAGTCCAGTTATGCAACATCATTTATATCTTTATGTGCCGATATTTCAGAAAGCAGCTATAACAAATCTGAGGGCATATGATGGGGCATTTATGTCAGTTGTTTTATCAGGCCCAGTATCTTATTATCACTGTTTTTTAGCTGTTTTAAATTGTTTTTAAATTTTGTATGTTGAAGATTTTAAATTAAGTTTTTATTATCTTGTATTTGTGGCTTATAATTTTGGCGAACCAGCTAGAGAGCTTTGGCTACTGGGTGGTATAGAAATGAAATAATAATAATAATAATAATAATAATAATAATAATAATAATAATAATAATAATACACCTTCTTGGTCAGAGAAATACTATGGCCCTATACAGTGTCTAGGGAGCCATAGGATTCTTTGGATTCCCAGGTCCGAGGTCAGGAAAAAACTCTGACCTCTGAGCTGGGGATCTGTGCTTGGATCCCCTTCCCCACATCACACACCAGCTGCTTCTCTAAGGTCATAAGAGCATCCTCAGAGAAGTGGTAAAGGGGGCATTCCCGGGGGTGGGAAGGGGAGGAGACTGGACATGCCAGGATATGATGTATCCTGGTGGCGCTCCAGCCTCCTTCACTCCCCATCTGAAGCACCACAGCTAGACGGCTGGAATCGGCTGTCTAGCTAACTTGCAGTGTGGGAGGAGTGGGGAGGTGAAGATCGCCTCCATGCTCCTCCCACCCTGCCTAGGATGCCTGTAATCCTCTGAGTTTGGAAGTTTATGAGCATCCTCACTGGATTGTGCCCTAACTATATTGGTTTTTAATTGAAATTGAAAAGATAGAAATAAAAGGCAGAGTAAGTGAGCTTTGTCACTAAGGCAGGGGGTTTATTTGCTTTACAACATATGTTTGCTAATTTTATCTGAAACCCTGCCAACTTTCTGTTTAGTCTGCTATTGAGGTCAAGCACTCTGTATGTGTAAACATTATAATTACCTATTTTGCCTTGATTTTGATTTTATTAGCAGTATCAGTCTCCAAGGAGCCCTAAATGTCAGCAGTCAGTGATGCCTAATTATAGTGGGTCTCCATGGGATTAAAACAAACAGATGCCATTGAACACGTATGCCAGTGATCAGGAGAAAATAGTGCTGCTATTAAAGATGTAGCCACTTAAATCCCACATGAATTTGCTTCAGAGAGACTATGCAACTACTAGACTTCTGGAGGAAAATATTGACTTGTTTGGCCCTTAACATTTCCATTTTATTATATCACATTAGGCCAAAAGTATTTGCCCAGTGACTATTATGATAGTGCTATGTGAATGCTCTGGTTGTTTTCAGATAATTGCAGGTACATAAAGCAAGTAATTGAAGGGCAAAGTCTAACGATTCAGTTCAAACTATATTCAAGCTAATATCCCATTTATCGCAAGCACCTAGGCCCATCACTCTGCTACTGATACTATAAGAGGGAATCATGTATAAGGTTGTACATTATTATGACATTTCATGTTCCAATAACTTATAAACAAACTCAATTTTTTCCATAAACCTTTCTAGAGAATGTCTTTCTTTAGTGCTGTTAGGCTGAAATCTTATACCCACCTACCTGGGAGTAAGTCCCATTGAACTCAGTGAGGCTTACTTTTGTGTGGAAGTAACAAAGCATGGGATTGCACTGTTATATTATGTGAGCTTGAGCCACTGTTCAAGTGTTGCCTAAATAATACTGTTGGAGAAATAGGCCCAGGGCATGTACAGAGAGCTCCTGCCTTTCACGTGTCAACAGGCCCAGGTATATAGAATGCATGGTAAAGCAAAAAGCCTAATTTTAAAAACAGGCAATTCAGTGCCTCACACACACACACACACACACACACACACACACCTCTGCCTGCCTGCCTGCCTGCCTGCCTGCCTGCCTGCGAAAGTGCTATCAGTTGGCCGCACACCCAGACTAAGTTCCCCAAAGGAATGTCTGGTCTGTGTAAAGTAACCCTGAAGAAGAAGATACTTTGGAGAAGATACTTTGGAAGAGAACAATAGACCTTTCATGTTTTGCCTGCTGGTCTGCAGAAGGCAGGCAGAAGGGCAGAATGGGGCTCTTAAAATCCATAATAATAATGACCCAGTCAAGCCAGAACACCTAGGATGCTATGAGAAAGGCATTGTCCATTCACATAGGCCACACAAAAGCTCAGTGACAGAGCACCTGCCTTGCATACAAAAGTTCCCAGATTCACCTGCCTCCAGCAAAGGGTCCCAGTTTCAAGTCTGAAACCCCAAAAGATCAGTGTGACCTGGCATGATGACAGAAGTCTGAGTTAAAAAGCTGCACAGAAGACCCAATCCATGCATGTTTAGACAGACAGAAAGGTCCTGCAAGATCCCAGCATTCCCTGGCCAGCAAGAGTGACATTAGGGAACAATCCACACACAGGCCAAAGACCCCAAAGATCCCTGAAAGACCACCCTGCTGTCCATAGGCATTTGTTAAGGTAAAAGTCCTGAAGCCCCATGAATTCCGTTGCACCCCCAGTTAATTGACCTAGATTCTGCCCGCATACAATTTTCCACTACACCTGCTTTGTTTATCTGCTTTTGTTGTTCCAGACAAAGAACCTTGTTGACGGCCTGCTTTGATTGTATTGTATTCTTTGTTCTGAATTATATGCTTAGCCGCCATATTTTCGCCTTAGCTGGTATCTAGTCTCAAAAGCCCATTTCTGGGTGCCAAATCCCAAAATACAAGCGAGAGAAGAGTCCCTTTGATTGATAAGATGTACCAAGAGTGGCAGGCCTGATATCTTGGGTGACCTGAGAGGTCATGAGAAACCACGTCTTAGCCAAAGAAGATGGTCAGGTGGCCCTCTATCTAACTAGAGATTAAAACTTGCCATATTCAGAGAAACACATCTGATTGGTTGTCGTCATATACGGAGAATTGTATCTAATTGGTTGGCACGGTTTAATTACTGTATCTGATTCGCTGAAAGTAAGCCCACCCATGATTGTAAAATGTATAAGAATGCTTGCCTGGCCCATTGATCCTTGTCCAGCTTTGATTTGGGCACATGTGCCCCAGCTGGTCCTTTTGCGCAGAAATAAAACTTTGAAAAACTCACTGCTGGGTTGTGCTGCTTCCCTTTCTCTGAGCAATTGAGTTCTTTAAGGAGAGGACTCATAGAGCATTTTTGTAACCTCTTGTAACTCTACAGTCATATGATGTTTACTGCGGTTGGCCACACAGATACTATGTGCTTCAACTGTGGAGGCTTTCCAAATACAGAGGAAACTAGCGGACAGTATTCTGGAAGAAACATGATGAAATCCAAAACATTAGCCACAGGTTTTTCATGGTGCCACCACTAACAAAAGTGTACAATAAGGTTATAGAAAAGATATTGCCCATCTAATAAAAGTAATAATAATTCTGTTCACTGTTCAGCATCCCTCAAATAGGAAATGTATTTGCATAACTCTAGTTTCTCTACATCTTCAAAAACATGCTGCCTAGTCCAGGATTTTACTTTAAAAGCTTTAGTTCAGTGCAATTAACCTTGTGCTAAAATAATACAATTAATTTCACCAGAATAAGTGAAATATTGGTGAACATCTTATAATGGGATTCCAGGGTTTTTTGCCCTAAGTTCAAGAATTCTTCTTTCTTACACTCAGTATTAATACTTGCAACATTCCAGTGAGAGTGATAAGTGTTATTTAGTATTAATATCTTTATTTTTCAACAGAGAAATCAGACTGATTTCCTTCTTTAGGTGGGATGTAAGCCCTATTACCAACGGACAACACTGGTGAGACAGCAAGATCAACAGGAACAAACTGCTATTTGGCTCCTCTTCTCGCACAACTGCTCCCCTGGGTGGCCATTTGAAATGGTCATTATAACATTTGTGTAATTTAATGGAGAATTGGTGCTTGAACTGGCTTGGTTGTTTCCCCTCCCTGGCTCCCACACCCTTTGTATCATGTATATTAGATTGTAGAGCACCTAGAACAAAGTTTAGGTGCTTTAGGGTGCAATCCTATACATGTTTAGACAGAAATAAGTCCTACAACTCCCAGCATCCCCCAGCCACCGATGTTGGCTGGGGAATGCTGGGAGCTGTAGGACTTATTTCTGTCTCAACATGTATAGGATTGCACCATTAGATGACTTACTGCTCCTGTTATTCAGTGACATACTCCCTCTGAATCTGATGTTTCCTGTTAGCTCTTATGTAATTTTTGATAGACCCGGCCAGCCTAGGGTTGTATAATCGAGCCTCGCTGGGGCAGAACGAAGCCGAAATTGGCCCCGCTCACGCCCGGCGAGGCCTTACCTTTTCTTCGGGGCGGCTCGCTCACTCCGCGGTGAGCCGCCCGCGCGGCCCATTCCGTCCCGTCGCGTCACTTCCGGGACCAGAAATGACGTGACGTAACCCTGCACAGGCGCGCTGGACCCCTGTGGCGCGTTCTGCACCTGCGCATGGTCCCGTCGTGTCTTGGAAGTGACAAATGGGCCGGAGCAGCCCGATCGAACGGCGCACCGCGCCGCTCAGAAGATAGAGTTGGGTCGACGCCAACCCCGAAAATCGACTCGGAGGCGCCAACCCGGCTTGGATCCACCACTACCGACCGCCATGAATTTGTTTATCTAATCCCCTTTTAAAAACATCTAATCTCTAGTGGCCCATCCTCACACCCTGTGGCAATGATGAGAGGAGGAATGATGACAGTAGAGGAGAAACTCCCTGCAGGCTGGGGCAAGTGCATGAGCTGCAGCTTTGGACACGTGTATTATTCCTTGTGGCTGGCAATGAATACCATCCATTCATTATGCATTTACTTTATGCATTCATTCATTTACAATTTACAATCATAAAATCAAACAACAAGAATAAAATGCAACAATAAAGTATCAAAATAATACATCATTAAACATTAATAACATTTTAAAATATATATTTAAAAAACATTGAGGAGGCAGCAGTACAATTAATAACTAGAGCAACTGATTAAATATTAAATGCTTGGAAATGCTTGACTTTAATGGAAGATCAAGATTACCCATAACATAGACTCTGAGTTATTTTGAAACTGATTTAAGCATTCACACAGGGATAGTCAGCTTATTAGCGATGCTAGTTTTCTCCACATGCATTGCAGTGTGAATACACACAGAGTACATTGTATTTCAAAGAGGTCTATGATAGCAGTCACAAAGAGTCCGTGGTGGATCTTGGGCATTTTGAACATGAATCTTATAGTATTTCTTCAAAAGTGACATGTTGTCAAGGAAACCCCTCTTCTGAAGCCTATAATAATCCCTGGCAATATCTGATATATAACATATTTTCATTGTAAAAACACTTAGAAAATTTCTGTTAAAAAAGAAAGAAAAGCGTATTTCTATTTCAAAGAACAGGTTCAAAATCAATAGCCTACACCAGCTTTCCCCAACTGGTTTCCCTCAAAATTGGTTGGACTGCAACTTCCATCATCACGATGATGATGATGGGAGTTGTACTCCAAAACATTTGGCAGACAACCAGTTGGGGAAGGCTAGTGTAGACTAAATAGGAACTAAGGGCACAATCCTATGCATGTTAAGACAGAAAAAAGTCCTACAACTTCTACGGTTCCCCAGCCTGCCATACTGGCTGGGGAATGCTGGGAGTTGTAGGACTGTTTTCTGTCTTAACATGCATGGGATTGTGCCTTAAATTAAAAAAGGAAGTATCCAAGTAGCTTCTATGCTTTACAAATCAAACATTAACATACCCTCCAACATTTCACAGATGAAAATAGGGACATACATGTGCATTTGTAAGAGGTATGGTTAAGCAACATGAAGGTGTGATCAAGAGGGTGTGGCCAGGCAACATGAGGGCATGGCCAATGGTATGGCCAGGCAACATGAGGGCGTGACCAAGGGTATGGCTAGGCAACCAAAGGACATGATCAAGTACAAACATTATTAGAGGAAACACACAAAATCTTATATATTATAATTATTACATTATTATATTATATATTATTTTATTTTTGTAATATTGTTTTTACCTTACTTAAACCTTTAATTGTTGATAGCTGGTGTTTTTCGGGGGGGCGGGTCAGTGCTTGCAGGGCAATCTCTTTTTTTGTTTGTTTTAAAATTGTCACAATTGGCGCAAATTCAACAGGTGAACTTACCCACCCACCCCACACCCCCAAACATGGAGCTTCAGAGAGATGGGGAAGTTTCTTGCATTTCCTTCTGACACTGTAAACTCCCATGTTAGAGGCACAGAGTCAGCTCTGTTAGGAAATAAAATCTTTGGCAATATAAAGATAGGAATCATGTGATAAATTCCCTCATTCACCTCTCCTTCGGTCCAGGCCAGTAGGTGCAGCCTCCAACTTCTTTTTTTTTCACCTAGGTAATCCCTTTCCCTGTTCGAGCCTAAGCAGAGAGCTGCTCTTAAGGAGGCCATGGGCAAAATTGCAGCTAAGCTAAAACTGCAAGCTTCGCTGCAATTTTGCCCATGGCCCTTTTAAGAGGAGCTTAAAGTAGCTTGCAGTTGCGGGAGGCAGGGGAATTCGGGACTCTGCATGACAAAGTGAGAAGATGGGATGGCTTATTTATTTATTTATTATTATTTATTATTAATATTTATTTATCGCCCATCTGGCCGGCAACCGGCCACCCTGGGCGATGTACACAGAATAAAAGCAATAACATACATTTAAGCAATATAAAAATTTTAAAATCTTAACCCACCCCATATTCCCGCCTGAACAACCAGGTTTTTAATGAGCGACGGAAGCTCATCAGAGAGGGGGCATGGCGGAGGTCACTCGGGAGAGAGTTCCACAGTACGGGGGCCGCCACAGAAAAGGCCCTCTTCCTCGTCCCCACCAGTCTAGCTGCTCTGGCTGAAGGGACAAGGAGAAGGCCATCCGTGGCAGATCTTGTTGAGCGGCCCACTTGGTGTTGCTGGAGACGCTCCTTGAGATAGACTGGACCGGAGCCGTATAGGGTTTTAAAGGTCAAAACCAACACCTTGAATTCGGCTCGGCAAGCAACTGGTAGCCAGTGCAAATCCTTCAGCACTGGCATGATGTGATCCCGCCGGCGGCTGCCTTTAACCAGGCGAGCCGCCGCGTTCTGTACCAGCTGTAGCTTCCGAACCGTCTTCAAGGGTAACCCCACGTAGAGCGCATTACAGTAGTCTAGGCGAGAGGAGACCAAGGCATGGACCACTGATGGGAGCAGGTGATTAGGAAGGTAGGGGCGCAGCTGCCGTATCAGATGGAGTTGATACAGCGCTGCCCGGCTCACAGCTGCCACCTGAGCCTCCATGGACAGCTGGGAGTCTAGAATGACCCCCAAGCTGTGGACCTTCAGGGGTAGATGTACCCCATTCAGCACCAGGTCAACATCCCCTAACCTCCCCTTGTCCCCCACCAGCAGTACCTCGGTCTTGTCGGGATTCAGCTTCAGCATGTTCCTTCCCATCCAGCCAGCCACTGCCTCCAGGCACTTGGACAGGGTCTCAACGGCCAACCTGGGTGAGGACTTGAAACAGAGGTAGAGCTGCATGTCATCCGCATATTGATGACACCGCACCCCAAACCTCCTGTTGATAGCTCCCAGCGGCTTGAGGTAGATGTTGAATAACATCGGGGAGAGGATGGACCCTGAGCAGCCGAGGGTCCGAAGCCTCCTCCCCGAGAACTACCCTCTGGTACCTTCCAGAGAGGAAGGACCGGAACCACTGCAATACAGTGCCTCCCAAGCCCAACCCCTCCAGGCGGTCCAGGAGGATACCGTGGTCAACGGTATCAAAAGCCGCTGAGAGATCGAGGAGGACTAGAAAGGAGCATTCGCCCCTATCCAAAGCCCTCCTCATATCATCCACCAAGGCGACCAAGGCCGTCTCCGTCCCATGTCCAGACCTGAAGCCCGACTGGCACGGATCTAAATAATCGGCTTCATCCAAGTGTGCCTTCAACTGAGCACCCACCACCCGCTCGATCACCTTGCCCAGAAATGGTAAATTGGAGACTGGGCGAAAGTTGTTTAAATCCTGGGGATCCAAGGAGGGCTTCTTTAGAAGCGGTCTTATTACTGCTTCCTTGAGGGCTGATGGCATCACTGCCTCCTCGAGGGAGGCATTCACCACCGCCTTGATCCCCTCACCCAGTCTCTCCCTGCAGTTCATTATGAGCCAGGACGGGCAAGGATCAAGCAAGCAGGTGGTCGGCCTCACAGATGAAAGCACCTTGTCCACTTCATCAGAAGGAAGAAGCCGAAACCGATCCCACAAAACCGGTCTGCCATTGGCCTCCTCCCGCTCACTCCCTGTGTCCATGACGCACGATATCCCACTCCTAATCTGATCGATTTTATCTGCGAAGTGCTTCGCTAAAGCCTCACAGGAGGCTTTAGACTGTTCCAATGGGTCCGGAGCGACTGGACCGACCAGACTCCGGACCACTTGGAACAGCCTCCTGGGGCAGCACTCCGCAGACGCAATGGAGGCAGCATAGAAATTCTTTTTTGCTGCCTTCACCGCCACCCGGTAGGCTGAAGATGCAGCTCTAACCTGTTTTAGATTGTCTTCGGAGCGGGAATTACGCCATCGGCGCTCTAGCCTTCTCACCTCTTGTTTCAGAGCTTGCAGCGATGGAGTGAACCATGGTGCCGTGCGAGCTCTGTTTAGGCGAAGAGGGCGCTTCGGGGCAACTCGGTCTAATGCCCTGGTGATTGCAGCATTCCAGTCGTCCACCAGGGTCTCGACCGAGCTACCGTTTGTGTGCTCCAATTCCCGAAGCGCGTTCAGGAATCCATCCGGATCCATAAGACGCCTGGGGCGGACCATCCTAATAGGTCCCTCACCCCTGCAGAGGGGTTGTGGCATCGAGAAATCCAACCCCACCAGATAGTGATCTGACCATGACAAGGGGGTGGTGGATATACCCTCGATTTCCAGATCATTTCCCCCCTCTCCATAAACAAAAACCAAGTCCAGTGCATGACCGGCTACATGGGTAGGTCCAGTTAATACAGGGTGCAGCTCCCAGGAAGCCATGGTCTCCATGAAGTCCTGAGGTGCCCCCGTGAGGGCAGCCCCCGAATGCACATTGAAGTCCCCCAGCACCAATAGCCTGGGGGACAACACACGCACATCAGAGACCACCTCCAGCACCTCGGCCAGGGAGTCTGTCGTGCAGCGGGGTGGACGGTACACGAGCAGAATCCCCAGACTGCCCTTGGGACCCAACCTCCAGTACATGCACTCAATAAACTTGGTCTCCCGGAGAGGTAAGGACCAAGGACTCCCGATAGATAACAGCCACTCCCCCTCCCCGTACCCCAACCCTTGGCTGCTGGGCATACGAGAAACCAGCCGGACACAAGGCCGCCAGAGTTGGAGCAGCGGCCTCGTCCAGCCAGGTTTCCGTAATACATGCCAGGTCCGCACCCTCATCCAGGATCAAGTCATGGATGAGAGATGTTTTCTGGGTAACGGACCTGGCATTGCACAACAGCAAACGCAAGGTATGGGGAGGAGCCACACATCCCCCAGTTATCCCTTGGCTCTGGGCAGGCCCGGGACAAGGGATAGGTATTAAGCATCGATCCCTTGTCCCCCGTAGTTGGCGTGGCCTGCCCCTAGCGTTCTGCCAGCGCCTGCCGCTCAACAGTGGTATATTTTGCCCCCCAGAACTCCCTCCATCATCTCCCTGGGAGAGGCACATGCCCCCTCGCTTCCGTCGATCAGGCGGGAGACCCACCCCTAAAATCAACCCCTAAAAACCCCAAGCCCTTCAAAAAGCAGGGCCTCTTAAAAACCCCAGCCCCACCTATATCCCCATCAGCACGGGGGCAGGCCCTCGCCCTCGTGCCACCCCCGAAGTGGCTCCCCCAAAGGGGCAGCCCCCTTTGGTGTCGCCCCTTCGGTGGCGACCCCGGCGGCGGCGGACCCGCCCCCACTGGGGCCTGATCTTTATGGCCCCACAGTTTCAGGTGAGGCGGGGTGGCTCCTGGCTGGGCCCAGTCCTGCAGCTTAAGGGTTTTCATGACAGTCCCGGCATTTTCGGGGTAATTGGAGACTATGCATTAGGTGGAACTGGAAACTACATATGTCCAACTATTGCAGCCCCAACTGGGTGCCCTTCAGATGTTTTGGACTGCAAATACCATTGTCCATGACTGTTGGCCATGCTGACTGGAGATGAAGGGAGTTATAGTCTAAAACTGGAGGGCACCGTGTTGGAGAAAGTTGAACTATTGGCATTTTAAGCTTTTGCAATAGTCAGCTTTTAGTCAGATCCAATGGTAGGGTAAGATCGTTTGTTTCCCTATTTCAATGACATTAAATATGAGCTCCTCCTCCTCCTTCCTGCCTAGTAGCTATATAGTTCCTGTTTAGAGGGCCTCCCACCACCACCACCACCACCACTTGAGAGCAACAGTATAGTGCCTTCTCTCTCATAGCAGCAATATTGTGGAACACTGCTTCTACTGATGGCTGCTGATGTCCAAACATCATAAGTGGAAAATATTTTTTCCCCTTTAGGCTATGTAATTGAAAAGTGTGTGTTGGGGTGGGGGGAGTTATCTGAAAGGACACTGATTCCAAAGCATAAAGTAATCTGCATTAGTTTACTCCCATGAACTTCCTAGGAACTTTTCTAGGAAGATTGTTCAAAATTATTGTGCAACAATTATTGTTATTGTGTCCACTTTGACTTACTGATTTCCATTCCTACAGATTCTGAGAGCAGGAGTGGGAACTTCTTTTTAAAAAATAAGCGATGGAACTAGGGAGGTTCCCAAACTCTCTTGGGCTTAAGTATTTGCTTCTGCAGAATACTATTCTTCTGTGGCATAAACTGATGAAAACAGTTAAGTATTTCTCAAGGACAGCCCATCATATGGCCAAATATGACAATTTCCCTAGGTTTGATCCCTTTTGCTGGCACATTGCAGTGAAGTTCTAATCATTTACAGAACTTCAGCCATCTCTCCACAGCATGACATTTCCTTTATCTCTCCCACAAAGTTCACTAAGCATAATGAAGTAGATGAATAAGGCCAATGATAGCGCTGTACAAGACAGAAGTGGGAAAAGGGACAGGCTTCCTGGAGGTCAATTTTGGAGGCCCTTGTCTAGGTGCTCCTTAATCTTAGGTGAGGTGAAAAGCAACTGGATAGAGGGCCTATAATGGAAATTATGGAATACCTCCAGCAGGCTCACCTGGCACAGACCTTGATGGCTTTTCAGCAGCAGGCAAACACTTTTTACTTTCCCAGACTTTTCATTTTAATCTGTGTTTGAATTGTTTTCACAGCTATTTGATCCTGCTATTTCTTGTTTCTATTTCATTTTCTGTGCTATCATTGTGTATGTGTGTGTGTATGTGTGTGTTGTTGTTTTTTTACTACATTGTGTGTTGCCCTGGATGTGTATTACACCGAAGAGCAGGAAACCAATATCTAAGATAGACAGACAGACCTGGTATTGAAGATCTGTGAAGATGAAGATGCAATGCAGCTGTAATAATTTTATAAAGGGAAGGAAAATGGACCAGAAGGGAAATAAACAAGACAGACAAGGCTATTGTTGCACCTTGCAAAATGAGCACTGCACAAGCACACAGTTATCACATGGTACTGTAATGAGAGAGAAAAAAGTCAATAGATTTTACAGTAGGTTAACATTCTAGAAATGATGCTCCAGGAAAAACCTGCATGACACAGATAACTAAAGATTAAACTTTTTTCCTCCCCTGGAAAACACCATCTGTTTTTTTTGTCTTCCCTCCCCTCATGAGGCATCAAGTCCTCTTAATAATTATGCTTACTGGAAATGTTTGCAAATCCAGTCACTAAATGAGAAAACAATATCAGCCTAAACAAAATGATCTATGATATCAAATGCCAGGCATCTAATTAAAGATGTGTGGACACCCACTCACCCTCAGCCATCTTCATTCAGAATGGGCCTAGTTTTTCTAAGCTGCTCTAGGATAAAAGAGGAGGCTTTCTCCAATAGTTTGCTAAAGTGATTCAGAAACTATCTCCACCTTGCTTCAGAATTGGACTTAGTAAGTCAAGCTATTCCTCCCCTGCCCCACAAAAACAACCACAACCACACAGTACATAGGAACATAGGAAGCTGCCTTATACTGAGTCAGTCCAGTATTGTTGACACCAGCTGACAACGGCTCTTCAGGGTTTCAGTGTGAAGGATTGAGGCCTACACAGGCTTGAGTTAGTTTGAAGCCTGTAGGCCCAAACATCTCCTGATGGGAGGGGGGCATTCGTAAGTTTCATTTTCCCCTCATGGAGTTAAGTTTCCTTTTCATTGAGAGAAGTCTCCTTTTCCCCCTAATAGAGTTAAGTTTCATTTCCCCAGTTTTAGGTCACATGATTGTAACCTTCTAGTTCTAGGGGAGTGTATATAAAGAGGTGTGGAGAAGCTGTGCGAATGAGAGAGCGAAATTGGAGAGAGAGGAGAGGTTCTGCAGGCACCAAGAAGCAGTGAGCAGACAGAGAAGCAGAGTCTGAATATCACTGAAGAATGCAGAACACTCAGAGCTAGGCTGAGAAGGAATCTCTATTAAGGTTACAGGTGAAAGAGTACCTAGGTTAGAGAGAACTGCGTTATTATTTCTTTTATTTCTATTATACCTGCTTTTGGAAAGTATACAGCTCTATTTATGTAATTACCTTAAGTTTTTGTGAATCAACTATACAAGTATTTACTAAAGTAAACAGTTATTGTTAACAGCAAGTTGTTGGAGTATCTTTTGCACCACGCCTAAGGCCTAATCCCACGTTACTGGGAAGAGAAGGTAAAAGGCAGAGAATTGGCATCCTGATACAGGAGGGGCTCTTAAAGAGGCAGATATCTTTAAGGAGCTGATCAAGGTGTCCTGGTACAGGTGGAACCTTGACATTCAGGCAGGAGTTTTCCAACTCCTACGTGGAGATGTCGGGCATTGAACTTGGGACCTTCTGCATGCAAAGGGTTACCCCTCCCCAGAAAATTTATTCCATTTTTCCTAGCCCAGTTCTGAATTCATAAACCCCATTGTGCTCCCAATTATGTCAGTAGAAGCAAGATAGGATTTCTGATCATATGGAGTGGCTCAGGAACAGCAGTGATGGTGGTGGAAAGGTCTCTTTCTGGAGGCCTCTGCCTCCCTCCTTTGCTCTCTATCTTGTAACACAGACACACATCAACCTAAGGGATAATCAGACCATATATTCAGGAACGGGAATCCAGACCACAAAAGGGAAAAAATAGAACTAAATTTTATTTGAAAATGAAACAACTACATCACCCACAAGGTCCCGGTACAATACATTTGCCCACAAGATTCTACTGCAATACATCTCCCAACTACAATGAATCTGCCCACAAGGCTCCAGCCGTAACAGTTAATAATTACCAAACAATGATGGCTCACCGCACATACTTGACACCTTTGGCAAAGGGGGGATGGCCAGTCCCTCCAACCTTCAGGTGGATGTGAGATCTGGACTAGGGATTGGTGTGAATTTTGTTTCAGATTTGTTTTGACAAGAGTTTACCAAAATTTGCAAAGTTCTCTATATTCAGGATAAAAAGGACTTGAGATTTAAAAAAATCAAATGTGGAAGAAACCCAAACTGACAGATTCAGCCATCCAGGCCCAGAGCTTTGAGTGTTTAGAGCTTAAAATCTGCATTTGGATCCCTTTGTATTCAACCATGTTAGTACTTAATTAGGTTTGCCACCTCTTTTTTTCTGACAGGTTCAACATCTTTAATAGCTTCTATGGCAGGCAGGTACATCATGGTCCTTTCCATGCTGGGAATAGCTGTACCTATCGAATTTGGCTGGGCTGGGGCAGATGTATGAGAATTTTCAGTTCATTTTTGATGAGAATTTGCCAAAATTTGCAAAGTTCTTCATATTCAGTAGAGAAAGAGAGATTTTAAAAATCTGAGCGCTGTAGAAAGCAAAACTGACAGATTTGCCCATCCCTAATTTTCTGGGCCCTTTCTAGTCTGCCCAGGAACAAGGCGTTGCTGATAGAACCCGCAGACCATCCTAGAATCAATTGACAAGGGAGTCTTTGTTGAAAGCTTAAGTGACACATTGTCTTAAAGCAACACAGCTGGGGCTGGATAATTCTCACTTGGAGAAGTCCCTCTGCTAGCTGCTCTTTCTATATTATTTTCAGCAAAGTCAGTAGTATACAGAGACCCAAACCACTCCCTATGCTGTTCTGCATAATGAGATTAGCCAGACAATACAGTGATATCAGCAAATCCAGCAGTGTCAGCAAAGCAGGATAGTAAGTTTTGTAGAACAATGTATAAATCCTAAGCAACAAGTTCACAAATGTTCAGCAACATGTCCCATAATTACTAATATATTTAGATATTAAGCAACATCTTAAGTTACTTTTACGCCCTTAGTATTGTCTTGTCCCATCTTTTCATGCCCTTCAGGCCTTCTCTTCATATTCATGTCCATGGTCCCTTCCTAATGTCATCAGTGGTGTGTGTGTGTGTGTGTGTGTGTGTGTAAAATCACATCAGCACATTTAATCTCCATGGATGCCTTGATCCACTAACAAATACCTTTTTTTTTTTGCCACAAAGAGCTTTTGTTAGACAGTGCACCCCTTGTTAATCAGACCCACAACTTCTGTGGAGACCTAGGCCTTCAGTCCTTTCCACCTTCCAACACTTAGCGTCCCAGGCACAAAGAGCCCTGAGAATCACAGTTCTCCAGTGCAGCTGAGTCCATCGTATAAAAGACTTTTCCCAGACTCCCTTGTCCCTGAGCTGTTGCTTTTGCAGCATTCTAAGCAAGCCCTGTGTCAGCTCCTGGCATGGTGGAGCCCACTTAAACTTTCACAAAGATATCAACTGTTGATCCCTCATGTCACACAAATCTCTGTGGTACTCCAGAGTCTGCAAAACAATAACCCAGTCATTAATTTTACCTTTTTTCCCCAGCTCTAGTATGCTTTTCTACAGGGATGTTGAAGAGTCCTTGGTCTCGAGTCACGAGTCGAGTCACGAGTCTTTGGACCCGAGTCTTGAGTCCGAGTCCGAGTCCTTGGTCCAAAATGGTGACTCACGAGTCACGAGTCCTGAGTCACTCCCAAAACTGACTCCACGAGTCCCTATTAAAATCAATGGGGTTTCCCCCCAACAAAATAAGGCTACTTCAGATGTGTGGCTTAAATAAATTCTAGGTACAAGTGTGCCTTTTTATTTCAAAACTCTGCCACTGATTTTGGCAGGAACAGACCAGGCAGACAAACCCAAAATAACCAGGCAGGCAGAGGAGGCAGAGAACCCCAAAGCAGGCAGGCAGAGGCCTTTGTCTTGGACAATTCAACTGCTGAACAGGTCAAGAAGAGACCAGGCAGGCAGAGGAGGCTGGGAACCCCAAACAGGCAGGCAGAGGCAGCCAAACCCAAAATGTCTGACCCTAACCCAAACTCCCCACAACAACACATCAATCAAAATAAATCTCAACACATCGTTGGGGCTGCACTCCTGGTAGCTGTCCATAGTGGCTGAGCAGCGGCGTGCCTCGCTTCCATGCACTCTTCACTGGTGATCGCGCTCCTTCTGGCACAGCCAGAAGACTCATCAACAGCCCAGGGATGTTGACGAGTCCTTGGTCTCGAGTCCCGAGTCGAGTCTCGAGTCCCATTAAAAATATTGGGACTCGAGTCCGAGTCGAGTCAGAGGGGGGACTCAGTCCGACTCACGAGTCGAGTCCTCGAGTCCGAGTCCCCATCCCTGCTTTTCTAGTCCAGTTAATTCTGCCTTTAATATTACTGCAGGTATTTTCATCTCTGTGAATTTTCAGTGGAGGGAAATGCACTGACTGTGTGAAACAGAAAGGTTGGATTTGTTTTCAGTTCAATAAACAAGGCTAAAATTTCAGCCCATTGCTTTTTGATAAATGCCAAGTCTGAACTTAACTAAAGTGCACAGAAATAAATAATGTTCCTATTATAAACAGATTAGCATCACAGGAAGACATCATGAATAATTAAAGAAATTCATAGTCAGTTGTTCAGTGTCCCAAACATGTTTCCCATGTTTGGGACACTGTTTCAACATGCACATGTTTCAAGTGCTAATTCATTTGCACTTGACTAAAAATGAACTCTCACCATCAAGATATTAACAATTGTGTGATCATTAGCTTATTACAACACATGTTTGCCTGATTGACTGTGGATGGAGTCCCATAACTGTTTGAAGTTGTTAGGCCACCACAAAATAATTTTTTCATATGCAATTTTCTATATTTAAGGGGCAATCCTATGCATGTTTAGATAACAAAAAGTCTGACAGCTCCCAATATTCCCCAGCCAGTCGTAAGACTTTTTTCTGTCTAAACATGCATAGGATTGTGCCTTTATTTATTTATTTGAAATATTTCTAGGCCACCTTCCAGGGCACGAGCCCCCTCAAGGCAGCTTATACAATAAAGTCCCATATGGGCTGGGGGGACAACGACCCATATGATGATAAAACACACACAGTAATAAAATCAACAAACACCAACAATAAAACATGTAGCTTAGACAGTACTAAAGCCTAAAATTATGTTGTTGTTGCCGTTGTTGTTGTTGTATTGTTTTTAAAATTGTATTTTAAATGTGATTTTAATATTCATATGGAAACCATTTAGGGATTTTTAAAATATTTAGCGGTATAGAAATAGTACAAATAAATAAATAAATAAAACAGAATTGCAGCTAAGAAAACCAGAACAGTTAAAAAAAACATAATCAGGGAAAGGCCAGGAAAAAAACAAAACAATGGATGGTAAGAGGCAGGTGATGGAGGTGCCCAACCTGGCTGGTGCCTGGGGGAGTGGCTCTTCCAGGTGCTGGCCAGATCCTTTCATCCATGCTGAGAGAAGCACAAAACTCTGTGCCTCTGTCAGCATTAGGGGAGTACAGTTTTTGTTAAATCCATTCCGTCTGTGTTTCACGGATTATCAGGCGTCTTTCATTTCATCATCCATTCATTGATGGAATCAGAATTTAGGGATGAGAATCTTATTTGACTTGTGCAAGTGCGCATTAGCCCAAATCCTCCCCCCCAAGTGAAAAAAATGGTCTGCACATCCATGGGATCTGTGCAACTTGGAAAAAGCTGGTCTGTTGCAGAAACAGCAGGTCAGATTCATAGAAATCTGAACTTATTTGAATCTGTTGTGAATTTCTCTGACATCCTTGGTCAGCACAGGGAAAGGCAAAATGGTGGCGGTAGGGAATGACATCAGGAGGGGCTATGGAGAAGGTGGCCCACCTCCTGACATCCTCCATCCTGCAAGATTGGTCTGGGAGGTCAATTCATTCCCCAGTCCAAAACCAGTTTAAAACATACACCATTGTCAATAGGGACAAATAATCTTAAAGCCAATCATTTTAGTTTTACCCAAGCTGTGTTTTGGACTGAGCTTTATCAACGATATCAACTGAATAAATCATGTCAGTTTCCTATACCGATATTCGGGCAGCACCATCCAATGTGGCTGCCCATAGCCCTCCAAACTCAAAGGGTTATCATTATCTGTTAATGATAACAGATGCCAAAGAAAAGGCAGAAGTGTTCAATTCCTACTTTGGCTCAGTCTTCTCCCAAAAGAGGGTCTGTGACCCCCCCCCCCAGAAAACCTGAAGTACAAGCTGAAGGGGCAGGATGGCACCTTGAGATTGATAGGCAAATGGTCAAGGAACAACTAATTACTTTAAATGAGTTCAAATCTCCAGGGCCTGATGAACTGCATCCTAAAGTAATAAAGGAACTGGCAGAAGAACTTTCAAAACCACTGTCTATTATCTTTAAGAAATCATGGAGGACTGGAGAAGTGCCAGATGACTGGAGGAGGGCTAATGTTGTTCCTATCTTCAAAAAAGGCAAAAAGGATGAACCTGGGAACTACAGACAGACCGCTCAGTCTGCCATCAATCCCTGGGAAAATTCTGGAGCAGATTATAAAGTACCAATCTGCAAGCACCTTGAAAGCAATGCAATGATCACTAGAAGCCAACATGGATTTGTCAAGAACAAATCCTGCCAGACTAATCTGATCTCATTTTTTGACCAAGTAACCTCCCTTGTGGACTGTGGGAATGTGGTGGACATAATATATCTTCTTGACTTCAGCAAAGCTTTCCACAAAGTGCCTCATGATATCTTGATTAGCAAACTAGCTAAAAGTGGGCTAGATGGAACAACTATCTGGTGGATCCACAGTTGGCTACAGAATCAGACTTAAGAGTGCTTATTAATGGTATCTTCTCAAATTGGGGAGAGGTAACGAGTGGGGTACCGCAGGGCTCAGTCCTGGCCCCAGTGCTCATCAACATTTTTATTAATGATTTGGATGAGGAGGTGCATGGAATGCTTATCAAATTTGCAGATGACACAAAATTGAATGGAATAGCTAATACCCTGGAAGACAGAAACAAAATTCAAAGTGATATCAATAGGCTGGAGCACTGGGCTGAAAACAACAGAATGAAGTTTAAAAGGGATAAATGCCAAGTTCTGGACATAGGAAAAAGAAACCAAACACACAGTTACATGATGGGAGATACTTGGCTCAACAATAATACAAGAGAGAAGGATCTTGGAATTGTTGTAGATCACAAGCTGAATATGAGCCAGCAATGTGATGTGGCTGCAAAGAAGGCAAATGCTATTTTGGGCTGCATTAATAGAAGTATAGCTCCCAAATCATGTGAAGTGCTAGTTCCCCTCTACTCACCACTGGTGAGATCTCATCTTGAGTACTGCATTCAGTTCTGGGCACCACACTTTAAGAAGGATGAAGACAAACTGGAAAGGGTTCAGAGGAGGGCAACAAAGATGAACAGGGGACTGGAAACAAAGCCCTATGAGGAGAGACTGAAGGAACTAGGCATGTTTAGCCTTCAGAAGAAGAGACTGAGGGGAGATATGATAGCGCTCTTCCAATACTTGAAAGGTTGCCACACAGAGGAGGGCCAGGATCTCTTCTCGATCATCCCAGAGTGCAGGACACGGAATAATGTTCAGCTAGATTCCAGCTGAACATCAGGAAAAACTTCCTGACGGTTAGAGCAATACGACAATGTTACCAATTACCTAGGGAAGTCGTGGGCTTTCCCACACTGTAGGCATTCAAGATGCATGCAGCTGGACAGCCATCTGTCAGGGATGCCTTAACTTGGATTCCTGCATTGAGCAGGGGGTGGGACTCGATGGCCTTGTAGGCCCCTTCCAACTCTACTGTTCTATGATTCTATGATTACAGGCATTCTATGGAGAGCAGGAGGAAACTTCCCTCACCCTCCAAAACACTTAGATGACTGATTTTGGCCATCTAGATGTTTCCCCCCAGCTCGTGAGGAGAGGAGGCTGAGGCATCGCCAGGATTCCTCGTAGCATGGCGGTGCCTCACTCCTCCCCCCCAGAACACCCCCCCCCCAGCACTGGCCCTGAAGTCCATCTTGTGACTTTGGAGCCACAACCAACCTGGAAAGAACTGTGCCTGCTGTTTGGGTGGAAGGAGGGAGCTCCGAAGTCGGAGTCCCAGCTTCAACCTTAGAGTGCTCCCAAATTTTCCTATGGCTGTCTAGACAGCATCTAGCGCAGTGTTCTCCAACTTTGGTTCCCCAGATGTTTTTGCCTACAACTCCCAGCATGCTACGCTGGCTGGGGCATGCTGGGAGTTGTAGGCCAAAAACATCTGGGGACTGAAGGTTGGAGAACCCTGGTCTAGCAGCTATAGGATTGCACCCCAAGTCGGTCTTCCTAAACCTGACTGGGAATAATACGAGTTACAGTCCAACACATCTGGAGTGTACAGAGTTACATCTGGAGTGTACAGGGTTGGGGAAGGCTGTTCTAAGTAATAAGGCCGGTTCTTATGTAAGGGAATGATCTGGAAGTAGGCATTATATTTAAATTAAAGTGAACATATTGATGGGGGGTTTGTGTGTGTGTGTGTGTTGTTGTTGTTTTTTAATAACCTCTAGCTTTGCTTGCTTCATCTGAGGTATGTGCAGAAAGTGGAAAATGAACTGAGCTTTGCAAAACATTTAGTCCTGATGCAAATGTAATTGAAGTCAACAGGTCAGTTGGCATCTGACAATTGGCATGAGTAAGTTAACGCCATGTGCCTAAGAATCATCTGTGGCAGCTTTTCTTTTAACTGAATATTCAGAATGCATCCAAATGCTCCTAATGTACCTAATTTACTGAGAATACATTGGGGCAGGACACATGTCACTAGCCTCAGGTGCAGGTTTTCTGTTGTCCTGGCCCACTGTGAAAGTCAAGTTTCCAGAACGCACTTGCACATGGTGCCTTCAAGCCAAACTATATGATATAACAGAGACACATTAATGCAACTTCATCTCTTTAAATTTATTTATTTATTTATCTACAAATAGCAGCTGTGAGAAAAGATTCAGACTGCGATTGCAGTGTGGAGAAGAAGGTTTAACCTTCAGGTCCCCAGCCTTTTTGAGTCAGTGGGCACATATGAAATGTCGAGAGAGTGTCATGGGCACTTTCAAAAAATGGCTGCCATTTTGTGGCTTACTCATTCATAAAATGGTGGACATGGGCAGTCACAAAATACTCATTTCCCAGAAGGTAAACTGGTGAAAAGTAATTTGCCGAAGAACCTAAGTACAAGGCAGAGATCTGGTGTCTGAGCTCCAAAACACAACATGTGAGGCATTTTAAAGGATTCTGGTAAAGGGAAACCATGATGACAGCAATGACTTCAGACTGAGATGCTCCAAACCGATAACACCATAGAGCAGGCTCTCCAACCTTGGGTCCCCAGATGTTGCTGGCCTACAACTCCCAGCATACCCAGCCAGCATTACTTACCTTCCCCCCCATGCTCCTGTGTGTGTGTGTGGGGGGGAGAGTTTGCGCGGGAGGGGGAGTGGAGGACGAAGAAGTTATGAGGTGATTTCACCTCCCAATCAGGGCCGGGGCAAATTGTTTGCCCTTAGGGATTGGCTCAAGGGGTGGGGCCCTGAGGCAGTATTTAGGCACAGGTGACCCCACCCAAAGCCTCTTTCTTTGCAGCTGCTTTGAGAGACCGGAGCCACAGATCTCTTACCTGCGACTGTGACTGCATTCCACTGATCCCTGCTGCCAACTTACAATGGTTTGGGGGCTTCAGGGGGTGGTTTACTTTCCTTGTGGCCTTCCTCCAGGGGGCTGCGGGTTTTATTATTCTTGCATCTTGTTTTCGCAGTTCTTGTAATTTTATTTTCCTATTTCGTTCTTACTGTTCTTTTAATATTTAAGCAGGAGCCCTTATAGGGCAGCCGCGGCGGCGTTTCGCCTCCCGTGGCTCTCGCCGTGTACCTGGGCAGCGCCAGCCTGCTCCATAAGCCCCCGCGGTCGTGGAGAGGGGATCCGCGGCGACTGCTGTTTTGGGGCAATCTAACTTTTCTTTTCCATCTTAGGGGCTTCCCAGGGGGAGGTTTAAACCGTTGCAGCGACCTCTTTTCTTTTGCCCAGGTTCTTTATTTTCCTTAATTTCACCAGTCAACGAAAGCGTCCTCAAGGCAGCCGCGGCGGCGTTCGGCACCTGCAGCTTTCCCTGTGAGGACGGGGTGGCGGCAGCTTGCCTAGGCTGAACCAGCCTGTTGCTCAAGCTCCCGCGATCGCTCAGAGGGGGATCCGAGGCGACTCCCGTTGCCTCTTCATTTCGAGCTCGGCCGTGCTTCCACCCCTGCCGGCTTCTAGCTTTACCCGGCACTCAAGAATTTTTTCTGTAAATTGCTTGCCGCGGCAGTTTGAACCGGGTGGGGGGGGGCAGCGCTCGATGTTCGACTCCTGCCGTTCGCCCTAGCACGGCTCCTGCGCGCTCCTCACGTGCCGCTTCCCATGCTGCGAATCCAGCAGCTTCACTGCGTGTTTGCATCGCGACGGCCGCCATTTTCGAGGGCACACGCCCGCCATCTTACACCCTCGGCGTCTGGTGGTTCCCTGCGCTATTCCCCTTCTTCATAAATTCATGTTTTAGGGCACCTCCGCAATTTGGGCAGTTTAGGGGCTATAATTTCTCACTTCTCTTTGGCATACAGAAAATTTACTCAAGTGGGTTTGGAGTTAATAATTAAACAACTTTACACGTTTTTAATTAATTTGGGCGAATTCATTAACTAATGACACAGTCATAATTTAATTTGATTAGTGTAACTCATTTATTTACATTGTCATGATTTAATTGTCACAATTTCATTTGACTAGTTCATTCGCTCTTATTTCTTAATATACATTTATTATCATTTTCTTACACAGGGTTTATATCTACATTAATCAAATTAATCTACATTAATCAAATTATTTTGATTATTATTTTGACTGGTTCATTTGCTCTTATTCCTTAAAATACATTTATTATCAATTTTATATACAGAGTACATATTTGCATTTATCAAATTAATTTTAATTTTCTTTTATGCATAGATTTATTATACTGCAGGATAACCTTTCAAAATTCATTCAAATTGTATTACAGGCCTGTGGTTTATGTGTGCTCAGCGTGGCTGAGCGTGGAAGCTAAGCAGGATCAAGCCTGGTTATTCTCTCAATTTCTCAATTTTCCCAGTCTTTCAGGATGCCACCCAAAAAGGGCCAGGGGGGCAAGAAAGGAAAGGGGCGTGCCCCTCGACAGACAGCCAAGCGTCCTCCTCCGCAGCGGCTCTCTTCTTTCTCTGATGACAAGGCGGTGGATGTCTCTGGCAGTCCTGGCTCGGGTTGCCAGCATGGAAAGGGAGAGGGGTCTCCATTCCCCTCTCGCCGGGCGGCGGAGGGATCTTCCAGGGGCCATTCTCGGTTATCCAAAAAATCGCAACGTGACCTGTGGCTTTCTATTTCAGACCGCCTGGACGCTATGCAGGCCGCATTTGCTCCTTCTGCTTCTATTCCATCTGTCCCAGCAGCCCCATCTCGGGAACATATGGAGGAGCCTCCTACATCCTCGGCAGTTCAAGAGGGGGAGCCGGCGTCCACTTCTGTCACCTTTCAGCCAATGGGTGAATCAGGCCCTTCCAGTGATCAGTCTACAGTTGGTGAGCACCCTGTTCCAGTTGGGGTAGGACACTGGCCCAACTGGAATCAATACACTTACACAGGTTTCCCATGGGGACAGCACCCGATGTCTCCTATGCCGCATCCCACAATTAATCCAGGGTTGGGTACTTCACAGCCTTTCAGCCCTTGGATGCCAGGGTACCACATGATATCTTCACCTCCATGGCAGCTCCCTGCGGGTGGACCTGGGGTTTTTCCAACAGATGCACCCACGGGTCAGCCTAATTCAGTTTCGGGGGTCGCCCAGGACAGGACAGGAGCCCATGGGGCACTGGCTACTTTCACGCCATGTGTCTCCTCAGTGTCAGTGGCGGCAGCCACCGGAGTCACACCTTCGCCGGCCATTCAGACTTGTGTGTCCATGTGGGCGGGTCCAGAGGGGCGAGTGACATCTCCCACAATAGGTACCACCAAAGTTGACATGGCCGACCATTATCCCCAGGCCAAAGCGGGTTCGTTGCCACCGGGTGCACCTTCATTCCCTTTGGGATATCACCTAGCTCCAGCCACCAAGGAGAAGATACTCAAGGGAGAATTTATTGATATCTTCTCCCTCCTAAATAGGGAACAAGATGCAATTGAGAAAGAGAAACCCAAGGATCGGGAGCAGGAGAAATTCAAGCCAAAAAAGCCCGCCCGTACTTGGGCCAATTGGCTGCCTGGGTTTCTGATTTACATGGGCATATTGCAACAGGAGTTTCCCGACCAGGGAGTCATCCTCACCAAATATCTCGATATAATCTATCGAGCATATTGCAGGTTTCTCAGGCGGTGCCTGGTTGGCATATGACGAGGGGTTCCACAAGAAGGCGGCCTTCGACCATGCTATTCGCTGGGATAAGAAAGACAACGACTTGTGGATGGAATTTATTATTCCAGCCAGGCCGGTGGTTGGGGAACGGTCTGAGAGTGGTCACATCTTGTCTAAGCCCCAGGTTAACGCTCAGCCCTGGGTCCAGCCGGGGAAGTCGGTTCAACCCCGCCCACTGTGCTGGGAGTATATCTCCAAGGGCACATGCACCCAGCAGGAATGTCCATACAGACACGCCTGTACCATCTGCAATGGTGCACACACCCCAGCTGAAAATGATTGCAAAGAACGGGAGAGGATTATTATATCATGTAAAGCATCCAAAAACTACCATGAGTGGGGAATCATGAGCGCACAATAAATGCTTTGTGTAGAAAGTGTGTAAAATGTTGAAATGCCTCTCCTAAGGCTTAGTTACTGGACATAAGAGCTTGAAGCTACAATATGCTGGTGGGGGGTAGTGGCATTGCTTGAACCCACCCCTTTTGCCTTGGCTCTGCCTCTTTTACCTTCAGCCCCACCTACTAGTGGAGTGTAGCCCCCAAGAGCTTCTTCAAAACTGAATTCGGCCCTCAGTCAGAAAGAGGTTCCCCACCCCTGCTATAGTTTAAGAAAGCTAAACATGTCATGGCACTGTACCCCTTGCAAGAGAACTAGAACCACTTAACAAACATTTCCTCTTGGTGGAAACCAGTACAATGTTGTGCCAAAGACCTTCAAGATGTACAGCTTTCCCCACACCCTATCGCAAATTGAAATGCTGTTATATGGCAGTGCTGTGCTATGTCAGAGACAGGACCCAACTGCCAGGCTGAGGCTTAGAAAGGTTCTTGGGGTGGAGCAGCCAATTTGCTGGTACAGTATGCCAGCAGAAAGCCCCCATACACTTAGATTTCTAAAATTTTAGATTGTATCTAAATATTACTATTTTTCTGTTCTGTGTACTCACATTAGGCTATAATATTCATATCAATACATTCAATCCCACCACCCAACCCCTAGCCTCGCATGACATTCATTGAAAAGCTGCCTATTTTGGACTGATTTTGTTTCTGTTCTGGTCAGAGCAGAGTAAAAAGTGCCAAGAGTAAAAAAAAAAAAGTGGCATTTCAACTTAATGGGCCAGTTTCATAGATCACAGAGTTGGAAGGAGCCTACAAGGCTATCGAGTCCAACCCCCTGCTCAATGCAGGAAACTAGAGGAGGGGTCTCCCATCCAAGTAATAACCAGGCCTGACCCTGCTTAGCTTCCACACTCAGACAAGCTGAGCCAGCATAAGCCACAGGCCTTCTTGCTTGATCTCATGTACTCTGGAAGTAAAGCATGGGGCCATTGAACTGTGCCCTTAGTCTAATGGTTAATCCAACCCTATATGCATACATTATTGGAGGTGGTGGTGAGGGTGGTTAACTAGGTCCTTACTCCACTACTGTGGGAGGAAGAGCAGCACCTAGAATGCTACAGTTCAAAGGAGCCCACTTTTTGTATAGAATATATTCTAAATATAAAACTGAGCCAATTTCTCAGACCACCCTCCTTTCTTTGGTAACACCCACCCCCCATATTATTTGGCATCTGGTTCTGATTCAACATCTCTTTTCATTTGGTCCCAATTGCTTTTCATTGGACACTTAATTTGATCCTTCATGCATTTCAAATAAATGTGGCTTCCCACCTTCTGTTCTTTTTTTGCTTTAATTTTTATGGATGAAGAAGGAGACCATGCAGAGTTTTAAAAACAGAACAAACATTTGGTATCTGCGAACAACAGTCAAAATGTACATTTCTCAATTAATTTCTAGGCTCTTCCTTTTGGAAATATTTTTTTTAAAGAAACACTGTTATGTAAACCAAAGAAAGACAACCACTAAACTAAAAAGGAAGAAGCAGACTGATTTCAGACTGATATAAATACTCCCACTTGCCACTGAAATGCATTCCATCTGGATACTACATCCACCTTATGCTCCTCATTTTGTACTTAGATTTCAAAACAAGCAATAACATTCAGTGCTGGTCGCCTCATATTCAGTGCTGGTCGCCTCATTATAGAGTGTGTTTTGGGTTTTGGAACTCAGATCATATCTCTACTGTGTACTAAGGTTATTGGGCAAATGAATTTTCTTCTGCTCTCACCAGTTTGCCTTCTAGAAAATGAGCTTTTTGTGACCGGCCATGCCCATCATAGTCGCCATTTTATGAATGAGGGTCGGATGCTGCCTCTGGCTCCTTCTGACATGCAGCTGGAAAGTTGTAAATCCAATCAAGTACCTTTATTATGCAGAGGTTACGGACAAGCAACAAGCAAGCATTGCTTCAGGCTACAGACAAGCTCTCTATGCAGTCAAAAGAGACAAAAGTTCCACACAAGCTTTGCATAATACAGGCTCACTAAGCTCTCCTAAGTTTCCTAAGTTAAAGCATCATGAAAGAAAGTTAATATGAAACTGACTCTGATTGCTACAGCCCTTCCTGTCCAAGTCTAGTGGGCTACTAAGCCCTGCCCTGAAGATGGGTCTTTCTACTGGGTGGTATCCCTGGCTGCCAGTCTCTTGGAGTGCCGTGTTACACTGCATTGTGCCTCCCTTTTCATCTGATGTCTAACCCTTGGATCTCCGATTCCCACCAGCACCTCTTCATTGGGAGCCTATGTTCCCTCAGTTTTCAAGGGCCCTGCTTGGCCTCCATCTGCGGGATTAGACAGCAGCTGGATGGCCTCCTCTCTCTCACTGCTATTCTCCCCTTTCTCTGGCCCCCATACCCTTGATGCCTCTGCAGCCTCTTCCCTCTCTGCCTCCTCATCTGACTCAGAATCAGTTCCCATGTCTTCTTGAGGTGCATCTGCCAAGGTGTGTGGCCCAATCCCTGCAATGAGCCATCTCCCCCGTGGCAGCTATTTTGTGAGAGTGTTCATGGCATTCTCTCAAAATTCTAAATGTGCCCATTGACTCAAAATTGTTGGGGACTCTTACATCCAGTGTAAATATTCTGTAGGAATAAAAAAAATGTTGATGAATCAACCATTAAATGCTCATGATAACCGTAGCATTAATCCAAGATTTTCTACTAAAGAAAAACAAGATGGAACTTATTTGGTGATTAGTAATTTATGCTCTTAATATTTCTGTTGCATTTCTACAAACATCATTGCAAAAAAGGCAACAACTCTGTATAAGCTCATAGGAACTGACTCACCATTTATATGTGCATCACATGCATGTCACATAGCTGATAAACAGATTTCAGAAAGCTTTTATGCTCTTAGAGCAAATGGATTTAAACACTCATGTTTGTTTTATTTAAGTCTATGCTTTCCTAGGTTTTAAAGTTCTTGGTTGTTATTTACTGGTAGGAGAGGAACAGAGAGGTCAGTGTTGGTGTTTTGACGTCTTAGAGGCTTTATGAAATCCAGTATTAACTCAGACAGGATAAAATCAGATCATATTTATCTCAAGTCTTTTCAGCGAAGAGAGGAATTGACAGAAAGTTCAAGCTATGAAGCTGTATTTCTTTATACCTAAAATAAAGAACAGAACATAATTGGTGATTTGGAGGGAAGGGGAGGAATTTCTTCTGAATTATGGGGTGCAGCCTTCCAGTGGCCCTTGGTTCTCTGGCCAATGGATGAGACCAGAGTTTGCAGTCCCAGGGAACTGTCAGTGCATAATAGAGATATAAGCATACATAATAAGTACAAAAATAAAGTACACAATAGAGCTGTAAGCATACATGTAGCATCATAGATAGCATGACTTGAATTAGGGCTAGGCCAAAATGCCCCCCTCCCATTTCTCTACCCCATCCAAAGGTGGCTGGGGGGCATTTGGGGACCTTCAGGGATCATGGGAACAAAATTGGGGGGGGGACTCACTGGCATCATCCGTACTTGTCCCAAAGGCCAGCTGATGTAGCATCATTCCCATGGTATGTTCTGTCCCAAATTAGGAGGGAGCACCCAAATTAGCACCCTGGGAACAGCCTAGCCACCCCTTGAAGCAGCAGCAAAGCTTTCTATTTCTGTAAATATAAACACAAAAAACCTTGGTCACCTCATTTCTATTCTGATATCCCCCCCATCCAATTTAATCCCCACCCATGAAATACAAAAAATAAAAATAAAAATCAGTGCTGAATACTTCAGCCGGACCTATTTCACATTCTTCTCTTGTACGGTGATTTTGCAGGCAATGAAAGAAAGCATTTAGAAATAAAGGGGAATAGATGGGGAAAATTGTGAGCCCATCTGATTTAATGCTTAGAGACTGACATATACAGTGCAATCGTATACATGTCTACTCAGGATTAAGATCTATTTATTTAATTCAATGATCTTTCTTATACCTTAGGTAACATTGTCAAAATAACTGCAGTACAAAATGTAAGTACTGTGTCCTGTTTCAAATTTTATACATCATTATATTGCAAATATCTTTTTCACACGCATCGTGATACCTATTTGGTTCCATACGAACATCTTCTTACACTGAGTAAGTCTCATTGAATTAAATAAATAGATCTTAATCCTGAGTAGACATGTATACGATTGCACTGTATATGTCAGTCTCTGAGGCATTAAATCAGATGGGCTCACAATTTTCCCCATCTATTCCCCTTTATTTCTAAATGCTTTCTTTCATTGCCTGCAAAATCACCGTACAAGAGAAGAATGTGAAATAGGTCCGGCTGAAGTATTCAGCACTGATTTTTATTTTTATTTTTTGTATTTCATGGGTGGGGATTAAATTGGATGGGGGGGATATCAGAATAGAAATGAGGTGACCAAGGTTTTTTGTGTTTATATTTACAGAAATAGAAAGCTTTGCTGCTGCTTCAAGGGGTGGCTAGGCTGTTCCCAGGGTGCTAATTTGGGTGCTCCCTCCTAATTTGGGACAGAACATACCATGGGAATGATGCTACATCAGCTGGCCTTTGGGACAAGTACGGATGATGCCAGTGAGTCCCCCCCCCCAATTTTGTTCCCATGATCCCTGAAGGTCCCCAAATGCCCCCCAGCCACCTTTGGATGGGGTAGAGAAATGGGAGGGGGGCATTTTGGCCTAGCCCTAATTCAAGTCATGCTATCTATGATGCTACATGTATGCTTACAGCTCTATTGTGTACTTTATTTTTGTACTTATTATGTATGCTTATATCTCTATTATGCACTGACAGTTCCCTGGGACTGCAAACTCTGGTCTCATCCATTGGCCAGAGAACCAAGGGCCACTGGAAGGCTGCACCCCATGCTTCCCAGGATTAACATCACGGGCCACGGCAAGGGGGAGACCAGCCTGACCCCAAACATCAGCTGGAGAGGAAGCAGCTGCAGGGAGCTCGCTTCAGCCCTCCCTGCCAGAAGGAACCCACAACTCCAACTGACAGTTCCCTGGGACTGCAGACTCTGGCCTCATCCATTGGCCAGAGAACTGAGGGCCACTGGGATGCTGCACCCCATGCCTCCCAGGATTAGCATCACAGCAAGGGGGAGACCAGCGTAGCCCCCATACATCGGCCAAAGAAGGAACAGCTGCAGGGAGCTTGTTTTACCCTTCCCTGCCAGGAAAAAACCAAAACAAAACCATCTATAAGAACTGTGTAACTAAGAACTGGTGCCTGGGTTATGCCCCCCCCCCAATCCCTTTTCCTTTTGTGTCATGTCTTTTAGATTGTAAACCTGGGGGCAGGGACTGCCTTATTATTAAACTTTGTAAGCCACTCTGGGAGCCTTTTTTGGCTGAAGAGCGGGGTAAAAATGCTGTAAAATAAATAAATAAATAATAATAATTTTTCTAGTGCTGATATAGCTACTGAAGCAGTATAAAGGTATGTAAAACCTGTGCACATGCATATGCGACATATACATGTATACTGTTTCTGAGACATGGAGCTGGCCTAGCTCAGAGGGAATAAAGGCCTGCAAGTACAGCCCTGCAGCAACATAGCAGTAGTGGAGCTTACTAGGTTGGCATGCATGCAGAGTGGGCTGGAAAGTTACAGAAGGGGAATGCGGGAAAGTACACAGATAGGGGGTGTTTGCACAAAAATACAACAAATGATGAGGTAGTTGGGTTTTTTGGTCCAACATACAATAGTTCTTAGGAGACAGGAGGATGAACAAGTGACATGGGAGATGAGGCATAAATAGCCAAAGACAGGCAGGGACACAATACGTATAGGGACCAATCAGTGTTTGAAATGGACAACATAACCAAGCCTGCCATTTCAGGTAGGAGAAGGGTGTGGTTACTCCTGCCTGGGGAGGTCACCTTCTGCTGGCAGAAAGCTGCAATGGGTAATGTATGAAAAGTGTGTTCTTGTACACTTATGAAGGGCCATGCTGAATCAGACAAAGGCCCACCTAGTCCAGCATTCTATTCACACAGTGGCCGACCAGCTGGTTGTGGGAAGCCCACAAGAGGGTCAATAGCATCTTCCTGCTCTTGTTCCCCAGACTGGTGTGCAGAGGCATATTGCCTCCAATACTGGAGGTAATATATAGCCATGATTAGTAGGCTATCATAGCCTTATACTCCATGAATTTGTCTAATCACCCTTTAACAGAAGACCATAAGAAGAGCTTGTATAAGAAGCTTGTATGTCCTCTCATGTTTTGTACTTTGTTGGCTAGTGCCATGGTATCTGAATTCATGTATTGATTTGTAGTGCTGCAGTGCTTTCTGCCAGTAAAAGCTATAAAATGCAACTGGTACTGAATGTGTGGCTCAGCAGCTGTCCTTAGGATAGGTGCCCAACCATGAACCAAGTGTTTTCTCTGCAAAGTGGGATGTGTAGGGCTCATCTGAAGCAGGGTCTGTATATGTTAAGCGTTTCTGATCAGGACCACAGTGATGCAAAATAAATAAATTCCTAAACCACCCTTCCGGACACATTTTTTCCATTTGTGCTGGAGAAACGCCTAAGGCCTTCCTGAATTATTAGTCATCCTCACCGGAAATGCATCTTTCCTGGCTCTTGTTTATTATTTGTTGACATGTTCAAGAGGTTAGTTGGTGCCTGCTGTGTGTGCAATTGGTAATTAGGGGTAGTGAACGGGCTGGTTAGTGGCTTCCTCACTGACTCCCCTTAAACACTTTCCTTCATCTTCAATAGTATACAATGGAGGTACTGTGATGGGGAAGGAAGCCTGGTACTGCTTTAGAATCCATTACAGTTAGAGGCTGAATAACCTAATAGTTTGGAAGGAGTGTGTGTGTGTTTGTGCATAGTTGATAAGGTCAGCCAGCAAGGAGAGGCCATAGGTAAAGCACGTGATCTGTCTGATGGAGTTTCCAGGCTCACTTAAATCCCTGCCATTGTAATTTAAAAGGACCTTCTATACTGAGGTAAGAAAACTGACTGAGAGATGCTGGAGAGCTCCCCAGTTATGGATGATTCAGCATTAGACAGACCAGTGTTCTGAGTAAATATGTTGGCAGTTTCATATCCAAAAAAAAAAAGTTGAACTTAATTAGACAAGTATATGAAGTCCACAGTTTATTAGGATGTCACTGGCAAAATATTAAGTTACTCATTCTTGATATAAAACCTGTACACAGAATTTGAGGTGAATTTCTTTGGTTCTTCAGCAACTTCAGTTTCTTACAAGCAAGCACATTATGCAGCATAAACAAAAGGAGCTCAATTTAAAAACTTGCTTCCCCACATCGTTTTAATGTATGAACATTTTGATTTGCAACTTCAACAGTTTATTACCATAGCAACCTGCTAGAATACATGCCAAAAAGTCCAAAATGCGGCAAAATCAGATTTATTCGGAAATTATACACTCTAGATAATATGCTATTGCCTGGCTTTGCAAGCTTACTTCGAGGGGGGCGTTTCCCAAGCTACAGCTAATTCAGAGCATCAGTAGGCCCCCCTACTGGCTTGCAAAAGCAAGATGTTTTCATACTGGCGTTATTATATGCCACCATGAGTATTTATATAGATGGACCATTTTTCAACTGTATAGTGCTAAAGAAAATAATGTACAGACAAACCACACACTGATCTCCTTATGTACTTTCATTTAGTTTTGGAGCGTAAGAGATAACTTAGATATTGCTAATCCAAGAAGTTTCATCCAGTATCCAGCAGCTGTAAGAAAGTGGATGATCTTGGTTCAATTAAAAAAGCGGCATTATCTCTGCAGGAACGTCTTTACCGATTATTACCTGTGACATAGCTCTATTTTATGGGTGAGAAGAACCAAGAACATGTGAGTGTGAAATCCCACCCACCCCCAATCCTTGGTTCTTTCAAAATTACATGCACAAATTCACCTTTAAAAAGACATAATCTAAACAGGATGAAATACACAGTAATTAGTGTCAAGATAACAAGGGATAAACCGACATGTAATAGGTCAGAGTATGACCTTTGTAGTATGATTTTACCAAGGATAGGGTGCAATCCTATGGAGATGAGTGTAAGCCCCCAAACTTGGAGGCTCACACTCATCCAGTGCAGAGCAGGAGGAGCAGTGGAGGCGATCGTCACCTTCCCATCTTCTTGCCCTGCATATTTCACTAGATGACTGTTTTCAGCCATCTAGTGATGGCATTTCAGAGGGGATGGAAAGAGGTTGGAGCAGCTTCAGGATACGTTGTATCCTAGCCTCCCCAGTCTCCTTCCATCCCCACCCCACTATACCCTTCTCCAATGTCGCTTTTCCAACCTAGGAGAGCAGCCGGTGCACTTCTTTCCATGCTGGCAGTGAGGGGGTGGGGGAGGGGGTGGAGCTCCAATCCCCGGGTCTGAGGTTGAAGCGCAGTCTCTGACCTCAGATCTGGGTATCCAAAAAATCCTATGGCCCCTCAGACAATGTCTTTGACAATGGAACCAATTATCTGGACAGAATTAGCTACTGTGATAAAAACATACATGGACCTTCCTCATAACATTAATGTAGGGGGTCAGAGACATTTGCACGGTGTGTGTGTGTGTGTGTGTGTGTGTGTGTCACCTAATGTATCTTTTGCTGGCTGGTTATCCCAAGCTGGTTATCCCCAAACTAGAGGCAAGCCCAGTTTGGGGAGGGAGGTGTCAAATGGCCATGGAAGGCTTTTGCAGGGAAGAATCTGTAGTGAGCACCTCTCCATCTTGTGCTCTGATCCTCTCCTGTCAATGCTGCCCACAGTCTTCTTATTCTGGCAAAACCAGGATTGTAACCAGCGTTAGCCAAGATACATAGTGTTTAGTTCTGCTGCTAGAAGGTTGTGAATATGTGTTATGGAGGAGACTTCTTTTGCAAAGGATTTAGGGATGTGTGGGGTCTGCATCCCGGCAAGTCCTGAAAACCATTGAGATCTTTTGAGCATTCCTGTCAGAAACTTGAAAAACCTCAAGGGATTTTTTGAATGTTCAAGAGGAGCACTCAAAAAGCGCAAACGTGTGAAATGAGGCTCCCCTCTTTCCCTCCATTCCATTCTCCACTTCTTCAAGAAGAAAAAAAGAAAGTGCCGTTATGGGGAAGGGAGGACTGGAGACAGTAGGCTCTGAAGGCTTCTCCATAGCAGGAAATGATGTTCACAGTGTTATTTCCTGCCAAGGATCATGGGGTTGGCAGTTTGAAAACTACAGGTCTAATGATCCTCAGTATGAAATGTTGTTCTATGCTTCAATTCCAGCTAAGGACAGGCCTTGTGGAAGCTTTCCCTTGTCTTAGTGGGCCTCCCCCACAGCCTCTTACCCCATTCCTAGGATAAGGATTTTCCTTGTCTGTTTTTTAAAGGAAGGTGGTTGGGGGCTGGCATGGATGGTTGGGTAATGGCAGGGTACAAACCCAGATTTGAGTCAGATCCAGCTTGACCTAACCTGAAATGTGGCCATACTTTTTTGAGCAGGGAAGGTTGCATTTTTTAGAGCATTTCCCCATATGAGGTTTTGCACAACCCCTGATTTAAATACACTTTGTCAATCAGGCTGTTATTCTGTTACAGAGGCTGGAAAGAATATGGCATAATGTAGTCCTCTTCCATTCTATTAGAAAATTATAGGTTTTCAAAAGTTCTTTTGGAGATCCATTTTTCACAAAGTGAACTAATAGATTGCAGTACACACATTCTTACTGGCAGGACAGCAAAGAGCATAAGTTTGAAAGGTTACAGTGAACTTTCAGAGTGTTTAAATGAACTTCAGCAAACCATGCAATTGATGCCATTTTTAGCAGTGGGAGGAGAAAAGACTCATATTCATAACAAACAACAGACGGAATAAAAGCTTCCATTTTAAATGAATTCAGTGTTTGTGTGTTCTGCTGAGCTCATCTATGCCCATTTCTCCATGTAATGTGATTTCAACATAAAGCCTTAAGCTTTGAACAGAATAATAGGAAAGTATTTGCTTTCCCCCCAATTATGTCACTTTAAAAAACAGTTTTGAGAATTATTTAAGAACATTCATTTCAGTTAGTAAAGTGAGTTCAGGAGTTTCTATCAATCTCCATGATCATTTCTAGACTTCAATGAAACCCTCCATAAATTGTTGAACTGTGGATTGTTGTTGAAACATGGGTTCTTGTGTTATCTGAACCCAGCTGTGGTAACAAGCCATGGCTTGTTAACCATGAGCAACGTATGAAGAGAACCCATAGTTTGTTGTTCAGTTGTGAACTGTGGGTTTTTCACCATGGTTTGTTATCTCAGCTGGGTCCAGACAACATGATAACCCACATTTCAACAACAGCCCACGGTTCAATGGCAACCCACACTCAACCCATACTCAACCCTTGAGTGTGGGTTATTGTGTTGTCTGAACCCAGCCAATGTGTTTGCTAAAGAAGTTTAAGGCTGAACTGTGTTACCTGAAGAGGGGCCACATAAACAGCATTGCAAGTCCCAACAGCTGATTCAGCACCAGGTCAGGTGACATAGGGAGACAATGTAGCTCCATTTGGACCCATAGGCCTTAGACCCCAGACCTGCCCCTCAGTGTGAGCAACTTGACCATCTGGAACCTGACCTTGGTCTTAGGCCAACCTTCCCCAACCTGGTGCCCTTCAGATGTTTTGGACTACAACTACCAGCATTTCTGTCCATTGACCATTCAGGCTGGGGCTGATGGGAGTTGAAGTCCAGAACATCTGGAGGGTATCAGGTTGGGGAAGGTTGCCTTAGGCCATGCTGCTTGTCTCCGGTCCATTTGCTTATTCACTGCTTGCCTCTGGAACAGGACACTGTGCCTGCCTTCGACTATGTGGTTTGCTTCTGTCCTGTCTGCTCATTGACTGCAGTGTCTGGACTGGACCCCAACATTTTGGCCTACGCTAGACTATGCTGTTTGGCTCTAGGGATAGATGAATCTGTCTGTTTCACTTTTCATAACGTCCACATTTTTTTTCAAGCATAAGTTCTTTCTATCCTGTTTCCATGTCAGTTTTTGAATGTTTTTTAAGTCTATGCAAACATTCATACACATTTTTGTATGCATTTCCCCCTAATATGTGTATCTTTGCAAGCAATTATACTCCTTTTGTATACTATTTCCCATAAGGTATGCATTTCTGTATAATTTTTTTTTAAAATTGGAGAACTGCTTTGCAAAATTTGGAGAAGTGCAAAAACTGAGGGATAATTGTGTCCCAGTTCGTGTATTAGTTCAGTAAGTGCCAATTAGGTAGGTTGTATTAAAATGCAAACCAAACTAATGCCTCCCCCATCCCAACTTGGCTCTGCCACCCATGCAGCTAAAGCTTTCTCTCTCTTGACCTTGGATCTCTGACCCCTTTATCACTTCAAATGTTTACCTCTGGTGAACCCTAACCAGGGCCGGATTAAGACCATTATGGGCCTGGTGCTGAGGATTTTGGTGGGCCTTTTTATGGAAATAAATAAAATGAAGATGCAATTTTCATATTCTTCCAGGAATATGAAAAACACATTGATCTACCTTTAAAGTAAAGTTGCTGTTGTTTTTAAAATTTGCAAAAAGTAGCATCAGGGAAACTCATAAAATGGGTTGATTTATTCTGGCTTTAACAAACTCTCTTGCTCAATTTCTTGGTGCTGTGGAGATTCAACATTTCCAGTTTTTAAATAAGTGTTCAGCTAGTGTGCGTGCCTGTGGACAGCATTTTGTGCTCTGTTATTTATAATTTTTATTTGTTTTAAATATTTCTTGGGCACCTTTTCAGGGCATCCTTCCCCAGGTAACTTAACATAAATATGAACATAAAACTATAGTATACTGTTTCCATAAAATAGAATAATTTAAAACAGAAGTTAAAAACATCTGAGTCCAGCCCAGCGATCAATAAAACTAGTAGTTAAAAAATGTGTGGGCTGGGGTGAATAAATAAACCAGCAGCAATACAGCTATCATTAGAAAACAGCCCAGGATGATCTCAACTAAAAACAACATTTAGGGCTAAAAGCAATTTGGAACAACTGGGTTTTCAAGGTCTGTTATTATTCATTTAGCCTAAAGCAATAGAACTGAACTATTGTCATGGGATCCTCTGTGGCACATGGTCTTTTCAGTTGCCCACCCTTCTTTTACAGAATGTTACATCCCTGCCCCAAGGTGTTTGCAGTTTTGACACAGAGGTGGCAAAAGATGGAGGATGAGGCAGGTGGAGGCAAGGGTAAACAGCAGAAGAATATGCCTTAATTTCAGTTACACGTGCTTACACTGCAGAGATCAGATCCACCCCACCCCACCCCCACAATTGATCTGAAATGAAGTAATGTTTTTGGGGCTCTTTCCACCCCCAATTTCCTGCTACTTCGCCCCCCCCATCTCCATCTATTTTCCATTATTATCTTATGTCATGTCTCGCCTCTTCCCCTACCAGCTGCCTCTCTGTAACTGTTATGGGGGGAGGTCCTACAAATCCCAGCATTCCCATGCTGGCTGGGGAATGCTGGGAGTTGTAGGACTCCCACTCCCCCATGTTATATTTTACTATATTTTATGTTATATTTATATTTTAAGGGTGCAACCTTATGCATGTTTACACAGAAAAGAAGTCCTACAACTCCAGCATACCCCAGCCATCATGAGAAATGCTGGGATTTGTAGGACTTTCTTTCCTGTCTAAACATGCATAGGATTGCGCCCTCATTGTCTAAACTTCAGCAGTGGATTTAACCCCTCCCCCCCCACTTCCAGCCAAAGGGAGGCAGGACAGGAAAAGGAATTCAATGCAACTCAAATGCCTATGAATTTCCAAGCCTGCCTAGGAATCAGCACTCGGTCACTTTAACTCTTTGAGCCCCTTTATGCAATTAAAAAATAATAATAATCAACTTTTCCCTTGCCCTCGATTGAGCTTTCATTAAAGAGGAGGGGGGAAATGCAAAAATGCTTCTCCACACACACACTTAATGCAAGCTGTCCGAGACCGCATGCATTTTTAATTTTGATCCATTTAAAAAACAAGGCTCACCAATATCTAGGCAGAGAGCGCTCCTCCTTGGGTCATCTGATGGTTAAATCAGTTCAGCTAGGATTGCTAGAGAGGAAGGGGATTTGGGGCCAGTGGAGGGGTGGGGCCTTTCTTTCTATTGAATGCCCCTTCCTGACCTGCTCTTCTGCAAAACTGCAAGCTGATTAATTTTAAAAATATTTTTAAATTTTTTATAAACATTGCAAATCCTCCGCGTGTTCCAATCCGGCTGAACTTCAGTGGGGCTAGCTTCCCAGCAAGGGTGCTTAATAGGACAGCAGTTTATTTTCCCTTGGCAGAAGCTGGAGGCCTCACCCGAGATCAGTAAGTTACGAAGCGGGTCTGGTGTGGTTCTTGGGGTGGGGGGTAGGAGGTGGAGGAAGCATTTCTTGGGGCGCCAAGACAGACACCCCGCGACACATTCTTCCCCCACATCAGGAGTAGGGGATCAATTTTTGTGTTGCGACCCCTTGGATGCAGCCCCTGCTCGTTTGCACTTTAACAAGAGGGAGGCATCATCAGGTTCTGCGGAACCTCAAGATTTGCAGAAGTACACAAAAATATTTGCGGGGAGGGGAAGAAACCCTAGAAGGAGGCAAAAACAAAACAAAACCCAACAGCCTTACCTTGAGTGGCTAAAGTCCTCGCCCTGCGCCTCGCGCGGGTCGGGCCGGTCGGCCCTTCTCCAACTCGTTCTCCGGCGTCTGGGACTGTCTGGGCCTCTCTCTGCAGGCTGCGCTGCAGCAGCCCAGTTAACAGCTCAGACAGAGCCTCAGCGTGAGCGTGGCAATCAATGGCTGGCAACCGCTCGGCGTGCTCGCCTCTCTCGCTCCGGCAACGCCCCGCAGGACAGCAGGTGAGCGCGACTGGACGTCACCTCACTCTGAGCGAGGTGACCCTCATTTCCCCCGGCGCCGCGCGTCCCTATTGGTGGGCCTATTTTTTGGGAGGGGCCTGGAGCTGCCGCTCCAATAGCCCCTATCTTAATCCGGCCCTGACCCTAACATGTATTTCCTGGTTCTGTTTTCCTCCAGCCTCTTGCCTTGTGGACTGTATCATTTCCTTGCTCTTGAGACACTTAAACAATTCTCCAGTTAACTGCCTTAACTGATTGTGCTAATTCAGCTGGAGGTAGTAGAACCTGCATAAAACCTTAAGGTTTGTGTCAGGTATTTTGATGTGCCTACACATCTATCTGAATGGTATGGAAAATTGGCATTCAGTTGACACTCAATAGATCAAACAATTAAAATCAACACTAAGCAAAATCCTGTTGTTTCAACAACATAGTCATGGAAGTTTCAAGGAGGGCATCTGTAGTTATGGGCAACTACACACCTGACGTTGCAGTGATAGCACCAGATTGTGTAGTTACTGCAGTGAGGTTAAAATGTTGTACTTAGACCAGGGTTGGACAACTTGTGGCCCTCCAGGTGTTTTGGCCTGCAACTCCCATCATCCCTCATCATTGGCTAAGCTGGCTAGGGCTGATGAGACTTACAGGCCAAACCATCTGGTGGGCTACAAGTTGCTCACACTGGACTTAGACTGACAAGATGTGGATTCAAATCCTTGGTCAGACACAAATCTTACTGAGCAATCCTAGGAGAATCAATGCCTCTCAGTCTATTCTACTTCACAGGTTTATTGTGGGAATAAAAGTGTGATGGGAGGGGGCATTTATGCCACCCTGAACTCCTTGAAGGAAAGAATGGGATAAAAATCAGATAGATTCTAGATAGACAGATTACAATATGGACCACAACATTCCAAACAGCAGAGTCCGTGATGGCTCCTACTATATATATATATATATATATATATGCTATTTTCTTCTCCATCTACATGAAAAGCCTGATGTTATGGCACATAGCTAGAAATATCCCATCATGATGTCTTAAAAAATAATAGGAGGAAATGCTTGTTCATCTTAAACTGCTGAGTTGTGGTTTTCAGATATAACTTCATAACAATTTTATTCTTTATAGCAGTCAATTAATTTGAACAATGTCATAATAAATACCCATTCTTGAAAAACCAAAAACATTTCTATCCTGAATCAATGCACTGCCTGTTTGGACTAACAAAGTACGTGTGTCAACAGCCAACTTTACTAATTATTGTAAATGGAGGAAAAGCAGCATAACAAAATAAACCACACCCCCGAAAAAGAGAAACTGGAGAATTAACACCATTCCTGATGCCTCGTCCTCAGTTTGATATGTCAACTCACAGACTTGGACAGTATCCGATTTCTTTATACTGCCTTCAGCAATCTTTGATTCCATTGACAACTGAGGCTTTGTTGGCTTGTGTTCAGGCCCAGACAGGTATGGACTGGAATGCTTGAGAAGTATTCTTTTTTCGTTTCAGAAAGATCCCAGTAGGTGGTATTGCACAGTTGTTGTGTGGCCTCTTTTCTGCAGGGTTCTATTGAGTTTGACTCCATGACTTCAGAGCACAGGTAAGGCTAATAGGTGAGCTCAGTGTAGTTTGGAATGGCATACATTCCATATTCAGTAGCTTGTGTTTCCTGACATTTTCACAAGATTTCATGATCCTGTTAATTATGGGTTGAGTCCAAAGGTCACATGAGCAAAAGGTTGTACACACAATTGATCTTTGCCTCTTCATCTTCCTCCCTACAGCCCTCTGTGGACTCTTGAAAAGCTCTCCGGAGAGTTGGGAGGCCCTCCTGAACTGTGTGGGCTGTGCCATTGGGGGGGGGGGGAAGACAGCAGTGGGAGGGGGAATCATCCCAAATCAGGCAGAGGAACCTTGTGCAACTGGATAGGAGGAGCTCACGAGAGGGCACTTTGCCAACAGATGCCTCAAACCTGGAACCAGTCCTGCAAGTCTCAGACCCCATCTCTTATTTGCCATTGCACTGCTTTTTCCCACTGACTTACAAGGCAGCTCCTAAGGCTGCTTGCTGTGACCATTATGGTTTGCTTCCACTTTTCATTGTGCATGTGGTCCTTTTTCTTGCAAAATGCTTGTTTCCCTCATGCAAATACCTAGAATTTCTGACAAATCTTTGTGTTGGAACACTGTTCCCATGATAACGTGAACCTTTTCCAGTCTCCAATCCACTGGGCTATGGGGCTGCCTGCCTGTTATGTTACTAGAACCTGGGAGCATCCCATGAAGCTAATTGGTCGGAGATTAGGGATAAAAGGAAGGACTTCTTCACACAGCACATAGTTAAATTATGGAATTCACTTCCACAAGATGACCACCACTTTGGATGGCTTTAAAAGCATATTGGACAAATTCATGGAGGAGACGGCTGTCAATGGCTACTAGTCCTGATGGCTATATGCTGCCTCCAGTATCAGAGGCAGTATGACTGACTCAAGCCCTAGTCAGCCATTTTTGACCCAGTTAGTTAGAGCAAATATGTGAGGAGGCAGAGAGCACTAGCCCTGTCCCCCTCTGTCATCACATTTGTCACCTTCTACACATGGAAAATGTGTAGACATGTAAAATCAGCATTCTGGGTTGCATGGAGAGCTTCCACAGATATGGGAAGCTCTGCTCTTCAGAAAGTTGCCCTCCACATGTATAGGGTGATGAATGCAATGACTGAGGGGGTGGGACTAGCACACTCTCCCTCCTCATGTTTTTGCTCTAACTGGATCAAGAATGAATGCCTGACCTGAATAGGGCTTCATGCTTCCTCTATTCACACATATTTATTTGTTTATTTGTTACATTTCTATACTGCCCAATAGCCAAAGCTCTCTGGGCAGTTTGCAACAATTAAAACCATAAAATACAAGAGAAGATACATTTTAAAAGTTTAAAACTAGAGAATAAAAGTAAAAACCAAAGTACAACAGAGCAGCAATGCAGATTTAAAATAGAGAAACAGTTTTAAAACAACAGAAACGAAAAGACGAAAATGCCTGGGAAAACAGGAAGGTCTTCATCTGGCGCCAAAAAGAACACAATGCAGATGCCAGGCGAGCCTCTCTGGGAAGCTCATTCCACAACCAGGGTGCCACGGAAAAGGCCCCCTTCTCAGTAGCCACCCACCTCACTGCCTTTGGCAGGGGCTCCCAGAGTGGGACCACTGAGGATGATCTTAGCATCCAGGCAGGTATATATGGGAGGAGACAATCCTTCAGGTAACCTGGCCCCAAGTCATTTAGGGCTTTGAATACCAGCACTTTGAATCAAGCCTGGACACAGACTGGCAGCCAGTGCAGATGGTAAATCCATAACATTAATGTTCATGTGGCTATTAGTCTTCATGAACAGAATCCTAGTATCATCTGGCTGTTTAGAAACTGAAAGTTCATCTATTTCAACTTATTGTACCAAATATTCCTAAAACTTTGTCCCACACAGCAAAAAGATCAAAAAGTTATCACAGATCAGCCACCCATCAACAACCTGCAGATCAGCCACCCATCAGTCAACCATCCAAATGAATACTGTAGGAACATAGTCTGCAGAACTGTGAGTCAACTACCTTGTATCTCAACTAACTTGCAGCACCATGTGACAAATCCTTGTGTAGGGTTACTACACAATCTGGCCTAGAAGAAAACTTCTTCACAACACCAAATAAAACCATCCAGTTTATTTATTTATTTATTTTTTATTAATCATATTTATACCCCGCCTTTTTTCCTGCAAGGAACCCAAGGCGGCTTACATAACCCTCCTGCTCCTCTCCATTTTATCCTCATAACAACCCTGTGAGTCAGTGACTGGCCCAAAGTCACCCAGTGAGTTTCATGGCTGAGAGGGGACTAGAACCCGGATCTCCCGAGTCCCAGTCCAACACTCTCACCACTACGCCGCCACACTGGCTTAGAGTTTAGAGTATGTCCGAAGGATGATTAAGCAAGACCATGGTAACCATGGCAGATACAGCTGTAGACCAAAGGCTACATTTACTGCTGTACATCAGAGATCAAAGCCATTTCACAAACAGCAGGAAACCCTGGTTTGCTACCACATGTTTGCATGGAGCCTCTGCCAATCCATGCTCTCTGATTAGTGTACCTCTATGACTTGTGTGTTTTCATGCACTTGTTTGCTATAATTACACTTTACATTTGAAAATGTGCACTTAAAACATTAACAACATTTGGTATGCATTTAAGAAACATGATGAATGAAGAACCCTGCATGCAACTAAATTATTTTTTATGGCACACACATACCCTACGGAGGACAGCAACCCCTTACTCTTATCCTGAAGGGAGAGGGAGAACCTGCCCCCCGGTCACCACAACTAACTTATAGAAAAATTCCTTTTCAACCTTACCAATGAGTGACAATGCATTTTTTGACCCTTCTTAAGAGAAACTCTTAAGAAAGTTTAAGAGAAAATCTTTAGAATAGCTTCTGACATCATTCACCACACCAAAGTCATGTGGGGATGGTTTTTTTCTTTTGTTTTTTGCCTGCGTAGTGGGAAGTCCCAAATGCACAAAAAGTTCACTTTGGGTGTGATATAAACACATTTGTCAGTCTATCTCCTGCTGTGTTAATCGCTAGGAAGAGTCCTTCATAGTTCCAACTGGTCACCGCTGGGGTACCAGATTGAAACACATGAGACAATTGATTTCAAAATTGTGTTTTAAGAAACATTTTCAAAATGACTGCCAGGAGCCTTTCACTGAGGAATCCCAACCATAGGCCTAAATATGGAACTGAAATTGAGCAGAATAAGTAGACCACTGCTGAACTCTTTTGAAAAGCTTACCTGTAAGTTAAAAACAAACAAGCAAAAACCATTTCGTTTGAAGGCAAAAATATCTTTATTGGCAAATCCACCATTAAAGGGTTACTGAGAAATGTCTGGAAACAGACCAAAAACACAGACAAATTGCACACAAAACTTTCTTTTGAAAATGAACAGTAATCAAGAGCCTTACAAACTGTATGAAATGACCCTTTGGAGTTCTGACTGTTTTCTTCAAGTCCTTCCAGTGGTGAGCAGCATATGGCACATCACCTGCCTATTGAGGTTTCTATTGTGTTATCTTCTGGCTTTGTCGCTGTGTACAAATGGATATTTAGGCTTCATTGCCTCTATCTCAGCTTTCATTGGTACCATTTTTTGTTGTGTTTGCTGATTGATTAATATTTCACTTCTAAGTAGGAATAGAGGGCAAACATGGAACTTAAAAAATACAGTAAAACCATGCTCCTTTTGGATCATTGCCAAATGATTATATAAACACAAAGAGAATGACTAGGTTTGCTGACATAGGACTCAGTACAACCCTTTATTAGGCACCTGAGCTACTGACAAAAAGAAAATTGGATGAATAGCAGAATTTTTGGTGTGTGTGTGTGTGTGTGTGTGTATGTGTGTTTAGAAAGCTGTGCTCTCTCCAGCCCACAACAGCAGCTCTACCAAACTTTGAAACTGCAGTCCATAATGCAATCTACATTCTAGCAGAAACAGCTACTAACCTTGGGTCTAGCATCAAACTGAGTGACCTTCGAATTCATTGAGTGACCTTTGCTGAGTTGCACTCTTAAAGATTTGTTTCACATAGGATTGTGGATTTGCTGCTGTCAAAAAAAATTTCTGTCTGATGGGGGCTCCACAAGGGAGCCTAAACAGCTTGGGATCAGGGTACATAAAGGACTATCTTCTCAACCACCATCTTGCCCATCCACTGAGGTCCTCCTGAGAAGCCCTCTTGCATATCCCACCAGGTGCAGTTGGAGGACTTTCTCACTTGTGGCAAAAGCCTTTGGAATGAACTACCTCAGGTGATTCACAGGGCCTCCTCTCTGATGGCATTTTGTCATCACCTGAAAACTTTTGATTGTACCAGTGTTGCACCAATAACTAGATCTGTCTATACCCATAACCGACAGTACATGGCAGTCTGCATACATGTGGCAGTGGTGGGCATCAGAACAAGGCTGGGTGACCAGCAACACATCTTCACAGCCTTTTGTAGGTCCTTTTGGGCAACTCATCATCATATGACCAATTGCACTGTCTTATCCGAAACATACAAACAAACCCATGGTTAACTGCAGCAACAGGCCTAAGAATGGTTACTGACAGAGTAATGTATGACTGAAGCTTAGATGGCAGAGCTGTTCTGATTGGATGTGGGGAGCACCAAAGAAAAGAGTTGTGCTTCATCACATGCATACTAATTTACTGGATCCCTTAAAATCAACGCTTGTTTATCATCTTGGCTTCAACAGGGTGTGGATTGCACCTTGAAACTATACTCTCATACAAAAATGTATTTCCTGAAGCCTATATCCACTTACACATCATCTATGAATTTGGCCTGCTGAGTCTAATTTCAGATAAATTACAGACCAAGAACCCTGGAAAGGCCATAAATTACAGTTATTTGAACTCTCTTAGAGAGGTGCAGCATGAAAAACAAACAAGATGGTGTGTAAGTGATAATTTAAGGAGGGGAAGAGAGCATCCCCACAGATGAAAGAAGCCTGTTATATCCTGTTCCTCAATCATGCTAGAAACAAAACTCAAAACAACCAGAACATTCCTACCATTTCCCTTATCAGTCTTACAGGCTTTTCTCATTAAGAAGAAGTTCAGCATTTCAGGCTTAGCTAAGTATCTGCAATCTGACCCTGCTTCTGGGTATGGGGGAGAGATTTGCTCCGTGTGCATTTTAATGAGACTTATCCAATTTTCCACTTTTGAACCCATACACAAACTGAAACTCAGTTATCCTTTGAAATTCACACTGCTCCAAACTTTGCAATGGAGTTCTCCAGTCAAAACAGGTCTAAAAAGATGTGTATGTTAGTTTCTAGTGAGTAAGCATTATTGAAAACAATGGAACTTACTTCTGAGTAAACATGCATAGGATTGTAATGCACAGCTAATAGGGTATGTTTGAACTGATTATGTTTTGCTCAGCGTAATCATTTAAAAAAAAAGGTTTTCTAATGTGTTTTCTGTGTAATCTACCACTGGGGTAGACAGGATACAAATTTAAATAAAGACAAACAAACAAATAAGCACAGACCCAGAACTTAAATTATATTACAGAACAGAAAGTAAGTCTATGTGTCTTTAAAATCTTGATATGGTTCAACAAAGCAGGGCTTTGGGGGGTTGGGGGTTGGGGAAGAGTTTTAGAAAATGTACAAGAACATACTTGACAGTCATACCTAAGGTATTTTTAAATTTTATCTTGATAAGAAAGTGCTAAAGGTTGATCTGTAAGTTTGGCAACAGTCTGGAATTGGGATTTTTAATTATTCATGTTTTGGGGGTGTTACTCTGCACCTCGGGCTCATTCACTGGAAGTGCATGCCCTTGTTGAGCACAAAATAAATGAAGACTGATATTCCTATTGACAGAAGCATTGCACTTGTTAATGCTAATGATGGCCATCGGCAGACGAAGAGACACACTGCTAACTGAAAATACACAGAGAGAACAGAGTAAGAAGCTAGTGCTACAGCAGAGTGGAAAGGGGAGGATTTCCATTTCATCTGAGTATTAAGAAATAATCAGTGTACAGTAGTTTTATGATCCATTGAGTTTTATGATCCATTATAAAAAATATAAAAGTTTATATATAAAAAATATAGTCATAAATCCCACAATTTGAGTAGTCTTTCACTGAGGGATGTACATTGGATTCAGTAGAACCTTGAAGCCCGAGCTGTATTGGGTCCCTTCAGACCATTCCCAGGCTTCCCTCTGAAGTGACCAGCACTGAAGCTAGACCCTGCATGAGGCTTTGTTCATGACTCATCTTCAGAAAGTCACGTCAGACAGTGCATCTCCAAAAATAGCATCTTTCGCTTTCTTTCTCTAAATGCTGATGAGAGCGGGTTGGAGGGAGGTTGAGTGACTAACAGGTCCAACTTCTAATCCTAGGACACGTTTTATCAGGAGCTCTCCAATCACTGCACTTTGCAGGAGGGCAAGGATGAGACCATGAGATGGCCATTCTTCCAATGCTACCAGACTTCACTATGGGGGGAAAAAAGCCTTAAACTAATTTTCAATCATCATAACTCCCTAGCCCCAGCACCTATCTTTCTGAAACTTTGCAGGTTTCTTGCCTGGAGAAACTTCTATGACATATGCCATTTTTCATACAAATTGCCTAAAGAGTACCCTTCCACATAAACCACTGCACCTATCTTTCTGAATCTTTGTAGTTTTTATTTTATTTGGGGCCATTTCTATGCTGTCTGTCATTTTCAGAAGAATGGTCCACAAGGAACATAGGGGGATAAGGGAATCCTTTTTTTGGATGCCCATCAAACTGTAAAGGCTACTCTTGCACAAAGATCTGTGCACCTATTAATCAGAAACATAGCAAGCTTGATCCCTTCAGAAGGGGTAGCTATCCCTGCAGATTTAATCATGTAATACCAAGAAATAAAAAGTTATTGGCAGTTCCCGTAAAAAAAATATCAAAATATAAAACTGCATAGCACAAAAACCACTGCACCTGTTTTTCTGCCATTGGGCAGGTCTGGTCCCCTCCTAAGGAGTTGGCATCTTTTACTGTATTAATGTTTTTAATGTTCTGTGTGGTTGTTTTTTTTTTAATGTTATAAGATATTATTGTTTGAAATTATTGTGCACTACTTTGATGGCATTCTAGCAAACAAGGTGGTATATAAATGTTAATAAATGAACAAATATGGCAAATCAGATAGAGCTGGTAAAAAAAAAATACTCCTGGCAACTGCTGTCACCTGTCCATACATACACAACAATCAGCCTAGTACACTTCCCACCTCCCTGCCCAAATGATGAACCTGTTGCTTCTGGGGGAGTGCAACCCCATCCAAAACAGGCTGGATAATCCTTTAAGATTTCCAGAACCCCATTCAACAGACTTTCCATTTTACCTGGATTGAGTGTCATCCTTTTGTGATGTACATCATGTACACATATTCCATTGACTTTCATTATTAGATGACTGTGTTACATTATAGCAACAAAAAAATTATAAAGTAATTTAAATCAGACATATACAGACTTCAGAATTATAGGATATACTTTGTTTTTACTAGAATTGGTCTACTAAGGGTGCACCTTAGGGCTGGTAGATGCTGTCTGGCCGGCCATAGGAAAAGTCGGAGTCCCTGCTCCAACCATATAAGGCTCTCCAAGGTCACAGCAGGACTCTGACTTCTTCGGAGGGCCCTCCCTTCACCTTCACAGCTGGTGCAGTTCTTCTTTCTGCACCAGCTGCGGCTCTGAAGATGGAAGACTGTCTTCAGAGCAGGTGCTGGGGGAGGTGTTCCGGGGCGAAGGGGAGGAACGATGCACCAACATCCTACGAAGAATCCCGGTGGTGCCTCAGCCCCTCCTCCTCGCAAGCAGGCGCAAAAGACATAGACAGCCAAAATCATCCCTCTATGTCTTTTGCAGGGTGAGGGAAGCACGGAGGCACTCCTCCCACGTTCGATTGGATGCCCATAATCTTCTGAGTTCGGAGGGTTACGAGCAGCCACATTGGATGGCGCCACCCATCAACCAATCTAAGTCAGGTACAAAATGGTAGCTGGCTGTTGGTGGAGCCAATTACTTACTCATAAGCTATGGGTATACAAATAAGCTATTTGTATATATAAGTACAAATCTACATGAGAGTTACTTCAAGTCACATATTCTAACAGCCTAATTTACGGGGCAGGGTTGTTTGTTGTTGCTTTTGTTAAACAATTAGGAGCCAAAACCTTGCAGATTTATTGCAAATCTCCAGAGATCTAGCAATCGATCTTCTGTCCACCACTGACTCAATTTAGATAACCCCTTTCATCTTCAGCTATTTTAACGCAGCTTGAATTCCACTTTTGGAATGGGCTACAGAGGCTTACTGAGAATAAATTTAGCTTAAACAAGCTAAATTTGTTCTCAGTCAGCCTCTGTAGTGGGTTGCCACTAAATTTCAGCAACAAACCGACCATTTTTTAAAAAACATGTCTTACTTTTGGGAGGTGATGGGGTGGGTGGGTAATGAGGGCCTCATTGGGGGGAGGCATATGTGGCCCATGGGCCATGTATTGCCCACCCCTGTAGTATACAATATAGTCTAGTGTTGAGTAGTTTTCAGATCATTGTTCCTGCAAGATTGACATGAGAACATGTAACAAGACGTAATATTAAGTTGATACAGTAGCAGGCAGCACTATTGCACTGGTGGCGTCACTCTCAGGCCTTATGCAGCTGTACAACAACTGTACTGAGCAAGCATTCTTGTGCTGCTACTTGGGATAGGTGTTTACCCAGAATGGCTTATTTTAAGCCATGTTCATTGCTGCTGGTAAGGCAAATAGGAACAGTCTGATTGAGGAAGAAACCAGAAGAGAGAATGAGTATGAGATGTCTAATTGCTCTTCCCCTTACTGGGCTTGGCAGATCCCCAATGCCATATCTCCCCCTACCCGTGACCACTGTAATAGGACCACCTTCATCTCCCCCAGGTTATTACCCAGTCCCAGAGCACTTCCCAGGCACGTAGCTTAATCTCTCAACAGCAACAGAGGCAATAAAAACTAGTCCCCCTTCTCTCACTTAGGGCTTCCAAGATTCCAGAAAACTTCTCTGCCAGGGAAGCTGTCACTTATAAGCTGTTACTTTGCCCCACCCAAGTATCAAACAATGGGCTGTGCTCTCACCGTCAGGGCTTGCCCAACCATTATGCAGGAGATACTTGAGGGTGAGAAGTGGCCGTGAGGTGTTGGAGGACAGAACTGTATGCCATGTGGTCTGCCCTGTTCTCTCTAAGCTAGCCTTCTGTCCTCAGATGTAGTGCACTAGTATGCTGTCCTATTGCCAGTGTTTGTTTATTTATTTAATTTATACCCCACCTTTTTTCCTGCAAGGAACCCAAGGCGGCTTACATAATCCTCCTCCTCTCCATTTTATCCTCACAACAACCCTGTGAGGTAGGTTAGGCTGAGAGTCAGTGACAGTGTTGAAGAAGATTCAACTCTCAGTCTGGTTGGCTTCTTTATGTGGAATAGCAGGGTGCCATCTTGCCTTTGCCTCAGGCCCAAAATGTCTTGGGCCAGTCCCTTTCACCCTTTATGACTTCTGAGGTGTTGACATTGTGATAACACTGCAGGAAAAGAATAAGAGCTTGCAATTTAGTGACAGAGGCAGAGAGAAGATATCACCTACTTCAATTTTTGAAGAGATTTCTTTTCGACAGGGAGCCTTCTTTAAACTTTTCAGACTGCATTGAACAGAAAAAGCTGCAAATAGATTTTTTAAAAAACACACAAAGAACATGAGTGATAGATAGAGGCCTAGTACAATTAAAATTTAGTAGGCATAGTTTAACCAAAATTAAGCCTTCCATTACTCCTTAAGAGAAATTGCTATGGGCAAAACTCGAAGGCAACTAATAACCAGCCCTTGGAATCCATATTCATTGCGCACATAATTGTGACAGACTAGACCTTTCTGTGAGGAAAAGTACCATCTGCATAATTCAGGCTAAACCAGACCATACAATTTATTGCACTGCTTTGTGCATTTGGGACAATTCCCAAAGGATTGTGACTAACACATAAATTAATTTAGATTGGCTAATGGTGACAGATGTCTGTCGCACTACTTTTCAAGTAGCTCTCAAGCGGCAGAAAGAGGAAGTGGAAATTGTAGCAATTTTCTCTGGTGAGACTGAAATGTCACAATCTCAACATAAGAAGCCCCCAGCATGAAGAGAAAAAAAGTGTGTTGTGTTTACCCCTTTTGCTTCTTCAAGCAATCTCTGAAAATATTTACCACCTCCCTTAATGACTACTTTTGATATAGTTGAGGAGGGGGAAATGGCATGATTAAATATAGAAGGAACGAATGGAATATCTTTTCATCTAGAAGGCAACTTCCTAAACAAAAGTGGCTAAGAGCCAAACTACACGTTACACCAATTGCATTGTGGGTAGCTGAAAGTTAGCTTTTTCTTTACACTAGTGTAAGTGTGCATAGCTCCGAGTCAAAATGGGACCATGGCACACCAGGAGGGGAGTATTAAACCTCCCCCATCACTATTTTTTTCCTGAAATCCCACTCCCTGTGGGAGGGTTAAAAATAACAATTAAAAAGAGTCTCTATTGGTGTCAATAAGATTTTTTTCTTTTTCTTTTTACTATTTCAGGCAGAAAAAAACCATGGGGGGGAGATTAGATCCTCCCCTCCCAGTGTACAGTGGTCCCAATCCAAATTGCACACTTACACTAGAGTAAATAAAAAGCTATCCCTCAGCTACATACTAGGCAATTAGCATAACGTGTAGTTTGGCTTTAAGAATAATTTCATAAAGAAAAAACATCAGTGATGACCCAGTGTTAGAGGAAGGATCTTCTTGCAAAAGGATGAAGTACAAGACTGGGAAGAGCAGAAGAAACCAAAAGAAGAATCAAATTTGCCTGGCTTCATTAGAGGGAGAGGCAAGTCAGCAGGGCCCACTCCATCAGCTCCTCCCCTTCCTGTTGGTGGCTGTGGAAAGCAGCAAAGATCCACATTTTATATAGTTTTTGTTTTGTAAACTTTCCTGAGGACTTTCTAAGTCCAAGGGTGGGGTAAAAATCAAAACAGAAACAAAACCCACATAAATAAATAATCAGTAGGGCCCAATGATACCCCTCAGGTGCCTGCACATTTGCTTTCTTCTGAACTAACCATCAATTCATTTTTCATTTGAAGACATCTTTTCTGGTGCCTTTCACAAGGCCCATGCTTATGACAGTCTAGGCATGTAACTAGAAATTATTACAACCATAACTCTATGCCTAGAAAAGAAAGTCACATGATGGGTTTTAACCAGCCCAATCCTGTGCATGTGTACAGTACTTGAAAGTAAATCTCACAGAGGTTAAGCTGGTGATGGTAAACATATCACTTCCTTTTCCCTTCTTCCCTCATATCTCCAGAATTTCTACACACCCTTTCATGTTATGACATGAGAGAATTGCCTCATATTGCTGAGAAAATTCTTAGAGCAAATACATCATCTTGCTCATAATACTGTCTTTTATTCCCAGATGCCTGACTCATAATTCTCAGGATATCTCCTGCACAAGGGGGGAGGGGTAATTAATATTTGTGGTTCAACAACTGCTTTTCATCTCTTTTATATTTATCCCAATTGAATTTCCCAGACATGAATCTCCAATTATCTCTGCATTACTCACTAATCCCCTCATTATGGATATTGACATCTACAAACTGATTGTTTTCCAGTGCCACATTAGGGTTGACTCCAAAATTATGTCATTTTATTTGTTGTAGCTGCCATATTGTATGACTGTACAGGAGGATAAAGAAGGCCAAGTACAGAGATTAAATTGCACTATGTATGGAAATGACCTGATGTTACGGCTATGCATAGTAGAAAATCGAACCGCTGAAGTACCTTCACTCACTGCTTCCCTATGAAAAGAAAAGAAAAAAAACACTGTCTGTTGCATATCTGTTGCACGCACCCAAATCTCTCCCATTGAAACTAGTAGGATGTAAAAAAAAATATTTGGCCAGATCATGTTCTTGCTTTGTAGAAATTACTTTTAATTCTGAAAACAGAATTTAAAACAAAAATACATTTCCATGTGAATCACAATATATCAAAGGCTTTTGAAAACATCAAGCTAAACTCTGAACCACAAAAGGGTTGAAGCAGTTCTACTCCTGATATTGCATCTCTTTTCTATGACAACTATGCATTGAGCACGGTTGACTGCAAAGGAACCCCAACATAGAAGTACACCATGCATACCTTTCTAAACCTCCATCATACTTCCTGAGTTGCTTTTTGGGACTAAAAGGTCCCAAATGCAATAGTCTCTTTTGGTAAGGAAGTTGCTATATAGCTAGTCCCCACCATTTCATTAATCCTTTTCTGTACCGTTTTCAGCTCTGCAATATCCTTTTTCTGATGGGACACCCAAAACTGTACAAAATATTCAAGAGTGGCTTCACCATTTGGTTTGTATAAAGGCATTATGAGACTGGTAGTTTTAGTTTCACTCCCTAGCATGGCATTTACTTTTTCCACAGCTGCCGCACGCTGAGTCGAGATTTTCATCGAGCTACCCACCACAAACCCAAGATCTTTTTCCTGATAAGTCAATCCCAGTTCAGAACCCATCACTATTAGCAGGGGTTCAGCCACTGAATCTTTCAAAGCCAGGTTGCAGACCCAGATTTTAAACGTTTTCATTACCATATGCCAAAGAAATCTAAGGAATTTTCTCCCATCCCACCCCACCCCTAGGTGGGTTGCCTTAGTTATTTGGAGGCTGACTCACCAGCTTGAGGTATTGGTAATGATGTGCTTTGCAGGCACTGTGGTGATGTGTACCAGTACCTACCTTCTTTAAGTTAGACTAGGAGCTTTTCTACATGAGGCTGTCAATCAGCTGTTTCTGCTGTATTTACTTTCGGTTTCATCGCAGAATTGAGATCTGAGCACTTCACGAGAAGCATTTCCTTTCCTGCTTTTCTGCTATATAACCTCTAGGCGGCACTGTGTATAGTGGAATAGCACAAATATACATGAGGAAATCACACTTTCTTTTGCTTTCACAATATAGCCACATTTTCCCTGCTCTAAAAAAACTTGCTGAAAGTGCTGGTTAGATACAGAAGGAAAACTGGAGGGTCACAATGTCATCTAAAGAACCCATAAACAATCGTGAGTAGGGAATGATGAGCGCACGATAAACACCTCATGTAGAAAAGCCCTAGTAGCTTATGCTGGACTTATATGACGAAAGGAAAACATGCTGATGCTGCCTCTCTGGGGTACTTAATCCTTCCCACCCATTGTTTCTGTGCTGTAAATTGTCTCTCCCCCCCCCCCACACACGCACACAGTGTTTTGCAGTGACAAGCAGGAACTGGTGCTCCCACCCCTTTTTTTGTCACTGTCCATGTAGTTCTACCCTCATTAGGCTATGTTTGTTGAGTCCTTTAAACCAATCTTGCTGGTCAATCTCTGACCAGCTACTGAGTGGCTTTGCATGATCATTTTCAGCCACCATGGTTGGTGGCATGTGCCAGACATCAGGGGAACCCATTCCGTAACCCAACCCCTGCTCGTAGGGTGTTGTGTCACCCAAACCCAGTGAGGGTGTATTGTTGGCATGGTTAACAAACCACCCAGAAGCCATGGGCTGTTTTAGGGTTGTTAACCAGGCCAACAACCCACCACCACTGGGTTCAGATGACACGACAACCTGAAAGTGCAGGTTGGGTTACAGAATGGGTGTACCCAGCATGTGCCTGCAAACCATGATGGCTTATTGGTGGCTCCACTTTGGCTGAAAATGTTTGTGCACACCAGGACACTGTGTGGTATCCAATCACCTGCTTTAGTGAAAGAGTGGCCCTTTTCGCGCAACATAGCTCGTACACTGAATATCTGGGAGAGGCATGCAAAGATATACATTCTGTTCCTTTAGCTGTAGGACAGCTATATACAACCCGCATTGCAACTCCTAAAGTGCTATTAGGCACTGTAGTTCTGTATAAACATTCGGGGATTCCCTCTTGTTTAACAAGTAAAAAGAAAAGAGAGCAAAATTTATGGGCCAAACCCACATGGGACAAAAATTTATTGGGAGAGAGGCAAGGTGAAGTAAGCCGCCTGAAACTTTCTGTACCAAAATTCTACATGGCACCAAACATTCATGCTGAAGTTTGCACGAGCAGAAATTCTGTGAGAACTCTTTTATAACCCATTATTTGACCCGAGCAGCACCAGTGTATGTGCCAGTTTTATATATCTATTTCTATATCTATATATATCTCCAAATTTTCAGTGAAGAGTCTTTCCTAGCTCTGCCTAGAGATGCCAGGAATTCAAGCGGTGAGCTTTCACTGTCACATGCAGAGTATGTGATCTGCCATTAAGCTACCACCCGTCCCGTTATCTTCTCCATTTATTACAAAGGATTCCAAGAAACTAACAACATCTAATTATTCAGCCCTGTTGTCTTTGGTCTCCCCTGGTTTTAAAAGATTAGGGCACAATCCTACGCACGTTGAGACAGAAGAAAGCCCTACAACTCCCAACATGGCTGTCTGGGGAATGTTGGGTGTCATGGGACTTTTTTCGGTCTCAACATGCATAGGATTGCACCCTTAATCATTTAATTAACTGACTAGAATACAAATGAAAATTCGAGAATATTTGCTAGGCACAGCACAGAAATTTCTTTCCAACTAAAAGCACGCACACACAAAAATCATTTGGAAAATGTATTTCTTAATTTATATTGCATAGTTTGCTCATATCAATGCAGCAAATTTTAAACCCAACCTAAAATCACTGTACAATATTTCTGTTTTGTTTTAAGGTGAATGATGTAAGGTCTGCTGGAGGTCTGACTAAAACATAAATTCCAACCAATTTAGGGTTGGAATCAATACACCAATTAATGATCAGTATAATCCAGGTCAGCTGTCTGGATGTAACCTTGTTTTTTAATCTTTGTTTTTCTTAGTTTGAAAATTAAATATGTTATGAGTACTTAGAGAGGAATGAGAGCACCTCTAAGCAGAGGAAGCACCTGTCTTCTCTGATAAAAACAGATGCTTTGTAATTAAGTACAAAAACTGATGTCATATCTTCCACTACTGACCTGACATTCTATTGTGTCAGATCTTGCTTGATAGGAAACACAAACCATAAAGACTACATAAAGTTGCACAGTGAGAGGTACGCCTTTGTTTCTGCTAGCATTACATATATTATCGGGATTTCTGCAAGCATTTAAAACTAACGATTTTGAGAAAAATAATAATGTTATTTCCTATGTCTTTCACTTATAGCGATGTTAAGAACATAAGAAAAGTCATGCTGGGGCAAACCAGAAGTCCATCTAGTCCATTAGTACTGTGCCAAACATTTCTTCCATGTTTTTGTTTTTTGTTTTTTTACCATTCACATTCAATTTGTTAGAAAAGAAATTGCTTTGGGGAAAATGTTCAAAGGAGAAGAAAATTTCAGTAAAATTATCATGTGTAGGGTTCTTGTACTTATACTTATGAGCTAGCTAGGGAAGGTATGTGAGTGTCCTGCCTTTCATTGTACAATCATCTCTCTCGCAGTCTGTATCCTCCCTGGCTTCCTGTATGTCTTCCAGGGCAAGATGTCATGAGGTAGCTGCTGCTCCCATGGGGCTTTTTTTGGAGCAGGAAGTGTGGGCAGCTGGGAGGCTGCACAGTGATAGAGAGATGTATAATAGAAAGAAAACACACACACACACACACACACACCATGCTTGGTCAGCTCGCAATGATAAACTCAGCTCAAAAACAACACTGAAAGAAACTCTAAAGCACTGTGAGAATGAGGCAGAGAAGTAGCAGCCTCTTTCACAGGGGAATTCCCCCCCCCCCAGGAAATTGGAAACATAGCTCTATCTCTTCCCTGGAGCTGGACACAACAACACCCCTCACGTCCACTACATGGTTTGCAGAGAAATGTATTATAAACATTTGCAGTGGAGACAAGATGTATTTAGAATCACCCCTCAGAAATTTAACCTTTGGGCAATTCTGGAGTAGGAGCTGAACCCCGAAGCATGACAACTATTGCTGAGCCACAATTTCTCAGAAGGCATTTTTTCCCCCTGAGAAAAGTTCTGAGATTTTTATTTTTCTCTACCCGCCCCCTAAATAGAAGGCCACTTTGCAGAATTTTCTCCACATTTTCTCCACCATTTTTTGGGGTGTGTGTGGCTACTTCCTCGCCCACCCCCCATCACCACCACTGTTGCCACAATGCCAGATATGGGGGATGTAAAATGGTAAACAAGCTGTCAAACAGTTGCTTCTGCCAGTTGTAGCCGCAGGAAATAAAAAAAGAAAGGAAAAAAGCCCGGGGGGGGGGGGGAAGAAAGATGGTGTGATGCAGACACTGCTAATGGTGACCCCCATTAGTTAGTGAATTTCTCCTCCCAATGGATAAATTAAGTGAAAATTGTTTCCCCAATTTCTCTGCCCACAAATAGGGTGGAGAATTTGGAGAGGCCATTTCTGCACAGCTAAACTTCCCATAGTGACCAGCTATGGGCGGCTTCTGGGAAGCCCATAAGCAGGGCTTAAAGACAATAGCCATCTCCTGCTTTTGCCCCAACCACCACCACAAACTGGTATTCAGTGGCATATGGCCTCTGATTGATCTTCATAGCTAGTAAAAGACCATGATTTTGTCTATTATCCTTTTAACCATCTAAGCTAGTGGCCACAAGCACAACCTGTGGCAGTGAATTGCACAGATCAATGACACATTGGCCCTATCCACACATTACTGATGTGTAGGACATTTCCATGTTGAAGCAGGAGTGGGACCATGCTTTTAGTTCTGCTCCCGACATCACATCTCCTTCCTCTGACAACTGTCACTGTGCATCAGGCACGATTGTCTGCAGAGGAACCCCAACATACAAGTACACCATGCATACTTTTTGAAATCTCTGTCATGCATCCCAAGTTGCCTTTCCCCCTAAACTAAAAGGCCCCACATGCTGTAGTCTCTTTTGGTAAGGAAGTTGCTATATAGCCAGTCCCCACCATTTCATTAATCCTTTTCTGTACCGTTTTCAGCTCTGCAATATCCTTTTTGAGATGGGGCACTCAAAACTGTATGGAATGGCTTCACCATTTGGTTTGTATAAAGGCATTATGAGACTGGTAGTTTTAGTTTCACTCCCTAGCATGGCATTTACCTATTCCACAGTTGCCGCACGCTGAGTCGAGATTTTCATTGAGCTACCCCACCACAAACCCAAGATCTTTTTCCTAATAAGTCAATCCCAGTTCAGAACCCATCACTATTAGCAGGGGTTCAGCCACTGAATCTTTCAAAGCCAGGTTGCAGACCCAGATTTTAAACATTTTCATTGCCATGTGCCAAGGAAATCTAAGGAATTTTCTCCCATCCCACCCCACCACACCCCTAGATGGGTTGACAATCTAGCAGTGTGGTGGTGAGTCAGCCTTAGTTATTTGGAGGCTCTCAATAGCTTGAGGCATCGGGAATGATGTGCTTTGCAGGCACCGTTGTGGTGTGTAGCAGTACCTGCCTTCTTTAAGTTAGACTAGCTTAGGCTGGACCTTCATGAACAATGGAAAACATGCTGCTGCTGCTGCTGCTTCTCTGGAGTGTTTAACCTTTCCCAGAAATTGCTTCTGTGCTTTAAATTGCCATGCTAACCCACCCAGTTTTTTGCAGTGAAAACAAGAACTGGTGTTCCCACCCCCTTTTTTGTTACTGTCCATGTAGTTCTACCCTCATTAGGCTATGTTCGTTGAGGCCCTTATACTAATCTTGCTGGAGGCTCTCTTACCAGTTAATGGGAAGCTTTGCATGGTCATTTTCAGTCACGGTAGCTTAAATAAGCACGTGCGAGGCACCAATGGGTGCCCATTCCATAACCCAACCCCCACTCGTAGGTTGTTGTGTCATCCAAACCCAGTGAGGGTGAGTTGTTGGCATGGTTAACAAACCACCCAGAACCCATGGGCTTTTTAGCGTTGAGCACATAGTTAAACTATGGAATTTACTTCCACAACATGCAGTGATGGTCACCAATTTGGATGGCTTTAAAAGGGTATTGGACAAATTCATGGAGGATAAGGCTATCAATGGCTACTAATCCTGATTGTCTATATGCTACCTCCAGTATCAGAGGCAGTATGCCTATGTAGATCAGTTGCTGAGGAACATGGGTAGGAGGGTGCTGTTGTACTCATGTCCTGCTTGTGGATTTCCTGTGGGCAGCTGGTTGGCCACTGTGTGAACAGAATGCTGGACTAGATGGACACTTGGTTTGATCCAGCATGGCTCTTCTTATGTTCTTGTGGGTGGTTTGTTAACCAGGCCAGCAAGCCACCCTCACCAGGTTTGGATGACATGGCAACCTACAAGCAGGGGTTGCGTTATGGAACAGGTGCCCATGGGTGTCCGGGACATGCCACAAACCACAGTGGCTTATTTCAGCCATTGTGGCTGAAAATGGTCATACAAACCCACCTAGTAACTGGTCAGAGCTGCACCACCAAGACTGGTATCCAGCCAGCTGTTTTTGTGAAAGAGTAGCCCTTTTCACACAACGCAGCTTGTATGATAAATACCTGGAAGAGCATCAGAGACAACCAACTTTAATGTTATTTATTTATTTACTTACTTACTTACTTACTTACAACATGGACAAAGCAATCCTATGGCCCCTAGACAGCATCTAGAGAACCATAGGGTTATTTGGATGCCCAGCTCTACAGCTGGAAAAGACGAGCTCCAACCTCGGAGCTGGGGATCCACGCTCAGAATCAGATCCCCTTCACAGCCAGCACCGAAAGAACCACTTTGGCTGCTTCTTCCAGGTCATTAGAGCGATCTTGGGGAAGGGGTGAAGAGGGTGTTCTAGGGGATGGGGAGGGGAGGAGACTGAGTCTGGCAGAATATAATATATCCTGGTGGTGCTCCAGCCTCCTTCCCTCCCTGTCCAAAGCGCCCCAGCTAGATGGCCAAAACCAGCCGTCTAGCTGATTTAGAGGGTGGGAGGAACGCAGAGGTGAAGATCGCCTCTGTGCTTCCCCCACCCTGCATAGGATGCCTATAATCCTCCGAGTTCAGAGGGTTACAGGCATCTCCCATGGATTACGCCTGTATATACTACTCCACATCTAAACAAATTCTTTTAGTTTTAGTTCTGGCTCTGCCCATCACTAGCTTTGGCCCTGACCACCACCAACATGTGGTTCCCAACAGATTTCCTATGAGCAAATGTGGCCTTTGATAGAAGAAAGGTTGCCCACCCTGGTCTAGACCATAGCCTTCTAGGCAAAATCTTAGATGCTTATAGTATCTGCAGTCCACCATAACTTGGAGACCCTCTGTTCCTCCAAGTCTGTTTTAGCAACATAACCTCTGTGCCAGACCTCTATGGCTGCTCTTTGTGCAAATCTTTCCTTAGAAACTTGTGAAAGGTAGAGACCAAATATCTTTTAGCATTCTTGTAAAATATATAATTGGGGCTGGCTTTCATGGTGTTATTATGTTAAGCCTACTTGAATTCCCTAGAATGTTCCCACCATATTTTTTATTTTAATTAGTAGCAGTGCTATCCTCTTCAAGCCATGGCCTAAGCTAAAACATACTAATCATATACTGAAAAATCTGATTTGCAAAAGCCACACACAAGGCATATGTGAGACATACAATATTTGTTTGGCTGTATAATTTGACAGATAAATAGGCATAGAGCAGGCAGACACTCAGCTTGCCACCTAAATTCTAGTTCCCATTTGGTTTAATATATTCACTGTTAGTTCATACTGATAAAAAAAATGCATTAAATTTCAAACTACACCAACTAATTACACCTATACCAGCAAAAGCCATTGTCCCTTTCATCAAGGGATTTTAGATAAGGCCCCACTTTATGGGAATACTAATTAAAGACAATTAGAACCACAGCAACCTCCCTTTTGTGTCGAAATATTTGGCAGAATTTATGCTGTCCTTGCAAGATGCAAAATTTACCATCTTTTCATACACCTGATGTATTTACTGTGTATATTGCTCATCTACCTTTCCTGAACTGAGCAATCAAAACTGGGATCAGATTACACTTCCTGCTGAACTTCAGACAAAATTTAGGTTGGATATTGTAATTCCATTGCTTCTGCAATCTGATCCACAGTTCTATGAATGAGTAATATCTATCCTTATGATATTTAAATGTTTTATGCCAAACAGTCTGTGTTCTCATGAATCAAATGATCTTAATTAAATTAAACATGCATGCGCAAGAGCCATGCCATCTGTATTGTTGCAATATTATCAACCTTCTGCATTAAAATACTCCCTTGTAAGAATAATTGTTTATGCTGCAGTAAGACTGCAAACTCCATGATGCAGTGCAACTGTGGGCAAAACATGCAGACAGAAAAAATAATAATCCAGGACATATAACTGAAGCAAGCAATCCCTTGTTTTGAATGCCCAGCCTCTCCTTAAGATAAGGTAAAGGGTCTGCACAAGTCATCATCATCATCAGGCGATCACTCGTGACCGAGTAAGATTGTCTTCCGGGATAAAAGGAGGAAATTCTAAAGAAGATTGTGTAGACTCTAGCGATGGGTCCGTAAGTGACTGTGGAGGCCAATTCTAGATCCACACAGCTTCCCACAGTGAGGACACAGGTTACCAGATAGAAGATGGTCCTGTAAAGGATTCATTTGACGTGCTTTTCGCCTAGCACGTTTCTCCCTTTCACCTTGCACTCGGGCTTCTTCAAAGTCCATGGAACCTTTGTGAAAGGCCAACCTCCATTTAGATCGTTCATGGGCCAGAGCTTCCCAGTTTTCGATGTTTATATTGCATTTTTTTAGATTTGCCTTATGAACATCTTTAAACCTCTTATATTGACCACCGATATTCCGCTTTCCATCCTTGAGTTGGGAGTAAAGTAACTGCTTTGGGAGACGGCAGTCAGGCATTCGAACAACATGACCGGTCCACTGAAGTTGGCGTTGAAGGATCATTTTTTCAATGCTAGTAGTCTTTGCTTCTTCCAGTACACTGACATTTGTTCGCCTATCTTCCCAAGTAATTTGCAGGATTTTCCGGAGGCAACGTTGATGAAACCTTTCAAGGAGGTGGAAGTGACGTTTATAGATAGTCCATGTTTCGCAGGCATACAATAAAGTTGGTAATACAATGGCTTCATAAACCAGTGTTTTGGTCTTCTTACAAATATCCCGATCCTCGAACACTCTATGTTTCATTCGAGAAAATGCGGCACTTGCGGAGCTCAAACGATGCTGGATTTCACTGTCGATGTTAGCTGTAACAGAAAGATAGCTGCCAAGATAGAGAAAATGATCGACATTTTCCAGTATTGTCCCGCCAAGCTGGATAGATGGCATCACCAAAGGATTGGCTTGCACTTGCTGATGAAGCACTTTGGTTTTTTTGATGTTAAGTGAGAGACCAAGTTTTTCGTATGCTTCTGCAAAAGCATTTAGGATAGTTTGGAGATCATCCTCTGAATGTGCGGAGACCACATTATCATCAGCATACTGAAGTTCCACAACGGAGGTTGTAATTACCTTACTTTTTGCTTTCAGCCTGCTGAGATTAAAAAGCTTTCCATCTGTTCGATATATAATTCCCACACCGGTGGGAAGTTTCCCCTTGACAAGATGTAAAACCATGGCGATGAAAATGGCAAATAATGTTGGGGCGATAACACATCCCTGTTTAACACCTGATCCCACTTTAAATGGAGCACCATGAGAGCCGTTGTTGACCAAAACCGTTGCCGTCATGTTGTCATGGAGAAGTCGCAAGATATTCACAAATTTATTGGGGCATCCAATTTTCATAAGGATAGTCCAGAGAGCTGTACGGTCTACAGTATCAAAGGCCTTAGCCAGATCGATAAATGCCATATAAAGGGGTTGATTTTGCTCCCGGCATTTTTCTTGGAGCTGGCGTGCAGTAAAAATCATGTCTACTGTCCCTCTAGAGGGGCGGAAACCATATTGAGTTTCAGGGAGGATCTCTTCTGAAATAGATAGAAGACGGTTTGCGAGAATCCTAGCAAATATTTTACCTGCGGTTGCTAAGAGAGAAATGCCCCGATAGTTTCCACAGTCTGTTCTATCACCCTTCTTAAAGAGGGTGATAATTATGGCATCCCTGAAGTCTTCTGGGATCTCTTCTCTTATCCAGATTTTTTCGATGAGTTTATGAAGATGTTGTACAAGTTCGGGGCCCCCTTCTTTAAAGATTTCAGCAGGAATCCCATCTGGTCCACTAGCTTTGTTGTTCTTCATTTGATTAATGGCTTTTTTTACTTCATCCAAAGTGGGGAGTATTGCAAGTTCCTCTTTAATTTGTTTTTGCGGGATTTGCGAGAAAATCTCATTATCCACCTTAGATTTACGATTTAAAAGGTCATAATAATGCTCTTTCCAACACAGTGCAATAGACTCTTTGTCTTTTAAGAGTTTGGTGCCATCTTTTGATTGTAAAGGGTTTGTACCATAGGTTTTTGGTCCATAAATGGCCCTTGTGGCCTTAAAAAAGCCCCGTGCATCATGAGATTCTGCAAGTTGTTGAATTTCTTCAGCTTTCTTTTTCCACCAAGCGTTCTTAAGTTCTCTTGTTCTTCTTTGGACCTCAGCCTTTGCGCTAGCGTAGGTTTTTTTCTTGGCAGCGCAGTTAATATCATTTTGCCATATTTGGAAGGCTTTCCTTTTTGGTCAATTATATATTTAATCTCATTGTCATTTTCATCAAACCAATCCTGATGTTTCTTAGTTTCATATCCAATAGTTTGTTCACAAGCTGCAGTAATGGAGGTTTTCAGCTTAGACCAATGGTCCTCAATGTTGTCAGGAGGTTCCGTAGGTAGATGTTCCTTAAGAAGTGATTGAAGACGAGTTTGCTTAATAGGATCTTGAAGGACTTGGATGTTCATTTTACGCCTTGGTTTCCTTCCTTGAAGCCTACGTTGGGGAGCAATGTTGATAACCATTGTGGACCGGATTAGTCGGTGGTCTGTCCAGCAGTCGTCGGCACTCACCATGGCCCTAGTAAGAAGTACATCGCGGCGATCTCTAACACGGACAATTACATAATCCAGAAGATGCCAGTGCTTTGACCGTGGGTGCTGCCATGATGTTTTAAACTTATTCTTTTGTCGAAAGAGCGTGTTTGTGATAGTGAGATTATGCTCTGCACATATAGACAAAAGTAAGAGTCCGTTCGGGTTGCTATTACCAACTCCGTCTTTTCCAATAGTTTCTGGCCATAAATCAAAGTCACGCCCAACTCTTGCGTTAAAATCGCCCAGGAGGATAATTTTATCCTCCTTAGGTATCTCTGACAGGAGAGTGTCCAACTGGCTGTAAAAACTTTCCTTGATGTCATCATCAGCATCTAATGTTGGTGCATAAGCGCTCAAAATAGTTACCTGTTGGTTATTGGCGAGCTTTAATCGAAGAGTTATCAGGCGTTCGTTAATGCCAGTAGGAACTTCTGACAAAGAGTTCACTAGTTCATTTTTGATGGCAAAGCCTACACCATGTATTCGTCGGTCCTGCTCAGGTAGTCCTTTCCAGAAGAAGGTATAACCTCCTTTTTCTTCTTTCAGCTGTCCCTCTCCTGCCCTTCGAGTTTCTTGAAGTGCTGCTATGTCAATTTTAAACCGTCTCAGCTCCCTTGCAATAATAGCAGTCCTACGCTCAGGGCGTTCACTATCTATGTTATCCAGCAATGTCCGTATATTCCATGTTCCAAAATTCAAATGTCTTTTTCGACCGCTAAAATGGTGACCCCACTGGACGCGGTAATCCAGTCAGGGGAGAAAGAGGTAGACTATGTTTAGGGCACCTTTTCTAGCCCCCTCCCCATACGGGGTGAGCAGAGTGGATCCTAAATAGGGCTGCTCAGTCATGGATACAGCTGCCGAGCTGCTCGACTACCTCGTTCCTTGAACAGGGCGACTGAGTCTGCATCCACCGCCCATGTGCTGGTCCATGACTAGGGGCTTCCAGATTCACAGTCCTGCCCCCGTTGCCATTCGCCAGTCGCCATGGGACTTTTTTTGTTTGTTTGTTTGTTTGGGTTGGGTTGGGTTGGGTTGGATGGGTTGGGTTGGAAGACGCCTGTGCGTGAAACTGTTTTATGTGGGGAGATCGGTGCACAACGAATCACCACACAAACTTGACAGAGTATGGCAGAGATCCAATGGCACGGTTACCCTGACGATTGGAAAACCATTCTCTGCTGCAGCCTTCATCCGCCTTCACAGCCGTTGTAATTTAGGTTTAATTATCTTCCGCCTGTTCTGCCGTTGAGGACTTTATGTTTTGGATCGTTCTTTGTCTGGTTCCTCTCCCCGGACCTTACCGCCATGGGTGACCCTACTGGGAGTACATAGCTCCCGACGGCATTGCTCACAGGATTCATCGGAACACGCAAGCCCACTCACCACTTCAAGGTGACGATCCGGCGAGGGGAATACTGCACAAGTATTCAAATAATGGTCAAGGCAAATGGTTGTGCTCACCTGCTGACAGGGGTGTACCAAAACAGGGAAATCCGGCTCATTTGACCATGCAGAATTTCCTTCCCATTTTTGATCCAATGATCAGTGGGCCAAGTCGAGGTTTTTTTGCACACTTCCATCTGGAGGATGGACCGCCATTTGTGTATTTTTTTTCAAGCCGCCAATAGAATGTTTGCAAACCAGCACCGGGAAAGCATGGGGCTTTAACATGACTAGCACAATTTGCACAGATCGCGCTAAGCCACGTGTTTTTCAGGTGCTGTTTTGCGCAAAAATGACTGTTAGGACTATTGGCTTCGGACTATTGGCTGCACAAATTGCACTAGTTGCGTTACAGCCATGTGCGTTCCCGGTGCTGGTTTGCGAAAATTCTATTGGCGGTTTGAAAAAAATACGCATATCGTGGTCCGTCATACAGACGGAAGAGCCGGCTCAACTCGCGCTGCAGCGAGTCATTGCCAGTGCGTGGGCGGCAAACCAGAATCTGGGGGACTGAACCAAGGAAATCCAATGGATTTCCACCCCACAAATGGATTCTTCACACAACCCTACCTGCTGGTCTCATCCACTCCTTTATTTGTATAATAGTAGTATCTGCAGGCCATTATAAAGGTCTGTCCCAATTAGCCCTGATGGGCATTCCTCTTTATACATTCCCCATCAACAATGCTCTTGTTGGCCCCGCCTCTTTCATCATATTTGTGACAGCTCAGCTCGGTCACCCTCCATGCATTGGGATGGGAAACCTGCTCTATGCATGTAGACTCCCTCATGCAATTTAGAATCCAGGGTTCTAAATTGCACAGGGAATGTACATACGTAGAACAGGGTCACTGCTGCAAACGCTCTGCCCCACTGTGTGGAGGGGCCATGGCCAGGCTGTTTGGAATGTGGCAGAAAGGGTGGGGCAACTGAGCAAATCCTTGCTGGCCCCCCTCATGCAACTGGGAACTTGGGAAGGAAAACACCCAAACAGGGAGACATGGAATAGTTCACTCTAAATTAACTGCCTCTTATCAAGGTAAGGATACAAGAAATGTGACTCCAGCAAGTCTGTAAAATTGGCTGGAAGAGGAACTTTTGTCTTAAATAGAGGGGGCGCAGAGACATAACATATAGAATGTTATGACACAAGCTGCTGGTGGAGGACACAAACACACATCTAGGTGTGGGGTTTTTTGTTTTTTTTTGAGATTCAGATTAAAAGAGTTTCCAGAAGTAGAGCTATACAAAAAAAGAAAAAAAGAAAGAAAAAAAGTGTTCTGGATTGTTTTTATTATAGCTTAAAAAAAACCCCAAGGGCACAGTACCGTCAAAGTTTAAGCACTTATAAAGTGCTTCACTTTATAACAGGTTAAACAAGTACAGTATTAAATGGGACTTCAAAGTGTGCATTATGTCTGCTTATGTTAATGACTGCATTATGTCCCAAATTTTAATGAGTGTACTTTCCCCCCCTATTGCAACTACTAGCATACAATCACTCATTGGTGTCAGTTCCTTGTGAGAGTTGTAACAGCTTGATCCTAGAATGTGTGAATCTCATTTCGTTCTTTTGCATTGGACACAGCATAACTATCTCGATGAAATTCAATATAGGAAGCCTATTTAGGGAACACAGAACTGGTCTGACACATGTTTATGACTGCTGACATTGCTGTAGACATGAACTGTCAAAATTCTGACCTAACTGGAATTTCCTCAGCTCTAATGGCTTTGTGCCCAAGTTAGTGCATTCTAGGTGATGAAAGTGTGAATGGCACGTAGTCGGAAGTTGTCCATAACAAGACAGCTTCTTCTCGTCAAGAGTTACCTTTACATCCTGATTCTAAATATATTTAATTGGAAGTAAGTCCTGTTCCTACTCATTTTTAGGAACAGGCCTTACTTACTGTTACTCTTTCCTGTGAGTAATATGTCTAGGATCAGGTGGTTTAGCATCAGTGAGCAATCTAACTATGGACCAAATTGGTGCTGGTGCTAGGCTTTGGGAGGCCTTTGGGCAAGGTGCCTTCAGTGGGCCCCTCCCTGACTGGGTTCACCTCCTCCTCATTTCTGGCCGCACTACTCATTCAATTACCCTTTCCCTCTGGGGCCAGTCAGTCCCCCTGCCCAGAGGGAGAGTGCAAGGCAAGTGAAGAAAGCTGCTCTATATTTCCTCACTCTCATGTGCACAGATGGTAGGCAGAAGAACAGGCAATGACAGCAAGAAGCAGCAGCAACAGGACATTGGCATTAGCAGTGGGCCCCCTGCAGGGGTGTGGGCCTTGGAAGGTGACCATCAATGCCTGGATGCCAGCCCTGGACCAAGTATTTGCTGTTTCTTGTCCTTGTTCTTCCTCCTCCTCCAACTGTGGGAAAAGCTGTAAATCAGTGACTGGGTTCACACGACATGACAACCCAGTGTGGGTTGTCATGTCATGCAAACCTGGACTGATTTCCCCAGGGTGGCATGTTTGTGGGTAACAAGCCAGCTCAACAACCCAAATTGTACAACAACTCATTGTACCCATAATGAGTTGTCATGTCGTCCGAACCTGGGTGACCAACCCCATCATGCGTATGGGGAATTGGCTACTTAGCCGCTAGGCAAAAAAAAAACCCTTTCCACTCTTGCCAAACAGCTCTTGGGTGATCGCCAGAGCCATTTTGGGCTCACCGTGGCTTTCTTTTCCCTTAACATTTTCTTTTCTTCAGATCATGAAAGCTGACTGTCAAGCCAGCTCTCACCATCCCCATTTTGACAGCTATGGACAGTCCCTTCAAAGTGTCCCAGCAGCATCTTGGAGGGGCTGCCAATGGTTGCGAAGCATTTTTTTTTTTTAAATGTCCCTCTTAATTTTGGAAATATTTGCATCATCGCGACCGGCGGGCAGGGCGGACGAGGGCGCCGAGGTGCCGCCCTTGCTCTTGGGGCTCTTCTTGTGGGACATGCTGGCGCGGGCTCGGGCTTGGCTCAGCGCGCCCTCCCGGCCGGCTGCGAGCAGCAGCAGCAGGCGGGCAGCCCCAGCGCCGGCGGCATCCCTCCGCCCCTGCCCTCTCTCCGCCCGCCGATCCCGCTCTCGGCCGCCGCCGCTCCGTCCGTGCGCCCTGGCCCCGCCTGACACTCTGCGCCTCTCCGCCACTGTCTGGGAGCGCCCGAGCCCCGGCCACGCTGCCGAAGGGGCGGGAGGAAGCCAGGTGCTAGCAGCCCCGCCGGCAAGCGGCTCGGAGGCGGCAGGCCGGGGTGCGCTCACCTGTGAGTAAGAACCCTCCGCTCCGTCTCACTGCGACTTGCTTCCGAGGAGACGTTTGGCTGTAATAAGGAGGACTTACTGCGAAGCAAAACGCGCACGGGGTCTGGCTGCATGCTTACGCGCACTTGAACGCTGCAATCCTCACTCACTATCCACAATGAAGTGGAAGAAACGCCTCCCCCCCAAGAAACCACGGAGACTTCTTTCCTTTCCGAATAAACACGGACAGCACTTGGACAGGGAGAGAACGCGATCCCGTCTTATTTAAAGGTGCAGAACACAATAATAACCTCCAATTATTTGAAAGAAAGAAAAAGTTTATCCTACCCTTCTTCCAAGGAGCTCAGGACGGTATACAGTACACCAGGGGTAGGCAAGCGTTTTGCAGCAGCCCAGTTAGCTCAGACAGAGCCTCAGCGTGAGTGTGGGAAATGGCAACCGCTCGGCGTGCTCGCCTCGCTCCGGCAACGCCCCGCAGGCAGGACAGGTGAGCGACTGGACGACGTCACCTCGCTCTGAGTGAGGTGACCCTCATTTCCCCCCGGCGCCGCGCGTCCCTATTGGTGGGCCTATTTTGGGGGAGGGGCCTGGAGCTGCCGCTCCAATAGCCCCTATCTTAATCCGGCCCTGTATATCCCGGTCTATCTATCAAATCGAGGCATCTAATATTTATTTATTTATTGCATTTCTATACCACCTAATAACCAAAGAACTCTGGGCAGTTCACAAGAATTAGAACAATAAAATTCAAGATGTTAAAATACAATACAACAATTTGAAAGTTTAAAAGTACAGTATAAAAATAATAACCAAATATAGCCTAACTGTAGTGCAAAGATTTCAAATACAGTCATGCCTTGGATTGAGAGCATAATTCATTCTGGAAACGTGCTTGTAATCCAAAACACTCTTATATCAAAACGAAATTCCCCCAAAAAAATTTGTACAGAGATTTTTAATTTAAGCCATACTACAATACTTGTATTGCAAGACGTCGCTTGTATATCAAGTAAAAAAAATATTAAATAAATATTTTAAAATTTGCTTGTCTTGCAAAATGCTTTCAAACCAAGTTACTTGCAATCCAAGGTATTACTGTACAGTACCAGATTTAATATGATTATCCTGTCTAATTCCATCTCCATCATTCCCTCTGTTTCTGATGTTCAGGCATGTGTGTGCCGAATGCTTATCTTAGCCAAAACAGCACAGCACTACCCAGGCACAAGAGGGAGGTATCAGCAAGCTCAGCAGAGTCCTGATGTTTGCAGAAGTACAAAACAAATTGATGGGGGGGGGGGAATTCATCAAAGAAAGAAAGAAAGAAAGAAAGAAGGAAGGAAGGAAGGAACGAGTCCAATGAGGACTGAATGTGCTCAATGGTCATACAATGCTGACTGACTGCTGACGGGAAAATCTCAGAAAATTGGGTGGGAGTGGGCATGGAATGGAATATCATGGAGGAGAGCATGGATGAATGACTGGAATAATACAGAAGCACTCCACACAGCAACATTATCTTGCACGCCCCACTTATTAGGAATAATTGCAAATGTACAGTGACGAGAACTTAGAACCATATATCTATCTGCATGTCATTGAAACAAGGAAGTTGCCAACTATAATTGATCCAACTACAAAGAAGATTATTTTGATCTATAGTAGCATCTTAAATCTTTTGCTGTGTCCAGTTTGCAGAAAAGGCAGAAAAGTTCCTAAAACAAAATTAAGTTTCTTGGCAACAATTGTGGCGAAGGGGATGGTAATATTCCTTCGACTTCTGAACCGATTCATCTTTGCAACCATATAATGCGGCACTTCTGAACTGATGTCACTGTTTGATATAAGGTACATCAGCATCGCCCCCTGCGTATATAAAACCTATAATCTTTGTCCTTCACCTCCCTTTGTTGTTGTAACACACTTTTGAGAAACAGCATCCCCCAAAGCAGCTCTTTCTATTGTATGAGTTCAAAGTAAGAACACACAGATGGAGATTTGGAATCTAGTTCATCTGAAAAAAAAGGGGCAGTGAGCTGAAGCCCCAAGCACCAAGCAGTTTTAGGCTGTGGCACATGTCTTTCATTGTTAGTTCGCCCTTGATTGCTTATGATGTGTCTGGTTTTGCAGGGCATCTTCCCCATTTAATTAGTGGTTTGTATTTTTAAAATTGCGACATGGAACTGGGCATCTGTCTTTTGTGGAAAAGTTTCAATTAGCATGCTGAGCAGTGGAACCAGACAGTTGTGGATTCTTTGGTGTGACTTAGCATCCAGGTGGAGTGTTTTCTTTTCAACTGGCTTTTAACTCAATTCACGTATAGAAACTCTTCTTCCAGATGCCCACAACAATTTGCTTTAGTCACCCCTTCTTTCTTTAGGGCAGGAGTATGAAACCTCAGGCTCACAGGCCAAATCCACCCTGCCTGGGTCCCAATCTACCCCTCCAGAGGGTCCCCAATGGCCACTCCCTCTTCCCCTGCCCTCCCCAAATATTCTGGCATTTTGGTACCATCCCTTTTGCCTTCAGCCATGCCCACCACTGGAATGCAGCCCTCAAAAGCTTCTTCAGAATTAAATTTGGCCCTCAGGCTAAAAGAGGTTCGACACCCCTGCTTTAGGGCCAAACCAGCTGAAATATTGGAGCTTTATGATTGGATCTCCCATATCTAAATTCTTTTAGGGTGCAATGCAATCGGGATGCCCATAAGCCTCTGAACATGGAGGATTATGGGCATTCTATGCAGAGTGGGAGGAGCAGCAGAGGCAATCTCTGCCTCCCCTGCTCCTCCTGCTCTACCTTTTTGCTAGATGGCCATTTTCAGCCATCTAGCTGGGGCGCTTCGAAGGGGGAGAGAAGCTGCAGAGGACACAGGGTAACTCATATCCTGGCCTCTGCAGTCTCCTGTCCTCTCTGCCCACTGGAATGCCCCCTTTACCCCGCTCCGAGGTCAAGTTCCCCACCTTGGAGAGGCAGCCAGTGTGGTTCTTTCCATGCTGGCTGTGAGGCAGGGGAGTGCAGATTCCCAGCTCTGAGGCAGGAGCTCTGTTTCCAACCTCAGATCTGGGAATCCAAAGTATCCTATGCCCCCCCCCCAACGATGTCTAGGGGCCACAGGATTGCTCCCTTAAAAATGTCTTAGGTGGGTGAAATTGCATCAGGACCCAGCACTTGGGGGAGGGGAGTGTTAACTTTTTCCTTGCCCCATTTTCCTGATGGAAATCATGTTCACCCCGTCCAGCTGCTATTTGCCCCATTAGGTAAAATATATGTTTTTCCTAATGGGGCAAATAACACCTGGGCAGAGGAATTTAAATTGGGAAACTGGTGCACAGAAAAAGGGTGAGACCGATCTTCCCTCAGTGATATAGTTTTGATGCCATTTGTCTCCCTTCTCCTGAGGTTGTTTTTAAAACAAACATTTAAAGAGATGGAATAGAACTGAACATGAATCTTCAACATTTCAATCTAGCTTGGCCCAAAGATTCTTGTGCAATTGCTTCTTAATTTCTCCCAAAAGACTTTCACATTTAAACTAGGTCTTTTCACGGTAAACAGATTGTAACCAGCCAGCACTGATTTTAATCCATTTATAGCAACTAGCCACTGCCATCATCACCATCATCAACAGCATTCTTGATGAGTATTTTAGATACTCATTTGTCATCACCTTAATGTTGCAATTTTATTGTAGGCAATAAACACACATTTGGGAAATTTCTGCCAATATTGATTCAACAGTGCAGCGCGGTGGCCACGGCTTGATCCACAGAGACAGGAAAGAGCCCAGTGAGTGGCATGCCCATCCTGCCAGATCTTTGTGGGGATGAGGAGCTGCCGGACAGATCCAGCGATATAGCAGAGATCATTCCCTTTCCTGGTGTGCAGAGTAATGTCTCTGCTTTATTTCTGACATGGGAGCAGTCTGAAAAAGGAACAGAACAGCGGGGAGGGAAAGGGGGGTGAGGGCCCTTGGTGATTCATAGATTCATAGATCATAGAGTTGGAAGGGGCCTACAGGCCGTCGAGTCCAACCCCCTGCTTAATGCAGGAAACTAGAGGAGGGGTCTCCAGGACTGCTGCAGGGCTGTTTGGCGCCCTAGGCCAAATTATATTTAGCGCCCCCTCCTCTCGTGCTGTGGGGGGGGGCTCTGGAGCAAAGCAGCCCTGCTCTGCAACCCCCCCCGCGCCACCGCCGCCGCCGCCACCACCACCTACCTACCCCGCTGCTGGCTGCTGGCTGCTGCTGCCGCCGCCGCCACCTCCGAGGAGGAAGTGACGCGACGGGACCCCCACACTTTTTTTTTTGCCGGGGAAACCAGGGCAACAGGGCTGTTTAAGCCCTGTTGCCCTGGTTCCTCCCGCCAAAACAACGCCGGCGGGGCTCTGGAAGCGACGCGAAGGTAGGTGGCTGGCTGGCGGGCGCACGCGGGGGGGAGGTGCAGCGGCGGCAGTGGGGGGAGGCGCGGCAGCGGGCGGGAAGGCACGGCGGAGGTGGCAGACGGGGCAGGAGCGCACCGGTGGCGAGGAAGGAGCGCAGCGTTTCTGCGCCCTCTTCTGCCACGCGCCCTAGGCAGCCGCCTGGGTCTGCCTAGCAGTAGCACCGGCCCTGGGGGTCTCCCATCCAAGTAATAGCCAGGCCTGACCCTGCTTAGCTTTCCACACTCAGACAAGCTAAGTCAGCAATCTCTCTCTCTCTCTCTCTCTCTCTCTCTCTCTCTCTCTCTCGTATACACACACAAACACACACACACGCTGCTGGCTTCTCAGACTGGGGCTGGTTCAGATGGAAGTCCCTTCCGATTGGCTTCTACTGCTGCTGCCAGTCTCCTCCAGGAAGAGGGTGTGAAGGTGTCTTCGCTGCAGCTCGCTGGCAGCTGTGGTGGTTGTTGCTGCTATTCCCACCTCCCAGGCTGCATTATGTCCGCTGTTCAGTTCATGTTGCCCCTGGAAAAGAGATGGGATCCAGCAGTTAATAAAGAATGGAGGCTCCATCCCTTCTCTCCTGGGGACCTGTCTCTCCCACCCTATTGCAAGATCCACCCCCATTTTGGCCAATCTCACCAGATTGAGTTGGTGTTTGTCTCTAGGGTGTCAGAGTTGAAAGGAGCATGCACATACTTGGTTATGAATGGGTGATGTGACACATGGAAGGCTCCAGGGTAGGTTTCAAGAAGCCCAGCTTGGACACCATGCCACAAGCAATATTTGTAACCTACGCTACGTATTCAACATGTACCATGTGCATATAAATGCATCAGACTACAGTTGTAGAACACTTGTCGATTCGAGGCAAATGATCCATTTGGCTCAGCATATGGTACTACAGTATTCCCCAGCCTAGTGCCCTCCAGATGCGTTGGACTACAACTCCCATGCTGGCTGGGGGATGCTGGGAGTTGTAGTCCAACACATCTGGAGGGTGCCAGGTTGGGAAAGGCTGGCATGCTATTTTCCAACAGTGACGCTGGTGGGATACCATAGGCAAGGTCACAAAGTGAACCTCAGCTATAGCACTTGCTTTACATGCACCACGTCCTTGAGTCAATCCCTGGCACCTCTAGTTAAAAACCAAACCAAACCGGGAAAGCAACCCTGTTGCTGGGGCCTTGTAGAGGCACTGCCAGTCATAGTGGACAATCCTGAGTTAGACGGACCAGTGGATTGGCTCAATAGAAGGGAGTCACACATGTTCACGTTTAATTCGGACACTGCGGCAATATTCGCCCTGTGATCTTAATCCCCAGCATCTGGTAGCACTCGGCACTTAAGAACTGGTAGCCATTAGTGAACTGGAAAGTACTACTTATACTTGTTGTGAAAGCATACACTGAATTCTAGAAAAGCTGAAGAGCCGCTTCACATATAACACAATAGTGCCTACGTGGATGAGTGAGTGACTCCAAAAAGGCTCTCACAGAAAATAAAAGTTTAGCCTGCACACCTTCCCACGTTGAACATGCACAAATTTCCCCTGTATGAATTCCCATGTGGAGATTTCAGCAGAAGCACACACCAAAAAGGGAAAAGAAGCAGCAGCTACTGCTGCTGCCGCCGCCACTGCTGCTGAAATATAGTTCACTCACCTGCCATTTTGCTGAAGCATACTACAATATCCAAAGCTGTTCTAAGTCTGCTAGTGCTAGTATCCCATAAGCAGGGTAGGTCCAGATGGTAATGCAGTAAAGACACCATAAGTTGATTGGGGAGTGGGGAGTCACATATGCCTCAAAGAGATGTGATGCTCTGTCTCAACCCAGATTTTATAAGTTCTCAGTTATGCAATGTTTCCCCAAACCACCATGCTGGGAGTGAAAAATCATTTTTCCACTGGCTTCACCATATATTTTACCAGGTCAGATGGGTGATCTGAACCCACTGTTCTGAAATGCTGCAAACCAGCAAATGGCTCAGGCTCTTTATTGATAGATACCAGATGCCTACTTGGTTGTGTCTGCTTACCTTACTAAGTTCACAGGTGCAGTAAAATCTGTTATGCTTTCCAGAAATCTCCTTATGAATCACAAGCATGTCCATTATGTATTCTGGTGATATCACCAATCTCATGACATTTTCAACAATAAAAGAAAACCTTAACTGGGCACTTAGACCTTCTCCCCTCCATCTCCCATTCTGTGGAAGCAATATGACTCTCAACACCTTGATCATAAATCTTGATGAAATCTCAGCTAGTTATTTAGTTTTCCTGGTGACTAATTGATGACAATATAAAAAAAGAGAAAATTGGTGTTAACAATGTTTATAGGATGAATCATGCAAGATCTTGCTGAGGGTTTGCATTGCACTAATTTATTACAATCACCCTTGGCTGCTCATAATTTCTGGGGGAGGTGGGGGAAATTTGTTTTACAGGCAGAGTACAACTTTGATTTTTCTGTTTAAAACGTGAATCCATAAATCCTGTAATCATCCCCTACCACACATTAAGTAATTCTGCAAGCTATGGGAAACTAGTAGCAGTATTAGGAAGATGGCTCCCCTGGTTCAGATATTTCAGCAGTTAAGTATGCCCTGATTATGTCAGTAGTCTACAAGCACAAAACATAGAAACCGTACTGAACTACGGCAATTACTCAGCATGTTTAATCCTTCCAAGCCAGGACAAAGACAGGCACACCACAATACACCCACTGGTTATCTTGCACAAGAACATTTACATTCCTCTGCAAGCTGCCCTAAAGATGTTTTGGTCACAGTGATAGCTATACTGTCAGAAGAAGCACTAGCTAGCTACAGTCTTTGTTTATGTTACTATCAGATAATCTTTCTGATAGGTCTTCCTTTTTTTTATCTGGAACAGCATTATAATATAGGGCAGGGATGGGGAACCTCAGGCCTGAGGGCCAAATCCAGCCATCCTGAGATCCCAGTGCAGTTGTCCTGGGGTCCCAATCTCATCTGGCCCTCTGAGTTTCCCAAGAGGTCCACCACAAGATGTTGTCCCTTCCTCTGGCTCTACCCTCTTTCCCCTAACTATCAATCATTTAGTGATATCCTGGCTTTTGTGCAGTTTCCCCCCCCCCCTTATATAGGATCTGGAATTTTCTGAGGCTTCCCCCCCCCGCCCCCCCATGACCTAGTACTCAGATAACAAAACCACATGGGAAAACATTAGTATTAACTAAGTAGTAGTCAGAGACACACACAGAAATTCTTGAAATAATAATAATAATAATAATAATAATAATAATAATAATAATAATAATAATAATAATAAAATAGACATCTGCATTGCACTTTCAAGTGTTAAAAGCACTTCAGGTAAGTCAATAGTATTATCCCTAATATATTGCAGATGGGGAAGCTGAGACTGAGGGACAATGGCTTGCTTAAGCCCACCTAGTGAGTTATTGGCAGAGGGAAAATACAAACCAGGAACTTCCTGATTCATAACTTGGAGGACGCAATCCTATCAATTGCACCCTTGATGCTCATAGTAAGCCTCTGAACTCGGAGTCTTACGAGCATCCAGTGCAGAGTGGGAGGAGCAGTGGAGGTGATCTTCACCTCCCCGCTCCTCCCGGTCTGCAATTCAGCTAGACAGCTGTTTTTGGCCATCTAGTTGTGGTGCTTCGGACGGGTAGGAAGGAGGCTGGAGCGCCATCAGGATACCTCATATCATGGTGGCCCTAGTCTCCTCCCTGCCCCCTTCCCACCCCTTTACCCCTTCTCCAAGGTTGATTTTCCAACCTTGGAAAAGCAGCCAGCATGGTTCTTTCCATGCCAGCTGCAGCAGGGGGCGGGATCAGAGTGTGGATCCCTAGCTCCGAGGTTGGAGCTGTTTCTGACCTCAGATCTGGGAATCCAAAGTATCCCATGGGCCCCTAGACACTGTCTAGGTGCCATAGGATCACTCTCTCAAACACTTAACCATGAGGCTACTTCTTCAAAGCTCCATCAGTCTGGTGCCCACCTTTATAGATTTCCCAGAATTCCCTGTTCAGAGGGGAATTATGGAGGATTGTGCCCCCCACTGCCAACTGCATTTTTTGTTTCAGTCACCAGTTTTTTTCCTAAAATGCCCCTCAGAATGGGACATCCTGGGGAATCTAAAACAGCAGCCGACAGACTGACAGCACTCTGGGAAGTTCCGCTCCTTCAAAAATACAAAAGAGGTGTGGTGGTCTTCCTCCTAACATCAATGACCTCTGTACATGAAAAAAACAGATGAATTTTTGACCGCTCAGATGTTCAGCCCAGAAGAAATTTGTAATTTGTATTCCTTTCCATTAAAAGAGGGGGAGAAGGTGGGGCTAGAACCTCAGTTTCACATTCCACAGGGCACTGGGCAGTTCTCTAATAATAACAACAGCAGATTAGCAGAGGTGAAAGAGTGAAATACCCCCCCCCCATTTTGTCTTCTGCTTTAGATTACAGCCTACATGACTGCATTATGTAAAGGGGTGGGGGAAGCCTCGGAGATCCGGGTTCTAGTCCCCGCTCGGCCATGAAACTCACTGGGTGACTTTGGGCCAGTCACTGCCTCTCAGCCTAACCTACCTCACAGGGTTGTTGTGAGGATAAAATGGAGAGGAGGAGGAGGACTATGTAAGCTGCCTTGGGTTCCTTGCAGGAAAAAAGGTGGGGTATAAATATAATAAATAAATAAAATAAATATGTACACACACACACACCCTACTTCAAACTGGAGGTGGATACTCATATGGCTGAATGATTCTCCATTCCTATTCTTCTGCCCAAATCTCTGCACATAAAAAAAAACTAGATGTTGGGGATATCACTCACGTCTAGCCTTGCCTTACCCCTGGCCTGCTGGTTTTCTATGTGTAGGGATCTTTTTTCATTGCAGAGCATTCCATCCTGTGAGACCTCACCTGTAATCTGAAATGGTTTATCCCAGACACAGGTTAACTTAACTGCCTCAGTAAGATTTAGACCTCCATTGATGTTAACAAAACAAGTGTTTGAAGCAAAGTTTTTTTAAATCATGTTTATGTCATTCAAATACTCAAATCAAGTATAGCAGCCTTCCCCAACTTCGTGCACTCCAGGTGTGTTGGACTACAACTTCCGAAACATACAACAAGGGACTATGTTTAAAATCCTGACAAACACAAAGCATAGAAACTTAAAAGTCAAGAATTTGTATATATAAAAAATAATCATAAAATATAGTAAAATAGATTAAATTTTATAATGTAATATAAAAATTTCCAGAAATGTTTTTTAAAAAATTATATATATAAAACATGTATAAGACAACAACAATTACGTAGACCTGTAAAATACAACGTCTTAAGGGCTGAAGATGATACAAATGTCCTTTCAGACTTGAGGACCTCTCTCTCTAGATGAAGTAATATTAGTGCCAAAGTTTTTTTTGTTTGGTGCTTCCAGAGAATGTCCTCACAGCATGTAAGCTTTCTTTACTTGTGTGTAGAAGCCAAACGCGTTTCGGCCCAAAGGCCTTCTTCAGTGGCCCTGTAGTTTTCACTAAGGTCAATATACAAGCTAATGCTCTGTATCTCTCCAATTCAAGGTTGGTTTCATCTACCAAGCTACTGAGGCAATGGGGGTTATAGCCCAATATGTCTGGACAGTACCAACACTGATGTATAGCTATGGATAGTCATAGAGGAAAGGAGAGGAGAGGAGGAAGAGGAGGAGGATTATGTAAGCCGCCTTGGGTTCCTTGCAGGAAAAAAGGCGGGGTATACATATAATAAATAAATAAATAAATAAATACTAAAGCTCATCATTGTAACATGCAATGGGCCAATTTAAAAAGGAGAAACATGAGAACTGTGCTGGCTAAACAATCTTGACTTGTCTTAAACAAGAATAGTTATATTCCAATGGCTAAGGGCTGATTCACATGTTCATCGCAGTGCCTTCTCTGCCTGGAAACATGGGAAAGCTGTTTACCCTTTGGATAAACTTGATCACACTGACATTCTCAATGCCAGGATAGGACAATGCTTTGTGGCAGCTGGTGTTGGCACTGAGACTCTACATACAAAGAGCAGCTTTCAAACTCAAGTGTCTTTCAAATGCTATAGGCAATGTGTAGAGTTAACACCATGTAAGAGCTTTCTTTCTTTCCTTTCTTTCTTTCTTTCCTTCCTTCCTTCCTTCCTTCCTTTCTTGCATTCCATATGTTGGCTACAATAATATCTAGGCCTAATGCTAAAACTTTCTTTCATCAATATCAGGGGGGGAAATACAACTGAGTTGTACCGAATCAACTCCCAAAATAGATGCCAGAAGACAAAAAGCACGCAGGTCTAATTGCACAATAATTTGCATTGAGAGCCAGTGTGGCGTAGTGGTTAGAGTGTTGCACTGGGACTCAGGAGATCTGGGTTCTAGTCCCCGCTTGGCCATGAAACGCACTGGGTGACTTTGGGCCAGTCACTGACTCTCAGCCTAACCTACCTCACAGGGTTGTTGTGAGGATAAAATGGAGAGGAGGAGGAGGATCATGTAAGCCACCTTGGGTTCCTTTCAGGAAAAAAGCTGGGGTATAAATATAATAAATAAATAAATAAATAAAATTAAGTCCTGTGAACACTCTAAATGCCAGTAACAGCGCAATCCTATATAAGTCTACTCAGACGCAAGTTCCACTGAATTCAATGGGGCTTACTTCCAGTTTAGTGGATATAGGATTGTTGTAGCCTTAGATGGCTTATTATTTATATCCCACTTTTGTATTAAAATAATAACCAAATCACCTTACAATAAAAGTACAAAACAGTAATATAAAGCAACAAAATGCTCTGAGTTGGATCCAGCCTAAGGAAGTTGAACTTAAATCCCACTGATTTTAGTGGGGATTAAGTCCAACTAACTTGGTCTGGATCCAACTATTAATCCATTAAAGGATGTCAAAGAATAGCAGTACTAAAATTTACAGACGAAATATAATAAAAACAGCAGGTCACTAATCAAAAGGCTAGCTGGCATAGAAAGGTCTTTAACAACTGTTGAAAGACAGAAAGAAGGAGAGCCCAGCAAATTTCCACTGGGATCATGCTGCCACCACTGACTATACTATGCCAATTAATTATTATTACTGGACCCAGATCCAGCTTTACTTGCTGGTGCTAGTTATTAATTAATCAATTAATTAAATTTATATCCTGCCTTTTTTCCTTCAAGGAGCCCAAAGCAGTATACATGATCCTCCTCCTCTCCATTTTATCCTCACAACAACCCTGTGAGGTAGGTTAGGCTGAGAGTCAGTGACTGACTGGCCCAAAGTCACCCATTGAGCTTCATGGCCACGTGGGGACTGGTTCCTGAGTCCCAGTCCAACACCCTAACCATTACACCCTACTGGCTCTATAGTTATCTATAACAAGTCAAGTGCTGGTTCTGGGTGTGGATGCACAACCCCATATGCAGCATTTAATTCATCCTGCCAATTCAAGAGAGCTTGAACAAACACCACAATGTGGATGAGGAGGTGCACCCTCCTTGGCAATGGGCAGGAAGGCTACTTAACCATGCAGATTTTCTCTCGCTGATTTGGAATTTTTGTTTAGTTTATGGTTTTTTCAACTGGTTACATGCAGTGGAGGCTGGTGGCTCCTATTTTGGTGGGTCTCCTAATCCATTGCAGCTTTTATTTGGAGCTTTATAGGGGCTATCCATGGTGTTGAACCTATTTTGGGGATTGGAGTCAGCACCATAGATAGCTCCTATGAAGCTCCAAATAAAAGCTGCCATGGATTAGGAGCCCCACTGAAATAGGAATCACCAGTCTCCCCTGGTTGAATGAACATATATCATATGAACCAGATGAAAGTTGCCATGCAAGAGGAGCAAACTAGCACAAGACATTTCAGAATAACTAACATCTCTCTAGACCGGTGAGATTTCAAAAGATGAGCAATAATATGCTTGCTGTTTTCCTAACTTTACATACTTGTTCCGTGGAATTATAGACCTATTACCCTGACTGATTTCAGTACCTGAGAAGCTGTAGGAGCCTTGAGAAAATAAGGCTTTTGCCAGGGAATGACACTTGCTTTTTTCAAATGAACTGGTTCCTTCTCTAGCACTAATGCTACTTATTGCATAGGTGTGGCACCAGTTAATGTAAGTTACACCAGAAAATGTAAACATATAATTATATATAGTACAATATGTACTATTTAGACTTGAAGCATCCTGGTATGATCTCCACTCTCATTTACTTGAAGTAAAATGGCTTCGGTTGAATTGGTTTCAAGGGAATCCTAAGAACTCTTGCCTGGAAAATAAGTTTACTGAAAGAAATCAGACTTAAGTAAAATATGTACTAGATTATGGTGACATTCAAGTAACTTGACTTTTTATTTTATTTATTTATTATTTGTCCTATTTCTGTACTGCTAAATATTTTTAAAATCCCTAAACAGTTTCCATAGAAATGCTAAAATCACACTTGCAATCATATTTAAAATACTTTGCTGGGCAGTGGACTGTACTGTTAGTTAATTTTCTATACTGGCCCATGGCCCCTATCCAGGAAGCTTAAGCATGAGGGCTGGCCCTACCATTAGGCAGAGTGAGGAGGCTGCCTCAGGCAGCTTATTTTGCATGTCATAAAATGGCAGCAAATGGTTAGTTATTTAATTTATTATTGTTGTATTCTTTTAATAAGAGGGAGTGGGCAGATTTATTTATTTATTTATTTGTTATATTTATATACTCCGCCTTTTTTCCTGCAAGGAACCCAAGGCGGCTTACATAATCCTCCTCCTCCTCCTCTCCATTTTATCCTCACAACAACCCTGTGAGGTGGGTTAGGCTGAGAGTCAGTGAGGTAGGTTGGGCTGAGAGTCAGTGACTGGCCCAAAGTCACCCAGTGAGTTTCTGAAATTTTCTACCTCATGGCCCTAGCTACTGTGCCATTTGACTTGTGAGGGGTGTTTGTGTCTGCACATGTTATTTTCTACTCTGCCTCAAGCAGTAAAATGCCTCAGGCCAGCCATGCACATACCAGGGGTTACACATAAGCAGTGGGCTTGGGTGGTGGTGGTGGTGGTTCTGCCATAAAAGGACCATCTGTAAAACATGTCACAGTTTTCAAGATCCTTTGAAGCCTCCATCTTCCCCACCTCATTACACTTGTCCACATCTTAAGCTCTAGCCAATTCTTTACCACAATTTTGTTATGCACTCCCTCCCCTGATGCATGATATACTTTATCGATAGTCTGACAGTAGCACCGTGGGCAGTTTGAAAAGTTGGCTTGCTGAAGGACACCTGGAGGGATGGCTGAAGACTAGAAGATAACAGAATTTCCTCTTGAGCTTTCTTTGACTGCAGCAACCAATTTTTTAAATGTCACTTTGTTTCAGTTTTGACAGTATCAATCAAGTTCTGAATCTTGTCAAATTGTCAGCAATCACTGAGCAGCTTCAGAAATGTACACACACATAGCTAGTGTATGTTAGTCAGAAAATAGTGAGAAAATGACAAGGTAATGGCAAACAATGACAAATGTGTATTGGTTGGTTTTGATGGGCAACTTTTTCACACTGACGCCACTGTATCAATTAATGCCCTGGAAGCAGCTGGAATTGTTTCATACAAAACTAATCAGAGTTGCTATGTTATAAGTTAGGTGTTCCTTTTTGTAAACATAAAATGTCCATGTACCAATAGCTTGCAATAGAGAGACCTGACTGACTGATCAGAGTAAATATAAATTTGAAGGCCATTACCCAAGCTGAATTTATAATAGCTTACGTACAGCATGGGAATTGTGCTGTTTAGATAATGCTCCCAAGTGTTGGGCTTGCTTGCTTTGGCACAGGGATGAGATTGCAGGTGGGGAGGAAGAGATGCCATGTCCTCCCTGTCGCATGTATTCATATGCAATTTACATCAGACATGGGGCAGGACTGCAGGAGCTAGATTAGCCCCTCGCCAGACCTCTTTGGATTTCCAGTTCCCATCCCTCCCTCCCTCCCTCCCTCCCTGTTTTCAGTGCAAGCTTTGCTGTGGGATTTCTGAGCTGCTGCCTGATTGGCATGTGGTGGCAGGCCTTTCTGCGTACTCTGCACTGGTTGGATTACGGAAGGCGATTTCAGGCAGTTGCCGTTTTTATGATTAGTTCAGTCACGTTGGAATGGCAGGTATATGCAGGAAATTTCCGGTGGGGTTTAGGATTGGTGAGTACCCTGAGGCACCTTTATAGTGATAGGCAATGCCCGAGGCTTGCCGCAGTTAGGGCTGTGGGACCTCAGGGTATAATATGGATCACTATTGAGGCTAACTTGGCTCACCCAGTTGGAGGTTTGGGGTTCTGGGAGGGGCTGATGTGGGAAGGCCTCCCTACACTTGTACAGATGGGGTCCTGAGGGGCAGTGATCACTTGGGCACCACTCAACAGGGCCAGAGTGGACTCACCCAATATCCCTGCAGGCTAGCTGCCTGCATTTAGAACTTAGATGCCTGCATAGGTTCCCCTCACAGATATTTTGGTTAAATAAATGTAGCCCATGTTTATACCATATGCCTGTGTCTCATCTCTTTATTTCCTCCTTCACTCACAATGCTCAGAACTAATACAAACACCTTTCTTTGCTCACATCTCTATGACTAGGTGGGAAAATTAGGACCGGGGCCACCTAAAACTAGCTAATTTGGACTGGGCCCAAATAGTTGTTTTAAGCTAAGGCCAATTCCAAACTACAAGTCCTATCATGCTCCCAATTATGTCATCAGGAACATGATGGACCTTCCCACTCCAATCCCCTAATGCCAACCAACCCCTTAAAAGCCCGCCTGTTGCCCCCTCCCCTCCCCTCCCCTCCCCTCCCCAGTTACCTAGTGGTGGCACAGAATGCAAGAAGGGCTGCTGCAGTAGCCTTGGTTAGGCTCTAAAACACTTGTGGTACAGCTTCTTGGACATTAGTAAGGACCCAGAAGGCCTAGGCAACTGCATTTCCTAGGGATCTTGGCACCAGCTGTCGTGAGGCCTAATGAAAGCAGAAGCAGCAGTCCTTCCCATTGCCAGTGCCACCAAGTAAGCTTCAGTGGAAAAGAGAAAGGACCAGCTATGCTGGCAGGGAGAGCTGATGCTTAGACCAGGGCAGCAGTCTAATGATGAGCTGACCCCTACCTTTCAACTTTTTTGGGCTCAACTCATAACTGTCATGCCCCTACCGGAGTTCTTCGAGGTACTGAGACTCAGGACCTGCTAGGGCCAGAAGGTCTGGAAGAGCCTGGACCCTCAGTAATGCCCACCCAGGCCCTAACCCCACAGGAGGAAGAGGAATCCACTTTGGAGTCAGAAGAGGATAGACCCTTCAAGTCCCTGGGAGCAACATAGACTGAAGAGGCAGATCAGACTCCTTGAGCCCAGGAGAGGGCTCCTTGGGAGTAAGGGGGCTCCTCAAGAGGAGCCTCTTTCCAGAAGCTCCTAACAAGCTGCATCTGAATCCTAGGTGGGTTTCTGACAGTCTCTGCTTAAGAACAGCAGTTGGGAGCTTGAAGGGTTGCATGGAAACAACATTCTATTCTGGCTCCAGCCTTCCTTGCTCTAGGATCCCCAGCTCTCCATTGGACTGAACCCCTTGTGAATACGTCCAGGCTGTCTTTGACTATGCTTCCTGATGGGAGAGTGCAAAAGCAGCAGCGGAGCTCTCTCAAACAAACACACTCACACACAGGAGTTGTTTTCTAATGCAGATGCTTTTTAAACGATAAATAACTGTAACATTAGGTTGCTCAGGTATTAAAGCTTGAGGATTACAGAAGTGCAGTTTTTGAAACATTATTCACTCTGTGAGGTAACGGAAAAACACAGGTCACTCCTCCTTGCTAAACCCTAGCAAATGTCAGTTAACACTAGACGAATCCAACTGTCAGAGCAGTGTTAAAATGGAATTCAAACCTGTTGCTAAGCAATGTCCAGCCCTTACTTCCCCTGATTCATTCAAGTGGTTTAGTCCACTGAACCCTGCCCCCTCTTCTTCAGCCACACTATACAAGTCTGCCTTTAACTCTTTAATGGGCAGTTGACATAAAAACCCTCCCTTCAGAGTTGCCATCTTCTCTTCGTATATTCCAACACTTCCTGCCTGAACCTTGACTGCTGTGGTGACTTACCTAACTTCCCCTGCCCTGAATCTATTGTGAGTACCTTCTGGTCTGCCTATTGACCATTCTTCCTGCCTGTGTCCTGTTTGCTGCAGTGCCCTGGCCCTCTTGCTGCCTGCCTTGTCTCTGCTCTCTGCAGAACTCCCAGGGATCCCCCCTGGTTATTGTCCTTGGTCTGCTAGTCAAGCCCGAGCCGTGGAAAGCAGGACAATAACTAGCTCACTAGTTTGAAACTAGATAGTTCATACTTCCCAGTCTCCAATTCAAAACTGCAACTGCATTACTATCTGTTGTGACATCTCTATCACCAAATCTTTCACTATATTGTCCAGTGGTGGCTGGTGCCCACTGGAGCAGGTGGGACAGAGGGCAGGTTCACCAGAGATAGAGCAGTCTTTGAATCCCCTGCATGCAGCCCTATAAACAGAAAAGGGAAATTGATGCACATGAACTTTAAAATCCTGAGTTCAAAGCAGGGGTGGGTGGCTGGAATCCACACAGCCACACTTTGGAACCACATTCTCCTGTTCCAGCAAGAATCCTTTTGCACAGAGAATCAAATGACTTTAAGATCAGTGCAAAACAGTGGGGGAAGTCCACACAGTCAAATAGTAGTAGTAGTAGTCCTCGTCATCATCATCATCAGTTGCAACCTACTGCAAAGGGGACAGAGTGTGTGTGTGTCTGCAAAGCTGAGTGGGTGGGATAATCATAATCATCATCATGTTGGAGCCATACAAAACCCAGCGGCAAGTCCCAAGAGCATCCAAAATCCATTCCTTTGCATGTTCACCACAAAGCATCCCCAAATCATCCCTCTGCATGTCTACTCACAAGACAATAAGGAATACAGGCCTGTGGCTCACGCTGGCTCAGCTTGTCTGAGTGTGGAAAGCTAAGCACGGTCAGGCCTGGTTATTACTTGGATGGGAGACCCCTCCTCTAGTTTCCTGCATTGAGCAGGGGGGTTGGACTAGATGGCCTTGTTGACCCCTTCCAACTCTATGCTCTATGAATCTATGAATTAACTTATACCTAGCCACCCCTCAGACATGAGCTAGGACATGCGCATGCGCACGTGCGCGCGCGCACACACACACACACACACAGCCAGTATTTGCTGCTTCACCTGAGCTCCCTGAACTAGGAGTTTTATGGGCATCCTATGCAGAGTGAAAGGAATGGCAGTGGTGATCTTCGCCTTCCCACTCCTCCTGCTTCGCATTTTTGCTAGATGGCTCTTTTTTGAGAGTCTAGCTGGGGCACTTCGGAGAAGGAGGCTCCTCCCCTCCCTGCCCACCAAAACGCCCCCTTTATCCCCTCCCCAAGGTTGACTTCCCAACCTTGGAGAGGCAGCTGGTGCAGTTCTTTCCACACTGGCTGCAGGGGCTGGGAGGGAGGTTGGAAGGAACATGGATTCCCAGCTCTGAGGTTGGAGCTCTGTCTCTGACCTCAGAGCTTGGAATCAGATGTATCCTGTGGCCCCCCAGATGATGTCTAAGGGCCATAGGTTCACTCCCTCAGGCAGAAAGGTAGAGAAGAGAGAAGGCCAAAGTCCTGGAGGAAAGGAGAGATAAGATCTGTTGGAACTGGAAAACTGATTGAGAGAGCTGGACCAATCACAGTAAGATATTGCTTAGAAGGGACCTGGATAAAATAGGGTCACAGTCTTCTTAGGTTAGCTTGACGCATTTATCCCTGCTTGTTTGATAACTCTATTGCTCACAAAATATGGTATTTTGTGTTGTATTTTAGTATCTATCCATTAAGATGTTAAAACCTTTTCCTATTGCCATCCCCCCCCCCCCCGACCCATTGGGGAAACAAAAAACAATTAAGGGCACAATCATATGCAAGTTTAGACAGAAAAAAAAGTCCTGCAACTCCCAGCATGCCATGCTGGCTGGGGCATGCTGGGAGTTATATAACTTTTTTCTGTCTAAACATGCATAGGATTGCACCATAGCTCAGACAGGCAGATAGCATGGGGTTGCTGGTTAAGGAGGATGCAAATGTCTGCTGAGGGGGATTGGGAGGAATGGCTGTTTGGGGAGGAGGGTACTTCTGACTCCAATGAAACGCTGCTTGAGGCAGCTGCTTCTCTCTACTTAAGGGTAGGGCCAGCCCCAAATTGTCTCCATAAGAGCTTTAAAAATACTCTATGTTAATTTTTACTCTAATAACCATGGCAGGCGTCTGTTCCTTGCTCAAAATGAAACATCTTGTCAGTATTAACCAAAGGGAATGTGCTGCATATCACATTCTTTATCTTATCTGTCAAAAAAGATCTAAAGCTTAACAGCTTTTAAGGGAAGAAGGCCATGTCTGAATAATCAAATACCTATTGGCCTACCTGGATTCAGAAATCTTCCTCTTCTTTTTGGATTTATACACATCAGCTGCTGCACAGTTTACATATGCCTCCTGATTATTCTATGTATGCCTTCAAAGTTATTTTGTTTGTCTGGCTTAAAATGCAGAACTGTTTTTGCCGTCACTTGTTTGCTTGAGAAACCATCTGAATCACATGGCTCTTGCTATAGTGTAGAGCACTTCTAAGGAACAATTAGGGCACAATCTTAAATTTTAGTTAAACCGCAAAGGGTAGGGAAGAAAATAAAGGACAGATTTAGTATTGGTTCAAGTGGGGAGTTCTACACTAATGTGTGATATAGAAAACAAATGCTACTTAAATTAAATCAACATTTAATGGAGCATTTCTTTCTTGGGATGAAAGCAATGTTCCAAAATACTAGCCTCATGTTAGTAAGATATAAATAGTAAATGACTTCTGTATTGCTTCTTCTAGAACAGGCTTCCCCAGCCTGGTTCTCTCCAGATGTGCTAGGCTACAACTCTCATCATTGGCCATGTTGATTGGGGGATGATGTGACTTGTAGTCAAGCACATCTGGAAACATCACATTGGAGGAGGCTGCTCTAGAACAATAAGGTACTAATTATTCTGTGTTGGCTCATCATGGATTCTGCCATACATCCTTATAATAAGAAATATTGAAAGCACAATCTTGATTCTGTTGATGTTATTATACCTTCACTTTTAATAACATCCCTAAATTCATCCTCATTCTACATGAATGAACATATATTTGACAGTATTAGGACTAGAACAGATAACTGAAAATAAAGGCTTAAGTGCTTTGCAAGAATGAGGTTCTGTCTGTGCTTAAAGGACTTTCCTTATTTCGAGGACAGACTTATAAATTCCCTTGTGCAGAACCATATAATCATTTATTATTACAAACAAAGCACCAATGTACAAACATAAAGAATACATATATGTATATATTAGCCATAAAATCTTGGATGAAGGGGGGGGGGGGAAGGAAAGTTGCTTCACCTAAGGGTGCCTGAAAACTTCCAGAGTTAAGATCTTATCGTAAACACCTTCTAGTGAATAAACAAAAGTAATTTATTTGAGTTGGAGCCAGCTTTTATTCATTTTATTCCATATTAGTGATCAGGTAACTAATGTTGCTTTGTCGCCTAAAGCACCAGTTTGAGAAACATAATATACTGATGGGAAAGATGGGTACACATTTAATGGCCTACTAAAGGTGCTTATGATAAAGCACCTACTATTGTAATTCACTGTAATACAGAGATGACATCTGATTACTTCATCAAAGAATGGGTTCTTTTGTTCAGCTTACAATCTGGCTTTGAAATCTCTGGGAAGAAAAGGAAAAAGCTCCTTTACAAGTAGAATAATCTCACACTGGAAGGCTCAAACTCGAGTTTGATTTACAGTCATAAATAGGGGACCCTAGGTTATATTTATTTATTTATTTATTATATTTATACCCCGCCTTTTTTCCTTCAAGGAACCCAAGGCGGCTTACATAATCCTCCTCCTTCTCTCCATTTTATCCTCACAACAACCCTGTGAGGTAGGTTAGGCTGAGAAGCAGTGACTGGCCCAAAGTCACCCAGTGAGTTTCATGGCTGAGCGGGGACTAGAACCCAGATCTCCCGAGTCCCAGTCCAACACTCTCACCACTACGCCACACGCCACCACTACGCCACACGCCACTTAACTTCTAACTTCCAATCAAAGTTCCATTTCCATGTAATTTAACTGAAGAAAAGTTACATTATTGCCTGTTATGTGGAGTTTCCAAGTAACTCAAAGGATATGACTCTCTAAGATTCAAAGGGTTGGATCCAAAGTTACATTTCTGTATATGGAAGGTGTCTTCTTCAGCTCCTTGTGGTAGAGCATTGTCTGAGTGAAATGGAAACCAGATTTCATAGATTTCATAGATCATAGAATTGGAAGTAGCCTACAAGGCTCAGTGCAGGAAACTAGAGGATGGGTCTCCCATCCAAGTAATAACCAGGCCTGACCCTGCTTAGCTTTCCACGCTCAGACAAGCTGAGCCAGCGTAAGCCACAGGCCTTGGCCAAAGATGTTGTTCCATTTGCACAAGAGCTTACACAGATTCTTACAGAAATGGAAGTATGAAAATTGCTATTGAATCTCCCTTCTGGCTTATTTAAACCATGCTGAGCCACGGTGCCTGTGGGTGCCAGGTGCCTATTAATGCCCCGGCCCCGGCCTGTTGTGTCATCTGAAACTGGGTGGCAGAGGGTTGTTTGACGGTTAAACCCCTCTGAAATAACTTATGGTCTGTTGCAGGGTTATTTGAGGGTTGTTTAACCCTCAAACAACCCCTGCCACTTGGGTTCAAATGACACAACAAAACATGGCAACCCCCTGCTGAATATTCAAAATGGCCACCCACATGCCCTGCAACCCACTATGGCTTAGGTTGTGGTGACTCTGCAAACCAGCCCATTGTAGCACTGTGCTAAATCTTACACAAACTGTTGTGCAAGTGATTGCAAAATGGCACTAGCAGTTATTTTCCTTCTGCAACATAAATGGTATAAAGCAAATGAAAATAATGTCATAGTCTCCAATTGCCCCGAAAATGCCAGGACCATCACGAAAACCCTTATGTCATCACGGCTTCTCACTTTGTCATGCAGAGTCTTGAATCTCCCTGCCTCCCGCAATTGCAAGCTACTTAAAGGGGCCATGGGCAAAATTGCAGCTAAGCTTGCAGTTTTAGCTTATATTGCTTGCAATTTTGCCCATGGCCCCTTTAAAATAGCTCTGCTTAGGCTCGAACAGCCACAGTAAGCAGGGAGGGAACAGACACTGCTAAGCTGGGAGGGCCAGGTGAGGGTGTGTGTGTGCACGTGCATGCGCTCTACCTGCTGCCTCTGCTGCATGTTGCTGTGGGAAAGGAATTCCTGGACCAACGGAGAGGAGGATGAGGGAATTTATCACATGATTCCTATTTTTATATTGCCAAATATTTTATTTCCTAACAGAGCTGACTCTGTGCCTCTAACAGGTGAGGTACAGTGTCAGAAGGAAATTCAAGAAACTTCCCCTTCTCTCTGAAGCTCCATGTTTGGGGGTGGGTAAGCTTCACCTGTTGAATTTGTGCCAATTCCTGACAACTTTAAAACAAAAAAGAGATTGCCCTGCAAGCACTGACACCCCCCCCCATGAAAAACACCAGATATCAACAATTAAGGGTTTAAGTAAGGTTAAAATATATATATTACAAAAGCCACTTATAAAATATTATAAAATATATAATATAATAATGCAATAATTATAATATATAAGATTTTGTATATTTCCTCTAATAACTTTTGTACTTGACCTTGCCCTTTGGTTGCCTGGCCATACTCTTGGCCACGCCCTCATGTTGCCTGGCCACGCCCTCTTGATCACACCTTCATGTTGCTTCACCATACCTCTTACAAATTCACACGTGTGTCCCTATTTTCATCTGTGAAATGTTGGAGGGCATGTAATGTTATTCCATTTCTGCATTTTCTTCACCAGTGGCATAGTGAAGGCAGAACATGGGGTAACACAGCTGTAGAGCTTTTTTTTTTCTTTCTCCCAGAGCAGTAGCAGTAGTGTCATCTCCTGGAACAACTGATGGACCTTCCATGCTCTGGCAAGTGATGAGGATGAGGATGAGGAGGATTATTTTCATATAGGAAACCAGGGAATGAGGAAAATAATCAAGCAAAGGGGATGCTTCTTTCCCTTTCATGGACAAAGTTCCTCCTACTTCATGCTAGCAGGTTAAATGGTAACACATCTTTGCAAGATGGTTTGCATTTCTAATTAAAATCTAAAGGTTCCATTTCATCTGACTGAAGGTCTTTGGTTAAAGCTCCATGTGTTTTGTAAGTTGAACTTATGCAATCAGAAGTAATCAGCACTGAGTTCAATGGGGCTCAGATGCAGATACATAGCACTGCAGTCATGCTGACAGTATCCTAACTAAGTGGATATTATGCTATGTGCTGCTGCTGCACTCTGTGTGTGTGTGTGTGTGTGTGTGTGTGTGTTGGCACTCTCGTGATGAGTTCCTGCACTTCAGAATTTAGCACTGCACCACTGTTTCTCACACAGTGTACAATGGAGGTAGCATGTTCTAGCAGATACCAGTAGTACTACTAGAACTGTCCCTATGGTCTTAAATGAGCATCTTAGAGTAAGCCTGGCAGGCTACCTACTGTTTGTGAACTTTAGTATCATTGCAATAAAAGTTCTATGCAGCTTCTCAAACAGTGTTTTCTGCGGAGCACAGCCCTCCTCTGTCTAAATTTAGTTTGCCAGTTTAAAACTATACAACATAATAACCTGTATGCTTCCCACAAATTATAGGATGGATAGCTCTATAAATGTATACTGAAGGCGCATGCGTGCAGATCACATATCTTGCTGGTTTTTAGGGGGATCTCTTTATTCACCTTGGCTAGTCATTTAGACAAAAAAGTACTTCACACAGCACATAGCTAACCGATGGAATTTGCTGCTACAAGATATGCTGATGGTCTTTAGTTTAAATTGCTTTAAAGGATGTTTGGGGAAATTCATGGAACATCAGTCTGTCACTGGCTACTAGTCGTGACTATATGCCACCTCCAGGATCAGATATCAGTTGCTGGGGAACAATAGTAGGAGAAGACTATTGCCCTTATGTCCTGCTTGTGGGCTACCCAAAGGCATCTGGTTGGCCACTGTAGGAACCAGGATGCTGGGCTAGATAGGCCTTTAGTCTGATCCTTCAGGTCTCTTCTTATGTTATAATTCCTTACCCTAATTTCTGTTTCTTGCTTTCCCTATAAGAAACCTCTTCCACTTTAATCCTACCCCCAAATATATATCACCTTTATACCTTACAAATATACAGCCAAAAGTTTATCTGTATTTATTTCCAAAGAATTGATGTCTAAGGGTGCAATCCTATGCATGTTTAGACAGAAAAGGGACCTACAACTCCCAGCATGCCCCAGCCAGCATGCTGGGAGTTGTAGGACTTTTTTTCTATCTAAACATGCATAGGATTGCGCCCTAAGTAAAATATTTAAAATATGTATTCGAAATAATTATAGACATGAATTCAATTTGTGACTCCTAAATATTATTTATTTATTTATTTATTTGACTATTTATAAGCTGTCTTTCTGGATCAAGCCCACTTGAAGGATACAAAAAAGAAAATTCACTCTATGGACAAAACCCACATTATAAGCAGATAAACATGAAGGAAATATGGATAGCATGATAGCTACTCCTGGAAATAGTCTTAGGTCTGATTTGATTCTTGAAGACAGGAAGTCTGCTGTGTGGCATCCCAGCTGTGGAATGAGTTTCCCAGAGAGGAAAATGTATAGAAATGATTAGATAAATAGATAGATGAAAGTGTGTGAACCACTGATTGGGACAAGATTGGAGTCAAGAGTAGGCATGGTTGGGTACCTGCTGAAGGCCCACATCCCAGGAGAAGCCAGATGACAACAGCCCCTTGTACTTGGTCCTCCTCTTCTTCACCATTGCAACCTGCTTGTTTACCTGCTCTTACTCTGGCCCAGACAGAGTGGTCAGTGGTGGTGAAAAGGAGAAGCAGTAGATGCCACTGCCTACTTGCTCACTGCCTCTCTGCCTGTCGAGGCAGCAAGTAGTAGTGATAATGAGAAAGAGGATGAGGACCAATAGCAGCTGGTGACAATGGCAGTGAGGAGGATCGTCTCACTGAGGGAGATGGCCCATTGAGAGTGCTTTGCCCAAGGGCCCTCAAAAACCTGGAGCCGGCGCTGGATTGGGGTACTTAGTTGGTACCACCTGCACTATATTTGACTTGAATTGCACTAGCTGGATGAATCATGAGTTCAAGGATAATCTTTGACTCATCCAGCTATTAACAGTCACATGGATGGTCAAGTGGATGAAATAAAGTAACTGGTCACAATGCCAGTTTAAAGCTAAAAGTAATGATCTATATTATGGACTATTCAAGTCTATTGGGCAGTGTGACATTGCATTCACTTGAACGTGTATAAATGGAAAGGGAGATCTTGCCAACATCACTACACAGTTATGAGCACACATTTATTTAACAGCAGCACTGAAAATGAAAGAAATAAGTTGTTACATTAGGAGGATCCATTTCCAAATTACTTCTGAGAACAACGTCAAAAGGTATAAGGTACTGATTTTATACTCAGCAGCATGTCTAGATGTGTGTGTGTTTTAAAGCTGATCTCATGTATTTGAGGTTTCAATGTATTACTTTTCAATAGACTCAAGCTAAATTAACCTCCTCTTGTTTGCTGAAATGCCCTAGGCAGTCATTTAATCCAAAGTAGCACCTAAACCAAAACACCACTAGATAACATTGGGATGGAAGCACTTTGGCATCCAAAAGCATGGCACTCAACATGATGACCCTGCACATCATGGCATGAGCTGCCACTATTAATGAGTCAGTGACAACTAAGTGTAATAAAACATGCAGGCCGGATAAGCACACAAATGGAATAGAACTCTTCAGTGGGTTGGATCCATGCACGCCTTGCATAGCACAGCACACGTATGCAGTTATTCTTGTTACAAAGGAAAGGAAGGGGAATTTCCTGGTCTGAAGATTTTAATATCTAACAAAAACTAGACAAGGCAAGTTGCATCAGTTTAATGGACAAGTTTCTGGCAAAGAACTTGGGTTGTGTCAGCAGGCATCTAGTCTCCCAACCACATGTAGTTTATTCACAGTTGTTCCAATTGTGAAATACTTCTCTTCTGTATTCACTACATTGCCAACTTGGTGTAGATTGAATTGTTTCTGTTCACTTTGATATATCCGCACCAACTGGAAGGAAGTACTGTACTACTAAAGTAAATTACTGCTGTTTGAGAGGGGGAAATGTGAATGCAATAAGGGAATCAAAAGCAGCAGTAAGAAGGACATGCACCCAAAGAACAAAAAGACATTTGCACAGATTGGCCATGTTTACTTATTTATTAATTCAGCATAAAACATGTTTACACCACCATTCATTAACATCGATTCCCAAATGGTTTAAAAGGTTAAAAGTAAATATTATGAATGCCAGCACTACCAATGAATGGTGCTGTCTTTTTCTTCTTTTGGTGGTTGTGAATGCCCCTGATAACAGAGATGTCTCAGAATCTATGATTAAGAAAGACATTTAAGAGAATCCCAGAGTCATAAGCAGAGCAAAAGAGAACCCAAAGAGCACAGTAACAGTATAATTCTAAGTAGTCTATTCAGAAGTGACTTACTCCCTGGAAAGTATGTATACTATTACACTCCAAATAGCTTACACTTAAAGCAAGGTTTACAAGAAACTGTTGGTGTGCGTGTGCATGAGCAGCAGAGTGTGTGTGCGCATGGGAGATTTAAAATCCTGTCTGTGTGCTAGCAGAGGCCTGTTATTCCACACACAGATCTTTAACGATTACCCATATTGTTTTGCTGTTATAATTTACAATCCTATTTTATTGTTTTAATAACAACTTTTTAACAATAATAATCACGGAGTCGAAGCTGCTGCTTAGCTGTGTTAGAAAACAGGTCCTGCTGCTGGAGCTGGCGCCGACCTTCGCCTGGTTCCGAACTGATACCGGTCCGGTTCTGGTTCTGGTCCAATCTGGTTCTGATCCAATCTGGTTTCGATCTGGGCCCATAACCTTGTTGGTGCGCGTGTGCGTGAGCAGCAGAGTGCGTGTGCGCATGGGAGATTTAAAATCCTGTCTGTGTGCTAGCAGAGGCCTGTTATTCCACACACAGATCTTCCAGATCTCAGCTCCCCCCTTCTCGCGGCGTGCAGCGTGTCGTGAAGATGCCAGCCCAGCCTGCCTGTAATCCAACTTGCTTCCAGCTTCCCCATTTGCAGATTAATCCATGGAGTCAGGAAACACTCTGTAACAGGTCTAATTCTACCTGTTTATTCACTTAGCAAGTAAAGTTCTACAGAGTATATATTTCCTAGTTACAGTCCATGTGCAGAGTATAAATCTGCACAAGCATTACATCCAGTGGAGTAAGTTGAGCTTCACTCCACCTCAGCAAAGAAGTTACATTGTTGCAGTGACAAAAGTCCAGCAAAAAGAACAAAGGAGAAGAGAGAAAGCAGTCCTGCTTCTCTCAAAGATGGCTTCAGACAGAAAACAAGTTAGCACGTCATCAGAACATACAAACCATGTGACTAGCTCATAATGCTCCCACGGTCTAGACTTCCCATGTGAAAAACACGAGAACCCAGAAAGACATAACAAACTTGTTTACAGCCATTCTGTTGTTTCCATGTGTAAACAATGTGCTGCAGCTGGTATACATATCACAACAGAAACCACTGGAAGAATTCATTTAGATAGTTGGGTTAAAATGTAACCAGTATGTTGATAATACTGAATTCTTCTCCTTTCATCAGAACAAGGTATAGCAAAGAAATGTCTGAATGATTAACTGGACTCAGTCATGGACCAGAAAAGGAAGAATATAAACAAAAGCTCAATCCAGTTCAGAGGAAGTTGTTTGTTGTGTTATTATCCACCCCCAGTTGGTGCACAGAACTGGTGGTGAAAGTAAAGAATACCACCTGCATTATTCATTGGGACTGATATAATGCAGTGGTTAAAATCATGAGATATGAGCTGGAAGTGCATTATCATATCAGTAATAAAATCGGAGCCCAGCCAAGAACCCACGGGTTAGCATCGGCAAACCACTACCCTTCATCTTTCATGCCTTTTATACTTGCTGCTTTGTAATATGGGGATTATAATACTGGCCTACCATACAAGGTTGTTATAAGGTTTACTAAGATTATATATGTGAAGTACTTTGAGCTTTTAGAAAAAGTACTATATAAAATATACAGGCCTGTGGCTTACACTGGCTCAGCTTGTCTGAGCGTGGAAAGCTAAGCAGGGTCAGGCCTGGTTGTTACTTGGATGGGAGACCCCTCCTCTAGTTTCCTGCATTGAGCAGGGGGTTGGACTCTATAGCCTTGTAGGCTCCTTCCAGATCTATAATCTATGAATCATACAGCTGCAATCCCAAGCACATGTCTTAGGGAGAAAGACCATCCATCCATCCATCTATTTATTTATTTATTATATGTATATCCCACCTTTTTTCCTGCAAGGAACCCAAGGAGGCTTACCTCTGGTACTTACTTACATGTAAATATGCTTAAGATTGCAGTGTAAGTATTATATTATCATCAGTAATAATAGTAGTAGCAGCAGCAGCAGCAACAACAACAGAAGTAGTAATTCTGATAGTAAGCTATAAATGTAAAAAAAAGACCATGCAGTACTAAAATTCACCCAGAAATCCCTTATGCTGGGATACTTTAATTTAAACTGAGTTACATTTAAGCAGGGCAAAAAGCACTGCATTTAAGTCCGAAATTGCTGATACATTCAAAGTCCTAACATCTGTGACGTGTGAGGCTTTGAGCACATAGAATCATGATACATGGACATTTGGGTGACATCACACGTTAACAGAAAAGATGAGTCCCCACATATTCACTATGTGTCAACTGCATTTTTTATATATTGTTTGAAAGATACTTATGTGTATGAAAACATGTGGCAAACACAATCAATTGGCAGCCTTGATTAGCTTATGTTCCTAGGCGTATCTTTTCTGCATGTTTTCAAACATACAAAAGCACTTTAACAGTTACACCCCTTACCCCACCCCCCAAAAAAGATATAGTCAGCTTTGTAGAAGGAACATGGGAACCTGGGAACCTGTGTTACGTTGCATGGGTTTCTGCCTTGGTGTATTTTCTAGTCATCCAGGCACATCTCTTCCTTAATTGGCAGTAAGATATTCCCAGTACAGTTCAAGTATATCTCTGCTTTTATCAACAGTAGCAATAGCACTCCGTCATTAAAACTTCAAAAACCCTGGGGGCAAAAACTAGGGATTAGAAAGCAAAGCTTCTTAGGAAAGATTTAAGGCAAAAAAGGCTTATAGCAAATTAGATTAATTCTGAGTTAATAATCTTGTCTGGACCTTTAAAAGCTCCATTGCTAATGCTGAGGCAGTCATTTCAGGTTAGGAATCCCTTGTTTTCCCTTTATCCATCAGGATCATCATTGGTTCACCTCAGATGACATCTTACCCTTATTAAACCCGAAGGTACAATTCTCACTGGGATGTCAGCTCTGCGTTTCCCCATGGAACTACAACCCATGGGCTTCCTTCCATCTCTGAGCATCTGTTCTGTCTCCTATTGAACACCCAATCATTAAGCTGCAAGGGATGTAAAAGATAATCTAGACCAGCCTCTAAACATTAGTAACATTCACAGCACAATTTTATCACCTTATCCCTTAGGATATTATAGCGTGCCACACGGAGAGAGCAAGAGCAAGCCAAGGGAGCCATTCAAGGGCTGCCTATAGTCAAAGAATGGGTTCCCAAGGAAGCCTAAGCCATGTGCTACAGGAGAAAGAAAACAAATCAGGAGCAGAAAACAAATCAGGACCACTAATCAACCTGGCGTGCGACAAGAATTATATCTGAATATGGCAATCAGATAGAAACTTAGCATGAAACTTCTTCATCCAATGCACCTCTGCAAAACAAGATTTCCTCACCCTTTATTTATTGACAATATTTATATATCACTCCACATCTAAACAGATTCCAGAGCAGTGAACAATAAAAGATAAAAAGAATAAAATGCCATATTAAAATTTTTAAAAAGCAGAATACCAATAAAAACAGTGGCTGATCAATCCAGGAAGGCTTCTTGAAATAAAGACATCTTTAGCAGGCACCAAAAACAGCATGGTGTTGGTGCCTACCTGACCTCCAGAGGCAGGGAGTTCCACAGAAAGGGAGCCACCACACTGAAGACTCTACTCCAGGTGTAGTCCAATTGGGCCATAGGTCCATGTGGAACCACCAGGAGCACCCCATCTGATGACCTCAGTGATTGGGCAGGTTGATTAGGGAGAAGGCACTCTCTCAACCCTTTAGCACTATTACCACATCTAATATCACATCTGTAGTTGCAGCAACCTCTAATGTGTACTAGGAAGTATGTGTATGGCTGGGTGGGTAGGAGAAATCCTAAAACATTTTCCCAGTGAAAAGTCCAGTGGCACATGGCTACCTCTTTTTCTTGGCCTGTGGTATGCCTTGCTCATGGCAAAGCAGATACTACAATGCATTCTCATAAGCAGAAGCTTCAGGTTTGCATGTCTTTCCTCAACCTGCGCTGAGGTGGTTCATGCAGTGTACACAACTGCAGCTTCTGATCACTGTGAATGAGAACAATAACTGTTCATCAAATTACCAGGGGGGAGGGGAACAGCTTCCGTGAGAGCAGAAGTCAGCCCCAAGGCATCAGATTAAATATGACAAAAGCGTGCTTTATCTAACTTTCTTTTAGAACCAATGGGGTTCTTGTCTCCAAAGTAGACTGTTTTAAGTAGGCAGGTGTGTGTTTTTTAATGCCATACTTCTAGAAGTTAAAATGTGGCAGCAATTAATTTGCCTTGCCAGCCCATGCCAGGCAAAAATGGGGTTAGTTATCTGATTAACAACACCATGTTAAACTACACATTTTTCTTCAACCTTTGTCCATAAAGCCTAGCTGTTGCTTCCCCTATGCAAATAGGGCCAGGTGGCACAGTTATAGTGGCGAGCAGAAAGATGGTGCTTAACCCTTCCCAACTTTACCAGCTGACTTTCCTTAGCTCCATGTTTGCAAAAAATGAATGATGGACTGCCCAAAAGAGGGGGGAGGAAAAAGTGGGTGGAGGGGTGAGGTAAAGCACCTGGTGGGAGTTTTTTTTGGGGGGGGGGGACCGGAAGGGAGGGGTCCTCTTCTCAAAGCTTCTCCTTTGCAAATTGGCCCTCCCAATTTGGTTTGCTCAGGAGAAGCTGAATCAAGTTTTAAAGGCACACATTTGAGCTGGGACATGAAGTTCTCCTGGAACTCTCACTCCAATATACCCCTGTTATTGACTCCTTTAAGATAATCAGTCAGGAACCTTCAAGTCGAAGGTTTGTATAATATACAGTAATACCTTGGATTGCAAGTAACTTGGTTTGAGAGTGTTTTGCAAGACAAGCAAATTTTTAAATATTTATTTAAAATTTTTTTACTTGATATACAAGCGACGTCTTGCAAGTACAAGTACTGTAGTACAGCTTAAATTAAAAATCTCTGTACAATTTTTTTGGGGGGATTTCGTTTTGATATAAGAGTGTTTTGGATTACAAGCACGTTTCCGGAACGAATTATGCTCTCAATCCAAGGCATGACTGTAATACATACGTAATGATATACATTATTATATGGTTATAGTATGCAATGTATAACGTATCTACATTGCAATCTTCTTTTTGAGTGATGACACATTTCTTCCTGCAAACATTCCATGATTATGCACGCGTCAGCTGGAGGGGTGGTGGCTGTGGGTATAGTCCACCATATGTGGTGAGGGTTTGTGGGCTTCTGCGAGTGTGCAGTGTCTGTTTCGCTTCTATAACATTCCTGTTTCTGCATCAGTTTGCAAATGGTCCCCCCCCCCCAAGTACACATGGAAATAGAGAGCCAGTGTGGCATGGTGCTTAGAGTGTTGGACTGGGGCTTGGGAGATCCAGCTTCTAGGCCCCACTTGGCCATGAAGCTCACTGGGTGTCTTTGGGCTAGTCAGCCTAACCTACCTCACTGGGTTGTGGTGAGGATAAAATGGAGAGGAGGAGGATTATGTAACTCACCTTGGGTTCCTTGCAGAAAAGAAGACAGGATATAAAATAAATACATAAATAAATAATTAAATAAGATCAGTGTAAATCACTTCCTTACACAGGAAGGCAGGGTATTAATAGAATAGAATAGAATAGAATAGAATAGAATAGAAAAATAAATAAAATCATTTACATTTTTGTGCATGTGAAAATTCATATGCATACTTATAGATTTTCATAGACCATAGAGTTGGAAGGAGCCTACAAGGCTATCGAGTCCAACCCCCTGAGGAGGGGTCTCCCATCCAAGTAATAACCAGGCTTGACCCTGCTTAGCTTTCTACACTCAGACAAGCTGAGCCAGTGTAAGCCACAGGCCTTGTACACAGGTTCCCTTGAATATATACACTTTTTGCAAGGACTTTCCCCTAAGATATGCCTTATGCATATGCAGGTTTCCTTAATCATGGGAGCCCCAGAGGCATTTTTAGTAAATAAAAGTTCAGCATACACAGCCATCTTGAAAAAAGTTAAGGAGGGGGAGGGGGAGGGGGAGGGGGAGAGTATCCTGGGGGGCTGGAGGGGGTAGGGAGTGAGGAAGGGTGCTTTGCCTGCGCCCTGTGTGTGTGTGTTCCGGGGGGTGTGTGTTGCCTCTGTGTTATGTATGTTTTGCTATTTTGGGGAGGTGGGGGGTAATTTGCCTGCTTGTGTTTGTCTTTTACTGAGCATCACCAGTATTTCTTCTGTGAAATGCGTATTTTCTTCTGTGAAATGCATATTTTGTTGTGCTTTGTGAGGACAAATATGTGATTTGGCATTTGAGGCTCAGACCCCATCTCTGCCTTGCACCCACTTCCTTGGTAAAATTACTCTGAGCCTGCCTTCTGTGAAATGGGTGTTGGAACAGAAAACTGTTGGTTTGAAACAGTGGGTTTGTGTTTTGGAGCTTAGTGCCCATCTGTCTTGTACTTAGGTTCTTGTCCAAATTACTTTTATTTCTTTTTTTTAGTCTCACTAGTTTGCCTACTGGGGAATGGGGTTTTTGTGATTGGTCATGCCCACCATGGATACCATTTTTGAATGGGCAAGCCCCCGCCGCATGTCAGCTGTTTTGTGAGAGCACCCATGACACTATTTATTTATTTATTATATTTATACCCCGCCTTTTTGCCTGCAAGGAACCCAAGGCGGCTTACATAGTCCTCCTCATCTCCATTTTATCCTCACAACAACCCTGTGAGGTAGGTTAGGCTGAGAGTCAGTGACTGGCCCAAAGTCACCCAGTGAGTTTCACGGCCAAGCGGGGACTAGAACCCGGATCTCCTGAGTCCCAGTCCAACACTCTAACCACTATGCCACACTGGCTCTCAAAACTATAAATGTGCCCACCAACCCAAAAAGGTTGGGGATCCCTACCCTAATGTATGCATTTGTGTATGCAATTTTCCCTAATGTGTGCATTTATTTATTTATTTATTTATTATGTTTCTATACTGGCCAATAGCTAAAGCTCTCTCTGTGGTTTACAAACAACTAATACCTTAAAAATACAGCATAACATATAATATAAAAACCAATGTACCCTTCTTCTTTCTTTTGGATACAAGAACTGCATCAGAAAAATTCAGACAAGTGCGAAAACCAAAGATAAATGTATTCTGGTTCGCGTGCTAGTATGGGAAGTGTAGATTAGGTTGGTTCCTATTAAAAATTAAGCCAAATGAATGTTGTCCCGATCCCTACAAGTGTGGAGATGATCTAATGAGTGCATAACTCAGCCTTCCCCAGCCTGGCGCGCTCCACTTGTGCTACCTCCCATCATCGTAGGTCAACACAGTCAAGAGGGCACCAGGTTGGGAAAGGCTGAGTTAGAATAAAACACCGCCTCCTAGTTGAGGAAAGAAGCTGTTATGAAAGCTTTCCATTATGCAGAATTTATCCAGGCAGCATTTTAAAGTATGAGGTGTGACTGACTCTCAGGTATGAGTGCACAGGACTGAACAACAGATACCTGATTGTTCATGGGATTATTACAGCCAGATACAGCACGCTTTTACTCAGAGGTAAACCCCACTGAAATTAGTGGTGCTTATCCCTGACTGGGCATGTATAGGACTGTAACCCTAAGCTCTCACCTGAGAAAAAACTCAGAATGGGAAGATATGTTGTTCTTGGCAGGGCTTTGTTGCTAGATAAAGAGATGCCAGGGAGGATCCAAACCTGTCTGTAAATGCCACTCTCTGATCTGGAAGTTCTAACTCAGTGGCAGGGCATGCCGTCAAGGGAAGGCATGGTTGGGCACTGGCAAGGCCCCCTGGACTTGCTCCTCCTCTTCACCTTTGTTACCTGCTTGTTCACCTGCTTCTTGCTCTAACCCTGGTAATGGTGGTGGTGAGGAGTAGCAGCAGTAGATGCCACTGCCAATGGCTCTCTGGCTCTCTGCTTGTCAAGCAAGCAAATGATGAGAAAGAGGATGAGGAGCAATAGCAGCTGGTGACAATGGTGGTGAGAAGATAAGACTCATGGAGGAAGGGGACCGATTGAGGGTGTCTTGCCCAAGGGCCCTCCAAAAACTGGAGCTGGCACTGCTCCATGATGAGGCAAATGCATTCTGCATCAGTTCAGGAGCACTTGAATGTATCCATACTTCCTGTCCCCCTTACTTCAATAGCAGGGTTGAGTCCTGCTATTGAAAAAGATTACAGGTCTAAGCCTTAACATGACCCAACACAAATTAAATCTTAGCTGGTTCAAGAGACCCCTTTAGGTACGCCTGAAGGAGCTGTGCTGGATGAGACATTATGGTCCTGTTTGTTTACCATCTCTGTTCCCTCCTTCATGAATGCACTACAGCCAGTAATGAAACCGGATAGGGTTTTGTTGTTCCTTCCCCCCACCCACCCCACCCCCAAAGCACTTGAGCACACCCAGTTCAATTACTACTTGTTGGGGAGATGTGAAGGCCTCTGAAGAGCAGACAGTAAAAATAAAAGAAAAATTGGGTCAAACTATAACTGAGAGGGAGTGGAATTTCAAAGTACACTGTTGCTCGTCATAGCACAGCTGCATTGGGAAACCATGAGGGGGTGTGGGCCCATGTGTAGGATAACAGCAGGGAACATGTGCCAGGCAACGTAACAAATAGGAACAATCCTGGGGAAAGTTTGGAAGAGCTACACCAGTTGGATCTCTGCCTGCTATCACCCATCTCTGAATGGGTGCATCTGTAACCTGGTCTGGGATAGGAAAGTGCGGGTGGGGAAGGAGCAGTGCTGAAGGGGAGATGATGCTTTAGGCAAACAGTCATAAGGGAACTATGGGAGAAATTAGGTGGAGTGGAGAGAAATGCTCCAGAGACTGGGAGGAAGGTGTACGTAATTACTGAAAAGGCATGGATGTGCTGTGTGTGTTCCATGAAGCAGAGAGCTGCCCAAAGCAGGAAAGCCTTGGCAAACCCACCACCTAGGATTAGCCAGCCAGTCACCACCTGACCATATCCCCTCCCTTGCAGACTCCGTGGGAAGCTTTTATGAAAGCTTTTCTTTATGGAATGGAATGGAATGGAATTCCTATGCAGAATTTATCCAGACAGCAAGTATGAGGTGTGACTTGCTGGGCCCAGGATGGCATTATGGCGGTGCCATTTTGCAGAGCAATCAGGCAAGGCAGAAGGGGTTGAGAGGACTTCGGTTTGAGAGGAGATAGGCTAGCTGAGTGACCAGATTGCTAAAGGTAGACTCCATTTGGCAAGCTAAACAATGGTTTGCTTGTAGGTCTGAAACCTCAAACCATGGCTGGGAAGTAAATTATGGTTTGGAGTAAACATTTGTCTGAATCATTTCTGTGTGTCTCAGAAAGCAGCAGGTACACCACAACGGGTATTGTGCAGAGCAAATGGTTCCCGTTGTATCAAACAAGCAAAACATTATGTCTCAAGCATGCAACATGTTCCAGAGAAAGCCAAAATGACAATGGCAAAATTCACTTTATTTGGGAAAAACAAGATCACATCCTGAAGTTTTGAACTGTGAAGCGAACAAGTGAGTATTAGAATTCCCCAATATCCCACTTTTTCTAATTAATCCACGGATGCTGATGTAAAATTCAGTGTTTGGCACTAAACTGACCATTTTCTCATAATAAGGTGATATGTTTGTCCATCACTTTGATGTGAATGGATTCATTATGTGCCCGGTTACCTCACCATCCTGGGCCCAGAAAGTCTGATTCTTTTTCATCCGAGCTGAAAAACAGCATTCACTCCGCTGAAGTTGTTCACTTAAAAAGGATTTCACAGGAATCTCCACTCTATGAGTAGCTTAGGGCCAGTATTTTGATGTTAATCAAACCATGCATAACAGGGCTATGCGTTATTGGATGTTTTACTTTAGTGTAAGTGCACACAGCCCCGATTTGGACTGGGACCATGACACTCTGGAAGGGGGGATGTAAGCATTCCCCTTTCCTGTTTTCATCCCCAAATACCTCCCCCCCTTGTGAGAGAGTTTTTTAAAAAAAGAAAGTCTCCACTGGAATTGATAAAGATTTCCCCCTCCTTTTTATAACCCCCCTCCCCACCCACCAGCTCTGCTATTTGTGATTTAACAAACATTTAATTTTGCCCTTAAAAGGTTGGTAATGGTGATGGTGGAGGTGGGAATGTCATTTGTCACTTCACACTGATCTTAGGGCCGGATTGCATGTTATGTTAAATGCATGATTGTGGCAGGAACATCCAGAGCACAAGGGAAGAGACTGAACATCACCCTGACCCCATGTCTCTATTGTTGTTGGAGCCTATAAGAATTGCACCTGAGTGAGAGAGAGTGGGCAAAGTGAGCGAACATGGCTGCAGTGCTGCAGCGAAGCTCTCTGCTAGGATAGGAGTGGAGCAGGGAGAGACTGTACCAATTAGCCTGGGGCTGGGGGGCTCATCTTTTGCTACCATAGTAGTGCGGAGTGAAGGTGAAGGGGCTCTGCTATCTTCATTTAAAGGGAGGCGAGAGAAGAATGAGTGACTCTCCTGGTAAGACGCGGAGAATCAGTTTGGTTATCTAGAGGCCTGGTATGATCTCAGAGGTCTGGCTATCGGTTAGGTCCTACCCAATGGCGTGTTTCATTTTGGGAATCTCAGACCCCATGAAGATGGTCCCTCTGCTATACTTAAGTATAGTATGATTGTTCTGATGGCATCTAGCACTTTTTTGTATTGGCAGCTGTAAGAAACCTGGCAGCTATTTCTGTACATGGCACTTGTGGAACCAGCTGCTGCTCTGCCTGCCTTTGAAAGTTTCACCGTATCTGGCTCTGGTTTATGTGTTGGAACAACTGAAAGATAGATAATAATCCATTGATATTATGTTTTAATGATGGATACTGTCTATTTTGTAATGATTTGAAATGTCATAAAGTTGTCTAATTGAAATGAACAGTTGTGTGTTTGGATTGGTATATAATGATTTGAAATGAATTGGTATTAGACAGTTTATTGTAATTATTTTTTTCACATGTATTCCTGGATTTGTCTTGCTATTCTTTTAACACATCTATGTGGAAAAGCAGCATAGAAGTTAAAATAATAATGATAATATTTTTAATGTAATCTGCTGTGTTTTTACTCATAGCAGGGGTGGTGTGTGTGATCAGGACCATGGCACCTGTGGAGAGGTTTAACCTTTGCCCCATGAAAATGGGATGGGGATTTTTTAACTATGGACCCAGTGAAAATACCCCACTGTGGAATCTATTTGCCACAGTGGGGAAGCTGATCTAGGTGCCTGGCTGTAGCTGCTTCCTTACCACAGCAATTTGCAGCTCCAGGGGTGGGCGGATTATTGGGACTATGATACAGGGTGGGAGCCTCACAACTCCCCTTTCCATACACCCCAGTTCCAAGTCTGATTGCCCCGCCCCAGTTGTTATTTTTTTTTTAAAAAACCCAAACAGATATGTTAAATGTGGTCACACATTTAGTGAGCAATTCTATGGTGCCAAGCAATCCTGACATAGCAATCCTATGGGGCTGAGCAATCCTATGGCACCAATGAGACTGTGGATTTTCCCCTTCAAGGCCATAGAGATAGAGCTATGGACTTGGGGTGGGGGTGGAATCCCTGCCCAGATTTTCCACCACGCCCAGATTTTCCACCACCCCCCAGCTGCTGCGGAAAGCTACTCCAGAAGAGGAGGAAAGGGAGCATGCCTGTGGGCGTGAAGGGGAGAGGACATGGATCTACTGGATCCACAAGCCTCTCAGTTCTTGTTGCTACCCCCAGGAAGGTGTGTAAGTTAAACAGGCTCAGAGGCCTGTCTAGCACAAAAGACTAGAAAGGAGGAATGGGAAGCCTCTGTCATTCCTCCTCCCCTGCCTGCTGAGACAGATGGGGGGCTCCGAGACTGATGCCCACTGTCCTATTAGATTGCACCCTTGATTAAATGAGTTATTTGGCCCTCAGTAGTTCATGTCCTAGGAACTACTTAGATTCAAATTAGGTTTCATGCAGCTGTACCTCTCACTTACCTCTAACCATATACAACTCTCTACCACATACAACTGAAAGGCTAAGACCCAGTTCTATAATATATATATATATATATATATATATAGTTTCATCTAGAATGTAAATAGCACCTGAATACTCCCTTTTACTCCATTAACTGCAACATTATCCATTATATTACCCTCTTCCCTCTGTGCCACTGGGTTCCCTCTTGCCAAGTAAAATGGCATTTATATAATATAAAAGCAATTTTAAAAGATATGCTCTTTGGGATTTTATCCATAAGTATATGATTAAGATAATATCTCATTTACTGCCTGGTATGCTTTTTGGTTGATGACTTCAGTGGGACAGCTTCCTAATGAAGTCCACTCTGATGTGAATCACTATGAAAGTGAATCCATTGCATAATCTTTCTCCTTTTTATAACATAAAAAGCTTTCTAATATGCAAGGTAAGTGGTCTCATTCAGTTTACCTCCTATGATAAATATGCTGCCAGGAATGATTGACTCATCTCCTGTTCCAATCCCAGCAACAAATCTTTTTGAGATGTGCACGCTTCCGTGTACTATTGGTACAGAGAGTAACAAGTATAGGTGCAAGCATGTTTCCCACTGCTAACATTGTGTACATGTCCAGCAGGGTTCACCACTAGCATAGTTCTTCAGAGATCTGAAGCTGAGGAGAGCTATCACTGGTTTTGGCTTTGGCTTAGGCTTTGGCTTAGAGTCTAAAATTTAGCAATTGTTTTTCAGGTACTATTACTGTTTCTGGACAGTTTTGTTTCAGGATTTTGTAATGCTTAAGAAATGTGTGTGCATACTGCAGGTAATGGCTCATGTCACCTTGAGGCCAAGGCAGCTTCAGGAGAGCTCCAATTTTGATTGGAGCAGCACTGCTGGAGAGGTGGAGTTAACCACCCCCAATGGTGTTTTTCCAATTGAAATCACCCACATGAAGCTACTATTCGCTCATGGCAGGGTGTGGAGTGGGAATACAGGCACAGCTAAGGACTTAGAACTTCCTACAGCTCCTTAAAGGATTAATACTCTAAACAACCTATGTCAGGAAATCCAATCCTAGATGTTACATCATGATGTAGTATTTTACTGGTTTTAATTTGGTTTTATGTGCTGAGATGATTTTATTCTTTGATGCTGGTTTCATTTTGGCTTTATCCTAGTATGTTTTGATTTTTGTTTTAATGTTTGTATGTTATGCTTTTAATGTATTGTGCACTGCTCAGAGGACTTCAGTTATTGGATGGTTTAAAATTATAGTAAATAAATAAAATTCTAGGAGAAAATATCCCAATTCTTTTAGACCTGTGGTGGACAGACTTCAGGCATGCAGGATCTACGTTCTTCTTTATTAGAACCCTGAGATCAACCAAGAAGAGCTTGGTGCAAATGACATAAACTTAAAATTATAGACTGCTGAGCCCAGCTGTCCAGAAACTTGTTTCTGAGTACCAGAACGGAATGGCACTTGCAGTCCTTCCACACAAAAATCCACACCTGGTTGCACCAAGCTTTCTTCCTTCCTTTCAGTGATATAGTTGCAGGGTGGGGTGACATTTTGTTTTTGCTATTTGCTATCTTGCTGTCATTGGGAGTCAGAAATCATTACTGATCAACTGCAGATCACCCAGAGATGCACCTGTAGATCCTGATCTACCTTCTTCCCACCCCAATTTTTAGACCAGTGTGATGTAATCAAATCATACCGATCTTTTTTGTATAACAAAGTATTATATCTTGCGACTTCTCCATGACAACATGACAGCAACGGTTTTGGACAACAACGGCTCTCATGGTGCTCCATTTAAAGTGGGATCAGGTGTTAAACAGGGATGTGTTATCGCCCCAACATTATTTGCTATTTTCATCGCCATGGTTTTACATCTTGTCAAGGGGAAACTTCCCACTGGTGTGGGAATTATATATCGAACAGATGGAAAGCTTTTTAATCTCAGCAGGCTGAAAGCAAAAAGTAAGGTAATTACAACCTCCGTTGTGGAACTTCAGTATGCTGATGATAATGTGGTCTCCGCACATTCAGAGGATGATCTCCAAACTGTCCTAAATGCTTTTGCAGAAGCATACGAAAAACTTGGTCTCTCACTTAACATCAAAAAAACCAAAGTGCTTCATCAGCAAGTGCAAGCTAACCCTTTGGTGATGCCATCTATCCAGCTTGGCGGGACAATACTGGAAATGTCGATCATTTTCTCTATCTTGGCAGCTATCTTTCTGTTACAGCTGACATCGACAGTGAAATCCAGCATCGTTTGAGCTCTGCAAGTGCCGCGTTTTCTCGAATGAAACATAGAGTGTTCGAGGATCGGGATATTTGTAAGAAGACCAAAACACTGGTTTATGAAGCCATTGTATTGCCAACTTTATTGTATGCCTGCGAAACATGGACTATCTATAAACATCACTTCCACCTCCTTGAAAGATTTCATCAACGCCTCCGGAAAATCCTGCGAATTACTTGAGAAGATAGGCAAACAAATGTCAGTGTACTGGAAGAAGCAAAGACTACTAGCGTTGAAAAAATGATCCTTCAATGCCAACTTCAGTGGACCGGTCATGTTGTTCGAATGCCTGACTGCCGTCTCCCAAAGCAGTTACTTTATTCCCAACTCAAGGATGGAAAGCGGAATATCGGTGGTCAGTATAAGAGGTTTAAAGATGTTCTTAAGGCTAATCTAAAAAAATGCAATATAAACATCGAAAACTGGGAAGCTCTGGCCCATGAATGATCTAACTGGAGGTTGGCCTTTCACAAAGGTTCTATGGACTTTGAAGAAGCCTGAGTGCAAGGTGAAAGGGAGAACGTGCTAAGCGAATAGCACATCAAACGAATCCTTTACAGGACCATCATCATCATCATCATCATCATCATCATCATTATCATCATCATCAGGCGATCACTCGTGACCGAGTAAGATTGTCTTCCGGGATAAAAGGGGGAAATTCTAAAGAAGATTGTGTAGACTCTAGCGATGGGTCCGTAAGTGACTGTGGAGGCCAATTCTAGATCCACACAGCTTCCCACAGTGAGGACACACAGGTTACCAGATAGAAGACGGTTCCTCATAGGAAATGTCACTATAGCAACCTTTTCTAATTGTTTACTGAAATGTCTATTAAGGTAAAGAGCTAAGAAAACAGTAAAGGTTGATGGACTGTAAATCCAAGAGATAGATCAACTAGGTTTCTGTGAGATTTTGAAGACCTTGTTACTCCCATATCTTCTTGCTACTCGAGAGTATAACATAAAATATAGACTTTAGAAGATCTTGTTGGGCATCGTGGGGTTCCTTTGCTTCTGGTGTTTTCTCCTATTCTTGATGGAAATGGAGTAAAAATTTGACTAGCTAAAAATGTCTATTGAGCTTTCGAAAATGTCATGGGCTGGTCTGTAAGAAGTGCTCACTCAGTACTATGACGAAAGTAGACATAGCCAAGATTTCAGTTAGAACATCTAACAAAACTGTTGGCCCTGGAGCTACTAACACAAAAGAAGATGTTGGGTGTGTGTTTTTTCTTCATATGGAACAGCCTCATACAACGATCAAACAAAAGGGAAATGTCATGAAGCTACAAATATTTGAAACTAAACAGATGTTAATTAAAATAGCTGCAACCTTGGATTAGAAATTGTTTCTCAAGGGAATTTTATTATCCAAGATGAGGAAGTGTTGAAACTCCTGGGATTCTCAAATAAGCAAAACTACAATCTGTTTTTGTAAATAAATAAATAAATTCCCATGGGATGCCAGATTTCTTCTACTTCTCTCCCCCCCCCCCCCCAGCTACTAAACTGTCACAAAAAATCAGGACAACCCCATCTGGAAAAAATGCAGCAGTGGAACATTGCAGTAATGGGTCAGTAGATCATTCAATAGAAGCTCAGATAAATGAGAGTTCTAAGTGTTACTTGGTCATGTGATCAAGGGGGAGCAGAGCAGCATTGCTGGCCTTGCCCTCAAGAGTACATGGCTTCCTCTAGCTTGAATTTCCATATGTCAGGACTAACATATTTATCATACCATAGATATTTTAATTCAAATTAAAAGATGGAATGGGGCATCATATAAAGGGAGACATTGGAGGGAAATAAATTAATAGGCAGTTTACATGATTTCTAGATGAAGCTGTATGATGGTAGTCTAATCTACCTCACAGGGTTGTTGTGAGGATAAAATGGAGAAGAAGAGGATTATGTAAGCCGCCTTGGGTTCCTTGCAGGAAAAAAGGCGGGGTATAAATATAATAAATAAATAAATAAATAAATTGGAAGGGGATCTTGAGATTAAACCCATGCAATGTCTTTTGAGGAATGGTCACGGGATGGAAAGTTTAGAAGAACCAAAAAAAGAGGAGGCAGTGAAAATCCTTGGATTGTACTTTTCCACGAAAAGGCACAGATGGGAGAAAAACTGGCGCTTATGGTTAGATAAGATAAAGAAGAAACTTTCTGTGTGGCAAAAATGGAATTTGAGTGTTTATCAGAAGTCGGTCTATGTCAAAACATACCTGTTTCCGATGGTGGGGAATCTGGCCTTGGTTTTCCCTCCTCCGGAATCGGTCATGAAGGAGGCCAAGTCTCTGATTTTCATGTTTTTGTGCGGCACAGGCCATTTTCCATTGGTGAGATCTGTAGCCTATAGGAGAATAGATGAAGGGGTTTTTGACTTACCAGCTATGGGGCCAAGATTCACTGCAAATTTTCTGTGTTATAATTCTGGCAAGTGGCTACACGTGGAAAAAGGAGAGGAGAAAAAATTCCTTTTGGCAGGCAAGTTTTGTGAAAGGCTGGAAAGGGAAACAATGGGGAATTCAGGTGGTGGGAAGAGAACAGCACTACATATAGGGTGACCCAAGTGATTAAATGTGCTGGCCCTGATTATTTAGGACAGCTTTATGGATGTGTTAAAAAATGGAAAATCCAAGAGCAGAATGGCTAAAAAAGGGAGACCAAAGTGTGAAAAGTTTGAAAAAAGTGTATACAAGCAAATTCTGGAAGTTAATTATTTTACCCCACAAATACAATTTTTTTTAGGCAAACCATCTGTGTACAAGTACCTAAGGGAACCGCATTATCCACTGGAGTATTTTAAAGACCCTAGGATCCCATATAAGTTGTGGGATACCCAGTAGCGCTTTTACCACCAGGTTTATAATGTGCAAGCAGCAAAACTTTGGCTCTCTCATGCTGACCAGGCTTGTGTCCGTTTGAAGTGTCAAGAACAGGCTATCTGAACAGGGGTCCCTCAAATAGAGACCATTGAACACTTCATAAAAATTTGCCCAACTGCAGTAGAAACCTGGAATAAGGTTGCAAACATGTTAGAATGGCCAGATTTGGCTCACCAAAACTGGGAAACTATAGCATCAGGGTGTGAACCTGAGGGGGGAATTAAAGGTCCAAGGGGAAAAAAATCATGAGAAAAAGAAGTAGTAGACAAATGAACCATAAAGAATGTTCGAGGGTGAGGGACTTCTGGGTCAGTCCCATGGTCAACTGTCTGGTAGTAAACCTTTTTGTATTGCTGGCTTTGGTTTTCCAAAGAAACAAAGAACTTAAAACTCAGAAACTATCCAAGGGCTCTGTTACATATGTGCAAAATAGAATCAAAGCAATCAGTCAGTATGAGAAAGAAAGACTGCCTCAGATAAAGTGGAAGAAATTCTGGCCATGGATGGAGGAATCTACACCACCAATTACATAACAGACTGATGGACACTGAAATACCTCAAATGTAGATTAGGAATTATGTCAATGTATTAGTTTAAGTTAGTGTAGATATGTAACTGTATTAGTTAGAAAATCTTGAAATCTTGAAATTTGAGTGACGAATTTGTAACACGTTTTTGTGGTGGGCTGTAAAGAATATTGTTTTTAGTAGTATGATTCATTTATCATAAAATCTATTCCTAAAAAAACTATTCCTAAAAGCATAATCCTATGCATGTTTAGACAGAAAAAAGACTTAAAACTTCCAGCATCCCCCAGCCAGGCTGTGAGCATGCTGATAGTAGACCTTTTTTCTTTCTAAATATGCATAGGATTGTACCCGGCTGTCTACGGGCAGTGCTGCTATGTTCTTTATGGTTTCATTATTTGGCACACAAAATAGGGGCAAATTAAGTAGCATTTATTACCATTTGTAACATTGCCAGATTCTAAAATGATTCCTAGAATACTAATGGTGGTACTCCTAGGCACAGGACCGGTGCAGGGCAGTTTAGCACCCTAGGCGAAATTATATTTAGCGCCCCCCCTCTCGTGCCAGTGGGGGGGGGCTCCGGAGCAAAGCAGCCCTGCTCTGCAAACCACCACCACCGCAGCTGGACCCCCCTGCCACTCCCCGCAGCCCACCCTACCTTCCCCCCGCCACCTACCTTCCCCCCGCCACCTACCTTCCCCCCGCCCTGGCCGCTTCCTCTTCCGAGGAGGAAGTGATGCGACGGGACCCCCGCGCTCTGTTTTTGGCCGGGGAAACCAGGGCAACAGGGCTGTTTAAGCCCTGTTGCCCTGGTTCCTCCCGCCAAAACAGAGTGCGGGTGGGGCTCCGGAAGCGGCACGGAGAAGGTAGGTGGCGGGGGTCCAGCGGAGAAGGTAGGTGGCGGGGGTCCGGCGGCTGCGTGGGGCGGCATGGGGCGACGGGGGGTCCGGCGGCTGCGGGGGGTGGCAGCGGGGGGTGGGAGTGGGGGGCGGCGGCAGCGGCGCCCAGGCTCGGCCCCACCACTACCTCCGGGCGCAATCCCCCCGCACTGACCTGGGTGGTGCCTTTGTCAGCGAGGCGGCCGGGCGGGGCAGGAGCGCGCCGGCTGCGAAGAGGAGCGCAGCGTTTCTGCGCCCTCTTCAGCTACGCGCCCTAGGCAACCGCCTAGTTTGCCTAGCGGTAGCGCCGGCCCTGCCTAGGCATTTAAGTTGGACACATTGTAGGAGCTGTCTACAAATAATTGTGTGCCCCCACATACATTTCATTTTTGATACCATAAACATTTCATTTCATTTATTACATTTCTATATGGCCCAATAGCCAAAGCTTTCTGGGTGGTTTACAGAGATTAAAAACCTTAAAAATATAAGATTGTACATAACATTAAAACAGTTTACATAAAAGCAGACTGACAGCAGATACACACACGCATAATGTATCCAAACAATTTTAACTACAATAAGAAACCCCATGTCCTGATTAAAAACCTTATCATATGCTACCAAATGCCTGAGAGTAGGGGAAGGTCTTAACCTGGCATCGAAAATATAACAATGTTATATAAAAATGTAAACATAAGCTTACATTTACTTCACTGCTATTATGATGCCTGTATTTAAGTAGTCAAGGGAAGGTCTAGATGGTGATTGCACCCTATTAGGCTGTACATTTTAATGGGTTCCTCCTGCCATATTGGAAATGAGACGTCGCTTTCAGTGTTTCCATAAAACACCAACTGATTTACACTGTATTCTAGTGCTGTCTCTCAACTCAGCCTACCTTTATTCATTCATTTGTTCTACCGCTTGCCATTCATTGCAAGGATAAGAACAACTGAATGAGCTGGGAAAACAGGAGAGAAGATGCCAGGCTTCCAGCTCAGGTGCTGAGTAGTCAAACAAAGGTTCTAGAGATCTTTTAAATAAAAAGATTGGGTACCAGTCCCATTATATGTACTATATACAAATTATTTTTCTGTACTATATACAAATTATGATGTCCTAGGCAGAACTTAACAGGATAATGCTCAAGGCACAGGAGCCCAGGAAATAGACGGTCACACAAGAGAAAATTATATGTAAAAGAATTATACTTCATAAATGGCACATTTAATTTAAAACACAATTTATTGGCTGATGAAGCAATGAAACAAGATTTGTAACCGGTACACTTGTCTGTTTTTTGGTTCTTATAGTATACTTTGAGTAATGTGTTATGTGTAATTTGTTATGGTTTGACTGTTATTTATTATTTATTTATTTCTTATATTTATTAATCGCCCATCTGGCCGGCCAGCCCGGCCACCCTGGGCGATGTACAATTAAAATACAGTAAAACAATATGATAATTAAAACAGTATTAAAAATTCTTTTAAAATCCTGCATAAATTGTTTATTTATGGTTATAATTTGTGATAATACATGTATGATTGTTTGGTTTGTATCTTTGTATATTTTTGCTTAGTATCATATTTACAAATATATGAGCTAATGTGCCCTCCCTTTTTTTTCTTTCTAGACAGAACTTAGCCATGGTACTACGGCTTATAAGAATGAGCTCAAATTCAAAATCTGTATCTGAAACAGATGTAGAGTTACCACAGAACCTGGATTACCCTGCTGTTAGCTGCTACTGAACATTGCCAGACACCCATGCGTTTTAATCTCCATTCACATCCATAGGGCTTGCACCCAAAGCACATGGTGAATTGGACCCCATAGTACAGCTTAAAGCAGTACTGATCACAAGCCCTGCCCCATGCCGTTTGCCAAGCAGGGCCGGTGCTACCATTAGGCCAACTAGGCAGCTGCCTAGGGCGCAGGGCTAAAGGGGGCGCCAGAAACGCCTTGAAAAAAAATACAGCGCTCTCAAGTGGGAAGGGGGGGCGCTAAATATCTGATCTTGCCTAGGGCACCAAACTGTCTTGCACCGGTCCTGTTGCCAAGCATTATCCAGTTCCATTGTAGTTACATCATACTGAAGAATCCCATAATTTTTATACTGTAGGACAGGTTTTCTGCACAGCAACTGGGTATTAGCCATGCCACTCCCTTCAAAATTAATATTAAAGAATCATTAAGACTAAATCCCAACCAGAGGCATCTTGAAAGATCTGAACATAAAAGCTTACATAAACTGCCCTAGATGGAGTATTGCTGATGGAATGAGTTTCTCTGTTATAACATCTATAACCTTGGGGCCAAAATATGGAGTTATTTGCTAACTCAAAAGAATTAGGACTACTTAGGACCTTTTAAAGGCCTCTTAAAATTGGTTCACAATTATCATCTATTTAATAGGGGAAATATATTGCCTAATGATGATATACTTTCCCTTTAACATAATGTGTTGTTGATTCTTATGATGATTCTTTACAGCACAATCCTACAAATGTCTACCCAATAGTCCCACTGAGTTCAATGGGGTTTACTTCCGGGTAAGAGAGTAAGGATCGCAGCTGGAGTTATCTACTAGCATTTCTATACATAGTGCTCTGTGGAGTAGCATAAGCAAAAGGAAGGTCCCTACACTGAAGATCCAAATGTATGAATGCTGTCAGTTTTGTTGATATTTAGAGTTGAGATAATTTATTATTTTTATTATTTTATTTATATCCCACCTTTTTTCCTGCAAAGAACCCAAGGCAGTGTACATAATCTTCCTTCTCCTCTACATTTACACACTGGCTCTCCATATCAAATACCAACAGTGTATTTTCTTTCTAGGAAATGCCAGGGCCGGATTAAGATAGGGGCTATTGGAGCTGCAGCCCCAGGCCCCTAGCAGAAAATAGGCCCACAATTACAGGGACGCGCAGCGCGATTTTTTCCCTCGAGTTAGCTCTGATCGTTATCATTCAGCATAATTAATGATTTTTTCAAGATTAGAAAGGTGTTCTAAGCACATCTGCATTACAGGCTTGAGGCAAGACCTAGCAAGAACTGTTGTTCTCAAATTAGCATTTCGGTAGCTTTTTGCATTTCAATCACTGTTACTACATTTCTTTGTGAGAACTTCTTGCTGAAGCACATGGGGGGCTTGCTAGGGTCTGTAATATTCAGATTTAGAAGGGACCTTTCTCTCCAGCCTCGAGCAAAAGATCTTTCTGATTCGCAGCTCAATTGTTCAAATGCTAGTTTAACAAAAAAACAAAAACAAAAATGAAACAAAGCAACAAGAACAACACAATTATTCTTGGTCAAGCAAAGCTTCCTGGCTTTTTGTTGTGGCTGCTTGCTTTTTTTTTAATAAATAATTTGGGGGAAATTGGGAAGACCCTTACTGATGAGCTGCAGGAGTTTTTGAGTTTTTGCTCCGTCAAGCGACCCCTCTCTGCCCACCCGCCTCCAAAATCTCCACCATGACTTCTGCTTGCTATGGGACAAACCTCTGGGATGGTCTTTACCTGCCGCTGGTCCTGATGGCCCTCCTCTGCACAGGTAAGGTTCAAAAGTTTGACTCTTTTGATCTGCAAGTTCTCCTTCTCCTTCTCCTTTTTTTCTGTAAAAGGGCTTTCCCTCTTTTGTGAGCCAAACTGAACGTAAGAGAGGGCTGTGTGTTTATGGGTGTGTGTGTCTGTCTGCCTTTTGGGGGTGTTGATCCTCCTGCCGCCTGCAAAATGTCACCTGCTTGGCTAATACTGTGTGTGTGTGTGTGCACGTGCGCTTTCATGGGGAATTGTGTGGCATTTTAAGTTTTATTTTGAAAAACCCAGAGAACAGAGTTCACCAATATCCCTCTTGGATATTTTGGACTAAGTTCAGATTGCCTCCTCATCTGGCTCAGCTGTCTGAGCGTGATCTAAGCAGGTCCAGTGGTTATTACTTGGATGGAAGCCCTCCTCATTTCGCATTGAGGAGGTGGACTCGATAGCCTTGTGCCCCTTCCAACATGTATTATGAAACAGCATGGCCGTTGGGAGATGGGAGCTGGGGCCCCAAACTTGGAAGGGCGCCGGTTGGGGAAAAAAAACTGTAAGGTTACTTCGTGGAGGTCATTATCATCAACGATATGTGATGAGTTTATTGAACTGATTGGTCGCAGGCTGCAGCAAATCATAAACGACCGAGAATAAAAGAAGCCAAATATTATTCAATTTCTGTTGACTCCACCCCTGACATAGCACATTGTGATCAACTAACAATTATATTTCGCTATGTACTACCTAGTGGTCCAGTGGAGCGTTTTACGAAATTCATTCCAATGCACGAACACACTGGTATGGAGCTAGCAAACATTATTTTGCAGTTCATGGATGAAAATGGAATTTCCATCAAAGACTGCAGGGGTCAGTCTTATGATAACGGATCTAATATGAGTGGCAAATATTTTCAATATGTTTCTGTTTTGGCACTTTAATGGTAATTAAAATATTTAATTTGTTTTAATATAAAATTGCGTCTTCATTTTATTTATTTCCATAAAAAGGCCCACCAAAATCCTCGGCACCAGGCCCATAATGCTCTTAATCCGGCCCTGGGAAATGCGTGAAAGGAGAGCAAACACGCCATTCTGAAGTATTATGAAGGCCAGAAGTTAGTTATATATAGAGAGAATCAGTGTGGTGTAGTGGTGAGAGTGTTGGACTGGGACTCGGGAGATCCGGGTTCTAGTCCCCGCTCAGCCATGAAGCTCACTGGGTGACTTTGGGCCAGTCACTGACTCTCAGCCTAACCTACCTCACAGGGTTGTTGTGAGGATAAAATGGAGAGAAGGAGGAGGATTATGTAAGGTGCCTTGGGTTCCTTTCAGGAAAAAAGGCAGGGTATAAATATAATAAATAAATAAAAATATATCTCGGTGCTAAGTGTTAGTTATATCTCAGTGCAGGCTGAGAGGTACAAATGAACATAAGAAGAGCCATGCTGATTCGGACCAAAGGTCCATCTTGTCCATTTTGCTCACACAGTCACCAACCAGCTGCCTGTGGCAAACGTACAAGCAGGACATGAGTGCAATAGCACTCTCTCAGTTGTGTTCCCCAGCAACTGGTGTACATAGGCATACTGCCTCTAATACTGGAGGTCATCACTACATCTTGTGGATGTGAATTCCATAGTTTAACTATGCAATGTGTGAAGAAGTACTTCCTTTTATCTGTCCTAAAGCTCCCACCAGTCAACTTCATGGGAAGTCCCCTGGTTCTATTATTATGAGATAGGGAGAAAAATGTCTCCCTATCCGCTTTCTCCACAGCATGCATAATTTTGTACACCTCAGCTCAACCATGCTTTTTATTACTACAGGACAGATGTAAGCATTTCACTTCTGACTGCTCCTTCTAAAGCACTGATAAAGCTTATTTCTTGTTGGATACAATTCTCATTGGATACAATCCTTAGATATGATGATAGTTGCTTTGTGCCTTTGTGTAACGTTGGTATCAGCAAAAGCAGTGCCTGGTGTTATCCTGTGCAGAATGCAACCTTATGAGCTTCCGTCTTATCTTTCATACACAGATTTCACAGTGGCAAAACTCTGATGCCTTTTGTATTGCTCGCTACTCTGGGTTCAACATAAGGCTTCCAGTTTTATCAGCACCTCCTGTCTAATCATCTCCTTGTTTTGACATAATGCTACTAAAATATCTCTTGAAAGCTAACTTAGATTAAAAGTAATCCTCAAAATCATCATTGTCATGATGTACTGGGAGAATCAACCTGAATGACAAGAGCAGTAATAGATACAAGCTTTGTTATGTTTTGCTAGGAAGAAAAGAGAAATATCTATGTTTGTACTTATTCTCACTTGAAACCTTGACTGTGAAGCTGTCAAGCAGAGATGTTCATCCCTTAGAAACTCACATAAAAACCTACAAACCAGTTCAGTTTGGATTTCAGCTTATGAGTTCCCAATTCTGTTGACAACTAGAAACACCACAAGTAAAAAAAAAAAAAAAAGCCTCTCATGCAATTTTGCTATCTCTGTGCAATCTCTGTGGGCAGAGCCTCAAAGAAACAAAAAAGAAGGGCAGAACTAAAAAAATAAGGAGCCCCCAAAATTGAAGGCAAATCCCCAGAATGATGCTTGAAGTAAAATGACATTTTAAATTTGTTGTTGTTGTTGTTGTTTTACAATATAGTATAACCAGCACATTTTTGCATATTACTTTCTCTAGCAGCAACATCTTATTTCACTTACAGTACAATTCTATACATGTCTACCAAGAAGTTCCATTGAGTTCAACAGGGCTTACTCCCAGGTAAATGGATAGAGGATTGTAGCCTCTGTGGCCCAAGAAGACTCAGTCCAAGGTAGTTCATTGGATTAGGTCTCAGCCTCTTGCCAAAAAGTTTCCTCCCAATTCAAAGCTGGGAATTTGGGGGCAATGCTCATGCAGTTATGGCTGCATTCACTCATGTGGGTAACCTTCCAGGGGCCACATGCCTGTGGTGGGCAGAGCCAAAGTCTAAAGTGGGTGGGGCACATGCACACACCATTCACAATAACTTGCTGTCTTCTTTTGAGAAGCTACACGGATCAGTCTGACTGTTCCTCTTTCTCTTTAGTGTGATATTGAATACGGCCAGTCCTGAGCACAACATTAGACTAGGGGCAGAGTGCTGGGGAGCAGTCAGTTTTTCCAACAGGGATGATTGTATGCTTGTCCAGAAACTCAATGAAAACCTCATTAAAACGTGTGGAGATTGCAAAGCAGTAATTCATGTTAGATTACTCCTCTGACCTCTGTCCTATTATACACTTCACCGTCTTGATGTTATTTTCTCCTTTTCTACACTTTAAGACTTTCTATCATTTCCCCCCCCCCACTCACTAGCCCTTTGATCTTGGGCAAGCTATCTTTTCCTTACCTCAGAGGGTCATTTCTACTGACCCCCAGAGCAGTGTTCATTACAGTATACTGCTCTACTTCTTACTTTCCTTTATTTTCAACAGGGAGCATCGCCGTATATTATTTTTTTTTTCTTTTTTCATGATTTTAACCTCAACTTCTTTTATCATCTTTCTTACTGATCCACAGTTCTTAGTTAAATAGAACTGCAGGATCTTTTTTGGATGGGTGGAGGGCAGGCAGTAATGCACACCATCAAAAAAATAACAATACTTGAACACAAAGTATATTAAATAACGAAGACTAAAGGGAAAGTAAGTAAAGCAGGCAATCAGCAGGACCAGAAAAAGCTGTTTATCTGGGGGCAGAAGTTAACTACAAGTTGTCCATTGCTTCCTGAGTGTCATGCATTCAACTGGCTTCCAGTATTTTCTTTATTTTTGTGACTCCAGTACTTACTACCTTTCTCTTCTTCTTTTTCAATAACCTTTCTGTGGAGAGAAAGTCTGACCAAACACACACTGTGCCCCCCCCCCAGTCACCTGCATAATCCCTGCCCAGGGCAGGAGAGCTCAGCCCCAGTCACATATGCATTCAAGTAGTCTTCGCCAATCACCCTCAATGGCTGGCAAAACCGAGACACACATTTACATTCGATTCAATGGTTCTTCCCCAAACACTCACAATGGGCTGTCAAGTACCCTCAATCACACACACCCAGCACCCTTGAGGAACCAGGAGGCAAGGTGGTGCCAAAAAGCCTCAACACCCCTCCCACTGGGCAAGACCGGTTTCCCCTAGAAGTTTGGATGGTTGAATACTTCCTTATGGGGAAAAGGCTTCTCTGCATACCAGGAGAAGACTAGGTTAGGATTCCTCTTGCTGAGATCTAGCTGTCTATATGTAGAGTGCATTTATATGAAGAAACATTCAATCATGAAATACGGGGAGGCTGGTGACTCCTATTTTGGTGGGGCTCCTTTTCCATTGCAGGTTTTGCAGCTTCTATTTGGAGCCCCATAGGAGCTATCCATGGTGCTGAGCCCCACCCCCCAAATTAGGTTCACCACCATGGAGCACCATGGATAGCTCCTATGAAGCTCCAAATAGAAGCTACAAAAAATAGGTGTCGCCAGCCTCCCCTAGAAATACCCCACTTGTATGAAGTAGTACTATGTATGTATGTTTGTATGTATGTTGAAACTTTGGCTCATAAATAACGCCATTCACATGGTGCTATGGGAACAAACTTTTGAGGCCTGGTCATAGTCCCTCATCCTATAAAGGGTCCAAATGTCTAAACTGAGCCAGAAAGGTTACATTATGCACTGGCCCGCACTATAGTCTCCTTACTCCATGCAAAATGCAAGGGACAACATAGGCCTCAGGTATGCATAGGTCTTATGTAAATATACAGAATAAGTACAGCTGGCCTTCTCACCCAACACAACAGAAAAGCCTTAAGAATGCCACATTCAGTAACATCTAGATTTCTATGAAACAAACTAGGGATATTTGTGATTGTTTCAAGATAATATCTTACTCTACTGTATAACACATTTGCCCATAGAGGGTTTTTGTTTTGTTTTTAGCTTCCAGTAGTCAATTTTAATTATGGCTGCTGGAAAAAATATTATTATTTATTATTTATTTTATTTCTGTACTGCCCCATAGCCGAAGCTCTCTGGGCGGTATTCTTTACAAGGAAGAACTAAATGTTTTAAAATAATAGCTATCAATGGGAGAATTAGTAAATAAAAAGCTAACAGTTGCAGTCACTTGTTAGGCCCCCATGTTCTTGCTGTGTGTGTGTGTGTGTGTGTGTGTGTGTGTGAGAGAGAGAGAGAGAGAGAGAGAGAGCAAGTTACAGACTTTCACAGCTTTCAGGATTAGGTGGTGTACAAATACCCCCATAAACTGTAGTAGAAATTAGATTTCTGATAACCAAAGGAAACCATGAGGATAAGGATGCATAAAGCTCGTAGAAGCAGCGCAGTAAATTCACACAAAGCAGTTAATTTTTTTCAGTTTAAGTTATCAGCATCTATAGCAGTATCATAGTTTTTCATATTGGAAAGGGGAAACGTTTTTAGAAGCATCATTGTGCTTTTAGAACAATCCCAAAAGTTACTTAGTAAAACTTTCAGACCAGCCAGGGAAGCGGACCTTCAGAATCAGGGTGAAATTACTTGACCATTTACTTCTTGGAGGCCATTTTACAACATCCAATTGTGTGATGAGAGCAGCAAGCATCTGAGACATTCCTTTAGTAAGCCAGAAGACAGACAGACAGAATCCATGCATTGCAAACCTGTAATGAACATCTGAAACTGAGGCATTCAGCTATTAAGCATTACTGATCTTTTTTTTAAAAAAGACATTCATTAGGATACAACTCTTCCCATGTGGTGACTTTTAACTATGATGGCAGCAGATCAGTGTGCCAGGATCAGGTCACTGCCAACTTAGTCCCTTCAAAATAGAGAGTGGTAACAACATGGACAGGTTGAGGGAACTGAACATTATGCATTCCTCTCAAAACAGGTGGTGGTGGTTTTGAGTGTGGGTGGAGAGAGGTTTATCATTTTTCTCTCAGTGAGATTTTGGAGCTAGAAGTGACCCCTTCTGGGAGATCTTTTTTTTTTTTTTTTTTTTTTAAAGCACTTTCAAGAAGAAAGACATGTAAGTGCTTTATTTAAAAAAATAATCTCCCAGAAGGGGTCACTTCCAGCTCCAAAATCTCACTGAGAAAAAAAGGCCTGTGGCTCATGCTGGCTCAGCTTGTCTGAGCGTGGAAAGCTAAGGGTCAAGCCTGGTTATTACTTGGATGGGAGACCCCTCCTCTAGTTTCCTGCATTGAGCAGGAGGTTGGACTCGATAGCCTTGTAGGCTCCTTCCAACTCTATGATCTATGAAATCTATGTTTGGGAGGGGGGAATTCAGTTTTTCCCTCCTGCTATGCTGCTTAAGCTTTCACCAGCCACCCCACCCTGGTTCGTAAGGATTTGCCAAGACTCAAGCTAGGTCATAATGCCCTGTCACATCTAATTTGTCCTTCAGTCCATAGGGCAGTCATCTGGAGCTTCTGGCAACATGGAAACAAGTGTCAGTATAGTCTACAGCTGTGCAGAAATCTGAAGAGGTGAAGGTGTCACCATGGCCAGAAGCTACAAACACCTACCTACCACCCCCACGCTTGCAGTTAGCGGTATCCATAGGGAAAGTTTTTCAGTGGCCACCATGTCTTAAGCTGGCATGCAATTCCACTCACCCGCAGGCCTCACAAACTGCAGGTGGGAAAGTGAACAGGCTGCTAAGTAATCCGAGAAAACGTTTAGCTTAGGCCAGGCAAGTGAAGATGCACTGTAGTATCTGGTAAGATACTCTGATACTGCGCCAGTGAAGTTATTTACAGGGATGGGGTGGGGGTGGGGGGTTGATGTTTGAATATTTATTTAAGCTCTTTCATTTCAAAGATATGAAGCCAGACAATGATTAGTGGATTTCAGTGAAATGCAGCCTAGCTGCTCATAGTGGCCAGTAAACAGCCACGACAGCCTCCTGAGTAAATTTAGAGTACGGTAAGCCTTATTTGTATGTCGAATTCTTATTTCACTGTGAGAGCTTTACATTATGGATGCCATTGTGACATCAAACCACATGTCAGGACGGTTTCTAGGGGGGAGGTAAATTGGGCGGGCACCAAGATATCCAGGTAGCCAACCAAACGACCCCCAGGTATATTGCAGCAGCAATAGCGGCTGGGCAAGGCTTGGCATGCAGTAAAGGAAAGTGCTGCACTGACCAGTCCAGGCTGTAGCTGTGTGCCATTTTAAATCACAATATTTTCCCAGTTAGTATGTGAAGCAGTGAGCTGAACCAGTCAGCTCGCTAACTTTGGGGGGGGGGTGCAGCCAATGAGGCATTGGAGTGGTTAGAAGTAGCGAGAGAGAGAGCGAGAGCGAGAGAGAGAGAGAGCAGCACACCCTGGGCAGCACACCCATTTTGTGCTGCCCAGGAACTCACAGTGGTAGCGCTGGGCGGGGGGCAAAACTGCACATCACCTAGGGCGCCAAGATACCTTGATATTGTCCCTCCCACATGTCTCTTAGAGGATATGAGTTATGGAGTGCAAGCAGCTGGACTACGTGACCTTCGTATGAATTCTAAGCCTACAGTCCTGTGAATCACATAAACATAAAAGCCCTGTGATATACAGTAATGCCTTGGATTGCAAGTAACTTGGTCTGAGAGCGTTTTGCAAGACAAGCAAAAATTTTAAATTTTTTTGACTTGATAAATGAGCAAGGTCTTGCAAGACAAGTAGTCATAGGGACGTAACCACTCGCCTTGAGCAGGCGTAGCGGGCCGAAATCGACCCCACTCACGCCTGCCAGAGACTCAATTTGATATAAGAGTGTTTTGGATTACAAGCACGGTTCCGGAACGAATTATGCTTGCAATCCAAGGTATTACTGTAAAAGAAAAGATAGATGGCAACTCACCAGGATGCAATTGGTTCGTGTTTTGAGCAAAAGTAAGAAAAAATGCCTTCACACTTGCCCAGCTTGTCTGGGCACAGAAGGATATTGCTGGCAGGGTTCGGGGGAGAAAGAGAGACAGACGGGCTAAGCATGCATGTCATGATGGGTGAAGGGTGGGGCTGATGGGGCGATATTAGCCCATGGAGCCCCACCCTCACCCTCTTTGGATCTTTTAACTCCCTCCCTGTATGCAGTGTCGGTGATCATGGTGATGGGTTTACCAGGTCACCTATTTGGGGCCAAGTAGGAATTTTTGGCAGGCAGCTGGATTGGCTGAGGGCTGCTGCTTGTTTTTTCACCTACTCCACACTGTTAGAGGCAGGGGTAGTGTTTGTTCATAGGTTAATTGGTTCACAGGTTGATCCGGTCACATTTAGGCAGGCAGGAGGCAGGCAGGTGCGGGCATATTTCAGTTGGGGTTAGGGTCGAGTGAGCATCCATAGGCACCTTTATGGCGATTTGCAATTCCAGAGGCTTCTGGCTCAGGGTTTTGCAGCCCAGTGTGGAGATATGGATTGCCTTTGAGGCTGCCTCAGCTCGCCCACTTGGAGTTTTGCAGCCTCGGGAGGGGGTGATATGGTTAAGCCTCCCTACACTGGGATGGTGTAGACCTGGATAGATGTTCACTGTACCTTGGGGGGGCGCCTCTGCCTTGCCTTTTCGCACTGGGCCCCCCTGCCACTCGATTCTCAGCAGCGCGGAGCAATTCTCCACGCCGCTCGAGCCACCCGCGCCCTGCCGCAACGGTCCCGTCGCATCACTTCTGGCGTTTTAAGCCCTATTGCCCTGGTTTCTACAGAAAAGATGCAGTGCGGGGTCCAGTCGCGCCGGCGCAGGGTCCTGTCGCGGCCGGAAGTGACGTGATGGGACCGTTGCGGCGGGCGCGGGTGGCTCGTTGCAGAGAGGCGAGCGGGGCCGGGACCCAGTAAGGCCCATGAGTCTCGGGGGGGCATGAGCAGGGCCAATTTCGGCCCGCTACGCCCCCCCCCCCCGAGCCGAGTGGTTACATCCCTAGACCTGGGGTGGTGGTGAGCAGACAGACACCACCTGACAGGACTGGGATGTCTCGCCCAATACTATTACAGGTTAGTTGCCTGTAGAGAGTAGAAGCCTGAACTATCCCCATCCTTTTCAGATCTGTTTTAAATAAATGCGGCCCAAGTTTATACCAAAGTTCTGTGTCTGTCTCATTATTCCCCCACTTCACTCACAATGCCTCTGAAAAAAGCACAATTATTTTGAACATAAATGTACATTTAGTGAGTCATCTATAGTTTTTCCACACTTATAACATGAATGTACATCTAGTGGGTCATCTATAGTTTTTCCACACTCATAGGAGTCATCTATAGTTTTTCCACACTTATAAAAATGGCCTTATCTCAAATTATAATTTAATGTCATAGGTCTGGTAAAAAGCCTCCACAACAATCTACATTATTCCAGTTTTCACAGATTATTTTGTATGCTGTTCTTATTGAAGTGAGTGAAATCTCTCTTCTCACCACAAAAGTGCCAAAGGCAGGTGGCTGTAATTAACTACTGCAGGACTCTCAAAAACATGAAATAGAATGAAACTAATGGCAAGCATTAGTTTCTGATGGGAGGAATAACAAATTAAAGCAAGGCTACAGAACTATATGTCTGCCTCCATTATAGCACTTGGCAATGCTATCTGATTCATTGCTGTCAGATTTTTTGATTTTTTAAAAAAGTAAATAATTTTGCATTGGGAAAATGTAAGAGAAAAGGATTTAGATCATTCATAAGCAGACTTGGGCAGGCAAACAATTTGTTCTAGTGCAGTATAAAAGCAATGTGGGAAGAATCCAATGGGGTGCTTATGCCCCCGATTCTCTCACACCCCACCAATTGTGTTGCACAAGCTGTTCCCACTGCTTGCACAATGGCGATCGGATTTAGTGCTTCTGGGGCAAGCTGAAATGAGCAGGAATGCTTGTTCTGGAAGGAGGCAGCCGGTTGGTGGAGCTCACATAAGGGAGCTCAGCCAACCTGCCTCTTTCCAGAAATGAGCATTTCTGCTCATTTCTGGGTTTCCCTGAGGAAGCTCTAAATCTCCCTAGCGTAAGCAGTGGATTCCACTTGCTCAATGCGATCGATGGGACCCACCACTTGCAGAAGGGAATCAGTGGGGTGGAAAAGAATTGGTGGGGGCATAAGCACCATGTTGGATTCTGCCCCTTATGCAGTAGTTCTTGGATAATTTGGTTACTTTTTACAGTCATGAAATGAATATCAATAGCAGACACAAACATTCAATTTTACAAATATTTTTGGGGCTATGTAATCTTCAAATCTGGTTTCACTTTAGGAGCCCACACAAGCTTAGGAACCAAGGGTGGACTCTGGCATTATTAAGGTCAATGTTTTGAGATTTTTTGGTCATTGATTTTATTTATTTATTAATTATATTTATACCCCACCATTTTTCCTCAAGGAACCCAAGGCGGCTTACATAATCCTCCTCCTCTCCATTTTATCCTCACAGCAACCCTGTGAGGTAGGTTAGGCTGAGAGGAAGTGACTGGCCCAAAGTCACCCAGTGCATTTCATGGCTGAGCGGGGACTAGAACCTGGATCTCCCGAGTCCAGTCCAGTCCAACACTCTCACCACTACGCCACACTGGCTCTCTCTATATATAACTAACTTCTGGCCTTCATAATACTTCAGAATGGCCACAACAAAAAGATGCTATGTTTGCTCTCCTTTCATGCAGTTCCTGGAAAGAAAATACACTGTTGGTATTTAATATGTGCCTACATATACTGGAGAGCCAGTGTAGTGTAATGATTAGAGTGTTGGACTGGGACTCGAGAGATCTGGGTTCTAGTTCACACTCAGCCATGAAGCTGGGCCAGTCACTGACTCTCAGCCTGGAGGGGAACGTTCTTTTTTATGCATCTTCTTTGCTCTCCATCAGCACAGCAGGGGACAAAGTCTCTCTTTCTGGGGGGGGGTGTTTTCTGATGTGGGGGCAGGGGAGCAGTCTCTTTCAATGCCTGAAACTATGCCTGAGCCCCCCTGCCCGCCCAACTCCTGCCCGCTGCTGCCTAGCTTGGCCACTCACTATGGCCCTCCTCTTAGCAACTGGACAGTCCAAGTTCAAAATTTGAGTCCCCCCTTCCCCCAAAGTCTCGATAACCTCTTTGGGGCACATTGTTTAAAAAATCAGACTCACCAAACGGCTGCTGGCTCCACTAATTCCGCTTTTTGCACACAAGTCTCTTAAGAGAGGCTTTTTTGGGGTCTTCTGCTCTTGCCTCTGGAAACACGTGCACGCAGCCCATCTCTTGCTTCTGGCTAGCTCTGGCAGTTCTTTTGAATCACACAGCCGCCATCTGCTCACTTGCTGGGGCACACAGGGATGCAGGTCGCTTTCACACAGCCACAGCCTTAGATCTTCTGTGTTACTCTCCGCTCTTGCACTTGATGGGGGTGCTAAGACTTGCTTCTGCTTATTCACTTGCAGCCGCCACTCACCGCCTCTGCCCAGGAGTTTGGGACAATTCTTGAGGTGCTTTGGCTTCTTACAATGATCGCACCTGCTGTTAGCTGAAGTAGAGGCGCCCTGGGACTTCCCTGCCCCCCTTTCCGGGCATTCGCCTTCTTTGTTCTTTGTCAGTGGTCTTTTGCTTGCTTGCCCCCTTGGCCTCTCCATGCCTGGGAAAGGGGACTCGCCCTGCCTTTTCTGCTGGTACAACCCCATCCAGTTGTCTAGCATGCAGCTTCTTTCCACCAGTCCACAGACGCAAGGTCTTTGCTTCTCCGCCACGACCTGGCTGCTCTGGCACTTTTTTGCAGTTTGCTCACTCACTCAATAGTCGAGATCTCTTGCTCTCAATGCTCCCGCTGGCAGCTAGGCTCTCACAGCCTGGGGCAGCCCCTTCCAAGCTGTCTGAGCGTTTTCTCTAAGGCTCTATCTCACCCTATCTCTAAAAAACAACAAACCTCTACGCAATGTACCAAAGTCTCCCCAAATCTTCCCTATTTGCCCACGTGCACCCACTCTGTGGTTCAGTTTCGAATCCCACCGCTGCAACCATGTGAAGGAAGGGGGGCTGGCTGGCTCTGCCAACCCACCCTTTTTACCAAAGACCAGAGATCCCAAGTGCAAGACTGCCAGCCTTAGCTCTGCAGTCCTGACCTGACTCTCTCAGGGACTTGCCCTTGTCTATACTCTGGATTTAGCGCTGAACCACAGAGCAACCTCACACGCTATGTGGGGTAAAACCAGGAAGGTTTATCAAGGTAAACAGATTACAACAAAAGGTGGGAAATGAGGGAAGGAGACGAGGTAGGGAGACACAAACACAGTAGAGCTACAAAACAACAAAGCTGGTTCCTTAAATCTCCCAGGCACTCACTTGCCCTGGGGGCCGGTCTTCTTCAGGGCTTGTTTCAGCAAAGCCCTATTACACGTGCAGACCACCACACCCACCCTAAGGTTTGGGGTTGGTGGTCCTCTTCAGGGCTTGCCTCAGCCACAGCCCACATTTCACCAGGAGCCACCTGGGGCTGGATCCTGAGGCCAGTCCGAAGACCTGAACCTCCGCGCAGCTTGCTGCCCATGATCAACAACTAAAACCAGAAGCCACAGCTGGCAATATAGATTCTTTCCCCCCTCCACTTTTCAGTAGCTCAGCTGTCTTCGGCCAATCAGGATGAACTTCACCTGGCCAGGCAGGGGGGTGGGTGAATCATGACTAGTGGGCTGCATTTGCATACTAAAGGGCCTTGTCACGTAGACATCAGCCTGTGAGGCGCCGGGGTCCCATCAGATAACTTATGCACATTTCACCCCTCCCAGCCCTTAGCTGGGATTACCTGGTTTGCACATGAGGAGGTGTGTGTGCGTGTGCGTGTGCAGGAAACCTTGAGGCTCTTTTCTTCACAGATTTTTAAAAATAAAATCTTCGCCGGCGATCTAACTTCTCTCCACTCCTTCTGGCACAGCCCAGGGATGTTGAAGAGTCCTTGGTCTCAAGTCCCATTAAAAATATTGGGACTCGACTCGAGTGGGACTCGAGTCAGAGGAGGGACTCAGTCCGACTCACAAGTCGAGTCCTGGAGTCCGAGTCCCCATCCCTGGGAATAACCCATTATTGTGACAGGGCAGTTTTTTATCCATATATTCTGCTTTGACAAACTAATTGGTATTTTATCTCCCTTTCAGAAAAGAACATTTATTATGTGGGATTCAGATCTCTAATAATCTGAAATAAACAAAAGGTTATTGAATGTGTGTGTACCCCACCTCTGTTAGCATTTTTCCCAAAAGTTTTTTTGTACTTCTACAAACCTTGGGGTTCCCCAAGCTTACTAATATCTCCCTCTTCTGCATAGATGATACCATTTTAGCTTCATAAGGACTGCCACTGAGAGAACTGAATTCACTAGATTTATCTATCTATTTATTAGGGCTGTGCACGTAATTGTGGTTCAAACCCGAATCGGAATCGGATCGGCCCGATCCGGGTTACATTTTGATTACGGTTGAATCGGATTGACCTAGACCCAGATCGGATGTAATCGCCTGCCATTGGTTCCGTTTGATTACAGGCGATTACGTCCGATCTGGCTGAGCAGCCAGGAAACTCCTCCCATCCCTTTCTGAATGGAATGGGGAGGGGGAGGAGGGGAGTATGGTTGGCAGCACCATCACCCAATGGTGCGGCTGGGAAAGTAGCCCTTCTCCAATAGCAACTGGCTGGAGGAAGGGCTAAGGGAGATTCATGGTTTGCTTTTATTTCTCTGACCATGTGCATTTTTGGATCAGTTTGCTTGGGGAGGGGATGAAGTTTGTTCTTGGCTCCTGCTTGCTTGCTTGCTGCTAGTTGCCGCTTGCCTCCTGGCATTGGAGAGAGAAGAAGGATTATAGGGGGTGGGTTTCTCTTTCTTGATTTCTTTCATTTTATTCCTCAATTTTATTTCATTTAGGAGTAGCTTCATTTTGAATACAAACAAATCCATTTGCTTTACTTTTCTTCTGACCCCAGTTTGGGGAAGGGGAACTGAAGGAAAGTTTGTTTGTCGCCTTGAGCTCTGCTTTAAGATATCCTAAGGTTTTTAAATCTTTTATTAGGATTTAGTTTAGGACAATTAAAGTCCTTTTTGTTCATACAGTTTGTGGCAGTGAGGGAGTGTTTGACTCTGCTGGCCTTCTGTTCAGCGTTTTCCTGCCAGTTTTTTTCAGATATCATTTTAAATTATTATGATCAGTATTAGGATCTCATTTCATTTTGCACAAGCTCCATTTTCAAATCATCCCAACCAAGCCAGATATCATTTAAGGATTTTGTTTAGAAGTTGCATTTCAGTTCAAAAGCAATTAAACTCTTTTCCTGCACACCAGTGCTCAGCACCAGTGGCTTTGGGGGGCCCAAGCAGTGCTCTCTAAGTCTTGGTCTAGCCACTTTGAGAAATATTAGGAACATGTATTATTATTATTATTATCATCATCATCATCATCATCATCATCATTATTATTATTATTATTATACATATATCTGACACAAAGTCCTGCCAGTAGTCTAGGCTAGCAGCAAGTTGTGCCCTGTTTCACACACACACACACCTGTGCGCTGTGCCTGGCTCAGTGGGGGTGGGGGAGAGATCCATCCGGCTCTGCCCACCCTACGTCTCTCTGTAGCTCCGGGCACTTATTAAGGGTGGTTATTATCATTATTATTATTATCACCATCACTTGAAAATATTACAAAGAAGTTTATCATTACTACTACTTGAAAATATTAAAAAGAAGTCCTTTTCCTGGCATCTGACTGACACAAAGTCCTGCCAGTAGTCTAAGCTAGCAGCAAGTTGTGTCCTGTTTCACACACACACCTGTGCGCTGCACCTGGCTCAAGTGGGGGGCAGAGATCCATCCGGCTCTGCCCACCCTACGCCTCTCTGTAGCTCTGGGCACTTATTAAGAGCAGATATCATTTTTTCTTCTCTGTCAGACCAGTGTGGTTGACCAGTGGGCTGTGGGCTAGTGTTCAACATGAAACGCAGAGGCAATGTGTTGGAATTTGTGTGCAGGGGAAGAAGAGGTGCACTGTGGGTGAGTTGCTGGGACCAGGTCCTACCAGCACCCCTAGCTAGTCAGGTTGGCTTAACAACACCGGTCAAACTTCAGAGGCCTTCCTCTGTGGTTCAGCAGCAGCAAGAAACAGTGGAGCAGAAGCCAAAGGTGCCTGAGGCTGACAGTGCATGCAGGACACTGTTTCATGAAGGACAGAGGCCTACTACTACAACTACTAGTAGTAGCCCTTTGAAAGAGGAGGGTGCTACTACTAGCAGCATCAGCAGCATTGCCGTGGAAGCAGGACTCCTACCGAATCCTTCCTTCTTGGACACAGGGAGCCCGCTCCATGTAGTTGAACCTTCATGTTTGGAACTCCTCGTGGACATTGAGGGGCAGCTGGAGGAGACCCTCTACTATGTGACTTTGGGCCAGTCACTGACTTTCCACCTAACCTACCTCACAGGGTTGTTGTGAGAATAAAATGGAGAGGAGGAGGAGGATTATGTAAGCTGCCTTGGGTTCCTTGCAGGAAAAAAGGCGGGGTATAAATATAATAAATATAATAAATAAATAAATAAAATGTGGTTAAGGAGGAGACAGCGGAGGCTCAGGCAGAGCAGGCACAGGCAGAGCCACACTCTGGGGGGACTAGGGTGAGTGCCCTGAAGAAGGGGTTATTCCCCCCAATTTGTCTAGGCTACCTGCCTGCCTGCCTGCCTGCTGGTCCGGAGTCCTCGCTGGGGGCTAGGGTGACTGCCCACTTTGTCTAGGCTACCTGCCTGCCTGTCTGCTGGTCCTGAGTCCATGCTGGGGGCTTGGGTGAATGGGTAGAAGAAGGGGAATGCCTGCCCCAAATTAGTCTGTGTCCCACCTTGTTTTCTTTGTGGTGCTTGTCAGCTTTCCTGCATCCTTGCTGTTCCTGGCTTCAAGCTGTGCTTAGGGTTTATTAAAAGAAGGGGTGCCCCTGTTGCTGCTAACCTGACTGCCCAATAGGGATGTGTTCTCCAGCTGGCTGGGGAAATTTGCATGCCAAAAGAAAGGATTAGCGGCTTAGTATAGCGACCACCAGAGAGAGTCCAAAAAAGTTCCCTGTGAAAGATCTCCTGTTTGGGGGGAGAGGGCTGCAGGGGAACCACAAGACCCATGTGTCTGAAATTTGGGTGGCATAAGCAGCTCACAGACATCTTGAATCTCACCTGGTTTCATGTTTCTATCTTTTAAAATGAAGAAGTGAAAGACTTTTTTCCCCCAATGCAAGTCTATGGAAAAAACTAGATGGAACCGATTCCGTTATTGTAATCGATTCTTTGTAATTATAATTGGATCGGGATAGATACAGATCGGACGGAATCGTAATCGGGCCCAATCCTGATCACACAGATTGTAATTGGAATCATATCGGAGGGGCTGGGCACAGTCCTACTATCATCTTATTCTCTCTCTCTCTCTCTCTCTCTCTCTCTCTCTCTCCTGGTGCTTCTTGAGATGAAGCGGACTTCCCTCCAAAGTGACCAGAGCTGAAGCTGGACCCTACATGAGACTTTGTTTACAATTCAGCTTTGGAAAAGTGTGTCTCCCAAGGCAGGCCTCAAGGGTTTGCATGGTTGGGCCCACACCCCAATAGGGGGACACTGAGAAGAGCCCCCAGGAACTGCTTCCTCCTTTTGACCATCACAACCTGCTTGCTCACCTCCTTCTCGCTCTGGCCCAGATAACAGAGGTGGTGTGAAGGAGGAGCAGTAGATGCCACTGCCTACTTGCTCATTGGCTCTCTGCTGACATGCAAACAGGTGGTAGCTATGATGAGAAAGAGGATGAGGAGCAGTAGCAACTGGTGACAACCATGGTGAGAAGATAGGCCCATTGAGGGAGGGGGCCCATTGAGGTTGTCTTGCCCAAGGGGCCCACAAAAAACTGGAGCACTCTCTCTCTTCTCTCTCTCTTTTACTCTATGAGTGTTGCCTATCACTCATGTGCAGTATCACACCAGGTTGCAGGATGGAACTGGCATTGCCTGGTTCCTCCCGCCAAAACAACGCGGGCGGGGCTCCGGAAAGCGACACGGAGCGGAGAGAAGGGGGGGTGGGGGGGTGGGGGGGTGGGCGGTGTGGGGGGGGGCGGGATGGCGGGGGCGGGGAGGAGGAGGGCAGAGGGGAGCAGGAGGGGGGGGGAGAGCGCGGCGAGCGGGAGGGGAGGGGCGGCGGCGGGCGGAGGGAGGTGGGGGGGGAGGCGGAGGCCTGGCGGGGGCGGCGCAGCGGAGGCAGAGGCTGGCGGGGGCGGCGCAGCGGCAGCGAAGAGCCGCGCGCCCTCCTCAGCACCAGGCCCATAATGCTCTTAATCCAGCCCTGAGGGTAGAATCATGATCAAGCCAGACCTGTTCCTTAGCACCTCTTCTCTATTTCATTCGGGTCCCACAGTGCCATGAGCTTATCAGTCAGCAGCACAGCACTAGGGCTTTCGCTGTAAACTGTCTCAATGTTATGTTGTTGTGGTAGTGTGAGGCCACTTTTATGCAATCAGATCCAATCTACAGTTTCTTTGCTGGAAGATAGAATTGTGTTCTAAGGGAAAAACATCAAATAAATAAATCAAAATAAATAATAAAGCACTGATATAGCCCACCTGTTGTTTACATAAGTGTTGTTGTTGGAAGGTAGATTAGATTGGGGGGGGCAGAAAAACCTTTTAAATTAATGAATCTTATTACCATATGAGTAACAGGAGAGTTCAAATATGATACTGCAGAAAATAATTTGTTCCAGGATGTTATCATCCAAATTACCAAGGCATAAAACAAGTAAAGTATTTTAATAAGTGCACTTTTCCCTACATGCTGCTACACATCTATTTGCAAAATATTATGTATACAATGCGGTGCAACTGCAAGCTCCTGGTGTATGAGGGCCCTCGTGCAAGGCCCCCTCAATTGCCCCCCCTCTGAGTGAGTCTACCTTCTCACCATCATTGTCACCAGCTGCTCTTGCTCCTCCCCCTCCTCCTCCTCCTCCTCCTCTTACCACCTGCTTGCTTGACAGGTAGAGAGCCATCAAGCAAGTAGGTGGTGGCATCTACTGCTCCTCCTTCTCATCACCACCGCTGTCTGGGCCACAGCTAGAGGCAGGTGAACAAGCAGATTACAATGATGAAGAGGAGGAGCAACTCCAGGGGGCTCTTGTCAGTGGGCCCCGATGGGATGTTGGTCTTCGGCAGCTGCCCTGCCATGCCTACTCTTGATACTGGCCCTGATACACTGCTATATTCTTAGGCTACATACACATTTGCATTCATTTTTTCAATCTTATTATTAAAAAATAATATTACTTTTTCTCTCTGGTCATTTTTGCATGTATTTTCAATACATCTGGGTGGCTTTATTGATGCTTATGTTTGAACATCTATCCTGAAGAGTGACTGTGTGATAGGATGAAGTCATACCATGTTTGTCTCTCTCCTCTGTGAAACCCTTTAAAACTCAGCTCCAATAGTGATAAGAACATGTTCAGATATCAGTTTATTAAGGGTAGGGCTAGATATGGTATAGGACAGGGGGATCAGATGAGCCAGGTGAGGAGATGGAGACAAGTGATCTCTCTCCTCCCTTACTGGCCTTTTCCTCAATCCCAATGGCTCTGCTAGCTGCCCTCAGCCACTTAGCCTGCCCTGCCTTAACACCTTGCTGAATGCCAGATGGGTCCATAATAAGATAATAATAATCTACTACGGCTTGTTCATGGATGAGGGATCTGTACCATAGAAGTCAGAGGTAGATTTTGATTTCTCTCAGCTATGTCTACATGGGTACTCAGTTCAGAACCAGCATATGCTTGGGGCCAAGGAGATAGCATTGATGTGACCTAGAAGATGACCATCTTTCTCTCTCTCTCTCTCTCTCTCTCTCTCTCTCTCTCTCTCTCTCTCCAGGCTTCCTATCCAGTTGTTTAGTTCCAGTTTCAAATGTTTGTATCTTGTGATGGGCAATTGGGACTTGTTAGGCATTCTGCTAGTGTACCACCTACCCTGCTCCTGTCAGTCTCCAAGCCTGAATTGATGGAGATGGATTTGGTGTTGGGGACCCATCAAATGCTTGTTTTGAGAGACCTCAATATTAATTCAAGACTGCCTTGGCAGGGACAGCTCAGGACTTCTGACATGACAACCATGGAGCTATCCCAACATGCCATTGGCCCAAACCATGAATCAGGACTAGGGATGAATGAATGTCAGTTTTGCTTTCTCCCACATTCAATGTTTTTAAATCTCAACTTCTTTCTATCTCAAATATGAAGAAATTTGGAAATTTTTGATGAAATTTAATAAAAGAAACAAGCTGAAACATGATTCTCACCCATGAACACCAGCCAAATGGAATAGCTGCAGCATGGAGAGGGGCATGTTGTACCTGCCTGCCATATAGCTCTTAAAGAGGAGTCTGTAAGGGGGGGGGGGAAGCTGTTCAACCTAATTCAGCACTAACACAGTTTAATGCACAGAGATTCAAATCCAGACTTTTAAGAGCTAAACACTCTTAAGTCCTGGGCCTAGATGGACAAATCTGTCCCAAATATGAAGAAATGTGTGAATTTTATTAAATTGATATACAAAATGAACTGAACTGAAATTCTCACCCATCCCTAGGAAGATGGTGGTTTGGGAGTGGGGGATTTTACAATAACACCTTTGTCATAGTCATATCACCTGTTGAAGTTTAGACTCACAGTAGTTATTTCCTCTGTAGGGGTAGGGGAACAACTATGACAGTCTGCCCCAGAAGGCTTATGGAATCACAGACTGCTGGAGACCCCCTGAGGAGTTTCTAGTTGGCACAGCTGCACTCCTGTAGATATCCTTGTCACTCTGTCCTGGATACAGTCACTAAGCACCCTCTTCCATTGACCAGAGTTCAGTCAACTCCTTGGTGTCCTGGGGAATTGAGGGGAATGAAGCAACTGGGAAGACAGCTTGAACACATGTGGTAGAAGACTCAGAGTAAATTGGATTGAACACTACTCAGGCCTCATTATCAAGTCTTTTCACTGGCTCTGATGTCACCAAAGAAACAGTTCTTTTCTAGCACCATTGCATCCTCAAAGCGCTGTCTAGCAGAGCTTTTCTGAGTGGTTTGGGAAATTCTGCAATCTGGTCTATGTAAATTGTTAGTTTACATTGTTAGTAATGTATTGTTAGTTTATCACCATTTTCAATTCTTGCATAATGACTGAACTGGAGGCTTGCTGTGATTAATTGACTTCTATTTACAATGTGGCGTACTGGTGAGAGTGTTGGACTGGGACCCGGGAGATCCAGGTTCTAGTCCCCGCTCGGCCATGAAGCTCGCTGGGTGACTTTGGGCCAGTTATTGACTCTCAGCCTAACCTACCTCACAGGGTCGTTGTTAGGATAAAATGGAGAGGAGGAGGAGGATTATGTAGGCCGCCTTGGGTTCCTTGCAGGAAAAAAGGTGGGGTATAATATAATATAATATAATATAATATAATATAATATAATATAATATATGCATTTAATATTTGTCAATAGGCAGAGGGGACTTCAGAGCTGAAGAGAAGCACATTCCGTCCTCGGCCATTGGCCAGGGGATGTAGAGCCTGTTTGAGGTTGTACCTGCTGCCTCCCAGAATAGCATCTGGGCAAGAGGGAGACCAAATGGGTCCCATCCATTGGCCTAAGAAGGAGTAGCTACAGAGAGATTGCTTCCCTCCAGAAAACAACAACTGAGAACAGCTTCCATGAAGAAGAACAACTCAACTCCCAACTGCCAGTTGCTCTAGGATTGCAGGACTGATGGAAAGCAGACTCTGGCCCTCGCCATTGACTAGGGGACTAAGAGATGCTGGATCATGCAGGTCCAGCATGGGTGGCTTATTAAAATCTATTGTAAGCCATCTTGAGGATCATTTGATCAAAAGGCAGGGTATAAATCAGGGACGTTGAACCTCTTTCAGCCCAAGGGCAAAATTCAATTTCAGAGAAGCTCTTGGGGGCCTAATTCCAGTGGTGGAAAGGCAAAATGGGGTGGGACCCCAAATACAAAAATATGCCAGTATATTTAAGCTTCAAGCTCTTATTTCCAGTAACTCAGTCTTAGGAGAAGCATTTCAACCTTTTACAAAGGGGGGGGGGAACTGTGAAACAACCAAATGATCAGGGGTTGTGGGGCAGGGGGCAGTGGTAGTGGGCATAGCCAGCTGGGGAACCCTGGAGAGCTTTGTTGGGAGTCCCGGCCTGAAGTTCTACATCCTGGTAGAAATCTTTTAAATATAGATAAAATAAATATTTGACCAGACAATTGACTATTTTGGTCGGATTGAACATCCAATACTACATGCAGCCCAAAATGACCATAGTCCTCATTGCAAACATGAGCAGCCCAGGCAGAAATGTTAATTGCTTCTGTACATTCCTCAGCTTCAGTTGAATCAATGCTCAAGTCTAGCATTGTCTGCTAAAACATGGACAGGTCTGTTGGAACCATCCTGTGAGTGCTGTGTTCTATCTGCTGTGGCAGGTGGTAGGTAGCACATTTAAGATATATCTGACTGGGTAGGCTCTTGGTAGAAATGTCCTTTATTGACAGCAGCCTCTGGATAATAATTACCAACAGTTATTAAACAAAGTTACTTCAAAGAACCTTCCTTTGCCTGATGAGCTGGCTTTTGAATGTAACAAAAACCTACTTCAGAACTAGCTGTGTGTAGAAATGTACGTAGATGCATGTCTAATTTGAAGCACAGTTCTGCTCACTCAAACGCCTGGTTTGGCCATTTTGTCTTGTGTGTCTTTCTTAATATTAATCTAAACACATCTTATTTGACCAACGGTGAAATATTATTAAGAAACAAGCAGTACAGCTTAGGTTTAAAATATACCAACCTTTCTAAGGGCAAGTTATATATATAGGTCCTTGGTTCTTTTCCTGATTATTTCTTTTTTGATGCAATGTGGCTTCATGGTTGATCATTGGACCTTTCCCGGAGAGCTGCTTTCCTGCTCAAAATCATCCCCAAGCTGCTGCTTCCCCCCCCCCCCGGTAGGCGAAAAGATGCAAGGGTCCCTTCTCCCCTGTGGGTAAGAAAGCTGTAGGGGGTGGGGGTGGGGTGGGAGGGATTTTGAGCAGAAATGAGTTAGCAGAGAAAGGGTCCGGCCTGCCCTTGCCAGTGCTCACTCAGTACTGAAGCCACTGATGGCTGCTTGTGTGTTTCAAAAAAGAAAGAAAGAAAGGCAAAGAAAAACATAATGGAACCACATGCAATGTGTAGTTTACCGGTATGTCCCTATGACTACAGGGATGTGGGAACATGTTTGAAGAACCAAAGCCTATGCACATGTAACATTTCCTGCTCTGCAGCAGATTCTCCACTACGGAAAATTGTTTTTGACTCATGCTGATTATTAACCTGGCATTTTTAGAAGTTTTTAAATCCAAAGAGTTAAATAAGGACAAGGCAATATCCGCCCCCTCCCCAAAAAACAAAACAAAGCAAACAAAAAAACACCAACCCATAATTCCAAACTTTGATTGCTTGCACCTCACTAGAAGGGTGTGTTTGTGGGAAGAAGTATGCATGTGGCCTTGTAAGGAAATGGTCTTCATGAAAAGAATGAAGGATCTCTATTCCTGCTGACACTCGATTTCTTTCTTAGTATGAGCACCAACTAAGCAATCAATAGCCTGCAAGCTAAAAAGGTCTGTATCAATATTAAACCCCCATGGCATCTTGTTCTGATGCTTTTGACATTTGTTCTAAGTACGTTTAAATGAACTTCTCTGATGAGCACCACAAAAATATCTTCCTATGCCTCAATGGAACAACAGCTGACTTCCTTATGCGTCCTTCTAAAGGGATGTTGACATGATTAAAATATGCTATTTTCTATGGGAGTAATTGTATCCCTGCCAATTCTATTGCTTAGCAGGTAGTTCTCTATAGGTTTACCTGCCAAGCAAACTACCAAAGTAGCTGGGGTAGTCATTAGAGATGGGGACTACAACACTAGAGGGAGAGAGCACACAGCCATTTATTCAAGTGAGAGTGTGTTCAAAAGTTCAAGGTTCACCGAACTGAATGGCTCAGCATTTCGGTGCCTCACTGGAGTTGACCAAATTAGTGGTGCAGCAGGGGCATGGCGAACATTTAAAGCAGGGATAGGCAACCTTTTTGGGCCATGGGCACATTTGGACATTTGAGGAACTGTTGTGGGCACCACAAAATGGCAGCCATGGAGGTGTGGAAAAGGACAAGTAACCTGCCCAAAAGACTGAGGTGGGGTCTGAGCCCAAGACACTGAACAGTTTGAACCCAGTTTCCAGCACCAACAGATATCTATTTCTCTATTTCTATTTCACAGCAATCACAGCTGCCAGTAGCAAGATGTTAGTTTAAAAAAATAAGGGGGGGTAGGGCACCTTGGCAGGTGCCAAGAAAGAGGTCTGTGGGCACATTGGTGTCCACAGGCCCCACATTGCCTACCCCTGATTTAAAGAATAAAAGCTATAAACAGTACAATCCTATGTCTACTCATAAGTAAGTTCAATTGAGTTCAACACGGCTTACTCCCAGGTAAGTGGGTACAGGATTGCAGCCTAGTTCAACTAAGTCACAAAATGGTGCTGATATTTTGTGCCATTCATCATTAACAATATTACAAGCATTGTCAAGTAAGAGGCTGGCAGTGCGATCCAATGAGGCTGCCCATAACCCTCTGAACTTGAAGGATTATGGGCATGCAATGGAGGATGGAAGGAACATGGAGGCAAAGGTTGCCCCTGCACTTTTCCCGCCCTGCAAAAGACTTAGACAACTGATTTCAGCCGTCTAAGCTGCTTGCGAGAAGGACAGGCTGAGGCCCTGCCGAGATACATCATATCCCAGCAGAACCTCACTCCTCCCTTCCCTGCCCCCTGGAATGCCCACCCAGCACTTGCTCCAAAGTCAGTCTTGTGACCTCAGAGCTGCAGCCAGCACGGTTCTTTTCACACCAGCTACAAGGGTGGAGGAAGGGCACTCCGAATTTGGAGTCCCAGCTCTGACCATGGAGCAAGTTTCTGAGGTTGGAGCTGGGACTCTAATTTTTCCTATGGCTATCTATCTAGACCAGTGTTCTCCAACCTTGGGTCCCCAGAGGTTTTTGACCTACAACTCCCAGCATGCCCCAGCCAGCATAGCTGTTGTAGGCCAAAAACCTCTGGGGACCCAAGGTTGGAGAACACTGATCTAGACTCTGTCTAGCACCATAGGATTGCGCCCTGAGTCCCTTATACAATCCTACTCAACATAGTGGTAAAAATCTCCATTTTGATGAAGCAGGGTTAGTGAACTCTGAGAATTTCTCCAGTCTTTATAGCTCATCCTGAACTCTGAGACATTTTTTAAAAAAAGTTTGCATGAAAATTCACAAACATTTTTGTGCACATTTCACCTAATACGTGCATTTTGTGCACAGTTTTGCCCAATTTACACATTTTGTGCAAGCAATATTCCTATTATATATATTGCCTTTTAACATTATTTCTTTTGCTAATATACAGATGTTTGTACACATTTTTTTAATTTTATTTTCAATTGTAACAAAATAAAACAAAAGGAAGGGGGGGAACTGCAAACAATAGCACTGATAGCAAGAAAATAATAAGAAAAAAGAATAAAAGCATATTTATTATTTATTTATTATTATATTTTTACCCCATCTTTTTTCCTGCAAGGAACTCAAGGCGGCTTACATAATCTTCCTCCTCTTCTCCATTTTATCCTCACAACAACCCTGTGAGGTAGGTTAGGCTGAGAGTCAGTGCCTGGCCCAAAGTCACCCAGTGAGTTTCATGGTCGAGCGGGGACTAGAACCTGGATCTCCTGAGTCCCAGTCCAACACTCTAACCACTACGCCACAGCCAATCACAATAGCTGTTCATATCAACTTTTTTAAAAAAAGTTTTGACGCTTCCGTTTCCCGAAATAAACTTCCAAAATGCTACATAGAGTTTTGGAAAATACATTTGGGGAATATATGGAGGAATATTATGTAATACATAAATTACCCATGGTAAGACATTCATCTTAAGTATATTTAACCCTGCCCCAAATACTTAAATTAAGTGATGCTGCTCATCTTCGCAAAACCAGAAATATTTGTACCAGCAATCCACTTAAATTCAGTTTAATTATTTGAGAAATATCTCTAGGAACCTGTATTCCCAGACATGTTATACCTTCTGGACACCAGCCAAATTGCCATTTAGTAACTACATCTTGTACACACTTTTTGCTTGCAAAATTTGGAGAAGTGTGAATTTTGATGGATAGCTGAGTTTTGGTTCAGGTAGTGCTATGAAAATTCTAAAGTTATCCTGTCTCTTTCCTAAATGCTCATCCATCCCACTTCAAAACCAACCAAAATATTCTGGTGAGGGGCACCCTAAGGGAGTGGGAAACTGCTGCTGATGAAGCAGACATAAATGCTGGTAACTTAATATATTTAGCGTGCAATGCTATGCATGTTTAGACAGAAAAAGTCCTACAGTCCCATGCTGGCTTGGGAATGTTGAAAGTTGTAGGACTTTTTCTGTCTAAACATGCATAGCCTCTTGCACCCTTAAAGTTACTGTTTATACTATTTCTTAGTGAGTAATTAGGTAGCATACAGCCTTGCATGATTTTCTTTATATTGCCACAAGCAAAAGGGCTAAGGCTTTACTTCTTAAATGAAAAGTGAACATTTATGGAGGGATCCAGGTCTGCAAGAGTCCCTCAATGGCGTCGACCCTATTTAATTTTTTTAAAAATATATATTATATTTTATCATGCTGTACTTTATGGTGTTAATTGTGGTGAACCACCCAGAGAGCTTCGACTATTGGACGGTATAGAAATGCAACCAATAAATTTAAAATAAAATAAAATAAAGCCTCATACACTCTGTACATTTCTGAAGTTTGCAAAAACAAAAAAAAACCCAAAATACATACGGTATATTTAAAACAGTGGGCACAGAAATATGTATATTTGAAAAAATGTGCAGGAAAATATTTTATTCAATGAAAAAATCACTTGAAAAAGTGCATACAAAAGTACATATTTTCAAAAAAAAACTGTGCACAAAAATACATACACATATTCATGTGGACTAAAAAAATTGCAATTCCATGTGGAATTGGGACAAAATAAACTTGGCAATGGAAAAATGAAAACTTAAGTGAAATTGAACTTGACATATTTAAAACCTACTTAATGATAAGCTTTACTTCCTTATTTCATCATCATTGCTATACTTTTGTGGGGTCCTTCCATTCCCCATGTCCCCATATATTTGGTTTCATGCCCTTCCTCCTTTGCCCCCATAAATATTCCAAATGATCCCAGTCCATTGTGAAGTGTTGATAGGCTTGTCTTTTATTCCTTAAGATGACTCAGTGCTCTTCCTTTGCCAAGTTGTCGGCTAGTAGTAAGACAGTATCTGCAATTGTATCAAAACAACCAATTTGCTCCCCTGTGCATGAACAAAAATGAAGTATGTAGGGGGGGGGGGAATCAGCACACAAGCAATTTTCATTGTCAGTAGTTTAATTACTGTATTGACATCTCCGTAGCCCGGACCATTGTCCAAGAAGACCAAAACACTGGTTTATGAAGCCATTGTATTACCAACTTTATTGTATGCCTGTGAAACATGAACTATCTATAAACGTCACTTCCACCTCCTTGAAAGGTTTCATCAACGTTGCCTCCGGAAAATCCTGCGAATTACTTGGGAAGATAGGCGAACAAATGTCAGTGTACTGGAAGAAGCAAAGACTACTAGCATTGAAAAAATGATCCTTCAACGCCAACTTCAGTGGACCGGTCATGTTGTTTGAATGCCTGACTGCCGTCTCCCAAAGCAGTTACTTTATTCCCAACTCAAGGATGGAAAGCGGAATATCGGTGGTCAATATAAGAGGTTTAAAGATGTTCATAAGGCTAATCTAAAAAAAAAAAAGCAATATAAACATCGAAAACTGGGAAGCTCTGGCCCATGAATGATCTAAATGGAGGTTGGCCTTTCACAAAGGTTCCATGGACTTTGAAGAAGCCTGAGTGAAAGGTGAAAGGGAGAAACATGCTAAGCGAAAAGCATGTCAAATGAATCCTTTACAGGACCATCTTCCATCTGGTAACCTGTGTCCTCACTGTGGGAAGCTGTGTGGATCTAGAATTGGCCTCCACAGTCACTTACGGACCCATCGCTAGAGTCTACACAATCTTCTTTAGAATTTCCTCCAATCTTCTTTAGAATTTCCTCCTTTTATCCTGGAAGACAATCTTACTCGGTAACGAGTGATCGCCTGATGATGATGAGCCTGGACAACTGAATGGTAAGTGAACAGGATTGAGAATATTACAAGATAGGATATTAGGAAGATGAACAAAGTTACAATAGATCAATATTGTCAAAGGCAACCCCCTAACCCCCCCCCCACATGAATGTTAATAGCTTCTGAAACACTGAAAAGGTATTTTTTAAAAACATACACACAGGGTGAAACTACACATTGAGTTAATTGTGTAGAGTAGTGCAGAGGATTTTTAAAATTATTATTCTAGAGTAAGTGCATGCAGCCCTAATTCAGACTGTGACTACCATGCACTGGAAGAGAAGGATCAAGTCCCCCATCTCCTCAAGAGCCGGGGAGGGAAGAACCCCCCCCAAAGCCTCCATTGCCACCAATAGAGACTCCCTCCCATTTTGGGGGGGAATTGGTGGGGAGAAAGTTTAATCCTCCCCTCCCAGTGCATGGGGTCCCACATACACTTACACACATTTACTCTAGAGTAAAAAAAAAAAAGGTTATCCTCAGCTCCATACTATGCAACTATGTAACATATAGTTTGACCCACAGAGAGGGAGAGAAAGATGTTTAACTTTTGGTTGTCCCATTTATTTCAGTAGGAAAATTAAGCATATGCTTAATAGTTCCCTGAAATCATACTACCTATATGTATAATTAAGATAATAAGTTGCATTGCCTCTGCTTAAGCCAATGGCTGTATTCATGAGAGTTCAATGATTTGAAATGTCTTAAGTCATCTTAACACACATTAGTATTCATCATGCTTCTTGGAGGGAATGACCCTGTGGCCTGTAGACATTGTCTGGGGGGGGGGCATAGGATAGTTCAGATTCCCAGCTCCAAGGCTGGAGACAGTGTTCTGACCTTGGAACAGGGAACCGGAGCTCCACCCCCCTCCCAACCTGCACAGAAAGAACCACACTGGCTGCTCTCCAAGGTTGGGAATGCAACCTTGGAGAGGGAGAAAGGGGGCATTTCGGGGTGGGGTGGGACGGGAAGAGACGGGGGTGGCCAGGATATGAGTTCTCCTGAAGCTGGTCCAGACTCCTTCTCTCCCCCTCTGAAAATGCAGAGCGGGAGGATGGGCAGGTGAAGATTGCCCTCGCCACTCCTCGCATGATGCTGCATTGGATGCACGTAACCCTCCAAGTTTGGGGGCTTACAGGCATTCTGATAGGATTGTGCCATAAGTGTTTCCGTCAGTTGTATGCTTTGGCAAGCTTAGGAGACTGGCCATCCTAAAGATCTGCGTGGGCAAATGGGAGACTGCCTTGTATTATATGGACATTCCTCCCTGACTGTTCATTCCCATGCAGGTGATGATACCCTGAAACTGAATCCTCCAGTGACATTTGCATTCCTTGAGTGTAGAGGAATTGTGATGGTTCTAGATCCTCTGGCCACTTAAACATAGACCTTATTGAAGTGAGAAGAGTCAAATAATCATAAAGCTTGTGTATTTATGGTCCCTTACGTATTTGTGCGGAAGTGCCTATGCACAAATTAAAGAAACTTGCATATGAGGAAGGGCCAGTGGTTAGTAGTAAGTGCAGGTGCTCATCATGACATTCTCCATAGCCATGCCCCCAAGGAGAGCCCAAAAATGCAGGCATCTGTGTTGAGTCATATCAACAAACCAGTTCTATTAGGTTTGGTCTCCACCAGGAGCAGGTTTTTTGTGAAGCAAATGGGTTTTAATTGCCCATTCAGGACGAAGCCACCCCAACATACTTTGAATTACAACAAGGAACAATATGTTGTTGCTGGGAAAATTCATTTCCACCCAGCTAGTGTGAAGATTGCAGTTAGGTTCAGAGGGAAAAGGAAAGTCTGAAGCGTGGAGGGTGACAGATGACATCAATAATAATAATAATAATAATAATAATAATAATAATAATAATAATAATAATAATAAGTGCTGCTGCTGCAGTCCCTGTGAGTGCTGGCTGCACTATACCACTAGGAAGGACTTGTCGTTGTCGGTTCACTTGACTCTCAGGCCAGGGACAACGCTGTGAGCCATCTATTTGTATAGGGGCCTCACTAACACCAAAGCGAATGCCTGAAATCATTGTACATATGCTGAAACTCCAGTGGGTTGGCATGTACACAGTATGAAGCATGTGTCCTCATATACAATTTCCCTACATGCTCCACACTGCAGCATTTTGTTGCAGGTCCCACTTGTAAAAATAATATAACCAAGCAGGAATCCTCATTTCGTAGAGCCACTTTATTTTGTAAAATACATATAGCTCAAGTCTAATAACCGCCTGTGTACATGTCTATGCAACTGAATGTTAATTAAGTTCCAAGGTGATATTCTAGATTAAAAAAAGAGCTGTTAGATGATCTGTCCGGGATCATAAATATTTTAATTTAAACATCTCTTTTTAGTCTGGAGATATATAGTGATACGAGCTTAAGGAATTATTTTGTACATGTTACAATAGAATACAGACAGTAGTAAATGATGATTAGCAAACAGGTTTCAGCCTCTGCCCTGCAAATGACTTAAAGTTAATGCACTTAACCAACATTAAAATTTACAGGGCAAGTTAGTCATGACTAAATTAAGTCCCACTGATTTCAATGGGACTTAAGCAGAACTAGCCACATAGCACAATCATGTACATTTCTACTCAGGAGTAAGTCCCAATGAGTTCAGTGGGGATAAATGGGGAGGTAAATCCCAGGAAATGCGGATACCATTGCAGTCTTAGCTAGACTGAGGTCTGTGTCTCCACTAACTTTACTGAACTGCCATATTACAACAGCTGAAGAGCCTTCTGTGTTTCTCTACTCTATGAGAGCAAATGGGTTAGGAAAAACCTTGTGCATGCATTAACATTTACAAAATGAAGTCTCAGATCATTCTTAAATCTTATTTCTAAAAACAATTTCCTTGACCTAAAGCTCTGGGACTTCCATGTGCATATGACCACTAAGCATGTACCTGAGTTGTTGGGACTAGGATTATTATGTGGAAGTAAATCCCAGATTTCAATTAGTTTAGTTGCACACAATGTGTTAGAAGGGTATAATAGAATGACTGGGCTCAGACAACATGATAACCCACACTCAAGGGTTGAGTTTGTGTTGAGTGTCAGTTGTCGTTAGCGATGCATCCATACCTGGTCCGCGCCCCTGACTCGATTCTCCGCGGGGTGGCCGACCCGACCCGACCCAATTTTCTGAGCGGCGCGGAGAGGTTCTCCGTGCTGCTCGATCGAACTTCTCCGGTCCCGTCGTGTCACTTCCGGGACACGACGGGACCCTGCGCAGGCGCAGAACGCGCCACAGAGGTCCAGCGCGCCTGCGCAGGGTTCCATCACGTCATTTCCGGTCCCGACGGGACAGAATGGGCTGCGTGGGCGGCTCACCGCGGAGAGGCGAGCCACCCTGAAGAAAAAAGGTAAGGCCTCGTCGGGTGTGAGCGGGGCCAATTTTGGCCTCGTTTTGCCCGGCGAGGCTCGTTTCTACAACTATAGTTGTCGTTGAACTGTGGGTTGTTGTTGAAATGTGGGTTATCACATTGTCTGAACCCAGCTGTGGGCGGTATAGAAATGGAATAAATAAATAATAATAATAATAATAATAATAATAATAATAATAATAATAGCAAACCATGGTGAACAACCCACAGTTCACAACCAAACAACAAACTATGGGTTCTCTTCATGGGTTGTTGATGGTTAACAAGCCATGGCTTGTTAGTGCAGCTGGGTTCAGACAACACGATAACACACGGTTCAACAACAACCCACGGTTCAACAACCCACGGTTCAACAACAACCCACACTCAACCCATACTCACTCAACCTTTGAGTGTGGCTTACTGTGTTGTTTGAACCCAGTCAATATGTTCAGTGCTAGTATGGCCCATTGTGCATTGATTGCCCAGTTGCATGCTAAGTTTGCAGCTCTAAGCACTGGAGGTAAGCCCCATTAAATTTAGCAGGACTAACTTCCAAAGGAATATGCATAGGATCGGACTGTATATCATTTTAGTAAAAGGCGAAAGATTTATACGATGTGAAGAGAAACCAGAGTACCAGTATCTGCATATCATTTTAATGGATCATTTTATTCATTTTAATAAGTCTGTGACTGAAGGCCACTGTGCACATTGGCAAGAGATAAAGCATGGATTGTTCATGCCCCACCCTCCCATTTCCAAGTCTCATATGAAGGGGAGAATTGCACATCCTCTGGATGCAGGGACAGACCATGAATCTCCCCCTTTGAATGAAACCGGGTTGAAGGGGAATTGCTGCCTATTCCATGAAAAGTGGAAAGCAACCCTGTGTATTATTAGACTGCAAACAACCACTGCTGGTTTCTTTCCTCCTACAAATAGAAGGTTCCCTTTTGGCCTAGTTTTACACTCGTCCCACATAAACACACCTTGGTATGTTTGCATAATTGTACTGTGGTTGCTCCTTATTTCATAAGAAATGATCAAATACAAAGAGTCACGAGAAAGGGAGAGATGACAATATTAAATATTAGATCTAGCCAAACTCGGGGGGCCCACCAACAGGAACATTGTGCATGCTGCATGGAGGAGTATGGGAGATGTTCTGGAGAAATCCCCAATGGCTTAACATCCTGCATCATTGGAGCCTCTCGAAGGCATTAATCCTAAAAACTACAGAGATGTAAAAGAGGTAAGGGAGGCAAAATCAGGCCTGTAGTGTAGCTGAAATCCACTCAGGGTGCAATCCCAGGCATGTTTAGACAGAAAAAAGTCCTACAACTCCCAGCATTCTCCTGCTAGCCCTGTTAGCTAGAGAATGCTGGGAGTTACAGGACGTTTTTCTGTCAAAACACCATAGGATTGTGCCCTCAATCTAAGAAGTCCATTAAGTTAATTCTCGAATTTAATTATCATTCACAATGTAATGGCACTTAAGAGGTGCTAGCTAACTGCAGCTTGTACAGTGTTAAAGACTTGAAAATGATCTTTGTATATATTACATAAACTATGGGAATACTTCAAACTAACTAATGATAGGCACTATTATTTTTTTTACACTAGAGACTTAAGAATTACACCACATATCACACAAAACAATATTCAGAAGCATTAATAAATTATTACAAAGCTAATAGCTGATCTGCTATTCATCTGCGTTTCCACTAGGAACTGATAGATTAGAGAGCTCAGTAATGTTCTCTTAAAGGCATTCAGTATTATGTCAAATGTTACAGCCACAATTTAAAAAAAATGAGGCAGTCAACAGAGAATTCTTTATGCAAAATCTCTTCATAACATCCAGAATCTAGTCTTCTGAATTCAGTAAAAGTTTTTCCTTCTTCTATCAAAAGACTCTTTTTGAAAACACGGCAGCCAGTTGATGTTTATGAGAAAAAAAAATCCCACCATGTCAGAATGTAAGGAAGAAGAAGTTGTTTTTAAAGTACAAATAATGCTTCCATTTATCCATTCTAATTGCCCTTTTATCTGTTAAACAGTCTCTCACACTTGTGTGCGTGTGTTCCACTCCCATAGCCACCGGCAACATGGCAGCTATGTACTGTGTAACCCATAGTGTTCCATAACACCTGGCTGACATAGTGCTTAAGGTGTGGGCCTACCAGTTTGACAGGCCTAGTTTAAAATATAAGTTCAGGAGTTGACTGAACTTGTTCTTCCCTAGCTATTATATATACACACATAGAACCTTTACAATATATACTACATTGGTAAGATGTCTCATTTGTGGTAACAACAATAATATACCAAACAAAAGGTATCTAATCCTTATTCACTTCTATGGCACTGTAACCCCCCCCCCCCCCCGCAAAGCCTTCAGTGGTATGTTGAGGGAGCAAAATGCTGCTCTGCAAAAAGTCCTGCTCTGTATCAGAGACAGGACACCGATTTTCAGAGGGAAATAATTTGGCTAAAGCTCTGGCAGACAGGGCTCAGAAGGAACTACTACTTCTCAAAGCTGCTGGCAAGTCCTAAACTTTGTCTTGTAGTTCCTTGAGATATATGGAGTCATTGGCTCAAAAATGTGTGTGTGTGTGTGTGTGTGTGTGTGGGGAGAACCCCCTGCTTCCACTTCCACTGCACAAATGTCAGGGAAGGGCTGTCAGATGCTATAATATGTGTAGCAAGCTCTAGGGCACTGTTAAGACTGGGCCCATGTTAGGACCAGATCATGTCTTCCCCAGAGCCCTGAGTGTCCATTGGTGCCAATGGACAATTACCATGCAGGGAGCCGTTTTCAAGGGGGATTATAGCTGGGGAGGGGAGGGTTAACTGTCCCCTTCTCACATCATGCTGCACCCCCTCCCCCAAATCTCTCGCATGACAATTAAGCTTGGGGGGGGGAAACCCCTTTTCCATTGGTTTTGGATGATCTAAGGCAGGGTGCAAATTAATTGAATAATTTAGTTTATTTGAGTGATTTGGATGGGAAATTAATTGGCTGACTTTGCCTCTAGTGAAATTTAAATAATTCCTAGTAATCATTTCTATATTTGCATATATAGATATAAATTAACATATGCAAAATTTACACAAATTTGTGTCCTATGGATCTCAGTTGGGAACCTTTTTAAGTGCCTAGTAATGACCCTGGTGACAGGATATCCACAATGATCTTTTTAGATGATGCAGTGAGCAGGGTCATAATCTCCAGAGCTATTAAATGCATTGCATTGGCAGTGGCTTGGTATGCACAAAATGAAAAGCAATATTAACAGGGGAACTGTTGAGATACAAGATATGTAGGCTGATAACTTTTAGTGGGCAATGGATTTAGATTTCAGTTCATGGTTCATTACCACCAGAGTCTGGTTAGTCTTTTCTTTATTAAATGCATTTGAAATGCTCTATGACACATCTACAGTGAACTATGATTAGACTGAATTGGCAACATTATTTGAATCAGGAAATTTAATTTTACCATGCCTCCTCTCTATAGCTGAGACTTAGCTATATTTCTGATTTGTGCGGCAAAAGGGATATTCATTCATGTATTTATTTATTTAATATCCTGCTCGAGGTGGCTTGGAAACTCTTACACCACAAGAACTTGACCCAATAAAAGATACCACCTTATCTGTATTATCCAATTGCCTCTCTGCGGCAAGGATATTAAATTGTTCTCAGTAAAATAAGCAGCAGTTTTCAACTATGTGGATAACAGCAACGTGTCCCCTATTGCTGTTTCTGAGTCTTGACTGTGAGTAGAACTGATTCCAGTATCTGAGTCTGTATCATTTATGTCTAAATTAGTCACTTTGTTAAGAAGGTCTGTCCCTGAAAAACTCTTGGTGGCAATTTCATTGTCCTTTGCTTGTTCTTCACTAGGTGGGTACCTGTATTCAGTTGTGTCCTTTGCGGGCAAAGCATTAAGTTCTTCCACAAGAAGTTCATACTCTTTTCCCTTGTTTTGAAGCATCAGGTCCCTATATTTTAGCTCCTGCTGGATGCAGTTCAGTTGAGAATGGATCCTTAAGGCATCTTTCATACTTTCCTCTAGCTCATCCTTGACACTTCCTACATCAGAATTTTCCATGTCACCCTGAAATGCTTCCTCTGTCCAAGTGTCTCCATTTTTTTCAATCCCCTTAACTTCTTGTTCGATTTCGGCAGACAGCTTTTCAATCAGCAGCTTGTGGTGCTTCAGTCCCTCTTCCACTTGTAAAATCCCCTCACTTTTGCATGGGCTTTCCTGCACCTGCAGATGGCTGTGAGGTATTTCCTTTTGTTGCTCCTCAGCATTAGTAGAAGTAGCCATTAAGTAGGACTCCTGCACATAGTTTTCTCCATCGCTTTCAAGCCGATCAAGGTGAAATTGGGTTTCACACTGTTCTATTTCTAAATCCAGTTCCTTCATTCGGTTGATTTGTTGGTGAATGGTGTGATCCTGAGAAAGGATCAAGTGGATGAGTGTCTCTATATTGTCCCTCTCTTGCAGAACCCCTTCCTGTTTAAGTTTTGCCAGCTTCCGGAAGGTTTTCCTAACAATCCTCTTCTGCTTGTCCACTGGTAACATCTTCATGTAATTGGCTGGGCTGAGATCCCAGTGTCTTTCCAAATTTGGTACTACCTTAGCTTCAGCTGTTCTCCACAATGGGAAGGGGAGGAAGGCATCGGCTTTGACCAAGACAAAGTGCAAATTAGGCTGCTCTTCTCCCCAAGCTTTCCAGAGTCTTAGCATTTTTGTGAGAGGCGGAAGGACCCGTTCGGAACCTCTCCATTTTTCTATAATGCAGTAATCTTTGGGCTGTCCAAAGAGAAACTTCTTTTCTGCAAAGGTGGTCTGATGCTCTTCAAGTAGAGCTTCAATTACTTGCATACAAGTTGTGCGCTTTGTCAGTTCACTTACAATTTTCTCTTCCTGGCAAACCCAAACTACAATTTCTCGGTCAGTGGAGCCCATTTCTTTCACAGGTGACCTGTGGAATTAAAGAAAGAAAATATAGAGAGCAATTATATCTTTGTGGCACTGAATATGATACATATCTAATGTGCTTAAACTGCAGATGGACTTCAGGATTTTAAGATAATGTGAAAGTTCAAAATGGTCAGCTTATTGCTTACTTAACTTTAAAGAAGTAACTCTAGGTAGATGTAAGCCAACCTCTTTGAATCAGGCTTTAATAGACATCAATGGGAAACCACCAGAGGTGACTGCAGTCTAACAATAGCAGTGGAGGGCGGGGGAAAGGTAATCTACTCCAGGAGAAAATGAATTTTCCCTGCAATAAATGCCGCAAGCATATAATGGGCACGCTCAGTCTTTGAATCCTATGTACACTTACATTGGAGTAAAGTTCTATAGAACACAGTGGGATTTGCATCTGAGTGAAGAATAGGGTTGCACTGTAAGTCTCATCATTTTCAATGGAACTTAAGCAGGCTGAACTTCCTCTAAACTGCATCCATTGTGCAGGGTTGTATTACGTTAATGTAAGCTGCTCTGGGATCTTTGTTGAAGGGCAGGCTAGACTAGAAATGTCAATTAATTAATTAATTAATTAATTAATTCACAGCCTATCCCTTCAGCGGCCCTTCACTGCACTTCTTTTTGTTTCCTACTTCTTCTGCTACACTGTCCCTGAACAGTGCACTGCATATGTTCTAATCTGTACATGCATATTTCCTCTTTTCAAGGGGATTTATTTTGAAATAACACTACATGTGCACCTACATACAAACACCAACATTTGCTGGAGTGTGCAGAAAATGTGGAGGGGCAGAGATAAGACAGATAGACCTAAAGCAGGGGTGGGCAACTTATGGCACTCCAGATGTTTTGTCCTATAACTCACATCAGCCCAAGCCAACATAGCCAATGGTGAGTGAGGGATCATGGGAGTTGTAGGTCCAAACGTCTTGAGGGCCACAAGTTGCCCACCCTGATCTAAAGCCTGAAAATGGTAATTTTGCAGATGTCTCCAGAGTGAGATTAAAAACAAACGGGGAGATCAAGAATAGCAAGGAAATGCACCTGTTAGCAATGAGTATTGGTGTATTAAAAAGCAAACTCATGAATGTGACCTCACATATGAACCACATCCCCTTCTGTGATCATTATGAACATTCATGGTTTAGCTACCTACTCCCCCCCTCCTCTAGAAGCACGCAAGATACGAATTAAAACAGACTATGGGATCATGCAGTCTGCATGAGCTACTCGTGGTATTTTCAGGTATAAGTCATGTTCAAATTGGCTGATGCAGAGGCACATCCTTCCAGGCTTCACTCAGGAATTGTGTTTGCCCGAGATGCACTCATGTTTCCCGTAGCAAACGTGAAAAGCATGAGTGAGAGATGTCCATCCATATCCATATCTCTATTTGTATCTCATCAGAACAATATGCGTGGGAGTCCAGGCAGAGCTGGTACTCCCAAATATATATGTTTTATTTATTTATTATATTTATACCCCGCCTTTTTTCCTGCAAGGAACCCAAGGCTGCTTACATAATCCTCCTCCTCCTATCCTCACAACAACCCTGTGAGGTAGGTTAGGCTGAGAGTCAGTGACTGGCCCAAAGTCACCCAGTGAGTTTCATAGCTGAGCGGGGACTAGAACCTGGAACTCCCGAGTCCCAGTCCAACACTCTCACCACTATGCCACACTACTGGACATATGCCTGCCCTTCACATTTATCACGTTTTCTGAGGAAAAGAGCTGCATATATATGGCCTCTCAGAATTCTCCACCCTATTTGTGGGCAGAGAAATTATGGGAATAATTTCACTGAATTTATCCAGACAGAGGAGAAACTCTCCAATAGTTTTTCATACATAGGGTTGGACTAGATGGACTTTTTAATATATTCATAGATTCATTCTGCATCTTCCACAATGCAGGTGTGTGTGTGTGTGGGGGGGGGGATGTCTAGCTCTAGGGAAGAGGTGGAGTTAGTACTGTGCCAAAATCTGTCCTCCATTTTCCTGAAAGTTTTCTTTCCCTGATGAAAGAGGCTTCCATTTTTCTGCCTCGTTCTTGGGGCATTTTATAATTTATTTTGAATTTCTCATCGTGGTGTTTTTTATCATACCTAATCACTGCGAGGTGGCTGAGGGTACTGTGTATGTGTTTTCTTTCTACTACATCACTCTCCATTGTTCTACAGCCTCCCAGGCTGCCTGCGCTTCCTGATCTGAAAAAGTCCTGTGGGAGAAATTACCTCATGGTGTCTTCCCCTGGCCCTGGGCTTGAACTGAAATGTGGGAAGCCAAGAAGACTATAGGGAGATGATTGTACAAAGAAAGACAGCACACTCTCACCCACTCCTCAGCTACCTCACAAGTAAGGTAAGCACAAGAACTCTGAACCAAACCCAAGAGAATTTATCCAAAATTTCTTCGCCTTTAAATTTCTTTTTGAAAGACATTTCTTTTCTATCAAATAGAATGAGAATGGTCAAAAATATGTGGAAGAATTTTTGGCACAGCACTACTATTTTACCGATGGCAAATATGGTTGCTGTATATATAAAATGCAGAGCTAATCTTTGTTGTGATCTGGGTAGAGTCGACTTACGTTACAAGAGTAATACAAGATAGCTGGAAACACCTTTTATGTTTACATCTCACTCTACTTCTGTCCTAAAAGCAAACTCATTATCCAGGTGCAGATCCTTCTGTAGCCAAATTGGCATTATCCACACACAAGAGGGAGGTATCCAGGCTTGGAGGAAGTGACATTTTTAAACAGCAAAGGATTTCATTTGCAATGCTACTCAGTTTTTATGGTGGTTGTGTGTGTGTGTTGTGCATATGTATAAATCACCTTTAAATAGGTTTCATGAGCAGTTTTGAAGCTAAACAGGAATAGTGGCCTAGAGAGGTTGTGGAAATATCCAAGCAAAGGATGGGCAGGCATCTGTCAGGAAATACTTTATGCATAGGATGTCCTGCTCCAGGGCAGGGACCTGAGCCAGATGATTTACTGGGTCCCTTTCCAGTGCACTACAGTTCTATGATTCTATGATAGACCAGCATGCCCTAAATAAAGTCTGCTTTAGTCCTGACTTCCTTCAGTTGTCATACCATGAGTATTCTACATTTCATAAAACAAAGCACCACCACACCAAGATTTAAAGTGCTTCAAACTGCAACATTAACCATATTATTGTAAAGCCAGAGAAAGGATCATCATCATTATGACAGAAGTTAAGAATATGAGATGTACAAACTGAAATTCTCCTGTGTACAGTTTACAGATCAACTATAAGCCTTCAAGCTGGCCCTTGACAAAACATTATCTCAAGCCAATCCCTTCATGATCTGAAATAGAGGGATACTTACCATGAAATATAAATACTAAAAATGATTATGGTTTATTGTTTGATCCTCAACTTTAACTGTCAAACTAAAGCGTTCCAGAAGAGCACTGGAAGAAATGACTAACCTTCTTACAGAGAGAGATACAGTATATGTAAGAATAGAAAAAGAATGGAAAGGAAATGTCTTTTTAAGTGAACTTTTCCTAGCACCAATAAGGATGCTTGAGGGGTGAGATCTTTGCAAATTCTGATATGAACTGCCTGATCCACACCTCCGAGATAAAGTGCAGATCAGAACATAGTTATCCACTGGCTTTCATACGTTCCATATGTTCTGACACAGTTCTCAGCTTTAAAAAAAAGGAAAGAAAAAAAGCAGTAAAATATGTTCACAGATACATATTTGGAAAGAAAATAGATTTCAAAATGTGTCTTTAAATAGGAATATTTGTGTGGATTTTTTTTTTTTTTTACAGATTAATGTGGAAGTGGAATAAAAGAGACTTTATGGGTGAACATATGAAAAGGTGATATGGATCAGAAATAGTTTGGTTCGCCCATCCGTCAGTGCCACTAGACATTCCATACACACACAGGCTGATGGAAAGAGCCTAAGGACATAATGTAGTAAATCTGAATGGAGGCCCAGTAGGCAAAGTAGAAATTCATGAATTGCTATTGAGGAGAAAAAATAGGAACATAAGAAGAGGTCGTACTTTTATCATTTCCTGGCAGTTTTCCATGTCTTGATCTGCTTTCCAGAATGGGTATCACCCCATGCCCTAAGGTTCTTAACAATAATTAATTTTAAAATGAAATTTGGTAGAAAACAAGAGGATTCACTGACTTGGCTCCAATTCTAAAATAAAATCTAAATGGCTTATTGTTCATAGATACTTTTCCTCCTTTGATCTTGCAAGTCTTACAAGGTTCTATGCTTAAGCAGCACAGTTAATAGCACAGGAATAGCTGTTGAAACAAAAGTTAATGCAGCAACACCAACAGACATTCCCAAGTGTTTCTGAGAACTCCACCACCACAATAGCTGGGTAGGGTTGGGCAACTTTCCTGGGCAGCTATTGAGCCAGTTAGACCTATGGTCTGACTTGGGATAAGTCAGTTTCCTGTGTTTCCATGACCAATCATGACATTGTGCACCAATGACAATCCCACTGTGCCCTTGTAGGTAAGGTCTGAATCAACACCCGATGACAGCAGAAGTGACAAATGATGTCACCCTATCCAGTTTGCACCCTCTCCATATAATCCTCATGGGCATGCTTCCAATAATAGACAATAGTGCCATTTCCCTCTCAAAGCGTCTCACAGCCTGGAGGTCAGCAGGCTTGCATGTAGAAGGTAGAGGTTTCTCCAGAAAAGGGTTCAAGTCCCATTAAGCTACCATCAATTACACACACACACACACACACACACAATGTTCAGAACACAACACACATATATGGTGTCTGTAAAAAGCTCTTTGCAAGAGGGAGGAAAGAAAGCCACATGGATAAGCGAAAACAGCATAGGAGGCAATACCATGATCTGCTTGGTAGCTCGGTGGGAAAGAGAGGTAAAGAAATGGGAAACAGGAAGTGTGGGTTGGTGTCCCACTGCAATGGGATGCAAATGTATCCTTGAAATGGCAAAGACCACCACCACCACCACCACCACCACATCTATTATTATTATTTCTATTATTTTCATGATGGTGGTGGTGATGGTGATAATGATGGTAATTATGATACATGGAAAAGGGGAAAGTCAGCATGGAATAGAACATAAGTCCCCTACTCCCACTGGAACAACAGACTAACTACACAGCTATCGAAGGAGACAGAAGAAAGACTTATGGTAGGGGTCTTTATACTCTACCAAAGATCAAGCCAAAGGCACCCTCTTTCCATGCTCATATTGGCCCAGTCCACATAGCCCAGGATGGAAGGGGCTCTGTGTGTGGTCATAAATCAGTTAAAAAGCACAAGGGCCCCCCTTGCACAACCCAGGATAGGCTCATGCTGTTTGTCACTATCTATATTAATTATCATTTATAATCATCTGGTTTGCTGTACAATTTCTTTCATCTAAAGCGAGCCATTAATTCCAAACTTAACAAGCAGAACCATACAAGAGTAATAATATCTAAAACATCTGTTCTTTGTCATCTCACATTTCAGAAGATTAAGTCAATAAGGCCTAATATCATATGGTCCTTTCAGGCAAATTACATCATAATTCTTTAATTATAGCTAATCTTGGTAATACGCAACAAAGATGCTCTGAACACAGCTTCTGCTTGTCAGTAACTATTTAAATCATAAAGAGTTTTGTATCTTTGTCCAAAAATGAAGCTTATATAATAAAAATAATAACGATCACCAAGGGGTTGCCACATGACATATGCTTACATTAAGGAATAAGCTGCTTCCCATTACCATTTGGGGACAGATTCTATTCTATATACAATGTGTTCAGAAATTTAATATGGTATAGCTCTCTGGCTGTCCCATTTCAGAATGCATTCCTACATGTAAAAGACACTGCGGGAAAGAATTCTTGCCCAGCCTTCTCCCTGAACAGAAAATACAAGCTGGGGATGGGTGAGAAATCCATTCAGTTCACATTTTATTATGAACTTATCAAATTTGCACTTCCCAAACCTACACATGAACCATGCACTTTTTGGAATTTTGCAATGAAATTTGCAAATAAAAAATGCATGCAAACTGCTTATATATTATCGAAAAGTGCACGCATGTATGCCTATATTATGGGAAAGCGCGCGCACACACACACAAGCTTTATTTTAGGGGAATATATTTGGAAAAGTGCATACAAAAGTACATAATTTTTTAGAAATGTGCACAAAAATTCATATATTTTGAAAATTGCACATGAAAATACATAGACTTTCATGCAGACTTTAAAAAACATTGCAAACTGGTGCAAAAGCAGGATGGAAAAAAAATGTAACACTGAAAACATGAAAAACTGAGCAAAATAGATCTTGACAGATTTATCCATCCCTACAAAACATGTATATACTGGTACAGAAGGAAAGGTTAATATGAGACTGGACTGTGTTGTTCCATCACTGCTAACCACAGGCAGCCCAAACAGATCTGGAATTAGGTGATATCACCATAAGATCAGAAGATGCGACTTCTAGAAAAGCTTCAGCCTCAGTAACTTTTTCCCAGACAGACAGTATAAAGTAAAGTTTCTAAGATGAGATCACTATTATTTGCTATCTATAAAAATCAAAGGCATATTCAACTTCGGCTTTGCTTTGGAGCTTTCTCCTCTTTTTTGTATATTTCAAACCGTAAATAAATATGGATTTATCCAAAGTCCCCGAGGCAGAACTGTTCAAGTTATGACTGCATTTCATTTTCTAATCAAAGCCGTTCAAGCACCATGCTTATCGAATGGTGAAACCTAGGTATGCTGATTATTTTTGTTGTATTTTCAAACCCAGTTTCATGCTAGAGGGAAAAATAGCAAAACTGACAAATCTAATGGAACGGCATGTCCGCTTTACTTTCTGCCCTCAGCCTCCTGTCAGCAAGCTCTGCTGACATACGGCTGAGGAGGATATGGTAAATTTGTCAAACTCCCTTTGGACAGCTTAAGGTGGAGATGCAGGATGAATGAAACGATTCCCATATCCTGTACATCTTCTCCAGCTACCTGGGCCAAGCACACAGTTCTCTAGGCTTGACTAACCTATGAGGAATTTTAGTCTCTGAGTCCAAAGATGAATTGCAGCAGCTGGAAGCTCAAAGCCCCCCAAATCAGAGTTGGCCTCAAACCCTGTGAACCTTGGTAGCATCGTTAATCAATTTCCAGCCCATTCTTAAAATAATCAAACCAGGAAACTTACAAATCAATAGGATTGTCTGATAGGAAATAGTATTTGCCATGGTCTGTTGGAACACTATGAACAAGAAGTAATGAACTAAGGAGAACTGCAATGCATAGCCAAGCCAGGCTTCCACCACTTGAACACACAAGATACCGAACCAAATACTTTACACTGAGCCTTGGACTAAAGCTTGAACAAACAGCCCACATGAAAAGAGCAAGTTGTAACACAGCACTGACCTTTCACGGAGTACGTTCCATTTTAGGTTTACTATCTGGGCAGTCACTTCAGGAATTTGACATGTTTGCACTTTGAAATTTAAATATGACTTACCCAGCAAAAAGCAGTAGCTCAATCAAACCCATTCTGTAGAAAGCACACACACGCAAAGCACTTAGAAGAGGAGTCAGTCAGTCTTTCACCCTGATCCAGCACACATAGAAACAAGACGCACTGTTTGAATAGACTTCCAAACATATGTGCTAAGGAATGGATGGGGGTGTTTCCGACGAGAAAAAATCATTAAAAATCATTACTTTGGCTTAAATGCATTATGAATCTTCCTGAAAAAGCAGGACATAAATCAGTAGCTGTTGAGAGATCAGACACTTAATTATAACTATTTAGGGTAAGTGAGTCACAAAATAAGTGAGCAACAGTACTACCACATATTTTGCCATTATTAATCAAACGTATCATACACTAGCAAAAACCTCCTGATTACAATTTAGGGATGGGTGAATTTGTCAGTTTGGCTTTCTCCCAAATTCCAACTTTTTAAATCTCAAGTTCTTTCTCTTCCAGACATGAAGAACTTATGCAAATTTTGGTAAATTCTTATCAAAAACTAACTGGAACTAAATTCTCACCCATCTGCGCCAACCAAATTCAATAGGTACAGCTACTCCCTGCATGGAGTGGCAACCCTAATTAAACACTAATGTGGCTGAATCCACAGGAATTCAAGCCCAGACTTTTTAGAGCTAAGCACTCAAGGCCCTGGGCCTGGATGGGCAAATCTGTCTCCATTTTAATTTCTCCCACATTCAAGATTTTTTAAATTTCAAGCTCTTTTTGTCCCGAAAATGGAGAACGGTCAGCACAATCCAATGAGGCTTCCTGTAACCATCTGAATGCAGCTGTCTCAGTGTGGCACCTCAGAGCACAAGGAGAGGAGTCTGAGGCGCTGCCAGGATGCTGTGTATGCTGGCGGAGCCTGGCCCCTCCCCTCCCCACCCTCCTCCCTGCCCCCCAAAGCCCATCACTCTTGCAACTTTGGAGCCACAGCCGGTGCGGTTCTTTCTGCGCTGGCTGCAAGGGTGGGGGGAGGGTGCTCTGAGTTCGGAGTCCCAGTGCCAACCTTGGAGCAAGTTTCCAGGGTCGGAGCTGGGACTCTGAATTATCCTATGGCTGTCTAGACTCTGTCTAGGGCAGTGTTCTCCAACCTTGGGCCCCCAGATGTTTTTGGCCTACAACTCCCAGCATGCCCCAGCCAGCATAATGCTATGCTGGCTGGGGCATGCTGGGAGCTGTAGGCCAAAAATATCTGGGGGCCCAAGGTTGGAGAACACTGGTCTAGGGGCCATAGGATTGAGCCCTCTGTGAATGTTGGTAAATTCTTATTAAAGCTGAACTGAAACAAAATTCTCACCCATCCCTAGCGTGGTGATGGTGGCGGAGAGAAGAGCTATATATTTTAGGAGTCCATTCGGGTTACCGAGTTTCTCTGTGCGCAGGGATGAACTACATCCCAGTAGGGCCCCTCTCATTGTACGCCAGGCTGCCCAGGCTAGAAGGGGACAGGTTTTAGCTCTACTGAACACAGTGCCCCATATCACTCAACTTACACAGGATGAGGTAAAGGTATGCACTCAGGACAACTTTATGTTGGCAGCTAAACCTACCCTTTACTCATGGTATCCTCAGAGAGCAGTTATTTCCCACTTCCCCATCATTCTAGTCAATTACAGCACATTCTGTTTGTCCCATAGAGTTTAGGCCACACTATTCACAGCTTTCCGCAATGGAAAATGGTACTACTTGAGATGGCCTAACCACATTGCAAAATAAGTTATTGTAGTAGCAGAAGGCCCTGGATGAGAAGAAGCAGATATAAACAATCTGAATGCAGAGTAAGACATTCAGAGCTTCATGTCCAGGCTTCTTCTTGGATAGAACAACAAAACAGAACACTCCTCTTCCATTTAGAATTGATGTCTAGTGTAAGTCATGGGCTGGACTAGCATGTGATTAATGTAAGACATTCTGAAATACTGGCTTGGCTCAAGGAATGGCTCCACCACTAACTTTGCAGTCATGATGGCCATTATTTCTTCTGCAGTTGCTGTAGCATTTCCCCAGCTATATGTGCTGGAAGGTGTTCTATTCTGGTTTTCATAGGGCGCAATCCTATGCATGGTTAAACAGCAGGAAGTCCTACAACAATTCCCAGCATGGCTGGCTGGAGGGAAGCTGGGAATTGTAGGACTTTTTTCCTGTCTAAACTTGCATTCCCTTAGTTTTACTGCAAAATGGAAATTGGCTTACAGTGCAATATTCTGCTTAATCCCTCTAGATAAGAGGCACGCTACAAAGACTGCCCATAAGCAGTATGTGCAATTATGTACACTTGCTGTACTGATGGTCTTTACTGCAGTAATTCCTATTGTTCTACAAGTCTACACTGCTAAATCTATTATTCTTTGCCTATGCCTCACAAAAATTAAGTATAGCATGCATCCCTTACCCTCAAGGTAATAATTGTGTAGGGTGTGTGCGTGTGTGTAACATATACCTGAAGCCCAAATCCAACCATCTGTCAGGCACAATGTAAATGATTCTCATGCATACAAAGGTGTCTGTAAGGTAAGTGGCAGTCGTTCCAAATGTCTCCTTGGTGAAGGAGGCAAACTGCCAAAAGATAAGTTGAGTGCAGTACGAGTCCTGGCTGTATTAAAATGAAGCTAAGTGCACAGTAAAGGCCCCGAATTTATTTACTATAAAAAATCCAGTTTTAGTAGTAACATTAGTAAACAGTGGAACAGTGCTGGTGCAAACACTCCCACTGTCTGGGGCAGGAAAGCACACGTGCTACCACCGGCCGCCATTACCACTACCCCCTTCCTCCCCTCCCTTTCCCCCCACCTGCCACATGACTCCCTCTTCCCCTCACCCTGCTCATCTGTCTCCCTCCTCCCACCCTCCCTCTACCCCCCCTGCCTGCCTACCGCATTGCCACCGCCGCCGCCACTGCCTGCTGCGCACGGCAGCTGAGTTCTCTGAAGAGCCACATTGGCTGGAAAAGCAGCCAGTGCGGCTCTTCAGAGAGACTGCCACGCCCAAATGCCTGGCTCGAGAGGGGTCCTTCCTCTGAGCCAGGCATTGTGGTAAGGGGTGTCCCTGAAGATTGCCTGCATTATGGGCAATCTCCAGGGACACCCACTCCCACAATGCTTGGCTCTAAAGAAGGAGTCCTTGGGAATGGAGTGACGGGTGCCTCCAGGCTTACTCTGAGGGGATCTGCAGAGCAGGGGGCAGCAGCGGCAACGGCGACACAGCACTGGGGTGGGTGGGAAGGGGGTGGGAGACATGGCAGAGGCAGCAGCCGCAGCAAAGGGAAGGAGCACGGCAGTGGCAAGTCCTCCTGGTGGGGTGGGGTGAACGCGCAATTCACCACTCCTCCTGCTCCGCCCAGGCTGGCCCTGGTGGAATAATGACTTATTTGACATAGTCAAGTAGAAAGATGACATCTCAGAAGAACTACAATCATAGACTAATTAATAGACCCTTCTACTATGAGGGTCCTACAGCCTCTACTGAGGAAACTAACACACTTAATGCATGCTTTTCCTCAGGAAAAACCAGCACGAAAAGTGAACTTTCTATTTCTCCTAACACAGAGGTCGGAAAAAGTAGATGGTGGTCCATCAAGCACAGGGTGTGTGTGTGTGTCTCTTTCAGCCTGAGAGCCAAATTCCAGTGGTGGGTGGGACTGAAGGCAAAGGGGCTGGGAACAAAAGTACCCCAAAATACCACCACATTGTAGCTTAAAGCTCTTACTGCCAGTAACTAAGCTTGAGGAGAGGCATTTCAACTTTTTAGAATGGGGGAAACTGTAAAAAAGGCAGGAAACCACCAAATGATTGGTGGTTGGAGGAAAGGGGTGTGTACATCTGGGGAATGCCAGATAGCCAGATTTGGCCCTTCGGCTTGAGGTTCCCTCAGACTAGATAGATCATCTGATCCAGCAAAGCACTTTTTATTATATTCTTAAGCAAGACTTCAAGAGTATATTTTCAGGATCACTTCTTACAGATTAGTTAGCCTTTACCATTAGGAAATCCATCCTTAATATAGACCTTTGCTTTGTAAATGCTACACACAAAGATGTACTATGGGGATTCTAGTGGAAACCCCCCCAGTAATCATGCAAGACTGAAATTAGCTCATCACTAACTTATCAGTTATTGTAATTGTTTTACATATTTATATCCTCTCAACAGCCACAGTACTGTTTACTTCTTTCTAATATCTGCAATTAGGGACACAAACATACGTGGAATTACATTTATTTAATTGTCATTAATATCATTGACTGTGTGGGATTTTGGGGGGGGGGCAGAGGGGTGACCTTGTCACCTGAAAAATTATTTCCTACTTGCATTTACATTATCATTGGAGCCACGTATTAATTGAGCTAAGGTTCACTTTTTTTTCCTCCTTTAACAGTGTTAGACTTGGACCAAGGGATCCAAACCATGCTCAGTTATGACACTGACTGGGTAACCCTAGGCCAGTCACCTTCTCTTATCCTAACTTACCTCACAGGGTTATTGCAAGAACGAAATCAGATTAATATTAAATTGCATTGTTTGCGGCCTTATTCACACATAATACTAAGCCATGGTGTGGTTTGTTGAAATCTGTCTTTTTTGTTGTCTCTGAACCCATCCTCACACACAAACCATAGTTTGTTAATCAGCTATAAACCACAGATGGGACACGTGGTTTGTTGTTGGCTGATGGTCTGGCTTGCTTAAACAATTGCTTGTTGTTCTGTCTGATTCCAGAATGGTGGCTTATCCCCAGGAACGGTGCAGGGCTGTTTGGCGCCCTAGGCCAAATATATTTAGCGCCCCCCCTCGTGCCGTGGGGGGGGCTCCGGAGCAAAGCAGCCCTGCTCTGCAACACCCCCCCGCGCGCCGCCGCCGCCGCCGCCACCTACCTTCCCCCCGGCCCCGCTGCTGGCTGCTGCTGCCGCCGCCTCCTCCTCCGACGCGATGGGACCCCCGCGCTTTACGACGGGAAGGTAGGTAGGTGGTTGGCGGGCGGGCGGGCGCGCGGGCGGGCGGGCGGGGGGGGAGATGGAGCGGCGGCGGCAGCAGCGGCCGGTGGGCGGGTGGGGAGGCACGGCGGAGGCGGCAGGCAGGGCAGGAGCGCGCCGGAGGAGAGGAAGGGGCGCAGAAACTCTGCGCCCTCTTCCGCCCCGTGCCCTAGGCAGCCGCCTGGGTCTGCCTAGCGGTAGCGCCGGCCCTGCTTATCCCTGGCTTCTTTGCACTGCTGTCTGCCCTGAAACAGAAGCACCCAGCAAGAGCAGCCTGAAAACAAAGCCACTCTAGCAGCCAGAAAACTGGCAGCACCCTGGCAATATGGACTGGAGAGAAATAAACCAGAAACAGAGAAAACAATCCACAGCTTCTTTGCTTGTCTGCAAGACAATTCATAGCTAAAGCAGCAACCATGGTTATAATAAACCATGGCTTAGTGTGATGTGCTAACACAGTCAGTGTGGGTGTGGCTGTTTTACATTATTCAATGTGGAATTATCTATCAGATTTGTATCCTCTAAGGAGCTGTTCATGATTGAAATTCTTGTTTATGCTGGCCAGTGGCAAGATCTCCCCTCTAATTTTCCTTAAGACAGGAAAATATAGATAACAGGTTAGTGCTGTGCTGAAACCCTACTTGCCCTTTCACAACCTCTTCATTACCCTGCAAAAGAGGCAATCATCTTTCTGCCTCTTTTGCAGGGATGTTGAGCATTTCAGATAAATTTCTCAGGGTGCAAGGTTTCAGTGTTTACTCCTGACTCTAGGAAGGGGGCTGATGGGTGGTGGTGGTGGTGGTGGTGTGCATGCTCTTTGTTTTACCATTTTTATCTGATTCTGTCCTTGTAGCCTCTCTGGCTGCTTAAGCTTTCTGAAAAGCACCCTAGACAACAACAACCACTGCCACCACCACATTCAGCTTCGACAACAAACTCACTCAGCTTTCAGGCCATGGTGGAAGTCCTAGTTAAGTCCTCGAGGGGACTTTTCAGAAAGCTCAAGCTATGGGAGAGGCTGCAAGGACAGAATGGGATAAAAACTGTAAAAGGAGTGTGTGTACACAGCCACACACCCCACACACACACCCCTCATCCATCTGCTTTCAGTAAGACAAGCACTGAGGCCCTGCACCCTGAGAAATTTCTCTGAAATTCTCATTGCTTCCCACAAGTTTCAGGTGCAATTTCTCCCCCCCCCCCCTCCAATGAATGGTTGAAAATAAATATATCAAAACATTCAGCACAGTGCTACAACAGACAAACACATCTGAAAAAGTCTGCCAAAGGAAGCTGTACAAAAGTTTAACAGGGCTCTTGAATAATAATTCTAATTAGATTAAGTAAGTGTGTGCATTTGGCATTAATAATTAGAACTCTTGCAGCTGCCATTAGTCAAGACTATGTTCACGACCTACTCTGGAATGTTGGACTTTGTTGGTTATCAAGATTTTGCCAGCAGGTGTTGTGGGGAGCTGCACATTTGATTTGTTCTTCTTTCAATGACTTTTGAAAATACTTGGTCTTATTTTATCCCCCACAGCCTTTTATGGAATCCAGTGATGGTGTGGTTTCTCCTGATGAATACTATCCCACTTAAAAGAAAAACTAGTTTTGCACACATTTTTATGTGATTTTGGTTATATTGTTTTTTTCATGGGCAGGAGGTGGCATTAAATGATTAGTATCTATCTATTTAACCTAGGCTTCACATTGTCATCTTGATTGTGAAAATCCATCCTTTAGATGTGGCTAAATAAGCAGTCCTGTATGAGAAGAAATATGAGAAAATATTTTATTTATTAGTTAATTAAGGGGATGTTGTAAGGAGCAATCCATTGGAAGTTTAAAACAGCAGGTGAAAAGGGTTGTTTGGGGGAGTTTTTTTTTTAATAGTCAGGTTATTTTAGTTATTTTATAATAGTCTGAGCATTGAGAAATATGCATACACAGACTTAGTAATTAAAAATATTTCATGCATTATAATCAGGAACCAGCAGCATAACTATGATCTGTGGCTATTAAAGATATCAAAAGAACTTTCAAACACGTACACATATACTACTACTTAGTGGAACTGCCTTGATGACTAAATAGAAGTGTTACCTTTTGTGCTTCACTGCTTCATTGGCTTTTCACTGCCTGCCAGTGTTAGGAATGTCTGAGAATTTTGTTTCAGTTCACTAAAGGTCCAACTTGCCTCATTCGCAACCCCAAACACGAGTGTATTTTTCAGGCAAAGCTTGCATATTCCTGAGCTTGTGATCGTATTCACAAAATGTGCTTGATGGAAAGAAGTGCACTTTAAAATGCACATTTTGGGAAAGAAATACAAGATCAGTTTACATCCCCCTCACAACATTGCCTTCCATGTAACACATTTAGATAGTAGACATATACAAAGGACCAATTTTTGTGACTGACTGCTTCACCGTGATGGACCTCTCTTCCCTTGAAGATTCACTGAAGTTCAGACATGAGCATTTTCCAAGGTGTTTTAAGTCTTTCCTGTTTGAGCTGGCTTCTGTGGGTTGAACTGAAGCCAGAGAGGCAATTTAATCCAGTGGGGGGGAGGGCAGGACTTTTATTTTAACTGAATAATTTACTCTCTTTTTTCAGGATAATGTGTGTAATGAATATCAAGCCAGACCCACTCAATGGTTTTTCTCAGCCTGCAAACTCATATCAGCAGTAGCCAACTCTGGATACTTCAGAAAAGGAGTCCACCCAGCATAGGCTAGAAAGAGATTGACACTAAATAGTATGATTTTGAAGATGATTTAGAAAAACAGTCCCATATCTTGTGCACGTTAAAACAGACTTTTCTTTTTATTCTACTTTTTAAAAGACAGTGTATCTACTTTAAAAAAAATGTTTTGACTGGCTTTCAGCAGGGTAAGAATATCAAATGCTGCCAGGAGCCAACTAAGCATGTTCACCTGTATCACTGCTGCTATTATTTGGTTATCTTCCTGAGAACCAAAAGAACAGCACCTGAAGAGGCCAAAAGCTCTCTCCATATCTTTTATATCTTCACTTTCAGTTCTATGCTCATAGGTCTGTCTGTCTCCTCTGCCTGAACCATTTAATTTGCCTGTGCAGTAGAGATACCACTGCAAAGCTTGCTCCCTGCCCCCGTGTGTGTGTAAGAACCATTGCTCGAATCATTCTCCTAAGACAGTGATGGCGAACCTTTTTGAGCCCGAGTGCCCAAACTGCAACACAAAACCAACTTATTTATTTCAAAGTGACAACACTGCAATTAAACCTGAATACCGAGGTTTTAGTTTTAGAAAAACAACTCATACAGTTGCCCGAACTAATTAACATCTTTTGTCTTAAAAGAAAAACACAATAGCAGAGCTTTCAATGATACAAATAGTTTTTTGTTGAAAAAAAAAATCAACTCAAAAAATTATTATGTGTACTACATTGTACACATAGCCTGAAGGGAATTTATACAAACTTTTTAAATAATTAGGCACATGTATTTTTGGATAAGGGATTCTCAACTTGTAATATGATTATATGCCGGACTGAAATTGTATGGGGCAAGCTTTACCCCGGGTCCTTTCCCTGCTTCTACAGGTGTCGGATTAGTAAAAGTAAAAGTCAACCTGTACTAGGATGAGCAAGATAAACAAGAAAACTAAACATGCTTAACACATTTTAAACACTTTATGTCTTGGACTGCAAACACTGCATTAGGTAAAAGTTTGCATTGGGCATGCTTTTGCACAATTAATGTGATTTTTGCTATTGCATGCATGCTGCTAATTTGTCAAACCTTGGCTCATACTCCGTTAGTTTGAGAGCAACACATGCAGCACTCAGGTCAACTGTTAGGGCTTTACATCCAAGCCATGCTCTGTGCATCATTCTTCAAAATCTTTTAAATGTGATAACAATGTAGAAAAGAATTCTGTAACAGGAATTCTAGAATAAAATCATTCTGTTCCACACTGTGAGAAAGAACAAGATCATTAGTGTTTTGCAGAAGGGGACAGTCTTTTCGCGATCTGGTGACCAATGGCTCGAATGCCCACAGAGAGGTCCCTGCGTGCCAGCTGTGGCACCCGTGCCATAGGTTCGCCATCACTGTCCTAAGAGAATGACAAAGCGATTCTAGGAACTGTTTGGGAGAAAACCACAGTAGAACTGGCCTGATTGCATTGGTGGATTCATCAACCAACCCACCAATCTCTTTTTTCTCTTTGCATGAGTATTCCCATGGGAATGTGTGCAAAGGTTCTAGAGCAAGGGTGGGCAACTTCCAGGGGTCCAGAGGCCAATTTCCCCCCACCCCAGAACCCATTGGGGGTTGCACCCTTTCCCATTGCCAAAATTGTTGCTGCTGCACAGCCGAATTTTGGTGGTGAATTTGATGGCACAGTGGTTTAAAAAAATAGCTGGGGGACCATATGCGGCCTGCAGGCCAGCTGTTGCCAACCCTTGTTCTAGAGGGAGGGACTATAGCCAAGCGGGTCTAAAGGGAAAGGCCTAATAGGAGGGGTCTGGGGGAAGGAGGTGGCTAGAAGAGGGATCGTCAGAAAGCAGTAGCCAAGAGAAGAACAGGACCAGCAAGGTGAACCATGACAGGAAGAAACAGGAGGCAAGGGAAGGAGCAGGATTTGACAGCAAGCAGTGAAATGAGACCAAGTAAAGGAGGAAGCAGGAACCTAGAGTGGGTAAAATCAGCAGGGAACATAAAAGAGAAGTTGGGTCTAGCACTAGCCTGCTCATTCAGCTACATGGCCCAGGCTCCAGATACACATTCATCATTTGGTAGCATGTTGCTAGAGTCAACAACAGACAATATGTCTCCATCACTAGATGATGTACATGCATCTTCATTAGAGGTTTTTGTCCTTTGGGGTAAGATTTGGTGCAATAAAATGTTTTCTGAATTATCATCAATATCATCAGCAGCAGCAGGAGCAGCAGCATCATCATCCCTGCAGGGAAGAAGACAACAAAGAAACCAGTATGCATAAATGCACCTGCTGGGACTCCAGTCTCATCTCCAACCCAGTAGAAGTTGGCTGCTCTCCAGTCACCCCTGAATCAATTAAATTATGTAGGGAATACCTTGTATCAAAGGTGAGGAAAGAAAATTGATAGGCTTGTGCATAATTTATCTTGAAAGTGACCTGATGGTCCTTCCAACTGCTAGTAGGTAAACTAACCAAACCAGTCTTTCCCTTGAAAAGAGTCTGCAAAAATAAAGAAAAGTCTGGCTCTCTTTTTGAAACTTGTTGGCATATGATATATTGAGGTTTGGGCTAAAGGCCTTTGACAAGCCATCTGGTTCATCCTTCCTCCGGCTTCTTGCCATCATGACCCTTTCCTTCCCAAGGAAACTTTACACTTTTGAATACTGCAGCTAGAGGATTGAGTGGGCCATAGCAATACAAATGTTTCGACTGTCTCTGTTTTCCCTAGAGACAATCTGTATTTTCTGTTCCCTGTCAAAACAATGTCCCTATCATTTCATTTATTTCAAAAGTTCAGAGGTGACTGCCAATCCTTATATTGACAAAACAGCATCACACACACGAGAGAGAGAGAGAGAGAGAGATCAGCAGACTTAGGGAAACCCCAAGATTTCTAGAAGTACAAAAAATAATAATAATAGGGGAACAATACTAATATTACTGGGCTTTTGCTGGTCTGTGACCGTAATAAATAAATGAATGAATATTACTGGGCACAGAATGCTGACAGTTGGGAAATAGAAGATGGAAAACCAGATGGGAGGGGAAATGGAATAGGCCAATATAATTTTGATTTCCAAATATATTGGCTATATTTCAGTCGTACCTCGATTCCACCATCTCAGGTTCTGGACCACTGAGGTACTAGGTAAGATTCCATTTACCAATGTATGAATAAAGTTAGCTAAAAAACCAAGATTCCGAATGAGCATTCATAAGTGTAGGTGTGTGCACTGAAAAATTAAACATCCATATGTAATGAGCTCAACAGTATTCTAAACTAATGGAGAAATAATGACTTAAAGGGCTGATTCAAATGATGACTATACTGACCTTTGTCACCCCATGTTGAACATGGGTATGGAAAAGTGATTGACCACTTCACTACAAGGCAATGTACCAACTTACAATATTTATTGAAACAATTTCCAGAGTAGTAACCATGCTGGTCTGCTGCAGGAAAAAACAACGAAGAATCTCTTAAGACAAAATGACAACTAGATTCATTACCTCACACGATCACACGTGTAATAATCCTGCAGTCCAGGTATGTAGCTCAAGCAAACAGTGAAATAAAACAAAACACAGCCTGTGTACATCATCATGCACACACATCATGGGGCATCTGAAGGAAGGTTCAGTCTCAAATGAAATTGTAGTGACTAAAAGGGGAAAAAAATGTTGCCCTGATGATCCTCTGAAGGTTCGAGACAACAGCTTCATGTGAAAGGATCATATGAGGTTTCGTATGCTAGACTTTTGGGGAAGATTTCCTTATATTTTTTAACATTAATTGGTCCACATGTTCCTACAGTGGTGAAACAGACTTTCTTGCATTAACCAAGTTTTTAGATTCCTAAACTAGGAATCCTGAAAACCAAATCATTACCTGCAATCTTGTTTGATTCCTTTTGCACTAAATGAATCATTAAACATGGGGAGACAGCTTATTTACATCTGCTTAACTATTACCGTCTTGACAATTTGGCCTAACTAATTATTAGTCTTAGGCAACGAAACTAGACCTACTTGATTACAGATGGATGCCAAAATCTTGTCTGATCACCAAGAAGTGCCTTATTAAAAGGCAGGGATGTTGAAGAGTCCTTGGTCTCGAGTCACGAGTCGAGTCATGAGTCTTTGGACCCGAGTCTTGAGTCCGAGTCCGAGTTCTTGGTCCAAAATGGTGACTCATGAGTCATGAGTCACTCCCAAAGCTGACTCCACGAGTCTCTACTAAAATCAATGGGGGTTTTCCCCAACAAAATAAGGCTATTTCAGATGTGTGGCTTAAATAAATTCTAGGCACAAGTGTGGCTTTTTATTTCAAAACTCTGCAAATGATTTTGGCAAGAACAGACCAGGCAGACAAACCCAAAATAACCAGACAGGCAGAGGAGGCAGGGAACCCCAAAGCAGGCAGGCAGAGGCCTTTGTCTTGGACAATTCAAACTGTGGAACTGGTCAAGAAGAGACCAGGCAGACAGAGGAGGCTAGGAACCCCAAACAGGCAGGCAGAGGCAGCCAAACCCAAAATGTCTGAAAGGTTGCATTTTAGGGAAATGATTTTTAAAAATAAACTTGCTATACTTCCTAAAACCTATCCATGTTGCATTTGAGGAACACGATTTTGGAACACGAGTCCTTGGTCTCGAGTCCCGAGTCGAGTCTCGAGTCCCATTAAAAATATTGGGACTCGAGTCTGACTCGAGTCAGAGGGGGGACTCAGTCCGACTCATGAGTCGAGTCTTGGAGTCCGAGTCCGCATCCCTGTTAAAAGGAGTTCCTATTGCTGTAGAGCAGGGGTGGGCTGACTGAAGTAGTTCTCCAAATGTTCTGGACTTCAGCTTCCAGCTTTCCTGACCATCGGCCATGCTGGCAGGGGCTTCTGGGAGTTGAAGTCCAAAACTTTTGGAGATCTACTTCTGCCCAACTCTGCTTTAGAGCAGGGGTGGACAACTTGTGGCCCTCCAGATGTTTTGACCTACAGCTCCCATAATCCCTTACCTTTGGCTTTGCTGACTAGGGCTGATGGGACTTGTAGGCCAAAACATCTGGAAGGCCACACGTTGCCCAACCCTGCTTTAGAGACGGTGTACTGCCCATTACCCTGACATTAAACCCTTCTTCCTGATAGGATAACACTGCTCATATATGATTGGAGACCAGAGGCTATACAAAGCTTTCTCTCTTTCGGAAGCCAACATGGCTGACCTCATATTTTGGCTATGACCCACCATGGCTTGACACTCTTCCTTGCTGGACCTTTCACTGCTGAACTGTGATGTGCCTTTGGATTGCTTATTTGTGTCTCAGTGACTCCAGGTGGCTGTTATTGCTCAAACCAGTGCCTCCTACATTGCTATACAATCCTATGCATGTTTACTGGGAAGTAAGTCTCATTGAGTTCAGTGAGGCTTACTCACTGAACAAGAAAGTTGTTGCACTTTCTTGAAAGTGTGCATAGGATTGCAGCCAGCCTTAGACTTCGACAGATGCATTTTTAAAAGTCCTTTACTTTCTCAAGGGTGGCATTGCATTTTCTTCTGCAAGTCTTCATCAGTCTTTGGTGCGTGTGTGTGTGTTTTCTAAAAAGAAGTCAAAATTTTATTCCTTTGGTCAGGAAACTATTTTCCATTCATGTAGGAAATCCCCAACACATAATTATCATAAACACAGGGAATTATATATCTTGTCATATGAATTACCATCATCTTGGAAAAAGCTACCATATTGATTTGTGGAAGAATGTCCAAAGATGACTGCATATTTTAAAAGGGAACTGCAATGTCTGTTTGGATGTATGACCACTGATTTTAATGGAACTTACTCCCAAATAAGTATGCAGATCAAATGCTTTTTTTTTTTTTTTAACACAAATCCTATAATTTACCTTCCCTTCAGATGAGGGGGGAAGGTTCACTTCTTGGTGCTCACAGGCACTTAAAACAGAATTCCCACTCTGCACAATGCAGCTTACAAGTGTGGTGATGGTTAGAGTGTTGGACTGGGACCAACTCAGACTGAGTGACTTTGGGCCAGACACTGGCTCTCAGACTAACCTACCTCACAGAGTTGTTGCAAGGATAAAATGGAAAGTAGGAGGACCATGTATGCTGCCTTGGGTTCCTTGCAAGAGGGGGAAAAAAGGTGGGATATAAATGTAATAAAATGATAAAATAAACTAAGCATGCTTAAATACCAGTAAAGTAGATAGCATTTAAATACGGCCGGGTTTGTGGTATGTGGATCTGGATTAATATAATAGGTACCAAGGGATGACTGAAAAGAGTTGACAGAACTGGAAGGCTCTGGGCTTCAGTGATTTCATCAAAATTGGATAAAGGCAGCTCACTCTGGGTGCTTTTCAGTGATAAAACTTTGCACTTAATAGTGTATTACAATGAATATGCAAAAGCTTCAGTTGATCACTAGTTGCTCACGAAACTGTATGTAGCACAGGCTTCTTAGATGGATCCCCCCCCCTGCAAAATTGCCTACCCCTCCCCTAGATGATTGACTATAATGCAACTACTCCACAGAAGATACTGCAAGGTCTGCAAGCTTAAATTCAAGCCAATCTGCCATGTACTATCCATAGCTGTTTGATGTGATATAGTGTGTTCCACACAATTCCATCTCAGATTTCGGTGTTATCCATCTCTTGCATGACACCAATTGGCATCAGTGGAGTGCTCAACTGGATCTGATCTTTTTTTTTTTTTCTTCAGGAATAAGAACTCTTTAATATCTGTTCTTCTGATTCTACATTCAGACATCTAGATGGAAGTGCAATGTGCATGAATAAAATTCAGTTTGTTTATAATTTGTAGGGATGTATTATAATTTTGTTTCTGTTCACAAATCATACTAACATGTCCTGTTCGCAGCAATCACAATCGTGAACATGAGTAGGAGTGTTGTTGTTTTTTCAAAACATGTTTGCAAATGTCTAGATTTGCAGCTGTTTGAAAAACATTTGATTCTTTTTTTAAAATGTGCACTTTGAAAATGCACATTATTAAAAAAACACATGCATTTTCACACTTTATTCAACAGGGAATAGTGCACTTTTGAGAAATAAACACAGAAATGCTCACTTTTTCCATTCGAAATGTGTATGTTTCCTGTTCGAATGAGCTGAAAAACTGGTCAAAAATGAAAGCGGGAATGAGCTAAAATGAGTTTTGAAGTGATTTTTTGAGAATTTAGGCAAGCTCAAAAATTGCTAGCTCTCTCATTCCCAGTTCATCTGTAACCAAGCTGTAATCCAGGAATTCCTGAAACTACATTCCAATTCTGATTCTAATTTGCTATCTTGCCTTCTTGAACAAAGTCATTTTGGCCACAACACATTTACTAGACATTTAGCAGATCCTGCTGGAAGTCACCTACAGCCAAATGAATGCAGCATTCCCAGGTTGGTGTCCTGTCTTAATATCCTAGTCTTAAAATGCAGCCAGACATTAACTGATGTTTACCTTTCTAATTCATCAGGATGCTGCAAGAACTGATGTTTGCAGAACATTTATGATTACAATGTCTGCAGATCATAATGTTTAGGATAATGTTTCTAAAATAATTTAACGTGTCTGTTTTATTATCCCATATGTCTCCAAGGATTTTTGTCCCCTATGATCTTTGCCTTAAGATGAGTAAATAACAATCTTCTGAATGCATCTCTCCTCACACCTAAGTGAATTGCTGCCTTTCAACCATTATCCCATCTTCAGAAACTAGGACAGATCTGCATGGAAGTTTCCTGTGCTACTCGTTCATTGTTTTAGCATGTAGCCAGAAGTGTGAGAACCTGTAGAAGAATATATCCTATCCCCATGCAGTGTAGAAGTTTTGAAGCATTATTATTATTATTATTATTATTATTATTATTATTATTATTATTATTATTACGACTACTACTACAGCATTTGTATACCACTCCAGATCAAGCAGATTCCAGAGCGGTGGACAATAAAAAGACAAAAACAGATAAAAGAAACAAAAACAATACATGCTGACCTTGTGTTTCTCTGGATTTGCTATACAAACTACAAGGGCTCAAGTTCAGGGCTATAGTTGTTAAAAAAAGACTCCCTCCCAACCAAATTCTATGCAAGTCTGCAAGTTAACCCAACTATGTTCAGTGGGGATTGCTCCCAGGTACATAACAAGATTGAAGCATTAGCTTTTGTAGTAGCACTTTAGAAACTAACTTATTTTAGTTATTTATTTGAGAGCATGAGATTGATAGACTGCAGTCCACTTTGTTAGAAGTGGACTGAACAACAGTAAACTTATGAGGGCAATTGTTTGAATCGCAAGAAGCAACAGTTTAGTGGAATGTTCATCTTAAAGTGATACACCTTGATTTCTTCCATCAGGAGTAGAAAGGAATCTACAGCATTAAATATTCATACCAGTTCTTGTATTTCCACTTCATATTCAATCTGTCTACCTGAATAAATTTCTTTTGAGAACAATCATTTTGAGATCCTTAAAGGAATGAGAAGGAATGGTAAGGTGTTTATCTATGGTAGCCTTCCCCAACCTTGTGCCCTCTAGATGTGTTGGACTACAACCCCCCATCTTCCTAAACCAGCCTGGGCAATGACCATGCTGGCCTGGGATTATGGGAGTTGTAGTTCAAGGCCAACCTATGGGAAAGCTGGTATTCCTTTCTTTACAGACTCAACACAGTCTAGGATCAAATGGAGCATGTGACTTGCAGAGATCAAATGACACTAAACCAGGGTATCTGAGAGTTTAAAAATAAGCCCCAAACAGAGTGTCTAATTTTGATTCTATTAAAGAATAGTTCTACTATGATCAGGGCTGGTCCTTCCATTTGGCAAGGTGAAGCACTTGCTCAGGTGACAGATTCCAGGGAGCAGCAGAATTAACCTCCACTACCACCTCCACTCACTCTCCCAGGGCCACCGCCTCCCCACTGCTGCTGCTTTTCTTTCCAGCTGCAGGGAGCTCAGGCAAGATTTCAGCCAGGTCTCGTAAGACTTTGTTCCTGACTGCGGGCAGCTCACCCAAAGGCAGCGGCAGCAGGCAGTGGTGGCTTGCCTCGACAGCAAGACAAGTTGGGCTGGGCCTAATTATGGTCAATGAGATTCATTTATAGTTACGGTAACTAGTTTGAAGACTGCAGCCTTAGTGTAACATCAGCAATCACACATATGTTTATTCCAGATAAAAATGAGAACCAGAGCCTTATGACTGCTAAACCATGTTCATGACACTGCTATAGAGCCATCACCCTAGTGTTTAAAAAAATGCATGAATGATGAGAAGGGAATGGTTCACAGTTACTGTAAGATTTTATTATTTATTAAATTTATGTATTGCTTCCCAATGCAAAAAGCAGTCTCGAAGCAATGTACATCCTTGCACAAATATAGAAATCCATAATGTAACAGAAAACCCCCAAAATAAATATAAACTATATTGTACAGCAAGACAAAACAAACAGAAACATAATCTAAAAACAATACAATATGAAAAATGTTCATCCACAATACACAAATGCCCCGCAGAGCCTAGAATGAATACAAAAGCATTCCACAACCATATATCAATACATATATCTCAATTAATTACAATATATCTATCTTAAAAGCAACTAAAAACACTAGTGCAATTCAACAGTATTTCAACAAGTTGGCTCTGGTTCCTAGGACACTTCAAACACTAAGTAATTATATCTGGAAAATAAGTAAACAACAAAACAGACTACCAAATTCACATGCAATAGCACCATCCAAAATTCACACATCCCATTTTTAGATGTTCTCCTTAACATTGATCAAAACAAGATCACAGATTTGTAGAGCAAACCAACAACGGATGGCCTTGTTTACTTGAACTGGAATTCCTGTCATCCAAAACACTTCAAGAGAATTAAACCCATCTGCAACAATCATGCCAACTACCTCAAAAAGAACTAACAAACTCAAAGAACATAGGAGATATTTTCTGGATGTCATTGATTGCAACATATACCAGGTATCTATATTCTCCAAAGAATCTCTGTTCCTCAGACTCAAGGAAGATGTCAACAAAGAACAATTTATTACTTTTGTGGTTAACTTCCATCCAGCACTTTCCAATTTTTGCCTGACTATTACTGATTCACAACAGCTTACAAAAGCCATCAGTATGCCTTCTGCCAGCTTCCAAATCTATTAAAGTTACTGGTAAGAGCTGAAATAAAACCACCAGTCAACAATCCTGGGTCACATCATTGTCAATCCAGTCGCTGTATCACCTGCACTGACTTTAGAGAAATAGATATAGCAAAAACAACTGTAAGACCTATTACTCTGAACCGAACATCACCTGCAAGGCTAACAGTATAATATACACTATTGAACAAAAACAAGATGCATAACACAGCAAGTGGACCATGCTGGCTTGGGATGATGGGAGTTGTAGTCCAGGTTGGGGGAAGGCCAGCCCATGGTATGGCTGGTATTACTTTCTGTGCATTGGAAAAACAACAGACCTTTGTACATGATTTATAATACACAGCTCAGCAATCTTGGCCCAAAAAATTGAACAACCTTTCCCAGGACATTTTAATTCTGATGGTTACAACCTCTCTGACTTAGAAGTATCCCCTACAATAGAGCAGCCATCATTCTTATAATGAAGAATGATTTGAATAGGATGGTAATTAGATTCTGAAGGTAACTCATTATTGACCTCTGTTGAAATTTGAGACTGAGAAAGATTAATGAAAGGGATGCAAGGAAATATAGGTCTAAAATTGTCAAAAGACATGAGAGATATGGATGAAATTGGAAAATATGTGGTTAAAAAGTTTGTCTCTTTGATAAACAAGTGGAAAGAAGCCAGGGAATTTTACTAAATATGAGTAGAAATGCTTAATATTGTTTAATTAGAAGAATTAATACCTATGTTTATGGTTAAAATGATGTTTTGTGAACTTGTGAGGTTAATGAACGACAAGAAGAATATTTGACAAGAGAAAAAAGAGAAATATCTTTGTAACTATAGAGTAGAGTAATTAACGTTACTTATACTTTGTTGTGGAAAAAATCAGAAGTCCATTTTAGTTTAGTTTTGTTGTGTTTCCAGCAAGGCACACAGAAGCACACACACGGACACACGCACGCAAAGAACGATACCACGAGGTCAGAGGAGGGGTGGAGAGGCAGTCAGGCTTTTGTGCAGTCCGGCGAAGCCAAAACAATGAAAGAGGCCGAGGGCGGGGAGACAGGGTCTTAAAAGAGGTTCCCATCTCCCCGCCCTGCTGCAGCCCATTGGCTCAGCCGGCGTGGCCAGGTGGGTCTCTGACTCCCCATCCCTCCCCCACGTGCAAACTTCTCCCCGACCCCAGATGCGGTGCCAGGGGAAGTCCATTCTGTGTTGTTTTGTCTGGGTTTTTTTAACTTCTTACGTTTTTTAAAAAAAAGGAGGGGGGGAAAGTAGAGCAGCCATCATACCCAAGTCCTGTGGGGAAAAGGGATTGGGGAAGTCCCCTTCTACCATTCCTATTGCATGCACCTAAATCTGGATCCAAACCATACACACACACACACACACACACACGCACGCACACGCGTCAACGGATCCAGCCAGCTTTGCATGGTTTGGAAGAGCCCTTAGTTTGATACAGTGAAGACTTGAAGCAAACTTGCACAGCTCTCAGAGTTGAACATGTTGGACCACCCTGTCTGAGTGAAGCCATGTCCTTTGCACCCCAGGTACAGCTCCTACCATGGTTCAAACCTATAGCACTGAGGGAGAGGTCTGAGAGGTCTGTCCACTCCATTTCCCTGAGGGGAGCTGCCCCACACCCAGGGACAGAAGGCAGGTGTATAACTTGGCCAATTTATCTCCCCTAGGACAAAATCCAGTGGGGCACTTACGCCCCTGCTGACTCTTTTCCACCCTGTCAATTCCCTTCTGGTGGGTCCCACTGATTGCACTGCGCAAGCAGGACCATGCAAGGGAGATTTAGCACTTCCTAGGGGAAGCCCTGAAACAAGCGGAAACACTAGTTTCTGGAAGAAGGCAGGTCAGCGGAGCTCCCTTATGAGCACTCCGCCAACTTTATTTATTTGTTACATTTATGGATCGCCCATCTGGCTGGCAAACCGGCCACTTTGGGCGATGCCTCCTTCTAGAAATGAGTGTTTAATAGATAAAATAATATAAATAAATAAACCCTTTGAGTTCTCACCTGTCCTTCACAAATGTCAATTAAAAGTTAATTTATGAATCTCATGCCTGAGAATTCTAGAAACACTTGCAGTTCTTCTACTCTTTCTACAGACTTCTCAGCAAAATTCTATAAATGGTGAAAATGTGGTTTCTTCACTCAAGTGCTTTATGCATGAGTAAGCGCTTTATTAGTTTCTCTGTAAGCCAGCTCTTGCTCTTTGTCCGGATTATATGGTATTATGCACAAGTCATGTAATGTTTACTCTGCTGGAATGAAATTGTTGTCTATCTTCCTAAAGTAGTAGATAATGATAACTGGTAAAATGGAAGATTCTAGGGCTTTGCCACAGACAGAAAACTCTTCCTGAGGGTTAAATTAGTAAGTATCCAGAGATTACTAGAAAATGTTTACCAACCTCCACCCTAACCCTGTGCACACTTACTCAGACTAAGGCATAGTTAGTATGGGCCAAACCAGATGTGCAAGTGTTTAATAAACATGCTCACCCATTTGGTTTTAAAGCAAGGGCTACTTTTCTTATTAAACCAAGTGTGCAGGGGAGGGAAGTAAAACTGACTCCTCTGCCTTACCCTGACAAGGTGGCGTGCTTTCAGCTGTTTCCCCCCAGCCCAGTTCCCATATGTGTGTTGCATGATGTAACATGTAGTGAAGACCTAACTGAACAAGGCAGATGTGGATCCTCTAATGCACAGTGTTGGAATAAGGCACCTGCTCCTGCCCTAGGAGTTAGTACAATCATTGTGCAACTGGAACTTGCTGCAACAGAACACTGCAGTGCAGAGTGCCTCTGTTCAGGGTTCCAACAAGTCACCCAGTCATGCCCTCTTCCAGGATGTTCCATTCCATTCCATTCTACCTCTCGCCTCCCAGTTTTCTCATTCCCCTCAACAGGCACTCAAGCATTCTGTGGCTACTGAGCATCCCCGTCCTCATTGGGCTGTATTGGGGGTGGGGTTGGTAGGTTTTGGGGTGTTTTGTTTTTACTTCACACCTTGGAGTTGCTCTGAGCATGCCAGTACCTCCCACTTGTTTACCAGTGGTATCCTTTTGGCTACATAGCTGTTGGCACTCAGCACCTGCGTTTGATATTAGAAGGGTGATGTGATGTGCAGTTTCACACTGAAACCACAGTCACACATTTTGTTGTGTTCATTTTCAGTTGAATTTTTGTTTTCCACACACGGCTGAAAACATTTCACAAAGCTAGAACATTTGCTTCTCTTGAACATCTGAATTTGTTCTACTTCCTACAGAGTTTGTCTTGCTTGCATGAAAAATACCTTAAAATTGTAGGAATCAAAGAGTCACAAGCATAATTTTCTAGTGCAACCCCATCCTGAATAAGGTATCTCCCATAGCCAAATATTCCTTACAGATTATCCTTTGCAAGATGAGAATACAACCTATGAACATCCAGATTACAGCATGCCATGCAAACAGAGCCAGAGGTACAGATGATGATGAGTAGTATGTGTCTTCTGGGAAAGGAACACACTTAGGAAGATAAACCCAGATGGATCAGTCATGTTGGCTGTGCCACATGCTTCTGGAGCTTCTTGGCTATCGGTCCATTTGATGTAACAGTAAACTGTCATTGATCACACTGAAATGATCACATCTCTTTTCAGAATGGGAGCTCCAGTCATGGGCCATCACATCTTCACAAGCCTTCTCAAAGTGGGCTAAGTAAGAATGCTGATGTAACCCACATATTTTGTACTCAAAATGTGATAATCTGATTAATGCTTTACCACGAGATCAATGACCACCACCACTATATCACAACATCCTCCAAAACATTGATCTGAATCAGACTTCAGTCCACATTCCTGTGTGTTCATGCATCCACAGGTTCCAAATGGTACAAAACTCCATGGATTCCTTACTTTCCATAAAGGAGCAGCCAGTATACAGTAGTTCATCCACAGTACTGCAGTACAAATTCTAAAATGCACGACAAAAAATGTGATCTTGGACTAAGCATTAGGCTGGCCCTCAGTTCCAGCTCTGCCTTTAATATCACATGAGAGCCAGTGTGGTGTAGTATTTTAGAGTGCTGGACTGGGACTCCAAATTTGCACAAATGCGTATGAATGCATTTTCGCAAAATCCGATTTCATCCAGAAGCAGATGACAGAATGAAAGGTGCCTGGCAATCCACAAAACATAAGCAGAACAGATTTGACAGTGTCCGTACACGAGAGGGTTACGAGTGGAAGACAATGATGTTTGGACCCTGCAGCCCCCAAAAAGCTCTGTGAATGAGGCAGGGTGATGCCTTGTCTGGATCTGGAAGCACCCTAGATCTCCTGCCTTAACTTCACTCAAGTCATTCAGATGAAAGGGACTTGTACAGCCGTATGTCAGAGTAAGATGAACTGCGAATAAGTAGTAAGATATGGACAGTGCCCTCACTAATATAACTCTGTGGGGCCCCTTTTTAGATGTACTGGATAGTTAGAAATGTAGGAAGTTGCCTTACACCAGGTCAGTCCATTGGTCCATCTAGACCACTATGACCAGTCCATTGGTCCGTCTAGACCAGTATGGACTGGTGATGGCTCTCAAGAGTTTCAGGCAGGATTCCTTCCTAGCCCTACCTGGAGATGCTGGAGATTGAACCTGTGACCTCCTGCATGCAAAACAGGTGCTCTGCCACTGAGCCACAGACCCATTCTCTGAGCTACAGCTGTAGAGCATTTCAAATGGATTTCTTCTGCATTTCTAGGAACTGTTATTTGCAGTCACTGGTGAAAGTGTGTCTTGAGTTTCCCAGCTTTAGAAACAATGGACCTTACAACACTGCCATTGGTTACAAATCAGTGTGTATGAGCTCTTGCACGTATCAAACCATGAGAAGCAGCATTTGTGTGTAGCAGAGCTAAAAACAGAAGGCAAAAATGTCAAATTCCCACCCTCCTGTTCCGTGTACCAAATAAAAGTTTGAGAGACAGATCCTACTTAGGGCAAGATTTGAGTTAGGTTGACAAAGGCAGCAACTGCACAGACAAAGTGCAAGATAACGATACCTATTTCATCATTTCATATTTACAATATCCATTTTCTATCTCTGTTGGCAGCCCTTGAATAATCAGACACAGATCTCTACCGGGAGCAAACTGTACACAATTGCCCCTCTAGATTCAGCACTGTAATGCAATGAAGGATGTCTTTGTTTATTTTCTGCCCTTTGTTATTGTGCCAGGACTTGCTGTCCACTGCTTACCGCAGTGTACCAGCAAAAACAAGCCAAACCCATAACAGATTTGGGGATTAACACCCTTTTCCCCAGGAAGACAAGGGGTACAATCCCACTCCCCCCATGCTTCAAACCACATATGAAGCCACAACAACATTTCTTAAAATGTACTGTATGTGTTTGGGGTTTTTTTGCTGTTTAATTGGAAATAAAAGCCATCCAAGAGTAGGACTTTTCAAACTTGCAGTATATGTGTTTACTCAGATGTAAGTCCCATTATGTTCAATGGGGCTTGCCCCCAGCTAAGTATATGTAGGAATGTAACTCAATTATCATTTTCCAACATTAACAAAACACAGAGAAACATCCTGAAGAATTGCTTCATCTTCAGTTGTGTTCCCAAACACAGACATTTGCAGTGGTATTTATGCCTGAACTAGCGATAATTATGTTATGTTATGTTATTTTGTTTGGGCTTTGGTTGCAGATCATGGGCCCTATCATTTATGAATGTGGGCACAGTTCTAAAGAGAGGTCAAGGCAACACAAATGTACTGGGAACAATGGAAGAACCAAGAAAAAAGAATGGAAGTATTCACTTTGGGAAACTACAGAGCACAACTAAATCTCGTTAAAATATATATATATACAAGTGCCAAACAGAAATCAAGAGGACACAAACCAGAGTATTGTTACCAGAGTAACAAGAGAAAGCTCCAAAAGTCACTTTAGCCGTCCATACCAAGTTCAAGTGCCTCCGCCTCGTAATTTCCAAAGCGACTGAGAAAACGATCATGTTCTCTCCAAGGAAACTTACACTTAAGATGTAATGCCACACCGGCAGTTAAAAATAATTACACAATTCCGGAGCATGCCATTTTCTCCTTACAACATTGGCAAAGGGCATGTAGAAGCAAGCATGATTATTGCGGGGGGGGGGCAGATAGAAGCCCCTGAAATATGGTGGAAGGCGAGCATGCATGGGCTGCTGCGCCTGTTAGGGACAGAAGACAGCACTCAAAACTACACAGATCCCTCCTCCCGCGACCAACAAAAAAAAATGGCAACACAAACTTAGATCATGATTTAGAAATCATATACAGTAAAGACACTCTCGAGCTTTGCACCGAGCATAACGCCCCCCCCGCCGCCCCCACTTTCCCCTTTAGTGGAGAAAACTTACAGTGAAAGGAGAATGTAGCCTGTTGGGAAGCGAGAACTGAGTCCTGACTGAGAGCTTTCAGACAAACTTGAGAGAAAGTTTAGGTGGGAAAGGGCAGCAGATGCAGTAAGTAGAGCGTCTGACTCTGCAAGTCAGCTCAGTTTTATAAAAAACAAAACAAAACACCCAAACCCTTCAATTAACGAGTCCCCACCGTTGGCAGTGAGACAACCCCTGTGCGTAGAAACTTTTTTTTTTTAAATTCCTTTCAGATAAGCGGCGCTGTAACATTTGTTATTAGTCCGTGCGCTCCTGTCCAGGATGTTTGTCATCCATCCACGCTGGAATTTTCTCCCTCGGCTGGCAGAAAGGCTTTTTAAAAAAACAAAAACACACAAAACACATTGCGAACGTGCTGCAGAGTCCGCAGCGCTTACAAGACTTTTATTTCTCTTGGAAACGTGTGTGGGTGGGGGAGAAACTTTTCTTCCTATTGAAAAGCAACCTTCGCAAAGCTCAACTTCTCAGAGAAGAACAGGTAGGAAAGAGAAAGGACACCCCCACCAACCCCACCCGAGTGTATAGGCATCTCTCCCCCCCCCCAAGAGCTGGACTTGAAACTAAACGACTAACGATCAAATAATACATTCATCGTCTAGGAGAGAGTTGCGGGGGAGTTGCCTAATTAAATCAAACAGGTACTCCGAATTCAAAGTTTCAAACAACCCTCTTCTCTCTCTCCCCCCCCCCCCCTATTCAGTGCACCGCTTACCTATTTTTGTGTCGGGTCTTTAAGAGATTCCTTCCAAAGGGAGCCATGGCATGTCCCAAAGGTAGAAGAACAACATCAAACAGCTCTAAAAAGCAGGCTGGTTATAGAGTTCCTGTCCTCCTGCCGCCGCCGCCACTACTCCGGCTTGTTAATAGTCACCCAGCGTAGAGAAGTTGTGCAACCCGTTGCTAACTTTGAACTCCTGCCTTCTTGTTATTGCTGCTGCTACTGCTGCTCTTTTGGAGCCCTGCCCAGCTGCAATCTCCAAGGAGGCGTTTAGGAAGGGGGGGGGGAGGCAGGAGGAGGGAAGAAAGGGGGGAGGGCTAAAAAAAAAAGTGTGTATTTGTGTGTGGGGGAAGGCTTACGACTGGGATGTGAAGTTATTTCCTAAACTTTCTGACCTGCTAACTGAAAGGGACAGTCCCCTGGCAAGGATCAGCTTGTAGTAGCCAAGGTTAGTCCTACTTAGAGTAGACCCATTGACATGAATGGGATTTAGACTAGCATTAGATTAAAAACCCACAGTATTTGGGAATGTGCAGCAGAGGGGTTGAAAGAGAGAAAAGAACTTTCACTAGGAGCTTACACAAGCAAGGCCATGGCAGGCTGAACTGGAGGGCAGCCGCCACGCCATCACTGGCTACACCAGCTCTGTTCTGCCCCACAGTGATAAAGGTGGATGAGGCCCCACCTCAGAAGATGTGCGTGGCCCTTCTGCCACCACAAAGTAGGAAGCTGTCTTATACTGAGTCAGACCATTGGCCCATCTGTTTGTTTGATTACATTTATATCCCACCTTTTCCCTGCAAGGCACCCAATCTTCCTCCTCTCCATTTTATCCTCACAACCATCCTGCGGGGTAGATTAGGCTGAGAGTCATTGACTGGCCCAATTTAGTCACTGAGTGAGCTTCAGAGCCGAGTGGATCCGGATCTCCCGAATCCCAGTCCAGCAGGAGTTTTCTCAGCCCCACCTGGAAAAGCCGGGGAGTGAACCTGCTGCACACAAAGCATGTGCTCTACCACTGAGCCACAGCACCTCCCCCCCCCCCAATGCAGGTAGCATGGCTGGTACACTGGGGAGAGGGGAGAGAGAAGCTAGAACAGTGTAAAACCTTTATTAGGGCCAACCAAAAACATCACAAAGCATTGAGCAAGTTTACCAGAGCTCTTCTTCAAACTGGGTGTTGAGGGGGGGGGGGAGAAAAGTGGGAGGGGATGAGGAAATTTCACATCAGCAAAATTACAGAAGTTCCAGAAAGCATTATGCAATGACCTTACAGTGCAATCCTAAGCACAGTGGTGTAGTGGTACATTTCATAGAATCATAGAATAAAGCCTTTCTTTGAAGTACAGGTACTCATCATGACAGTCCCCATAGCCACACACCCCAAGGAGAGTCCAAAAATGCACTGATTTAGATCTAAAGGATGCACAATTAAAAACAATTACTGTCATAGAAATAGACCTCACCCTAGTGTAACGATGGTGACTAGGTAACCTGTGTTACCAGCTGCTCAGTCTGGGTGCTGCTAACTGTGGGTGGGCAACTTCAAGGCCCCCACAACTTCCCTTCCTTAGAGTTTTCCTTAAACCGGACTTTAGACTGGATAGTCCTTCAAATAGAACAGCCTTCCTCAACCTCGTGCCCACCAGATGCTTTCCCAGAATTCCTAACCATTGCCAGGGGCTGATGGGACTTGAAGTCCGAAACATCTGGATGGCACCGGGGGCGGGGAAGGCTGAAATAGAGGATGCCTTCATAGAGAGCTGTCTTCTGTAAAGTAGGACACACGGCCACCCTGTCAAGTGATTAAGGGTACAATCCTACCCTTAATCCCTGCACATCCCTGCCAGAAGAAAAGAAAAGAAAAAAGAAGAAAAAAATCTATAAGAACCTTGTAACTAAGAACTGGTGCCTGAGATTTGCTTCTTTCTTCTTCTTCCTCCTCCCTTCCAATCCCTTTTCCTTTTGTGTCATGTCTTTTGGATTGTAAGCCTGAGGGCAGTGACTATCTAATATTAATTTTTGTAAGCCACTCTGGGAGCCTTTTCTGGCTGAAGAGTGGGGTAAAAAAATGCTGTAAATAAATAAATAAATAGTTGTGTTGATCCATCTCTTTCTAGGTATATATATATATATATATATGTATTTTGTAGGTCTTATGTAAAGCTACTGGGTCCGAGACCAAGCTAGCCCCAAATACTTTGCATTTCAGCAACAATAGCTGACAACAAAAATAAATTATTGCTGGGGAAAGAATCCCCCCCCCCAACTACTGCAACATTGCAGCTAAGCTCAGAGGGAACAGGGAAGCCTGAGGAGTGGGGCAGATGACATCATTGTCCCTGATCATCAAAAAGTTCTGGCACTTCGACCCCTTGAGCATTGAGCCCTGGCTCCACTGCCTAAGCATGCTTGCTTAGAAGAAAGCCCCTCTGAGTTCACGGGACTTACTCTCTAGTAGGGATTGTAGCATGACAAATTGAGTAGAGGTGGTGTTAATGTACAGTCTAATCCTACAAATGTCTATGTGGAACTAATTCAGTAGGACTTTTATTTCTGGGTAAGACTGCAGTCTTTATCAAGTAAGGCCATGCTTATTACAACAACAACAACAAAAGGTGGCGGGGGTGAGGGGGTAGATTGCAAGTTCCACCAGAGGCTGGCACAACAAGAAAGCCATGGCTGCTCTCCCTTTGAAAATATATAAGCAAACCTGTTTTCCGCATGGCCTCTTGCACTTAGAGGAACCCACAGGTCCCTTGTAAAGCAGAGAGCAGAAATAAAGAGAAACTTGGCTCCCCACCCCCACCCTGAAGAAGATACTCTTCTTCTTCCAGTTCTAGGAGAAACAGCAGAATGAGAGGCTGAGACAGTGAGGCCAGGAAAGTCTCCTCGCAGTTGTATCACTTTAATGGGGATGGGACTTTTATATAGGTGTGTCTGGTTATCTGATATGGGAATTGACATGCCAAGGGGACCTATTTGGGACAACCCATCATTTTGAAGGCATGCCTTTGGCTTTGTTTGGACATTGGATGCTGTTGATCTCAAGCATCCTGCTCCAGTTCACGCCTTTCTTGTAGAGTTGTAATGCACTCCCCTTTGGGATGGGCAGGGCCCTTGTATATAGCAGAATGACCAGAAGAAATTAAGCAGGTGCACATTTTCCAATGAGAGAGAGAGAGAGAGAGAAGCAAAGCTTATATTTAGGAAAACATCTGTACCTCCGTGGGTCATCATCATCATCAGGCGATCACTCGTGACCGAGTAAGATTGTCTTCCGGGATAAAAGGAGGAAATTCTAAAGAAGATTGTGTAGACTCTAGCGATGGGTCCGTAAGTGACTGTGGAGGCCAATTCTAGATCCACACAGCTTCCCACAGTGAGGACACAGGTTACCAGATAGAAGATGGTCCTGTAAAGGATTCATTTGACGTGCTTTTCGCTTAGCACGTTTCTCCTTTCACCTTGCACTCGGGCTTCTTCAAAGTCCATGGAACCTTTGTGAAAGGCCAACCTCCAGTTAGATCGTTCATGGAGAGCTTCCCAGTTTTCGATGTTTATATTGCATTTTTTTAGATTAGCCTTATGAACATCTTTAAACCTCTTATATTGACCACCGATATTCCGCTTTCCATCCTTGAGTTGGGAGTAAAGTAACTGCTTTGGGAGACGGCAGTCAGGCATTCGAACAACATGACCGGTCCACTGAAGTTGGCGTTGAAGGATCATTTTTTCAATGCTAGTAGTCTTTGCTTCTTCCAGTACACTGACATTTGTTCGCCTATCTTCCCAAGTAATTTGCAGGATTTTCCGGAGGCAACGTTGATGAAACCTTATGGCACTAATTAAGGGCCAAATGCAGAGCCCTGTGAACACAGGGCTCTGGTAAGAATCTCTGGCTTAGAGTAGTTTCAGACACTAACACAAATACAGGAAGTGTGAGTGGGGAAATGTGTATGCTCCTGAAGTATGCTCCAGCGCATGACTCTCCCCCCTGGGGAAGGTGTATAAGAAGAATCCTGACTTTGGATGTTAATGATAGACAGGAAGCACAAAACATTCACCCTTCCTGTATTTATATACACATATTATTAAAGGATATGCATATGCTCTTAGGACCCCTTCCAGTGTTACCGGAATTGCTTGGGAGTCTCGTATGTGTCCTGTACTGCTCCATTAATATAGGGAACCCCATCCCCAGGTTATGTGTGAGGTGCCTCCACCCCACCCCATGCCAGCATTTCCTAAGCTAGTGTAGGAGGGAGACACATTGTTGGATCTGCCCCCATGGCCCGGTGCTTGTTCCAACATTATGAGACCAGAGAGCAAAACCCTCACTTCAGCAGCTCCATGCCACTAAGGGCTGGCTGGGGAATTTTGGGAACTGTAGGACTTCCCCCCACATACATAGGGCTGTGCCCTAAGCTGCTATTTGAATAGCCTTAAGCACAGCCCAAATTTGTGAGTTTCTGAATATATTTTATTATTTAATTAAATTTATCTTGCACCTTGCCACTAAAAATAACACTCAAGACAGCCAATGACAGTGAAGCTCCTATAAAAACATAAATGCAGTTTTTAAAAAATGGATTAAAAATACAATGGAAACATGTTGTCGATCGAAAGCAACAGCAGCCAGCTAGTTAAAAAACAGAACAAAACCCTTCAGCAGCAACCCAGCTTAAGTGTTAAGGGCCTGTCTGAATAAAAATGTTGTTGCTGAAGAAGAACAGAGAGGTAACCAACCTAGCCTCCCCCAGCAGGGAGTTCCAGAGGCTGGGAGCAGCCACTGAGAAGGCCTTTTCTCGCCTCCCCACCAAGTGTGCCTCCGATTTGGAGTGTATTGAAACGACGGTATTTTGCAGCCTTCCCCAATCTGGTGCCATCCATCCAGACATTTTGAATGACAACTCCCAGCATCCCTGATCACTTGACCTCCTGGCTGGAGCTGATGGGAGTTGAAGTACAAAACATCTGGAAGGAACCAGTTTGGGGAAGGCAGACTTAGGATAGGCTACTGCATATTTTTTCAGACTTACCAAGCTGCTTACCAAGTTTTTTGTTTGTTTGTTTGTGCCTAGAGACCATCTAGCTGTGAGTCCTGCAAGACCTGGTCCCTGCTTCCCTGGCTCATTACTCCTGGCCAGGGAGGGTGACTCCAGCTACAAAAGCTGCTGCTGCTTTTACCTCCCCCCCCCTTTTTTTACCTTAGTATAGAATCATAGAATCATAGAAAAGTAGAGTTGGAAGGGGCCTACAAGGCCATCGAGTCCAACCCCCTGCTCAATGCAGGAATCCAGGTCAAAGCATCTCTGACAGATGTCTGTCCAGCTGCACCTTGAATGCCTCCAGAGTGGGAGAGCCCACCACCTCCCTAGGTAGTTGATTCCATTGTCTTATTGCTCTGACAGTCAGGAATTTTTTCCTGATGTTTAGGTGGAATCTGGTTCCTGTAACTTGAGCCCATTATTCCGTGTCCTGCAAACTGGGATGATCGAGAAGAGATCCTGGCCCTCCTCTGTGTGACAACCCTTCAAGTACTGGAAGAGTGCTATCATATCTCCCCTCAGTCTCCTCTTCTGAGGGCTCAACATGTCCAGTTCTTTCAGTCTCTCCTCATAGGGCCTTGTTTCCAGTCCCTTTATCATCCTTGTTGCCCTCCTCTGAACCCTCTCCAGTTTGTCTACGTCCTTCTGAAAGTGTGGTGCCCAGAACTGGACGCAGTACTCAAGATGAGGCCTAACCAGTGCCAAGTAAAGGGGAATTATCACTTCATGCGATTTGGAAGCTATACGTCTATTAATGCAGCCCAAAATTCAGTAATTATTACTGAATTGTTTATGGTTATCTGTAATTATTTCTATTGTATTTTTTGAATATTATATTTAGTGTTTTTTTGATATTTTGTAAATTATATTTACTGTTCTCTTATATTTTGTAAATTATTTTTTGAATATTATATTTAGTCTTCTTTGATGTTTTGTAAATTATATCTACTGTTATTTATTTGTCATGTTGCGAGCCACTTTGGGCACAATTTTTGTGGAAAAGCGGCATACAAATAAAAGGTGGTGGTGGTGGTGGTGGTGGTATCATGGAATGCACATATTTATAGCATGCAAGGGTATGCCCGCACACTGTCTGGGTTCAGACAACACGATAACCCACACTGAAGGGTTGAGTATAGGTTGAGTTTGGGTTGTTGTTGAACTGTGGGTCGTTGTTGGAACATGGGTTATCATGTTGTCTGAACCCAGCTGTGCTAACAAGTCATGGCTTGTTAACCATGAACAACCCACAAAGAGAACCCATGGTTTGCTGTTGGGTTGTGAACTGTGGGTTGTTCACCATGGGTTTTTTAAAAAAATCTTGGCTAGGTTCAGACAACACAATAACCCACATTTTCAACGACAACCCATGGTTCAACGACAACAACCCACACTCAACCCTTCAGTGTGGGGTATTGTGTTGTCTGAACCCAGTCTACAGTTCACACCACATTCCCAGGACAGCTCTGTGGTAAAGGTTCATCTACCCCTGAACAAGGCAAGAGTCTCCCCCCTAGGATAGCCCAGTACTCAAAAGTAGGAGACCAGCTGTGCAGCACAAGCACAGAACCACAGAGAACTCCCCAGCAACTGGGAGAAGATGACAAGGGACTGACATCCAACTGAAATTACACAGGAGAGCCATTATGGAAATCAGACCCACGGAATTACAAATGGGTGTAAAACCCATAAAATGAGAGTGTATGTATGTGTGTTTAAATCATCTATGTGCACCACAGGCATAAATAATTAGAAAGCAGATGCCTCCGCTTGGATAAGTTTTTGCTTTGTTGGTATGCATACCATTTAGGTTGGTATGCTTATTATTTTAGGCACTTTAATAGACATCTAGTGCATGAACTGTACAAAATGCCTTAAATTGGATTCCTGATTATCTTCTCCCATTGTTGCCTCACTGATAGATTGGTGATGGGGATGTGTGATTTCCATTCTATCTCTTTAACACTGAGGGCTGCTTCACACACTGTTAAGTGTCCATGTAGAGAAATAATGTAATTTGTAGGAAGATTGCTATATGTAGCCAACTTCAAACTATACATTTTTTTTTCTTCTACAGAAGAAAGTCCTTTCCTTGTAGAATATTTTGATAATGTATGAAACAGCAATGAACTATGTAAGAAAATGGAGCCAACAGTATTGGCATCTTACAGTGGTCCACCATGCCAATTCCACAGCACTATATGCTGTTGTGAGCATGGCTCACTTCCCTGAGCAGTGAAAGCTTCAAAGGGCAGCGCTATGCTATCCAGGTTTTGGTTTTGTTCAAGGTGACTTACAACAGAATTTAAACAGGCCAAATTTAAAAGACCTAAAAAACAATGTATAAATGTACAAGTAGAACAAAGTTGGAGGCAAATAGCATGTGTTCCCACCAGGCAACAAATTCACTACCTCTGCATCAGATCCCTGGAGAGAGAGGCAACTTGCACCCAAAGATGCTTTCACATTTCAGCTAACTCCCAGATCGCTCTTTCTTTGTGCCTCTGTCTGTCAACACAAAGCTGCTTTTGTTCCTACACACACCTCTGCCTCCCTTGAACTGGAGAGGGTGGGGTGTACCACCATCCCAAAACAAAGGGTTGAATCCAATGTTAGTCTTACTTAGAGTAGACCCATTGAAATGAATGGGACTTAGGTTAGTCATGATTAAGAGTCCCATTTACTTCAGTGGCCCTACTCTAAGGAGGACTAACATTGGATTCAACCCTCTGATGGCTTTCCTGCGCTGCATCCATAATTAACCCATGGAGTTGAGATTGTATTGGCAAACCCACATTTGTCCTCATTATAATCATAGGAGGTTAGCCACTACCATTCTTATTTTTTTATATATAAAAAGGAACAAAGGGCAGAGAGAATAAACTTTCCCAGTGCCACTTAGTGGGCCTAAACTGTGACGCTGGCTCAGCTTGTCTGAGTGTGGAAAGCTAAGCAGGGTCAGGCCTGGTTATTACTTGGATGGGAGACCCCTCCTCTAGTTTCCTGCATTGAGCAGTGGGTTGGACTCGATGGCCTTGTAGGCTCCTTCCAACTCTATGAACTATAACTATGAAATCTATCCAAACTCATTACTGAATACATTGGACAATAACAGTCTGGAGCCAGTATAATAGTGGGAGTGTCTCCTACAGCCTGAGATCATGCAGACATTATGGCTTGTGGGCATAATATGGGATGAGACTTTTCTCCTGTAGTTAATACATGTTCTTGCATCCACATATCTAACCATGCACATGAATCTGAGTAACATATGTCAAGGAATCTTTAGCTCAGAGTCATGGTGAACCTTAGTGATTAGAATGCCCAAATGGGGAGTTAACAAAAGAAAACACACACACACACACACAGGCCAGGACTTTAGAGTTTTATTACAACTGGAAAAGGAGAAGGAAGGAGCATGTACATTGGGAATACTCTTCTAATGGAATCAGTGCTTACCCAATACTTAAGCAGGACCTGGCAGCAATCTACTTGATACTTAAGAGCTGAGAGAAAGATACTGTTGAGACAGAATATCAAAGAAGCAAGTAGTGGGGAAGAAGGAAATAAGGAAATTGGAAGGCACTACGGAAGTGGGTGAACACCCAGGAGTCCTAATCACAATGGGACAACTTGATATACCGTACATAGATTTCATAGATCATAGAGTTGGAAGGAGCCACAGGAGATCATTGGGGTTCTCCTAAGAAGTTTATAAAGAAATGAAATAAGATAATTTAATGTGGATTAAGATGGGGGAGGGATTGGGGTGGGTTTATGTATTAATATTGTTAGGCTTTATTTGTTGTTGTTGTTTTGTATGTATTTTCTTTTGGAAATGTAAGAAAAAATATTTTATTTTTTTAAAGGAGAAGCTAGGTATAGAGCAGGGGTGTGACCCTCCTAATGTTGAACTGCAACTCCCAAAGGCCCCAGCCAGCATAACTCATGGGAGTTGCAGTCCAGCAACATGACATCTGGAGGACCACTCATTTCCCTTCCCTGGTGTAGAATAGATTATATCCAGAGCTTTCACACTACTACAGGTGAACCTCACTTGTTGTTTTACCAAGGAAGGCAGTCATAAGCTTCTTCTTTCATGCTCTGGATTTTTCTAGAACCCAAGGTTGGAGAACACTGTTCTAGAATCTAATTGTAAGGTATGGGTCTGAGCTCCTTGGCAACACCATATTAGTCTCCTAATATTAGTCTCCCAAAAGTCATCCCTAGGATCCTCTTCTGTGGATCACTTCTTTTTAAGGTTGTTGCCAATGTTCATATTCACCTAGCTTGGTGTACAAACTTATCCAACTCCTCATGCTCTGAAATGTTATGAACGAGTGTCATGTCCCCAAGCTCAGAACGTAAACTGAACTTTTAGATATGTAGTTTTTAGATATGTAGTGTTGGACTGGGGACTCGGGAGATCCGGGTTCTAGTCCCCGCTTGGCCATGAAGCTCACTGGGTGACTTTGGGCCAGTCACTGACTCTCAGCCTCACCTACCTCACAGGGTTGTTGTGAGGATAAGATGGAGAGGAGGAGGAAGATTATGTAAACTGCCTTGGGTTCCTTGCAGGAAAAAGGTGGGGTATAAATATAATAAATAAATAAATACAGTAATACCTTGGATTGCAAGTATAATTCGTTCCGGAACCGTGCTTGTAATCCAAAACACTCTTATATCAAAGCGAGTGTCTGGAAGGCGTGAGCGGGGCCGATTTCGGCCCGCTCGAGGCGAGCGGTTACATCCCTCCACTACTTGTCTTGCAAGACCTTGCTCAGTTATCAAGTCAAAAATTTTTTAAAAAATTTGCTTGTCTTGCAAAACTCTCTCAGACCAAGTTACTTGCAGTCCAAGGTATTACTGTAAATAATAGTTTCCCTGGTAGCATGAGTACTTAGTAGGTTTTTTTGTTTGTTTCAAGTAGCGCTGTGCTAAACCCTGCTCCCTACTTCCAAGAAATTCTCCCCACCCTGCGAAAGAGACATTTTTCATTGAAATTTCTTTGAAATCTTTCCCCCCAGCTCCCCATGAATCGCCAAATATATTTTTTTTAAAAAGAAAGAAATGTTTGGCACAGCAATAGTTTTAGGAGGAATGCTTTTCCTCTGGCTCTCTTGCACGGAGCAGGCAGTTGAACTAGATGGCTTTCAAGGTCCATTCCAACTCTATAATTCAATGTGGATGGTGCTGGTTGCTCCAGTTGGGTACTTATAATGTAGAATGGTAGCCTCTGTTGCATGATAGCTACAGTTTTATAGACTCCATGTGAACAGACAAATCTGGGACTTGGGTCTAGGGATAAAGAGAAATCCACAATGAATTCAAATGAGTTTGAATTTATCTGAATCCAACCTGTGGATTCTGCAGCGGACTGGCTTTTCCCGAGTCATGCAGATTCTGCAGATTTATGGACTGGTTTTTCATTGGGGGGGGGGATTTGTAGTGCATTAGTGCTAAACTGCTAATGCACATTTGCGCAAATGGGCTAATCCACATTAGTTAATGTGTATTAACGCTAGTGCGAATTAGCAGTAGAATGAAATTCTGGTTTTAAAAAAAGTCTAATTCCGTCAATGAGCAGATGATGGGAAAAAAGATGCCTGATAATCTGTGAAACACCAGACAGAACAGATTTAACAAAATCTGTATATCCCTACTTGGGTCCACCACTCTGCCACTGGCAGCCATCCAGCTCCAAGGTAGTGGTGAAGCTGGAACTAGCCACAGCATGACATACCATGTGCATATTGCCTAAATAACATATCTGTTAGGAGGGGATAGTCCTTAACAGCTGTAATCTCCCAGTATTTCGGAGCTTGAGTGAACATGGAGAGCCCTTAACTGGGAGACCAAAGGTTTTTGTTTGTTTGTTGTTGATTGAATTATTTAATAGCTGTACTAAAGTCTTGACTCTTGAGTGTTCTGAATAGAAAGGAAATTAATATGCTTTAATGTAATTAAATAAAGAGATCTGTGCAATGGGAAGTAGGAATCTGTTGCTATGTATGAAAAGACTGATTGTCTCTAATTCATCTGACAACCCCCTCCTGAAAAGAATAGCACCCACAACTGTAGCTACATTAACCTGCATGGAACAACGTTGTTGTAACTCATTCCATGGGTTACCTATTAGTAGCAGCCTTGGGAATACCCTACATACTTTCAGTTAATCCCATGCCACTAAACTCCTTGAGGTGTGAATACAAAAAAAGAAAGTAGTGACAGCTGGGTGATTAAACTAAAAAGAGAGGGGTGGGAGGGGGGAGAAGGAAAAATTAAAAGCAAATACATCCCCTAAACCTGGCAATTGCTCAGATGGTCATGCTTCATATCTCCATGGAAAGCTTTCTATTGATATCTCAGAACTGGGGCTTAATTCAACCGGGGGGGGGGGGATTTCCGCACCATTCAATGGTGACAAATATTTCCCAACCACCTGAAATGCCTGCTAGTCTTTCTTGGCACAGAAACCTCATTCCACAGCTGGGAATTTCTCCAACACACATTAACTCCCACTGCCCTTTCTCTTTCTTTGTCTGACTTAAAATATTATAGGCAGATCGTTTCAGCAGGCGGTTTTACATTATGGCGCTTCATTGATCTTATTTCAAAGATGAGAAATAATGTTACAACACCTACGGATTAGCTTACATTTTTACCATTAGCCAAATACTACAGGGAGAAAATTAATTGAATGAGGTAGTCCAGCACACTGGCTGAGAAGCTGATCTGCAAATTAAGAATCCTGTGGTTTGAATCTCACCTCTGACATGAAGACCCAAAGTAGCCTTAACCAATTCACTCTCTATGTAGCCCAGCTGAAGTGGTCAATCTGTGCCAAGGTCATACTAGGGGCTAGTATGACTGAATGTCCTCCCTACAAAACCAAACAAAACTTCCAAACAGAAATCTAGATGTCCAGGAGAAGGGTTCTAGCCTTTCCCTTTGAATGGAAGAGCATTAAGTTGTGCGAACAGTGGTGCTGTTCTGGTAGGACTTTGAGGCAGAAGTCAAGGGCCTCACTCAGCAGACTGAGCAGGAGGGCCCCCAAATGTAGCAGGGCTCGCTTGCCACATTTTGAAGTAAGTGAAGGTGCATATGACCATTAAGTCCAGAGACTAAGGGTGCAATCTTATGCATGTTTAGACAGAAAGAAATCCTACAACTCCCAGCATTCCTCAGCCAGCACGGAGGGGATTGTCACCTGTAGGCTCAGTTTTATTGGCTTTTGTATTGTTATTTTAAACTGTGTTTTTAAATTTGGTTTTTAATTTTTTAAACTGTTTTGTATGTTTTAATGTTGTTTTTATGTAGAGAGTGTTGTGAACCGCCCAGAGAGCTTCGGCTATGGGGCGGTATATAAATGAAATAAATGAATGAAATGAATGAATACATAGGATTGCACCCTAAAATTACCTAACTGAACCACTGCATCTGAACCCTGCTCCTCATGGCCACAGCAGAGAAGGAAAGGTAAGGGGCCTCATGAGCCTGAGCCATGTGTCCGTCAAGGACCCTGATAAGGAAGGGTCTGCAGTTGCGCAGAGAGTTTGACTCACATTCAGGCAAACATGAGTAGAAGTCCCTTTCAGACCTTGCCGATTCAACATGGCTAGGTCTGAAATGAGGGAGCAGGGCCAGTGTGCCTGAAGATGTAGGGGGTGGGTCGAGCATGCACAGCCCCACCCCTCTACCCACTTTACGCCTTCATGCATTCAGGTGAATGCTTGAACAGGGCTTTTCTATTAAAAACATATTTTCCCTGGTAAATGTCCATTTCCAGACCCAATTCAAAGTGCTGGTATTAAATTTCCAAGCCCTAAACCATTTGGGGCCAGTTTACCTGAAGGATAGTTTCCTACAATATATACGCACCCTAAAATCATTTTCAGAGGCCCAGGTGCCCCTGCCAAATGAGGTGAGGTGAGGTGGGTGGCTACTAAGGAGACCGCCTTTCAGTGGTGGCAACCTGGTTGTGGAATGACCTCCCCAGAGAGGCTCACCTGGCACCTACATTGTGCTCTTTTTGGCACCCGGTGAAAACCTTTTAATTCTCCCTGGCATTTTAGTTGATTTATGTCATTTGTTTTGGTCAATTTGAAATGTGCTATTGCATTTTTAGATCTTTACACTGCTGTTGGCTTTTACTTTGGTTTTATATTGTAGTTTTAAACTTTTAAAAGTTTTATATTATATTTTATTATGTTGTATTTTATGGTTCTAACTTTTGTGAACTACCGAGAGAGCTTTGGCTGTTGGGCAGTATAGAAATGTAATAAACAAACAAATAAATACGGGTAATCATAAGTTACTGGCCCTCAAATATGCAACATTCCTGTTTTCAAATTATTGTGTGACATGTAAGTGGTGTCAACACCTTTTGTCAAACAGAATCTTTGTTTGCACAATCACCTTCATTCATTTGTATCAAGCAGTAGTTTCATGTTTTATCTCAAAATCGAGGGAAAATATCGCCCCAGTTCAAATCTCTTGGGGAAATGCTCACTCGGTGATCATTCTCTGGGATACAGAATCCCTTCCATTCATACTCTCTTCCCTTCATACACATATATTGTGAAAGCTGTCCAGAAGAGTAATATTTTTTTCTCTGTAATGATAAAATCTAAAGTACTTGTGTTCCCCTTCCAAGTCCACACATTCCAAGTGATAGACATGCAGCTGACAATTCAAAATGTACAAAACTGGGTGTGTCCATTTGCTGCTTTGCTCTCTCCACACTCCATTCATTACTTGCTTTTAAAAGAAATGAGCAGGAAAAAGTAATATTGATTCCCAACTAGCCCTGGGATAAATGAGATCTATGCTAATACTTGTCATCTAGTAGTGGGCCTCTGTGTATTCACATCAACTCATCATTTTCAAGTATTTTCCACTGCGACAATTCACTTCCAACTAATTAAATACAATATATCCTTTAGGTTTACATGGGGGGGGGGAGTTACTCCATTTGGGTTTGAGTGTTGCATAGCAAGATGTTTACTCCTATTGGAGAAGTACTAACGAAGCTGGGAAGGTTCCAGGAGCTCAGAGTCCATCTCTCTAGTCTCTCGATCACAACTTCAGTGAATTAAAGCCATGAGTGTTTAATGCAGGGATTGGCATTGTATGCCCTCCAGATGTTGTTGGACTCTAACTCCCATGTTGGCTGGGGAATGCTGGGAGTTGTAAGACTTACTTCCATCTAAACATGCATGAGATTGCACCCTTAATTCTCATGCAAGAGAAGTTCAATGGGAGTTAATTTTCATGTAATGGATGGCCCACACAAGATAATTTGTGCTAGGGTAGGTGTGTACCTAATTACAGAATACATATACTTACTAAGGATGCCACTGAGACTCGAAATTAGGTACAATCTACTATGTTTGCAATGCCCATATGTGTACCAAGCCTAGATGGCTAACAAATTTAGTATTTTTGTTATTCAAACTGAAATTGATTATGAGTTTATAGCATTATTCTGCATCTGTGCAGCCTGCATAACTATGCATCTAAACTGCCATTTGTGCAGGTATTCGGATGTTGGTTGGTTTACCCTTTACTTTTCAAAGGAAATGCATTTGCAATGCTCATGAAATGAAGTCACTTAACCCATTAGTTACTATTTGTCAGACCAATAAGTGTAAATGTTTGGATTTGAAACCCTTCAACAACCAATCACATTTGAAGAAACAGCCACATAGATTAGTATTCACCCCTTGTTCAATGTCTCTTTCTTACTCATGGCTTGGTCTCCTTTCTGTATCCAGCTAGTCAACTGAGGCCATTTCTCCCTAGTATTGGACTTTATTCTTCTTCTTTGTTTGGTAAGTAAAAGTCCAAACCCGGATGCTGGTTGGTGGTAGGGATGGGCGACCCACCTGGCACTCGACTCGCGGCGCGTGAGCAGAGCACTCCCACCATGTGAGCTGAGCTGAGCACTCACTGGACTTCTGGGTCCCCCGCTCTATGTTGTTTATGTAGAAAATAGCATAAATAAATTAAAACAGCCTAATTTGTGCAAATTAGGCCATGGTTTGCACAAACTATGCCATTTTTAACATATCTTACACCATTTTCTACACAAACAATGTAGCACTGGAACCCGGAAGTCACTTTCCCAGGCTCGGCTTGCAAGAACACAAATCGAGCCGGGGAAAAAGTAGGGCGAGCGGAGCTCAGGGGGTTGAGCCCGGCGAGTTCGCTGCACTTCCACCCCCAATCAAGCTCCACCCACATCCCTAGTTGGTGGCCCTGTGAGGGGATTCTGGAAAGAGAATCCAAGGAGGAGGAGGGCAAAAAGGGAGTGGCATAACTTGGGGTTGCTGGTAGGTGAGGAGGAGATCTGGCCTTCGGCAGATGGAGGTGCCTCTCCACAGCTCCTACTCATGCTGCTCCTGTTGTAGCCACTAGTGCCACAGATGCTGATGCTGCAACTGATCTCTCCAGGTCCAGCAGCTTGATCTGACTGTAGGGAAACTAGCAGGGATGTTGAAGAGTCCTTGGTCCCGAGTCCCGAGTCACTCCCAAAGCTGACTCCACGAGTCCCTATTAAAATCAATGGGGGTTTTCCCCCAACAAAATAAAGCTACTTCAGATGTGTGGCTTAAATAAATTCTAGGCACAAGTGTGCCTTTTTATTTCAAATCTCTGCAACTGATTCTGGCAAGAACAGACCAGGCAGAAAAACCCAAAATAACCAGGCAGGCAGAGGAGGCAGGGAACCCCAAAGCAGGCAGGCAGAGGCCTTTGTCTCGGACAATTCAAACTGTGGAACTGGTCAAGAAGAGACCAGGCAGGCAGAGGAGGCTGGGAACCCCAAACAGGCAGGCAGAGGCAGCCAAACCCAAATGTCTGAAAGGTTGCATTTTAGGAAAATGATTTTAAAAAATAAACTTGCTGTACTTCCTAAAACTTGTCCATGTTGCATTTGAGGAACATGATTTTTTCTAAATGTTTGCCCCCCATTCTGGAACGGTGAGGTCTCATCACAATTTCACCCTCACTCTTCGCCGGCGATCGCACTCCTCTCCACTCCTTCTGGCACAGCCAAGGGATGTTGAAGAGTCCTTGGTCTCAAGTCCCGAGTCGAGTCTCGAGTCCCATTAAAAATATTGGGACTCGAGTCCGAGTCGAGTCAGAGGGGGGACTCAGTCCGACTCACGAGTCGAGTCCCCGAGTCCGAGTCCCCATCCCTGGAAACTAGTAGGGTGTGTGAAAAGAGCCAATCAGAGAGAGGAACATAACACAGTGACACATGATGCATAGTGTGATGCCATACTACAGGTCCCGAGATATACTTTGTTGACACATATGCACAACAATTCATATATACATGAGATCTCAAAAGAATGGAGAACTTTCATCCAAGATTGGACTGATGAATCTGTAACCTGACAGGCAAATTACGAGTTCTGTTGGAGTAAGTTCAGCCATCACTAAATTGCTTCCCATGTGGTTATACAGGGCCAGCCCTTCAATTAGGCAGAATGAGGTGGCTGCCTGACAGGGCCGGTGCTACCATTAGGCCAACTAGGCAGCTGCCTAGGGCGCAGGGCTAAAGGGGGCACCAGGAGCATAGGGCTGGAGGGAGGGAGGGCTCAAGTGGGAAGGGGGGGGCACTAAATATCTGATCTTGCCTAGGGCACCAAACTGCCTTGCACCAGCCCTGCTGCCTGAGCAGCAGATGTTGGGTGATGAGAGGCAGTGGCAAGGTTTTGGAATGCAGACCCATAAATTTGCCTGCTATGCTTCAGGTGCAGCGAAGGACACTGCCCCCTCACTGGTGTTGCAGTAAGATTCAATTGCTTAGGTCTTGTACATGGAATATGGGGAGGGCACCGTCTTGTCCTTTGCTTCAGGCAGAAAAATTTTGCATGTCGATATGTCTACAAGAATACAAACGATATTGGGAGAAGTTACTCTCAGTAAGCTTAGGATTGACACATACCAATTATTTTGTATGCAAAATAAAGAGATTGACTTAATTTTATGATGGCTATTACTTATGATTATATCTTGTATAACTTGCAGTTAAACAGAGGCGAAATATTATTGACATGTCTGTGTATCAAATGGTACATGAAATCTGCAGACAAGTGAGTTTACAATATACCATAATGTACCTGGCAAACCAGCTGTAACAGGCTGTGGTCACAGGTGGGAATCCATCCAATCTACCACTCTGCTTCAAACAGGCTGGAACATCACCCCACTCCATCTGATATTGTGTAATATATCCAGTGATTGGTATTTGAAAGATCTGAATCTCCCCCAACCTGGCTTAGGTAGGTTATTTAAACCAGAGCACAAGACAAGGATTCAGTTAAAATTCAGATCCACTGTAGTTAGTTGTCATTATCTCATTTTAAGGCTGCAGATAGTATACCCACTTACCTGGGAGTAAGCCCCAGTGCCCCACTGAACACGGTGGGACTTTTTTGAGTAAACATGCATAGGATTGCATTGCATATGATAAACACAGCACAGTGAATAGATCTAATCAAAAGCATTCAAGAAATGACATGTGAATTCCATGACTAATCACTCCTCCAGACTAACAAGTAATGAAATAATAAATCACAATTTTGCAAAAACGTTACTTAGCAAACAAGCCTACATTTTCAGCCACTTCCAAACAAGTATTATCAATTGCTGGATGAGTCATTTGGGATTTGCATGATGTAGCTCTGAAAAACCAACTTGCTGAAATTAAGACTCTGATCTTCAAGCTGATCTGCCAAAGCAACCCTTTTTCATTTCAGGCAGTGCCAGATGTTTTGGGTCCTGAGGCAAAGTAATTTCTGGGTGCTTCAGCCTCCTCCTTCCTCCACTAGGTATTTTGTCCGGACTTTGGGATACCAGTCCTCCTAACTCTGTGCTTTGCTTAATATTTGCTCACTCCTTTCCCAACAAATAAACATGAGAAACTCAGCAGAACTTATCTGCTGCATGACTGCTTTTGTCCTCTACACTAACCACATAGTAGTAGCACCATGCCAATATCTCATTGCATTTTCTAGGGCTTGTTGAAATAGTAGCTTCTTTACCTGGCAAGAAGCAGTGATTTGAACAAAAATTCTTGAAATTGACCATTTAATTTTAGGAGAAATGGTTTCATGTACCGTTCCTGACCTGATGGTGTATGAAGGATAGCCACCACCATAGTAAGCTGACTGAGCTTGTTTGCAGCACTTGCATTTTATAAGATTGCCCCTGATGAAGGAGCCAGTCTCTGAAATGCATTGGGCTTAAAATAAACAAATTACACTTTGGCACCTCTGAGAATTTCTTCTCTTTTTTCTTTTCACTAATTTATCTCTGCATTTTTAAATAGCCAGGTGAAATAAAATTGTCTCTGTCGAACAAAGAAAATATCCATATGCCTAAAGGGGATACAGTAATACCTTGGATTGCAAGTAACTTGGTTTGAGAGTGTTTTGCAAGACAAGCAAATTTTTAAATATTTATTTTTGACTTGATATACAAGCGACGTCTTGCAATAGAAGTACTGTAGTACGGCTTAAATTAAAAATCTCTGTACAATTTTTTTGGGGGGATTTCGTTTTGATATAAGAGTGTTTTGGATTACAAACACGTTTCCGGAACGAATTATGCTCTCAATCCAAGGCATGACTGTATTCAGAAAAGTGTTGAGAAAATGATGAGTGTTTCTAGTCATTTCACAGTATGAGATCCAACCTTATAAATTGTATAATTTAACCCATGTGAAATTACAATTACAAGCCAGTAAAAATACAATCAAAAACTGAGAGTAGAATAGGATAACACACACCCAATGGAAGGAGTTTTGACAGCAAGAGCTGTAAGTTATTGTAAGGAAGTGAAACAGACAGACACATATGAGTCAACCGAGAGCCCAAGACAACTTACCCAATGCCTTCCCCAGCTGCATTGGAGGATAGGCCATCAACTATAGCCCTGTTCAGGTGCTAAGCATTGTTGTAATGCACCTCAGCTATATTGGGTGCTCTACCACCCTGCCCAGGCTCAAAAAGTGCATCTTGCCCACCGCCTTGCTACTGGAACTCCAGCAAAAGTGTGAATGGTCAAGGTCCTTAAAACCTCAGTGTCTTCCTGTTCTCCTCCATGATGCTGTTGCTGTGGAGAACTGAGCATGAATACTGCCCTGAGGTGGAGAAGGGGAGAGGGACTGATAACATGATGTGTTGGGTACATCACCGGAAGACACTGGCATCCTTTACCAAATGAAGATGGTGGAGGAGCAGCTGGATATGATGAAAGGGACTGGCCAAAATTTGTGACACAGATAAGCTAGGCCGTTATCCCAACGACAAGTGGCCCCTGCACTAGTCACTGTGACTATCACACTGCACTGTCTCAGGTGTGTGGAAGCCAATTGGGTGGCCTCTGGTATGTCAGACTGTGTTTTCTCCCTTGGCTACCACTCTGCCCAACTAGGGTCACTTTGGTACAGGGCTATGTAGGTGTGGTCCTTGAATGTGATGCATGGGATAGGGTAGGAGGAAAGGGATGTGTGCAATGATCCCGGGGAGACTGCAAAAGCCCCATCATCTATTTTTTCCCCTTTGTTGCTACTTGGTGGTGTGAGAGGCCTGAGTCGTATTGCTACCGCTGCCGTCACATCCCTTTTCTGTCTAAAATGATTGTTGCCAGAGTGACTCCCAGAAAGGACACCTCATGTTGTCCACATGTGAATTTCCATGGGCTTGAGCTTAGACCCACAATTCTTGTGTCCCATCTTATTGCTTTTTCACTACCACTGATCTCTCAGGCACAGTTCCTGTGTGCTTGCTGTTATCATTTATTATTAATTTTATTAATTACATTTATACCCCGCCTTTTTTCCTGCAAGGAACCCAAGGCGGCTTACATAATCCTCCTCCTCTCCATTTGATTCTCACAACAACCCTGTGAGGTAGGTTAGGCTGAGAGTCAGTGACTGGCCCAAAGTCACCCAGTGAGTTTCATGGCGGAACGGGGACTAGAACCCGGATCTCCTGAGTCCCAGTCCAACACTCTAACCACTACGCCACACTGTATACCATGTATATTCCTCCCTCTCCAAATTACTCTTTTTCTAAATATTTGTCCCTATCATACAGACACCAATACAATCCTTACTGTATGTGGTATTACTGGCTCTGTTAATGGCACAGCAGGACTCAAACCTTTTTGTTGTAGTTGTTGTTGTTTTGGTAGGTAGCTGTGGCTATAGTGCAGGGATGGGCAACTTCTGGTCCTCCAGATGTTTTGATCTACAACTTCCATAAGCCCTAGCCAGCATAGCCAATGGTGAGGGATCATGAGAGTTGTAGGCCAAAACATCTGTAGGACCACAAGTTGCCCATCCCTGCACAGGAGCTATAGAGCTACCTGGGTGGATCTGTCAAATCTTGTTCCTCTTTTCCCACCTCCAAGTTCGTTCTGTGCTGGTTCCATGTCTATTTTTAAAAATGTGTGAATTTTTGTATGTGTCCTTCAAATTGTACACATTTTTGTATGCATCTACTCATTGACTAAAGTGTGTTTGTACGCATTTTTCTTTGCACACTTTTCAAATGTGTGCATTTTATTGGATGCATTTTTCCTCTTCTGCAGAATACATTGCAAGTCCTGAAATGCATCTGGGTCCATTTCCAGGGGGTGCGGTTTGAGAAATTCTGCAAAAGAAAATAATAATTAAAAAATCCCATGGAGCAGATTCCTCACACATTCTTAGGCACTCCTTCCTTTCCTGCCTGCCTAAGGCAAAGGACTGTTCTGATGCTTGCATCTGGCTGTTCTTCTTCTTGGGCTGTGGAGAACCTCTCTCTAAGCGAGGTGAAGGCGTAAGTGCTGCTCCCTTGGCACAAGGCTATGGCATTAGCGGTGCTAAGGTTCTGTCTGGAAAATGGATACAATGGATTTAATAATAACAATGGATTTAATAATAACAATGGATTTTGTCAACCACTTTCATGCACGGTTGTCTCCCAGGGAGTGTATTAACTATCAATGACTAATTAATACTTTGCCTCCAGTATTGATTTTGTTAAATCTGTTCCATCTGTGTTTCACAGATTGTCAGGCATCTTTTGTTTCATCGTCCACTCTTTGACACAATCTGATTCTTTTTTTTAAAAATGAGAATTTCATTCCTGTTTGCAAATGTGCATTAGCGCAATTGTGCAAGTGTGCAAATGCTCATTTGCACAAATATTAAAAATTGGTCATCAAGTCCACAGAATCCATGCAACTTTTGGAAAAAGCCAGTCCACTGCAGAATCCGCAGATCAGATTAATAGAAATCTGAACTTATGTTTGAATCAGCTGCAGATTTCTCATCTCCAACATCCCCCGCCTCCAATCCTTTAAAGCAGTGTTCTCCAACCTTGGGTCCCCAGATGTTTTTGGCCTACAACTCCCAGCATACTACGCCAAAACATCTGGGGACCCAAGGTTGGAGAACACTGCTTTAAAAGGTCATCAGTGGGAAGGGAAGAGAAATGAAGCAAGATGGAAGAGCTGAACTAGAGTTGATCAGGACTCACATGATGGGAGGGAGGATGAAAACATGTCACTTTTTTTGCCTAACCCAGAATGTATATTCTTCTCAGATGCTTAGAGCACCTGATTCAGCAGATCTTCATATTTGTTCTTTATTTGCATGTTTCCCAAGCTGTCTTCCTTCTATGCAACACCCAGTCTTGCATCTAAGCCCAATCAGGGAGGGCCCTTGATGTTGGTCTTGGTTTCAACTGGTGCTTACGTGTTTCAGAATTTTGTGATGCAGTTCTCATAGAAAATGCATACAAAAATGTATTGATCAGGAAAAAGTGGGGACAAAAATTTTAAAGAAACATCCATACACAAAAATCAGCATTATATTAAGGAAAACTGTTGGGGGGAAATGGTATATTAAGCAAACCTGCATACAAAAATTTATATATTAGGGGAAATGCACACAAAAATGCAGACAAATTTTTGTGTGGACTTCTTTTTTTAAAAGTCACAAACTCATGTGGAATTGGGACAGAATGGACTAAAGACGGGGAAAAAGAGAAACTGAAAGAAACAAAAACTGACAGCTTTGTCCATCCCCTAGTGCTCATACGGGGAACCTGATCTCTTATAACAAAACATACATATTCATTCTTATAGGCATAATCACAAATAGCATCATTGATTATTTCTCATTCTCACAGTGCTCAAGGTAAAGAGACTATGTAAAGTATAGTCTTGTTGAACAGCCTTTGCAGTGCAATCCTATGTGTGTTTACTCAGAAGAAGGTCTCACTGTACTGAGTGAAGCTTACTTCCATGTAAGTGTAAATAGGATTCCAACCTTACTGCACATGTATACAGTATACATGTCTACTCAGAAGTAAATCCCACTAAGTTCAATGGGATATGTTGGTAAAGTTACAGCTGGGGAGAGCAATCCTATGGTCCCTGGGGAGCATCCCAGAGACCATAGGATTCTTCAGATCCCCCCCGAGGCCATAAACCCCAGAAGGGGGACTCTAAAATCCAGTTCCTCCCCTACCCCCATCACCTTATAGCCACTGTGGAAAGAACTGTGCTGGCTGCATTGCGAGGTCACAAAAGTGGCCTTGGAGGACCTTAGAGAGGACTGAAAGGGGACTTAGCGGTGAGCAGGGAGGGGAGGAGAAAGGAGAAGCCAGATTATGAAGTATCGTATGACCTATCCAAACACAGCCCTGTCCCTGCCAGCATGCCTCCATTAGATGAGCTCAGAGGTCTGTCTAGAAGAGAAACAAAACAAAACAAAGGAGGACAGAGAGGCAAAAATTTATTTATTTATTTATTTAATACATTTTTATACCGCCCAATAGCTGAAGCTCTCTGAGTGGTTTACAACAGTTAAAATCATAAAATACAATATAAAATATAAAATTTAAAACCACAGATTAAAAACAAACAGCAGAGCTAGCAGCAGCAGTTACAATAACGGAATTAAAAACAATTACAAGATTAAAATGATTAAAATGATTAAGATGATTAAAATGCCTGAGAGAACAGAAAGGTCTTCACTTGGCGCCGGAAAGAATACAAAGTAGGCGCCAGGCGAACCTCTTTGGGGAGCTCATTCCATAACCGGGGTGCCACAGCAGAAAAGGCCCTCTTCCTGGTAGCCACCTGCCTCACTTCCTTTGGCAGGGGCTCTTGGAGAAGGACTGCTGATGCAGATCTTAGTGTCCAGGCAGGTACATATGGGAGGAGACGATCCTTCAGATACCCTGGCCCCAAGCCATTTAGGGCTTTAAATGTTAGCACCAGCACTTTGAATCGGGCCCGGAAACAGACTGGCAGCCAGTGCAGATGAGAAAGCACTGGCATAATATGTTCTCGTCGGCCAGTCCCTGTTAACAATCTCGCTGCCCTATTTTGGACCAGCTGAAGTTTCCGGACCGTTTTCAAAGGCAGCCCCACGTATAACGCATTGCAGTAATCCAAACGAGAGGTTACCAGAGCATGGATAACTGTAGCTAGGCTATCTCTGTCCAGATAAGGACGTAGTTGGTATATCAGCCTAAGCTGATAAAAGGTGTTCCATGCCACCAAGTTCACCTGTGCCTCGAGTGACAGTTGTGGATCATAGATTTCATAGATCATAGAGTTGGAAGGAGCCTACAAGGCTATCGAGTCCAACCCCCTGCTCAATGCAGGAAACGAGAGGAGGGGTCTCCCATCCAAGTAATCACCAGGCCTGACCCTGCTTAGCTTTCCACACTCAGACAAGCTGAGCCAGCATAAGCCACAGGCCTGCCAGGAGCACCCCCAAACTACGAACCTGATCCTTTAGGGGGAGTGGAACCCCATCCAGAACTGGTTGGATATCACTTAGCCGGGCAGACGAACCACCCACTAACAGTACCTCTGTCTTATCTGGATTGAGTCTCAGTTTATTAGCCCTCATCCAGTCCATTACCGTGCCCAGGCACTGATTCAGAACAGCCACTGCCTCACCTGGATTAGATAAAAAGAAGAGATAGAGCTGGGTGTCATCTGCATATTGATGACACCTCAGCCCACACCTCCGGATAACCTCTCCCAGTGGTTTCATGTAGATGTTAAACAGCATAGGGGATAAAATAGAGCCCTGTGGCACCCCATGGCATAACTGCCAAGGCACAGAGCAGTAATCCCCCAGCACCACCTTCTGGAATCGGCCATCCAAGTAGGATCAGAACCACTGGAGCGCAGTGCCTCCAACTCCCAACCCAGACAACCTATCCAGAAGGATATCTTTTGCAATATTTATTTCAGTAGTACATGAGAACAACATAGGAAATACATTGGCACAGGGAAGAGATATAAGAAATGATAACTTTTTGCCAGGACTTACATTTTCCTATTCTAAAACATCTGTTTTGCTGGATAAATTGCTTAGAACATGAATAGAGGAAGTTTAATTGCCCTAAATTGTACTGTTGTTGGAAAGAAAATTCAAGAATATGAATGAAAGCTTGGTCCATTATACTCCATGCCTTCTTTGGCTGAATTGAAAGATGGTTCTGGTTGAAATCAAAGACCTCTTCCATTTGCTTCAATATATATTAGCCAATCCTTTGTAGACTCACAGTTAATGAAGCATAGCCAATGCACATATAAACAATGGTTATGAGATTAAGGCTGCAATCCTATGTGTTGCACGTTTGTTGGATGGAAGCCTCCAATCTCGGAGACTTCTGAGTATTCAATGCCCTGCCAGGCTGCTGCCAGCAGGACAGGATGAGGGAGAGAGGCATTAGGCAACTGCCTTGGTCGCCCTGTGGGATGACCTCTGCTGGGAGAGGGACAGGGGGAGTGCGACCCTGTTGATTCTCTTGGACCTCTCAGAGGCTTTCGATACCATCGACCATGGTAGGGATGTATCATGAACCTTTTGGGGGGCTAGGTCATGTGTGTGTGCATGTGTGTGTGTGTGTGTACATATACATCACTAATTATAGTCAATAATCCAATAGTGCCAAATGAAACCACAGAGCATAAAAATATATGAAAAATAAAACATGCCCCCCAAAAGTGATACCCAGGCTAAAATAGTCCATTTACAGCAAAATCCTATGCACATTTACTCATAAATAAGTCCCATTGTTTTCAGTGGGGCTTGATAATCTGGTACTGAAAATGTTAAATATTGTTGTTGGTCAGGTTCTAAAGAAGCTGCAAACTGCTAAACTTGTCCTGAAATAGGGAGATAGCTTAATAAAGAGTTTTGAGGAGATCCACATGAAGATCCAGAAGAAAACCCCAGACGAATATTCTAAACACCAGTCGGAGAGCTGAATGAGAACTTGTACCAGAAAAATACAATGTAGCATGCTGTGCCTTACTCTTGCTTTCTGCAAAACCACAAAGAAAAAAGGGGAGGGGGCAGAGTAGCAGAGATGGCTCAGTTTGAGGCCTCAGAGTTGCAGATATGTCTACTGCACATGCTCAGGCATCAATGAGTAGCTTGTTGACAACATCTGCAGTCATAAGTGGACAGAGAATAGTTTTATTTGACACCTATTGGTTGAGAAATCATAACAACAATGTGAACAATGGTTGAAGCAGGTGTAAGTGACCTTGATGTACATGAGCACCTCACTTCTGACTTCTGGTGGATGAGTAACCCCCCGCTATCATTGTCACCCCACCTCAAAACAAGGGTATAAAGCTTATGCAGTTAGGGACCTTGTGACTTCGTCTTTCCCTTTCTTTCTTCTGTATCTCTCAGTGTTGTATTTTGTATTTGTTATGGTTTTGCTTTCACTTCTCCACTACTGGGCTTTGCTGGACCATCAGACCTAGGGATCTGGGTAACTATGGATCTCTTTGAGACTTAGGCTTAATTAACCTTTTATACTTTAATGTTTCGCTAATTTTAATCCTTTATTTTCTGAAGTTAGAATTTATAATATTTTAAGTTTCTGCTGGATGGAACTTAGAACTTAGAGCTATCTTGAAACCAAAATTGAGACTTTCATCACCACAAACTTTAGTTTCTCACTTCAGCTTCTATCCTTAACTATTTAAGTTTCAGACTTCATCTTTTTACATGCCTAGAGAAATGTAGTAAAGCCTTAGCTTAGCTTTTCCAGATTTAAGTACTGCGCAAGTGGAAGTTCTAAGTACACATTAGGTGCCACGGAGGAGTCATATTATTCAAACGGCAATGGTAGTAGTGAAATTAGCTATTTTAATTGCAATATTCATAGTGTTGGCTTTGTCGACTGCATTCCTTTCTATTTATCTCAAGTGTATGTTACATTTTCTCTCACCACTGAAAATATAACCACAGCAATGCTTCTCAGTTATGTTTCTTCAACCACCATTCTAACTATTAGAATGTGTAATCTTCTTACATAAAGCAGTGAATACATTTCAATTAAATTCTGAGTTTGTGGTGAGGTTTGTCTATTTGGACTTGGCTTGGTTACCCACCAGGGTGTCTTGAACCCAAATGGTCTAGGTTCTGAAGCTAAAGAGGACCAAATGAACAGGGCTTACTTCTAGAGAAGTGTGCATACCTTGCAGCTTTAGTATGCTTCAGGTCAGTCTGATCCACATTATACTCGCAGAGATTTTAGCTCCAGAGCTCTTGTCTTTCCCAGTCCCCTTGCACATGTAGCTGGTAGCATGGGAGTCATTTCCACATGGTACAATTCCATGCTGCAGGGAGGGACTCATGTGACAATAATGCAACCATGTCCATTACAGGCTTCTACACACGTAGGGTAGAAAGAGCTATTGCGGTGTATAGTATTCTTACCATACATGTCTCTACAGCAGGGCTGGGCAACTTCAGACAGTCCAAGGACCAATTCCCACACCAACACCCTCCCTGCAGGCTGCACCCCCAGCCACAGGTGGCAATTTTTAAAATAACAATGGCATAACCACTAATGGGGCTTAGGACAAATTTAGCTTGTTTTCAAGCTAAATTTGTCCTCAGTACACTTTTGTAGCAGGTAGCCACTGAATTTTTTTGGCAACAAACCTTTTTTAAAAATCCCTTTCGGGGGGCAACAGGGAGCAGCAGGGGCTGCTTGTTCCCCACCCCTGCTTTACAACAGCAACAGATAATGTCAGAAAGGGATTTATGGGAGCAAACAGTAAGAGTATTCATCCTTACTCTTTGCTCTTTAAATCCCTTTCTGTTTCTGACATTGTTTGTTGCTGTTCAGTTTTATTTGAGAACATAATGACACTTTCACTTGAATCAATAGTGCCAGACCACCCAGCCTCTATGAAAATATGCCAGAGATGTACTGAAGAGGTGTGAGGATGATATGAAGGCATGGAAGATTTTCGATAGTATTAACTGTCCTTGTCTACTAATTTGCCAAGTGTTGGATAAAGGCAAAAGATAGAGGAAAAAGGCAAAGGATTTTTGTGGGAAAGGAAATGTGTAATAGACAATCATTATTTGTTCTGGGAGGTAGCACAAAAGCATGAGTGTTCATTTTAGATACCCAATAAAAATGGCCACCATTGACCCATTGGAACAAAAAGAAAGAGAGGAAGCTATGCTGTTGTTGTTAAAAGTGCTATAGAATATACACAAAATTTGGAGATAGAGCAGAATCCCTTTATCAGGTCTGCCATATTGGAATAGGCTCCAGGGCGCTTGATTCTCATTTCATTTAAATTTTAGATCAAACACTGTTATGACAGGGGTGGTGGTGGGGCACCCTAATTCTGGTCTTCCAAAAGGGGGAAAAACATGTAGGAGACTTAAACTGACATAGAACTAGGTAGGAACTAAGGCTATAATACTTCAACCACATAACTGGGAGTAAGTGTCTACCTGCTTCTGAGTAGACATGTATAAGATTGGACTGTCCTGAGCACCAGCCAATTTGGACCATGTCATAAGAAGGGCTGTGGATTTGTTATAGTGGTACACAATACCATTTCTTCTTCATATTGTCAATGATTAACAACCCTTTTGGCAAATCAGGTCATTTTCCTTCCTTAACATCTTTCCTTTCACTTCCTTGGTGCATCCTCCCAGGTGTAGAATTAATCGCTCTCCTTTCACCTTCTGATCTCATGGAAGCCCTCATGTATCTGTGCAAAGGACCCTTTCAAGTGTTCATCTGAACACACATCAGAGGCAGTCCCATCTCCACTCCATATGTTCAGAGGAACTACCACATAGAGCCTTTCTGTCTGCAATATTTTGTGATGACCCCCTCCCCCAATTCCCTTTCTGCATTTTGTTGATATAATATTCTCTTCTGAGGAGAGCAAAACTGCTACTTTTCCAAAGAAAATCTGCTACCTGCCCAAAAGAAAATCATTCTTTCAAGGTCTGTGCTTTCTACCTTAAGATTAGACCAGACCTTCTTTAAGCAGATCTTTCACAATATGGTTCTTTACAATCCCTTTACAGCACAATCCTATACATATCTATTTAAAAATGTTCCATTAAGAACTTTTGTCATTATGTGGACAAATAAATAAATGAATGAATGATGTTCCCCCAAATACCACACCCCCCAAATACTCTCAAATACACATGAGTATAGGATTACCATACAGCCTTATGGGGCACTCCATATGTCTGCTCAGAAGTAAACCAAGTTCAATGGCATTTACTCATAAGAACATAAGAAGAGCCACCTTGGATCAGACCAAAGACCTATCCAGTCCAGCATTCTGTTTCCACAATGGCAACCCAAATGCCCACTGGAAGACCACAAGCAGGACCGGAGCACAATAGCATCCTCCTACTCGTGTTCCCCAGCAACTTGTATAAAGAGGCATACTGCCTCTGATATTACTCATAATATATAGCATCTGGACTTGCAGCCATTGATAGCCTTATCCCCCATGAATTTGTCTAAAATGCCCTTTTAAAGCCAAAAATTTGGTGTCCATCGCTACATCTTGTGCTAGTGAATTTCTTAGTTTAACTACATGTTTCCTTTTGTCTGTCCTGATATTTCCTTTTGTCTGTCATTGGATGTTTCCAGGTTCAAGTATTATGAGAAAAGGGTAAAAAATTCCTCCCTTTCCACTTTCTCTACAACCTACATAATTTTATACACCTCTGTCATGTTCCCCCTTACTCTCCTGTTTTCCAAGCTAAAGAGCTCCAAGCGTTGTAAGCTTTTCTTGTAAGATACTTGCTCCAGCCCCTTGATTATTCAGATTGCTCATTTTAGGTGAGTGTGCACAGGATCTGTCCTACCTTCAGGAAGTGGAGTCTTGGGTGGTGGGATTGCACTTGAAAGAAATATTGACTGGGTTCACACAACACACTAAACCTCAGTAGGTTAAGAGGCAGAGTGGCTTAGCGTGTTGTCTGAACGCTGCATAGTGGTTTATAAACCAACCTGGTTTGGCTCATAAACCACCCTGCTAAGCCTGTTTGCAGTGGGGTTAAGAAAACCCTAGTAGGTTTAACATGTTGTCTGAACTCAGGCAACAGGCTAAGTCACCGAGAAGCCAAAAAGAGCCCCTTGGCAAGAGCGGCAAAAAAGGACTGCTGCTCTTGCCAAGGGGCTAGCAAAGGGTGCTTTCCATTTCCCCCTGTCAAGGTTCCGCTACTGCAGGGACCCCTTGACCTGCCTTCGGAAGATCTCTGCCTCTTCTCAAAGCTTCTCCCATTCCAGGAGATCAAATCCTTTGCCTGTTTCTTTCCTGTTTCCAGTAGCATGAGAATAGACTTCAGGCGTGGTGAATAAGACGCTCCAACAACTCAGGGTAAACAACACTTTACTTATTACATTAGGGTATTTACACAATAGAGCAGTTATAATTCAAAAGCAAGTATGATAAAATTAAACAGACAAATAACACAAGGTTCTCTAACTTAACTTCAGTCTACCTCTCTCCTCTGCAGTCAGTCTCTCTCTGGCTCTAGCTGACCACACCCCACACAAGTAAAGCCTTCCCAGGAAGGTTATAACCATGTGACCTTGAACAGGAGAAATGATACTTAACTTCTATTGGGTGAACTGAAACTCACAAACGCCCCCTCCCATCCTGAAATGTTTGGGCCTTCAGGCTTCAACTAATTTAGGGAAGTGTTTAGGCCTACGGGCTTCAACTAACCTAAGCCTGTGTAGGCCTCAATCCTTCACACCCCCACCTTTTAAATGTAAAAGAAACAGTTAGCAATGGGCTAAAAGTTCCAATTCAGCATGAACACTTGTCTGAATTGACACAGTGTCCATCATGCCAAACTGGAACTTTGTAGTTCACTGTCTGCTACCTATTTCTTTTACATTTTTTTTTAAAAAAGGTTGGGGGTAGAGTGGAAACTTAAGCACCCTTTGGAGCAGAATCTTCAGGGTTCGGGGGGGCTCATGTGTGGATAACCCAGAGGCACAAGGCCCCCCTAAAAGAATCGAGGATCCTGCAAAAAAGGGTACACTTGGGGGACACTCCCTCAATTCCCCCTTCCACACATAATTCCTAGGGGTTTGGGGGGTGCTAGGAAGCCCCAACTGTCCCCTCAGTTTTGCCATTTACCCCAAGTCGCTAGCACCTCAGGAAGTGGCCAAACCAGAGGGAGTCCCCAGTGTGTGTGTGGGGGGGAGTTAGTGCAAATGACAGCGGGGGGGGGGAATCAGTGCTCCTGCGGTGTGCCCTGGGATACCTGCAGGAGGACTGATGAGGGTAGAGGGTGGGGGAGATGGCCAGGGAACCCTGCTGAGTGAGCCCAATCATCACTCAGGGGGGCCCAGGCAACTTTAAACCCACAGAATTTTCAGAACCTCTGTGGGTTTAAAGTGTTGTGTGAACCCAGCCATCTGTTCAAGTGCAAACCCTAGTTCCTACAATTGCAGGGTGGTTAATAGGCCACAGTGGCTTGTTAACCACCCTGTGTGCCAGTCTCATGCCAGCTAGATTTACATAATTACCCTTGCCGGTGTGGCTTGTTGTGACATCTAAACCCAGCAAGGGTGGGTTGTTAGGGTGGTTAACAAACCACCCAGCAACCCTAAAGCAGGCCATGGGTTCAGGGTCATTTGTTAACACCCCCCCCAACCAGACACTCTCACTGGGTTCAGACATCACAACAAGCCATGCCAGAGAGGGTAATTATGTAAATCCGCTGGCCCATGACTGGTAGGCACGGGGGGGGGGGGCTGTTAGCAAGTCACCATGGCTTATTAACCACCCTGCAATCCTACAAACTGGCAGGTCTTTTCCCTTTAAACTTTAAAACAATTAACATTTCTCTTCTTTGTTTCATTGCAGTGTTGATTCTGAAAGAAGTTATGGGAAAATGCAAACAAACAAAAGTGAGAACTATTTCACCAGCACATGTTACACAGTAAATGATCCACTAGAAACTGAAGTCACCACATCTTGTTTTGTACAATAAGTTCAACCTAGCAAACTGCATTTCTAGCATATGGAGGTTAGAGGTTTTTCTCATACTTCCACTATGCCCCCTAATGGAAGAAAGGAGAAATTTTACATTTACGGTACTTTTAATGTATATTCCACTACTATATTTACAAGGTGTTCATTCACCATTTAGGTCCTAAATTTGAGGGCTATCTGAAAATATAGTTCTTGTGAAATGTTCAGTTACCCATTATTAAATCATTCGTGTGTGTGTGTGTGTGTGTGTGTGTGTGTTTTGGGGGAGGGGTTGGATTTTTTGTTGTTCTTGACTATGACATTTGCTTTCTTTTGTGTAGGTCCTAATTACTTCGCAAAGCCATGTAAGATATTGTTATAAGCCAAATTTTAGTCTTTATTAAGCTGCAGTCCTTTTAAAGCTGCAATCCTATACACACTTGCCTAGGAGTCAGTCCTGTTGCACTCAGTGGAACTTTCTTCTGAGTAGACATACTGTACATTGGGATTGCATTGCAATCTTCGTATTCTTGTTTTCCTTCCATCAAATAATTTAAACAGCAGCAACTATCAGTGTGGCTCCACATTCAGAGGAGTTCTTGGGCGAAGCCTTTGGTGAAGTGCACCCAGATGTATTTGAATATTATTATGCACTTTCTTGGACCCAGCTATGGAACTTGTTTTTTGAATGGTATAGCTCAGTACTCGCACCTATGGCAAGAGAATGAATATGTGAATGCATCTGAGAATAAGCAGAATACTTTTTTTCAGAATACCAGAGAGGTAGCTGTGTAAGTCTGTCTGTTGCACCAAACAGCAACAACAAAACAAAAACCTCTTTGTTGTCTTACCAACTAGTTAGAACAGTCAGCTCACACATCTAAGGTCTGGAGATATGGCTTCCAAGATATGCTTCAGTTCCAGCACGAATCTCAAGCTCTTCAAAACACCCTTCAAATCATTCACCATTTTTAAATGCAGTCCTCTCTAAATTCCAGTGACTGATACATACACTGTGGTTGTTTCAGCTGATTTTAATGAATGCTCATTGGAGTTTAGCCTTTGAATCTATGAAGTAACAAAAAATAATAGTTTTCTGAGTATGTGCAGAATATATGTCATTGTTACTGAGTTAACAAAGCTATGTGTGGGGTGGGTGGGGGTGGGTGGGTTTCTAGGCATTACATGCCTAGGCAGGCTTGGGCCCTGACACCTCTCCGGTGTGGTGTAGAATGTTGTAGTTGGACCAGTGAGAATGAGAATGCTGGACTTAGAACAACCAGCAAGACCCAGGTTCAAATACCACTCAGCAATGAAGCTCAGTGGGTGACTTTGGGCCAGTCATTATATCTCAGCCTGGCCTGCTTCACAGATTTGTGAGGATAAAATGGGCGAGGGGGCACTGTATACGACCGCCTTGGAAGAAAAAGGGCATACAAATGTAATTACAAACTCTTCCGGATTTTATTTTATTTTTAGATAGAAATCAAATGCTGTTTTTCTTGAGTCCTCTGTGCATGTCCTACTCAAATCAGAGTTTAGAAGGGGGGGGGTGCAATGCTATGTGGAATGCTTAATTTTCTTATGATGACTGTTTTGCTACTTCCACTCCATCCCCCCCCCCTTCTCTCTGCCTGCGTCAAGAAGTGTGAAGCAGCGCAGCGCAATTAGTGAATCGCGTCAATTTCACTCCGAAGGAAGCGTGTGGGGGGGGGGGGGAGGCGGAGGAGGGACGCGCAGTCGGGCGGGAAGGAAGGCGGGCGTTTCATTAAGAGACAGTGGCTGCCGTGGTGTGTGACATCAGCCCCCTTTTGCTTATATACTTAGGGAATCGCCCAGAGCTCCCTTTATGGTCCAGATCTTCAGAAATCCGCCCTTTCCCCTCTCTTTCTGCGCGGGTGTGTCTGTCTATCACTCTCCCTCTGTGTGTGTGTGTATCTCCCCCTCTCCACATACACACACGCGCGCATCTTGTCCTTTGTATGGACTTTACTTTCTAGAGGGACAGCTAGAGGATGACAAGAATGGTGAGGATGCACTTGGCGTGCGCGATGCTACTCGCATTCGCCTCCTGGAGCCTGTGCGCAGGTAAGTCCCGTTTTGCAGCTCTTTTCTCTTGGACTCGTGTAGGGCGACCGAGAAGTTTAAGCGCTGCTTTTCCTCCCGATAAGGAGGACGCCGCTGCTGGACGATTTGGGCTCAGCGGCCAGCGCTGCAAGGATGGGGAAGAGTTGGCCTTGCGAAAGGCAGGAGAGCCGTCTGGTCAATTTCAAGAGCGTTTAGGCGCACAAAAGTGCCGGTTCTTTCGTGGAGCCGCCCTAACGAAGGAGCTGAGTGCAGAGCTGTGCTGCGGTTGTTGTTGCTGCTGCTGCTGCTGCTGCTGCTGCTACTGCTTTAAACACAAGGTTTTTCTTAACACACAACTTTCGAGAAACTTTTTTTTTTTTTAACTCCCCCCTTCCTTCTCCAATTACCCTTCTATCTTCATCGGTTTTCTGAACGAATTTCCAGCATCTGTTAAGAACGGATCAACTGCAGCGACTATAGGCTGTACAGTATTGTAACTCCATCAAGGAAGATCGTTTTAGGACCTGGCAAACAGACGGACCCCGTAGGAAAGATTCCTGTGGATTAATTAGCACAGACTTCGACAAAGCTGGTGCCCTCCTGATGTTTTGTACCATAATTCCCAGCATTCTTGGCAATCCTGGCTGGGGCTGTTGGGAGTTGTAGTTCAAATCATTTGTTGGCAACCAGCTTGGGGGAGGCTGGATTAGCATATATCATCCAGACCTCGGTAGGTGTGAGTGCATACAGCGGCCGGCAGGGCAATTCCAGATGGAGGGTTCCTACTGCTACCAATCTCTACATATACAGAGAGAGGGTGGGGAGGCTTTGGGCTTGTGGGAACTACTTTGCTTTTTACTAGAACCTCAAGATCCACTAATCAGAGCCAGGTGCAAAATAGTAGGGGGAAGGAGATATGGAGTCAAGTCAATTACTGACTGCACCTCCATCATGAGCCATACATTACATATACAAATACAAACCTACATCTGAGACTGAGTTACTATAGATCGGGATATCTAACAGAAAACTCTCAAAGTGGCCAGTAGAACCTGGTACAGGTGAGGGACACAGGGGCATTAACAGAAGGCCAGCTACCACAGATATTTTGTTTAAGAACTTTCCATGCTGCTTGCTATTGTTAAGCTATTGGGAGACAAAGACCCTTGCCTAGCTACTGCAAATCTCCCAGAGATCTACCACTAGATGCTCCTGACCTTCCTTCTGCCCACACCTGTTCGAGATCATAACAGAAAGACCTCATGATGACATTGGCTCTACTGATAGACCATTCTTGAAGATGGGAAACTTGGTTCTGGTCTCAGATCAGTGGTACTGGTACATTTGCTAGCTTGTTTTAGGGCAAGTCACTTCCCCTGAAACTCAGGGTGCTTCCAGACAGAGGGGTCTTGGTGCTAAGGCATCAGGCAGCTATTCCACCTTTTTTTTCTCTCTCCTTCTTCCCTTAATGCATTTTCCGTGGCAGGGGGGGAAAAGACAGAAGAGGTGGTGGGAAGACACAGGGGGGTTATGAACAGAAGATGACAACATCTGGATCCCCTGTAAAATTCTGTGAATGCAATGGCATAATAAAAGCCTTGTCTGGAAATACCCAAAGTGTCCTATTGGTAAAATACAGTAATGATATGATAGTGATCTGTCTCAGAGGTTGTTGTGAGAATGAATTGGATAAGATGGAAGTGGAATCTTGTCCACAAAAGCTTATGCCATAATAAATGTGCAAGTCTTTTAAGGTGCCATGAGACTCTTTCATCATTTTTGCCGCAATAGACTAATGTGGCTACCCCTCTGTACATTGTTACCTGCTTTGATTCATAAGAAGAGGGAAGGCTGCAAAACTAAAAAAAGAGAATAACCTTTCTCAAACTATGGGCAAAATTTACTGAAAGGAAAAATTGCATCTCTCCCATCAGTCCATTCCATATCTGAAACCAGAACCCCATCAATGGACTTTATTTCATATGAAGCTGAAGGTTCAGGCAACTGTTCGGAATGTAAATGAAAAGCTATAGGTCAGTGTTCTCCAACCTTGGGTCCCCAGATGTTTTTGGCCTACAACTCCCAGCATGCCCCAGCCAGCATACCTGGCTGGGGCATGCTGGGAGTTGTAGGCCAAAAACATCTGGGGACCCAAGGTTGGAGAACACTGCTCCAGGTTCTACATCAGTGCAGCAGTACATCATCCTGCAGAAAAATAAGTGATGGGGATATTTAATGCATGGATAACTTTTTAAATCAACCCCTCTCCCTAAAATTGTGTTTTAGTAACTGATACTAATTTTACTTACAATTTAATTGTACCCGTTAAAAAAAGGCACAAGTAGTCATAACTCTAATGACATACATTACTACGGGGAGACATAAAATATGATGTATCAAGTATAATGTATCAACTTGCATGTGTTCCAAGCCACTTTATCACTTTTCATGAAATATGCCACCAAAAAATTTAAGGAAAAGCCATAGATATACTTTCACGATTCAGATTCAGCTTTTCCAAGTCCAGTTCAAAACTCCATAATGCATGATTCAAGACTGTGTGCAATCTCAAATTCAAATGGTTATGCCCAGAACACTAATCCTTGGCATATGTTATATAGACTCACTGAAGTCAGAAGCCACCATCCAGGGCACTGTTAGAATACATGCATTAAAGTCCCTTTCAGATCAGTGGGGCTCATACAAATATAATTCTGTGCTGAGTTGTGGCCTATGAATCTTACTTCCACAGTGTGTGGGTTGGGGAGGGGTTAGGTGTTTTTTTTAGGATTGTATCAAACACCATATTTTTAACAAATTGAATCCAATACAGTAATACCTTAGATTGCAAGCATAATTCGTTCCAGAACCGTCGAGGCGAGCGGTTACATCCCTATGACAAGACCTTGCTTGTTTATCAAGTCAACATTTTAAAATTTTTTGCTTGTCTTGCAAAACGCTCTCAGACAAGTTACTTGCAATCCAAGGTATTACTGTATATTGAACATTCCTACCTAACAATAATTTTAAAAAATCTATAAACCACTGTTAAACTGCTATACAGTTTCAAATCTTTGGGCACTGTGACAACCCAATTCACAACTTGTATATGGAGAAGTATTTGGATTTAAACTGTTTTCATCCCACTGATGGAAATACAACTATACCAACTTTTAATTTTTTAAATTATCTGGGTTACCAATTGTTCTGTTAGAAGTGTAAGAAAGTTGTACAAGAAAATAAGTATTGTGATACAATATTTGACAGAAGTTGTTTCGTTCACTGGAACAGCCCTTATCTTTTGCAAATGGGGAAATGACTGTTTTAACTGTGCAATGACACATTTATTTGAAGATCGGAGTGCACAGTTATTCCTGGTCATGCTGGGTATAATCTAGTCATAAACATTTTAAAATCCAGTTGATTCCAATAGGAAGATTAAGCACAAGCCCAAAATATATTTCATTAAAATGAGTGAAATATTTAAAAAGTGCTTAACTTTGACTGGATCATACCCACTGTGATATGTGGAATCCTGGTAGCATTGAACAATTGTCATTGAGAACTGGAAATAAATAACTGAACCGGAACACAGTATGATAGAAACTACTACCATTCCTTTCAGTAAATCCCAGGAAATGATCCATCAAGCATGACATGAGGATGAAGGCAGCTCTAAGGTTCAAAAATATTCTTGTGATTTCTTTGAATTGGACAGGATATCATCCATACAGATTTCCAAAGGCAATTCTAAAGTATAACCATCTGGTTTTAGGTGTTATTAGGAGCATTATCATCATGTGTACGGTCCTGAGTAGATTTCACTTACTCTGAATATCAAATCTTTTTTGGATTCTGCTCATAGAGCAATATGCCATGTTAGTCCTACTTAGAGTAGACTCATTGAAATGAATGGGACATGGTTTAGTCATGACTAACCTATGGCCCATTCATTTCAATGGGTCTACTCTAAATACATGGTATATTACCCATATAAACCTTTTCTCACAGCTCTTCCTGTATTCTGTAGAAATAATTCTACTTTATTTCAATGTATGCCCATTTGCATATGCTCTTAAACTGTTCTCATTCACATTTTTTTCCTGAAGGATTCCCCCCCCCCTTGCAAGCAGGTGCACAGTGGTAGAATTTTTTTTTAAAAAAATTGCTCCCATGTCAATAAATCTAAGAGCTGCCCCTCCCTTAATTTCTGTAGTTCTGTACCAAAATTTTCTAACTTCCTTCACTACAAAGTAATTGCCTATTCTGGGTAGCATCCTTTTTACAAAACAAAAAACTAAACAAAACAAAAACATTTCTCATGTTATTTGTGTCCTCTCTGGACTGCAATCTAACTCCATTACGGTTAACAAACATTCTGGCATTTGCTTCAAGGAGATGTGACACACCTATATGTTAATATCTATATGCTACGCATGATTTACATTCGTCATACAGAGAACACTTTTTAGAAGATACTGTATTAGTTGTGTGAACTTGAGAACATAGGAAGATATGATCAACATATTGATCATACTGTAAACATTTACCATGCCAAGCTAATATCAGTTGTTGCTGTTTTTCAATTAGCAACATATTACCCATTAAACATCATATATGTTTGCCCATTTTAGCCCCAAAGTTAGTTATGACTTGGACCCATTGAAACCAATGGAACAAGTTAATCACACAACTAAGTTAAACCCCATTGAGTTGGATCCAGACATAGTCATACTTAGAGTATACCCACTGAAGTCATTAGGACTTAAGTTAGTAACTAACTTAAGTCCCATTGATTTCAATGGGTCTACTCTATATATGACTAAGTCTGGATCCAACCCATAGTTTTCAATGGGACAAGGAGCTTGGTTGGTGCTATCCATATTTACTTAGAAGTAAGTCTTACTGGTTTCAGTGGAACTTACACAGTAAGTGTCCATAGGATTTTAGGCTTAGTGACAAATATCCTTAGCTGCATCAGCCCGTAGACTTTCAAATTTCAATTTTGTGGGATTGGGATACAATAAAATGTTCTTCTGAAAGAGATAAATAACTTCTTAATTATGCTTCACTCCTCCAGATTGATTATTCCTTTGAGAAATATACTTCAAGATTTGCTAATATGCTAACAATCACGGTCACCTACATTGGCAGAAAATCTTAAGTCCCACTGAAACCATAAATCTCTTTCCATTTTATTCAATGTTATTCATATCTATTGGCAAAAAGCAATTTGAGATCTGTATAAACAGTCTGAATTCTTGAATAACTCCACATTTTCACTGGGAAAGATGCCCATCCACTGAAAAGATGTTTAAAACTATTCAACTTCTAGGATTTAAAAATTTGCAGGAACTGCTTCTTAACACTTTACATACTCGGTAAATGCAGTAGGAACTTAAAACAATCAATACACTAAACCTAATCCCATTCCACAAAATCAGTAGATCCCCTCCCTTGCCCTCCATGTTGGTGATGGGGACTTAAAATGTTGCAGTTGACCAATAATAAGCTGCTTTCATGGCTAAACTGTGTTTTCCCAAAGAGACTGTATAAATCAAGGAACATAAATTAAAGAACAAAACACTTGCCAAGCATTTATTTTAGCCGGCCCTTAAACCTAAAATCTCTTTAAAGGATATTCCTAAATCCTATGTGTTGAAACCCAAATGCTAGTGATTTATAATGAAATAGTAAACATATGTTTCTGATTAACTTGCAGATTCAGAAGAGGAAATGAAAGCCTTAGAAGCTGATTTATTGACCAATATGTATACATCAAAGGTAATGCTTTTTCTCCCCTCCCCCTTCTTTTCAGAGAAAACATGAATTCCCATTGCAAACCTAGATGTTTTAGCATACAATAATATGCCCAACAGCTGAAACCTAATGTTCAGTACAAGGTATTCCCAGCTGGGCAAAAAATGCCTTCTGTTCTGATTCAGATATTAAAAAAATAAATAAAATGAAGAGAGGATGAAAAACAATGTTTTCTCACCTGTACTGTTGATACATTCATGGAACAGCTAGTATGGAATTATGGGATGATGAACTTTCATTAGAGGACAATATATTTCTAGTCAGAATATGCCTGATGAAAACAAAGTTAACCACAAGTCACATAACAACACTGGAAAGCTTTTGGAGATGTAAAATTAACATGTCAAACCAGTAAAAATCCATAGGAAGAATGGCTATCTTTATCCATATAACAACATATGTTTAATGAGCATCAAAAGGATTTTAAAAATTGCTTCCACAGTATGAAATCAGTGAATTATGGCTCCTCTATTTTGGAAATATTGTATCTTCATATTTTGTCACAGATATACAATCTTAGGATCCACAGGTGACATATTAAAATGCAGAACACCTGCTTTGCCAGGCAGGTAGCCAAAATGTGACTGGGAATGTAAGCAAATATCTAATACTTTGCAGTCAAAAGATTTATTGCACAGATTAAAAGTGGGATCCTTGATATATACTGTCTTCCCTCCCCTTCAAAAACAAGGAGGAAATAAAATTTTGGCAGGCTGTAATAATGTTACCATTTTTCAAGCAGCTAACTTAAATTCATATGATTCATTCAAATGACCTATGACCTTGCTGAATCAGACCAAAGGTCTATGGGATCTTGCACTCTGTATTCAATAGTGGCGTCCGTAGAGATAGCATCTCCATTGTTACTCTTACTCTAAAATAAATATATAATACAATGTCCTCTACATCTATATTGGCTTGTTATAGAATAAAAATATTTTGCAGAGCACAAACCATTCTGTGTAGGCTAATAGGACTAATAAGAAGTATTTTCTCCTTGTCCAGGCTATAATATTGAAATTTAATAGAGTGGCAGGCCAATCCATAAATAATTTAAACTGGAATATTTGATTGATTGATTATATTTATACCCCACCTTTTTTCCTGCAAGGAGCCCAAGGCGGCTTACATAATCCTCCTCCTCTCCATTTTATCCTCACAACAACCAGTGTAAGATGGTTTATGATTGACCAAAAATATTCTCTCTCTCTCTCTCTCTCTCTCTCTCTCTCTCTCTCTCTCACACACACACACACACACACACACACACAGCAGAGACTTCCATTTTCCTGCCTCATTCCCAGGACACATTATACATTATTTAGAATCTATTTTGGTGGTGTTTTTGAGCTTACCTGATTGCTACAAAGCAGCCAAGGGTGATGTGTTGTCCCCCACCCCTTTCTATTACACATCTCTCAATTACTCTGCCATCTCGCAGGCTGTCTGCACTTTCTGATCTGAAAAAGCCCTGTGGGACAAATTACCTCATGAAGTCATTTGCTGCAGTGGGAACATGGTGCTAGTGAAGCGGTGTGCCTTCCTGGTGGGGGTGGCAGGGAGCCTGATTTGCCCCCCCCCCCATTACACCTGCCTGAGGCAGGGGAATCACCCCACCTAATGGGAGGGCCGGTCCTGGATACCTCCACTGCAATTTTATTATGATAACCTCTTCTCTTGAATAATTGAACTGTACTAATGTCTTGGGGCTTCCTTTGGACCAGGGGTCCTCAAACTTTTTAAACAGGGGGCCAGTTCATTGTCCCTCAGACTGTTGGGGGGCCGGACTATAGTTTGAAAAAAATATGAACAAATGGATCAAGTAAAAAAAAGGACCAGGGTCCTTTTTTTTTTACTTGATAGGGGTGAATTTTTCCCCCCTTAAATGGAAAGTTTATTTATTTATTTATTTCATTTTTATACCGCCCAATAGCCGAAGCTCTCTGGGCGGTTTACAGCAATTAACAAGACAGTTCCTGCCCGCAGGCTTACAATCTAAAAAGACACGACACACAAGGAAAAAGGAATGGGGAGGGAAGAAGGGGGAATATTAATGAATACTCCTGGCAGGGCTGGTGGTATTTACATATATAGTTGCACAATTGTTTCATGCCTAACACGAATATACCGTACTTTTGTTTTTGCCATCACACATATGAGCATACTCTGCTTCAATCCAAAGTAGCATTTTTGAAACATTAGAAATCTGACTTAGCTACATCAGCTCATACATAAGAGGTAAAACACCACCACTAATTTTTCCATATTATGAAAAGAATTAAAAGAATCGGCGCTTGAAGCGAAAGAGTTAAAAAAAAGTCTGCTTCCGCTAATCGGCTGGGGGGCCGGATAAAAAGGCAAGGTGGGCCGGATGTGGCCCACGGGCCTTAGTTTGAAGACCCCTGCTTTGGACTAATCCTTATTCAAGAAAATGGTCAAAGCCACAGAAAGGAAATTCACACTTCAAGCTGTGACCAGAAAAGTGTTGAGGTGAAGTATAGATCTTACAAGCACTTACTCAGACATTTATAGCTTTCCTAAATTGCCAGAGAAAAGTGCAAAAGCTTAAAGAAAACTAAGTAAATAAATAGGAAATCAGAGAGAGAGAGAGAGAGAGAGAGAGAGAAATGGACAACCAAAAGACCTAACTGACACCAAGCCAGGACAGCAAGTGTTGTAACAAAGATGCAAACCAAAAAAGAATCTTGCGGGTGCCTTAAAGACCAATGTATCAAATAAATAAATAAATAAATGTGGCATAAGCTTTCATGGCTCTAGTCTTCAAGGTGCCACAAGACTTTATTTTGTGTTTGCTATAACAGACTACTCAGCTACCCCTCTGGACTGTATTACAAAGAAGTGATTGTTGGATATACGTATACACAAAGAAAGAAAGAAAAATTAAGACATAAAAGAAGTGAGGGTTCTACAGACCTAAAGATGGAGCATCAGGGCACCCAACTACTTCTAATACACGAAGGCATGACTGTAACTCAGATTTGAACAGTTCCATATAATGTCAGAAATTGTATGTTATTCCTGTTAAAATACTCAGGAATTTTTAGTAAACTTTTAATACAAGGAAGCCATAGTTAGTTACTGCAGAAGAACTTGAAGTGGAAAAAGGGTCAAAACAAAATGAAGCAATTGTATGTTACAAATCCAGCCCCACCCCTGCCCCAAGGAAAATGAATATAAAGGCAACATGATCCCAGTTATTGCTACAAAGGATTTCCAGAATTCTTATTTAAAACTAAAAAGAAGCAAAATATTAGAGTGCAGGGGAACTAAGCCTACATTTTTCTAACTCTCAGCTCTCAAGTGAATTTCAAACTCAGTGCGGCCATGTAAACGGATGTTTTTTGACATAAAACTTCCAGATTGTCCTCCTAAGGAAAAGAAGGTCAAGCCTGACACTGCAGCAAGTTGTCACATTACATGCAACCTATAATAATCAAAAGAAATGAAGACAGAGATGCAACATCTTTGCATAAATTGTTCACATTGCAATATCAGTGTTTCATCAGATTGCCTCAAGGCTCTTTGATCCTTCATATCTCTCAACCTTTGCGTGATCTGAGCTTGTGTCCTTAACTTTTAATCAGATATTGAATATCTGTATTTCTGGTGACCCTCATTAAAAATGTAACTGGATCATGTTAGCTCTATGCTTGGTTTGGACATTATTAGTGAATCTTCATACCTTGTAAATCGAGATGAACCCCTTAAATACCTTGAGTGAAACATTCTTCCGCTATTTAAAGTGGAAGCATTTTTTTTTCCTGGAGAGCTTCTAAGTTGAGAGGAAGGTGTTCTTGATTCAATCAGTTGTCAAACTACGTATGCAGTTATAGACTGGCCATCACTCCCACTTGGAGCAAGAGACTCACAATTTTAAAGGCTTTGATTCCAGCCTTTATGTTCTGGTCAGTCTCATCTTCACTGCTTACTTAAACAATGCTATTGGCACTTGTACAAGAGGTGAGCTTTTTAACATCAAAACAAAACACTGGTGAAGGCTTTTGACAACTTATTCACGTTTTATATAGCATCATTTGCACTTTGCAAAAAAAGACAAAGAAAAGAAAAGACCTGAGCTTCTTTGCAATGCTATTTGTAAAGCACTTATCTAGCAGTTTTCTGTCCTGGATGTACAGACAATGAGTTGTTGGATCCAAAAGCAGAGCACTTTACAAAACTTTATCTATTTTGCCAATTAAAATAACCCTTGCTGCATTTGTGGTAATTAGACTACAGACTTTTCAAGAGAAGCCTAGATCAGATTTTTAAATGAAAGTGGAAGGATGGAGGGAGGGAGAGATTCCTATGAACTACTCCTGAAACTTCTTCTCAATGAATTATCAGTACGGCTGGCTGATCCCAACAATACAATATAATTTACAGGCTCATCCCTTGTCAAATCCATGGCTTGGGACATAAGAGCTGTCCATGCCAATAGACATGAATGTACCTGCTGAATAATTACAATGTTAGATTTAATCACAATGAATGCATGTTTCCTGCCTTGTATTACAAAAAAGCTCATATTTATTTTGAAAAAAAAATCAGAGCCTTTTAATTTCACTTATATTTAATTAAATTATGTTCCATTTTGAAATTGCAGTAGACACCTTATTCAAATTCCCTAGCCCTGCAGTGGTAATTTTTAATAATAAAGACAGATATTTCAAAATAAGGTTGCTTTGGTACTGAACCTGTCTTAGTCCTGCAAAGTAATTTATAGCTTAATATACGTTGCAAATGCAAGAACAGAAGGGTCCAAGAAGCCAAACAAAATGGCAACCCAGATTTAATTTTCTGAAGGAAAGTTTAGGATTTCACTGTAACAATGTATATTCTAGACAAAACAATATTTATTCTAGAACATGTATACTTATTAAGGGAATAATATACTTCTCTGTTATGCAGACATTTTGTAAATGTCCAAGTCTACCCCAATAAGATGAATTCTCAGGATGACAATTGGGAGTGTGCAGCAGTGAGGATTACATTTTTGATTGGCAGCCCATTCATAAAAAAACACATAATTTTTTTTATTACATTTATTATTTAGTATACCAGCTCCCCCTGTTTTTTGTTCTGGAGGCAGGCAAAGAAAGACAGAGGAGCCCGAGGCACTCATCTGTCACGGTTTTCTGTGCCAAACCATATTCACACAGAATGAGGAACCACTGCCTGGGTTTTTAACTTATTTTGTTTTCTCTCTTATGGACAATCTTCCTGAGCAGTATGCAGGGTGAAGACCAGGCCAGATTAGCCATCAGCAAGTAGGGATGGGAGGAACCTACCAGTTTTGCTTTATAATTAATTATTTTTCTCAGTTAATTACAATTTCACTTCACTATTAATTTGGGCATCAATTTGAGGCCCAAATTCAGTATGAATTCATACTTAATTCATTCTGCAGCCTTCTCTGGCACATGGGATACCTCTTAGCATACATGAGCTACAGTCCTCATGATACATAGAGGCCTGAGAGCACACAGTAGTCAGTGGTGGGGCCTGGTTCTCCTTGGTGCACACTCACTGTCCTCATGGATTTATCCTGTGGTGTGGGGAGGGATGGTAAGGAGGGCCTTACCAGTCCTGGGGTGACTCATGCATATAGAACTACGTTTCCCACATTGCCTGAATGGCTATTCCTGCTGCATTTTCACTTCTCTTGTGAAAAGGCGACATCTGTACAGAAGGATGTGATTGGGAGGGTCTATTGTCTGCCATTTCAGCTACAGCCTGTTTGAGTGCCCCTATGCCTTTGGCATGTTGATGACATCATTGGCATTTGCTAGAGCCTGAAGACTCTAAAGCAGCTTGCCCCAACCAGGCACACTGCAGATGTGTTGGACTACAACTTCCATCATGCTGGCCGGCCATCTGGAGGACACCAGGTTGTAGCAGGCTGCTCTAAAGCATACCAGGCCCTTACCCCTTTTCTATTTTGGCCCCCACACACACTCAAATCCAGATCCAATCCAGATTAGGTCTAGAAGGTCTCCAGACTACCAAAATAATTCTGGATTTTGACACCATCAATCTTTTCCAGCTTATTTTGACTGTAAGGAGAGAGTCTTCCACGTTTTGAACCAGCAGAGCTTAGCTGCTTTGCACATAGTAGGTTAATAATTAGACTTTAATGAATGGCCCAGCTCCTTTTCTTTTAGAATGGACTTCTATTGGGCTCACTGTTACATAGTATCATCATCATCATCATCATCATCATCATCATCATCATCATCTGTATGCTGCCTTTCCATGGTGAACTATGCTCAAAATGGCTCCATATTACTTGATCTTGAAAATAAATATAGAAGATAAAATGCCCCAGTGAACCATCATTTAGTAAACAACCTCATTGCAAGTTGCAACACCTTGTTCTGGTATTCAAGTAGAACTATCTACTGGTAACAGCAAACACCATTTTGTACCCTGTGCATTTTGCTTCTTTCAGATAAACAAGGCGAAGCTTCCTCAGTGGAAAATTACTCTTCTAAATATTTGTGACCTTATAAGCAATTTGAACAACCAAGAAGAGGAATTAGACGATGCTGATCAAGAAGATCCCATGATGAGAAGGCAATTCCCTGCTACTCCAGATGGCTTCACTTTGGAAGCAATGTTGACACTATACCAGCTTCAAAAAGTCTGCCACAGCAGAACCTTTCAGCACTGGGAGGTAATGCCAGATGACAGGGTACCTGGGCACCCTACTTTTGTTTGTTGCTGTTGATCATGTTAGAATAGAAGAACATTTTTATTCATACAGTATACAAACTCAATTATTTCCATTTGATATCTGCTTCATTTATATTATGATTAGCACTGTATTGAGTGAAATATTTTATAATTTTAACAGGCACTCTGACTGGTCTTTTTATTCCTAGAGGAAATGCATACTTTTATTCCTAAATTATGAGGGGCAATTTTGTGGGACTTAATCTGAACATAAAGCTTAAAGGTATCTATCTATCTATCCATCCATCTATCTATCTTAAATAAAATAACCCCAATTTCATTTTGTAATTGTCTTGAGGGTCAAAGGTTCCAAGTTCTGTAACAGTCCTGTTTCAAACTTTAATGAGTCTATGCTTGTATAGTGTAGAGAGACAGAACTACCAGCCAGAAAGCCTCCAATTCAAATTTCATCTGTCATAAGATTGCCAAATGACCATAGGCAAGCCAATGTATCTAGTACTGGGCTGAAGCATTCGGCAAAGCTTTCTTTCTTTTTGTCACATTGGTGGGGGAAGCTCTCCCCAAAGATTGTAAAATCTTCAGAGGGTGAGTGGAAAGTTAGAACACTTTTCTCTGTGTGTGTGTGTGTGTGTGTATTTACATTTCAGCTAGAAGGCCAGAGTATTTTTAATTTTTTTTTAAAAAAATAGCTTTAGAAAAGCTAAGTTGCTGCTTCTAGTAGTGGTTTACCTGTGCTCAGCAGCTTTTCTGGCTGTTCCTTTGAAAATGTGGCCCAGAATAGCCCATGCAAAACATGCTCAGGGCTGGCATCAAGGGCAGGCATAGCTGGGCAACTACTAAGGGCCCACACACTAGCAGAGGCCCACTGACAAGAGTCCACTGGACTTGCTCCTCTGCTTCACCATTGCAACCTGCTTCTTTATCTTCCTCTCACTCTGGCCCAGACAATGGTGGTGGTGAGCAGGAGGAGCAGTAGATGCCACTGCCTACTTGTCCACTCGCTGTCTGCCTGACATGCAAGCAAGTGGTAGCAATGATGAGAAAGAGGATGAGGAGCAATAGCAGCTGTTGACAATGGTGATGAGAAGGTAGACCCACTGAGGAAGGGGTCCATTGAGGTTGTCTTGCCCAAGGACCCTCAAAAACCTGCAGCCAGCACTGATGGCACTACATGATGATTTAGCATTGTTCCCAGGGGCATTCATGGGGGGAAAAGATGGGGAAGGGAAAGGGAGAATTGGACTCTGCAGAACAGCTGATTAGTGGAATTCCAGTCTTAGTTTTTTAAGGGCACAGATCCAGGTGCTAGAGTAGGTAGTTATGTATCCACAATGGAGCAAAACGGCATCAGATTTCTATGAATTTGCAGCTGATGGACTTTTCCAGCTTCACACAGATTCCATGGACTTTTGGACCATTTTTTTAAACTTTCCAGAATTGTACACAAAATTATGAAAGTTGCTTAAAATACACTAATGTAGATGCCATTTTTTAAAAAATAAAAAAATCACAATGTTTTATACATCTCTGATCTATCTTCAGCTCCCCCTGTGTAGCAATTGTTCTTTTTTGTGTGCGCACCCTGCTCATTGTATGGTGAGCTAAGAAAAATATGCAAAATATTATGTATCAGCATAAGTTATGTAAATCGTTGTGATTTTTTTTTTGGTGGGGCGTATTTTTCTGAATGGTAGGAAAATATCTGAATCCATCAATGAGCCGACGATGGAGTGGACAACACATGACAAACTGTGAAGCACAGATGGAATGGATTATACAATCCTCACATCCCTACTCCAGGAATAGGCTGGGGAATTACATGGATCACCCATTTATAAGTGTAATTCCCTATCTAGCTAGGGGTATGCCTGTTATAGCATGGATCAAGGCAACTGTGTTACTCTTTACTCAAGTTAGGTCACAATCCTATGCATACTTAGATAGAAAAAAGTCCTAGAAAAGTTCCTGCTGGCTGGGGCATGCTAGGAGTTGTAGGACTTTTTTCTGTCAAAACATGTATAGGATTGCACCTTTAATCATTCTATATTCATTGAGTCATTTATGTTTCATAGAGTTAAGCAGGATGCCAGCCCCTCAACAAAAGCCATTCTACAGGGGGGGAAATGATTCCATATTCTCTTCTTATCACTAACAGTTACCTCAGCAAGACATTTATGACCCAGAAAACTCAAACCAAGAGAAAGATCTGATGAAGAGAAAAACTCCTTACATTCTGAAACGGCAAGTACACGTTAACAAAGCCCGACGACCATACATACTGAGGAGGAGTTCATATTACTGACTCAGCAATTAAAGTAGTGTTTATTTCGTTTATATGTAACTGTGCTTTATGGTTACCTTATTTCAACCTTAAATCTTATTTGTGTGGAAAATATATTATGGAAAGTGATCAAGATGATAGCATAATTGTGTCTTTTTTGCCACTGTTGTTTCTTGATTGTAATTTTTTCCTATTTAAAATTAACTGGACTAAAACATTTACAAATAAATCTAGTTTCTAAGCATTATGCATTGTATACCACTGAGAATTTTAAAAAATTGACAACATTGCTTACTCTGTAGTGCACACCGTTCATTCTTAACAAGTAGAAAAACACTACTGTACAAAACTTCACAGGGATGTTTCATAATTCAAGGTGTGATGAATTATCCAGACCTACTAAGCAAGTAAATGGCAATTTAAAACCTTTTAACATTCATGATGTTGAATTATTCCCATCAAATAGTGTAGAAGCCATAGTCACAAATGCATAACACCCAAAATGCATTTATCTCTATATTCTAGTTCAAAGTGACTCAGAAGATGATGATCACAATCCAGAGAAAGTCAGGGACACCTTAAACCCTAGACAAATCTCCAGCATTTACAGCACAAACCTATGCATGAGTAAAGTAAGTCCCACTCTATTCAGTAGGACTGACTTCCAGATAAGTGTGCACAGGATTGCAGCCTCAACTGCACAAAAAAGGCTGCAGTCCTATGCACACTTATCTGGAAGCCCATTGCTATACATACTTGCCTCGGAGTAAGCCTTGACCACCATTTTTTTGGTAGAAAGGCGGGGTACAAATAAATCAATCATTTAAATCAATGAGCCCAGTTGAAAGCAATGGGACTTACTTCTATGTAGACCTGTATAGGATTGCACTGTAAGTGCTTAAGAAGCACTTAACTTCCTTAGGATCATATGTACTCATGTCCAATGGACATAGTTTGTAAATGGAACAGTTTAAAGCTTAATTTAAACTCCATTGAAGACAATAGAAACATTTTCAACTGTTTTTTAGAGTAATTGTTATGGTTGTTAATCGTTATTAGAGCTGGGCTTCAATTCTTAATTACGATCATTCAGGCAATTCCCCCCTCCACTGCAGCCCCATACAACTTAACCCCCACTATTCAGGAGGGCTACGAGGCCCACTGTAGAGGGCTTTTGGGGGGGCATTCAGGGACTGCAGGATGGGGGAGGGGGAAGAGAAAGATCAGTTGCATGAGCTACCTTTCGCTTGTGCAACTGTTGGATACAACCCTAAATTGTTTGCACGTAATGACAACACAGTGTATGGATTGAGTATGGGTTGGATATCGGTTGTCGTTCAAACATGTTTTGCCATTACGTGTGAACCCTGCACTATGGTTTAACTATGGGTTGTTAACCATGAACAGCCCAGGAAGACAACCCATAGTTTGTTGTTTGGTTTTGAACTCTGGGTTGTTTGTAGTTAACATACAAAGTAACATAGTTAAACTATAGTACAGGGTTCACACATAACAAAGACCCGTGATTCATTGACAACCATACTCAACCCATAAGTGGAAGCTTATAAAGTACAAGTTAATCTGAGTAGATCAAGCACAAGTGCAAATAGAGAGACCCAAGACAAAGTAAATAGCTCTCATCCTCATAGCAGCAGCAGAAGAAGCCAACTTGACCTCACACTTCCCCAAATGAAAAACAAGTAAGCAAATAATAAAAACAATTGTTACAGTTAAGAAATCTTAGCAAAAGTTTTAGTACATGTGAACAACAACAAAAAGTAGTTCCTTATCAATTGAGATTTGTAGTGTGTATATAGAATTATTTCTGCCTAGCCCACCACATGACAAATTATTAAACTATAGGTTACTTCCTCAACAAGGTAAGGCACTGGGTGGAGTGATTTAGGGCAGAATGCTATGCATGCTTAGTAGGGATGTAACCGTTCGCCCCGCGCGGGTGTAGCGGGCCAAAATCGGCCCCGCTCACGTCCGCGCGGGGCTCGTGCAGGCTTACGGGCCTGCCTTGTCCAGCGGCACCTCGCCTCTCCATGGCGAGCCATCCGCACTGGTCCCGTCGTGTCACATCCGGCCCCGGAAGTGACATGACGGGACCCTGCACAGGTGCGCTGGACCCCCGTGCGATGTATTGCACCTGCGCAAGGTCCCCGTCGCATCACTTCCGGGGCCAGATGTGATGCGATGGGACCAGCGCTGGCGGCTCGAGCGGCGTGGAAAACTGCTCTGCGCCGCTCAGAAGATCGAGGCGGGGGCCCTGCCCCCACGGAGAGGCGAGCTGGCAGAGAGGCGACCCCCCCCCGGTTCGTGGCACATCCTCAAAAAGCCCTACAACTCCCAGCATTCCCCAGCCAGCTGGGGAATACAGCTGGGAATTGTAGTACTGACTGGGAATGCTGGGAGTTTTTTCTGTCTAAGCTTGCATAGGATTGCACCCTTAAAATGGTAAATCTTTAAAATTCTAATTTACACATATCATGTTAGATATAGTTAGTAACCCTCTCCAGATTCATCTTGTAGGATGTTAAATTATTAGGAAAAATGTATATAATAAAGGTATGACATGGTATTGAATGAGGAGACCCTTGGATATTTGATATATTTGATATTTCAGGGAGCGCTTTCCATCTCTAAGTTTGAAGACACCCAAAAATCAATTCTCATGTCAGCAGTATACTCCAGCTATAAAATGAATCACTGACTGATCCATTCCAGAATTTCATTGACTGGGTTCACACAACACATTAAACCTCAGTAGGTTTACCGCCCGAGTAAAGCTACTGAGGTTTAAAGTGTCGTGCGAACCCGGGAGGGGTTAGTTAGGGTGGTTAAGGAGAGTCTCAACTACCCTACTACGCCATGGCTTGCAGTAGGGTTTGCTAAACCTACTGAGGTTTAGCGTGTCGTCCAAACCCAGATGACATGCTAACCCTCCTCCAAGCCAAAAGGGGCATCGAGCCGCTTGGCCAGAGTGGTAAAAATGGCTGCTGCTCTGGCCACAGGACTCTGGCCAATGACAGCCAGCCAAGTGCTCAAGTGGCACTTCGTCAGCCATCATCGGTTTTCCTGTGCACTGCTACCGACACCCTGCATGGGCAGCAGGGCGGGGAAAGCCCCCAGTGTCTGCCGTGCGCCCCCTGCACAAGAGGGAAGAGGGCACATGGCAGACCTCCCTTTCCTCACATCATCTCGCCCCCCTGCCTCGCCGCCCCCCTGCCCCCCTTGACTTACGTTGTTCTGTGGTGGCAGCGGTGTGGGTGGCGAGGCTCAGCGGCAGCTGACCGGCTCCTCTATCCCTCCGCCGTGTAGCTGTCTGTCTCCATTGCCAGGCGAAAGGACAGGCGGGGACACAGCACAGGGGTAGAGGAGGCAGGTTCTGGCTGGCTCCTCTACCCCTTCACCACGTTGCCGCCAGTCCTTTCACCTGGTGATGGAGAGGAAGGAGCTTAAGAAGCACCTTCCTCTCCATTGCCGGGTGAAAGGAACGGCAGGATGCTGCGCAGGAGTAGAGGAGGCAGCCAGAAGCCAGATCCTCTACCTCTGCTCTGTGTACCTGCCTGTCAAAGTCCCCGCTGTGATGGTGTTCCTCTCCAGGAATGCCAGCACAATGGATCCTTCCTGCACCTCCTTTCCGTCCCCCGCCTGCTGCACCAATCAACCCAATGGGCAATCAGCATGGCAGGTGGGAGGGAAAGGAAGAGCCTCCCCCCAGCTTGCCCCCTGGGGGGAGGAGGTGCCGGTGTGACGTTGTTGTCTGTGGGTCTGATGGGGGATTGGTGCGTGTGTGCCAGACCCCATCACGTGGGCGCCACAAGACAGTGGGAGCAGGCCAGGGGACAAGCTGGGGGGAGGAGGTGCCGGTGTGATCTTGGCATCGGTGGGTCTGATGGGGGATTGGTGCGCATGTGCCAGACCCCCATCATGCACACCAATGCTGATGCCAGTGTGGCGGTGTCTGCTGTGCGCCGTCTTCTTGCTTGGTAATGGGGTGGCCAGCAAGGGCAGAAGCAATGGCGGCAGATGGCAGTGGCGGTGAGTGGGGGGAGGGGTGGGCCTCCCAGGGAGACTCGTTGCCCTTGCTTGGCAGGGAAGCAACCCACCAAGCAAGGGCAAGGAGTCTCCGACAGCTGGCAAAAAGTGCTGATTGGGCACTTCTCACCAGCTGTCATCCCTTCTCCCCTGAGCGCCCCCGCGGTGTCCTCCTGGAACACCGACTGAAGGACTGAGGGGAGAGGCGGTGCCTCTGGACCCCTGCTGTGCCAGACCATTGGTCAGGCACAGTCGGGGCCTGGAGCAACTTTAAACCCACAGAGGTTTCAGAACCTCTGTGGGTTTAAAGTGACATGCGAACCTGGCCATTATATCTTCAGCTCTAAGAGCTAAATCCAGGATCTGTTTTCCATAAATGGAAGTTCTCCACTCACAGAAGGTGTCTATGTCTGATTTTGGGGGATCCCCCTTCCCCACACCACTGCTTACCCCATTCCAAAGGTCCTCAACTGTCTGTGTAGCATTTTCAGTGGGTTTGAGGGGCTGCCATGGGACAAGGGGTTGCAGAAGTGCACTTACATGTGCCTAAATCTGGATCCAATCCAAAATATGCTAGCAAATGCATGGCCGAAGTGCCACATCACGTTTTAGAGATAATAAGAATTGTGCCATAGAAACAAATATATCAAGAAGCCAAACATATGTGCTGAGATTAGAAGTGGCTGGAATTTTCCATATTTGTGTGTTTGTATATCTGCCTCGCACATTCCATGCTGCTGTCTGTCCCTATGCATTTTGTGACAACAGTCCTCAATGTTTCACAATCTGCATGCCTCCACTTCCAAAGGAGGACAATCTGTTAAAAGCAATGGGAATAATGAAGTACCGTAGTAGAATCATAGAATAGTAGAGTTAGAAGGGGCCTATAAGGCCATCGAGTCCAACCCCCTGCTCAATGCAGGGACCCAAGTCAAAGCATCCCCGAAAGATGGCTGTCCAGCTGCACCTCGAATGCCTCCAGAGTGGGAGAGCCCATGACCTCCCTAGGTAGTTGATTCCATTGTCGTATTGCTCTAACAGTCAGGAAATTTTTCCTGATGTCCAGGCGGAATCTGGCTTCCTCTAACTTGAGCCCATTGTTCTGTGTCCTGCAATCTGGGATGATCGAGAAGAGATCCTGGCCCTCCTCTTTGTGACAACCTTTTTCAGGTACTTGAAGAGTGCTATCATATCTCCCCATCAGTCTTCTCTTCTGAAGGCTAAACATGCCCAGCAGTTCTTTGAGTCTCTCCTCATTGGGCTTTGTTTCATTTATGACAGGAAACTGAAGAACCCAACATCAGTATGGTAACTTACTTAATAATTTGGCTCAAAGTAATTAGCAAGTTTTAGAACATAGCAACCTAGGAATCTGCCTTATACTGAGTCCGACCACAGGCCCATCTAGCCCAGTATCATTGACTCTGGAAGCGACTCTCCAGGGTTTCGGGCAGGATTCCTTTTTGAAGATGCAGGGAATCGAACCTGGGACCTTCTGCATGCAAAGCATGTGCTCTGCCACTGAGCCACAGCGCTTCTAAACAGTATTGATGGTGCCATTGCAATAGAGAAGCTATTGCTTCAGGATTCCTCAGTGTCTATGGGCCATGTTCAATTATGCCGGGCAAGTAAAAAAATAGCACACTTCTTGCCCCTGTCAATCTGAATCAACGTATTTGTAAAACAAACAGAATATAAAACAACCTTCAGGGTTTTGTTTTGTTTTTAAATTAGCTGAAGGACTGCTGTCTTCTGCACCGCTTCCCTGACAAGTGCATATATTTATTATTATTATTATTATTATTATTATTATTATTATTTACACAATATTCATCACTACACAAAATGCTTTATGGTTATTAGCATTTTATCCTTGCAGTAGTCACCATAGCAAGATATAGGCCTAGTGCTAGTTAGCATGTAGGTTGTGAATTTACTTTCCTGTCAAAAGCAGAGGTAATAATAACACAGAAGAACAATATTAAATAATGAGAAGAAGCAATATTAAATAGTAAAATTAAACAAACATTAACAGTTCTTTTGCTAACAGAGAATAGTACTGATAGTTGGAAATATTAACACAGTTTAGTAGGTGCCACAGTGATTAAGGCAACCATTGTTTGAAATCTCATTGCAAAAATGCTATTTGCCAAGGATTCAGCTTGGTCCAAACTGACTTTCAAGGAAGTATTAAAAAACAGAGTAACCTGTGGTCAATATTCATATATACGTGTTTAATTCACCACTTTCAAATATGGAGTGGAAAGTTGCTGTCAAATCAAGAAAGTTTTCAAGAAAAAGATTTCCTCACTAATATAGATTATGAAAGAATAAATCTATTATTTTAGCTTGACACGTTTGCAAAGTATGTCAAGGTAACCTAATTCAGACATAATGAGCGCCAGTGTGGTATAGTGGTTAGAGTGTTGGATGGGGACCTGGGAGAGCCAGGTTCTAGTCCCCATTTGGGCCATGAAGCTCCCTGAGATGACTTTGAACCAGCCATGACTCTCAGCCTAACCTACCTCACAGGTTTGTTGTGAGGATAAAATGGAGAGATGGAGGTTCCTTGCAAGAGGAAAAGGGTGGGATATAAATGTAATAATACATAAATAATGAAAACACAGTGTGGCGAGCCTCAGCACACACCAGAATTCAGGCTCATATAGCAAGTACAAGCAAACCAGGATCAAACCAAATTTTCAGATCTTGGTTTGCTTGATCCAGCCACAGTTAGAATGAGTCACCATTTCCCAAGTTCAGCTTTAATGGGAAACTGTTATTCAAAACCAAAATTGGAAGCTTTCAATCTGCTCCCAGTGTGGTTTCTCATTATGTCTGGACTGGGCCAGTGTGTTTGACCTTAAGAGATGTTTAGATATCAATCATCCTTTTGAGCATTTACTCTTGTAGGCTTTGTATTTCAAAATATTTTGCCTGCCTCTTGTTTTTCTTAGTTTGTGACAGTGTGTGTAGAGTCTTAATAGAAACACTCTAATGTACTATATCCAAAGTTTTTGTTTTGTTTTTTAATGGGCTAGCCATAAAATTCAGTGAAGGCTAAAATAGCCACAACACAAAACTTGTAAAACTCTGCACTTAAGCAGTTTAGTGCTTCTCTAGTAGAAACAAGTTGAGAGCATCTCTGACTCATGTTCCTTAAAGTTTTATGAAGACAAAAAAAAAGTTTTCAACAGCGTTGCTAGCGAGCTGTTTGAACTTGGCACTGCATATTTATCAGTGGAGTCACTAATGCAGAACAGTGAGGTTTAATGAAGTATGGCAATCTTCCCCAACCTGGTGCCCTTCAGATGTGTTGGACTGCAACTCCCATGATTTCCAGACGAAACATAAGAAGAGCCATGCTGGATCAGATGAAGGGTCCATCTTGTCCAGCATTCTGTTCACATGGGGGCCACAAAAGTTGCCTGCGGGAAGCCCACAAGACAAGTAGGCCATGCTGGCTGGGAATCATGGGAGCTGAAATCCAACACATCTGGAGTGTACCAGGTTGGGGAAGATTGAAGTGTGGAGTCTGTTACTGGGTTTAGACCACACAGTAAGTGTTGTGGGTTGTTGTTGAACCATGGAGGTGCTGTTCTTGCCCTATGGAGTGTGGTCTGGCTGGCTTGTCAAAGGTGATGAAGGAGAAAGCCTGAGAAAGATGCAAGTACAAGGATACAAGGGCAGAAAATTGCAGGTACTTTGATCTCGAGATGTAACTGACTTTTGAAATTCCATGGCTATTGGCTTGGAATACAAATCCCGGTGAGTTGTAATGATCACCTTTAAAACAAGGGAAGCATTTTACACACCCTGGAACAGGAGAAGAAATCTTCCCTCCCCTTTGCTCTGCTTTTCTGACCCAACGACCCACCCTCTCATCTAGCTGCTCCTTCAGTGTTAGCTACTGCTGTTCCAGGACTGGCAGCAATGATGATGTGAACAGCTTGGGACAGGAAGAGGGAGGGACAGAAGGCTTTCTGCCCCTCATCTCTCTTTCCCCCTCCTTCTCCTCCCTGATGCCCTTGAGATCTGGGAGATACAGTTTCCCCATTATCAGGTGCATTGAGAAACCACAATTTCCTAGCTCTCCAGCTGCCATAGGAGTGGGATGGGCAGCAGAGAAAGAAAGATAGGAAGAGAAGGACGAGGGAAAGAGAGAGACCCTGACTTCCCCACTCCCTACCACCACGTCCATAGCAGCTGCCATGGAAGAGGATGGCGAGGGGGGAAAGGAAGGAAGAGAGACAGAGCTCTCCCCATCTACCCTTGGAAGAGCAGCACTTGGAGCAGCCAGAAGCTGAGGGGCATAGGTTTCATGGGGAGCAGTGATTATGAGCAACTTTGGAAGGCTTCAGAAAAATAACTTCCCCCCCCAAAAAAAACATTTCCCACTTTTGCTGGTAATTGCCAGTCTCAATCTGAATTAGCTTTGGAGAGCTCACCCATTAATCATCAATGAATTAGTAGTAGTTATCAGTGATGGAGGGAGCAATGAATAAGGTTTAGCCTGGAAATCAACAGGATAAACAAGGAAGGTTCATCTCAGAAGTAGTCAGGTTTAGGTTTAGATTGGCCTTTCCTAGCTTGGTGCCCTCCAGATGTTTTGGACTATAACTCCCATCATCCCTGAGAATTGACCATTCTCAGATGGGAATTGTAGTCCAAAATATTGGGAAGGCACTATGTTGGGGAAGGCTGGTTTAGACAACGTCATGATACAGATTATAATATAGGCTACAGACTGTGACAGCTGTATTACTTCTCAAGAACAGCAACTACTTTCAAAGGTGGCTCAGATTTAAAATCTGCAGTGCCTGACATCAAATGCAATCAGTGCATTTTATATTTTAGTCTCGAAGACTATTTCCTGGGTGAGATGTCTGATCCAGGCACTTTACCAGTTCCACAGATATAGCTTTGCAAATTGTCCATGACTAATGCAGATTTATACAGGTAACCTCTCCTGAAACCAAGCTGAAAATGTAGCACTGACAATTGTATTGTTTGCATTCTGTTTCTTTCTTCAGTGTTTAGGGATAATTAACAGCTCATTCTTTCAAGAACACTTTCCCCTTTTTAATGAGCAGATACTGGGAAATGCAACTCCATTGTTTCAACTGCAACAAATCATTTTGCATACACAATATGATTTAATCAGTGTCTGTCTTTAAGGGTCCATTCACAGGGCTAACCTAAGTGATGACATACCCAGCAATAAGGCATATGTGAGCCCCCCTTCCTATTAACAGCTATGCTTACTAAATATATATATATATATATATCTTGTGAGACAGCATGACAAAGGGCATTTTTCATATTTTAAGGTAAAGCAGTTTCCTGTATGTGACAAGTGCAGTGGAGTTGTCCCATTCTGTCTACTTACACAAACTCTCCTAACCGGAAGAGCACAATGTTGCAGCACTCTGATTTTCACATGAACAGGCTACCTGGAAGACTTCCTCCTCCCATATGAACTCGCCTGGGTTTTAGGATCTTCAGGAGAGGCCCTTCTCTTGGTACCAGTGCCATCATCAGAGGCATGTTTGGTGGGAATGCAAGAGAAGAAGACCTTCTTGGTGGCTGCTCCCAGGCTTCCGAACTTCTTGCTGAAAGAGGCTTAGTTGGCTCCCTTTCCGTTGTCTTTCTGCCAGCAGGCAAATACGTTTTCATTCAAGCAGGCCCCTGACATGTAAGCTGGTCCATTGGGTTGAGTACAGTTTTTATTCTTGTATTACTTTTTAAATTGTGTTTTCAATGTATTTGTTTTATTGTTGTTTTGGTTCCTCTTATTCTTAGCCACCGTGAGTGAGTGCCATTTCCTTGGTGCAAAGGCAGGGTATAAATAAAACAAACAAGCAAACAGGCATTTGACCACATGAATCTCCAAAAGAGTTACTAGGGTCTCCAAGTGGAATGCACAGAATGAAGAATTTTTTTAAAAAAAAACCTACATCTTTCAGCTCAACTAAAAGTTCTATCTAAATACTGAGGGTTGCTTTTCACTTTGCAAATGATTAAAGAAAGCTGTTGTGCTGCATTAAGAAATGGCAGTGTGTGGAAGGAGAACCTGGCAGAGAAATCTCCATAGCCTATATAATCCCAGGGGCCAGAAGTCTTTGACATTCCATTTTGCAAGAAGTAAAAACATTTTACTGAGTTTATAGAAGGCCAAGAGCATGCTTGTTTGGAAGTTTAATCAGCAGATTATTGGGCAAGGCTACTAAAATCTGATACAGTCAGCAATTGTCTGGTGATCTGAACTATACTGGGGCATGACTGACATATGCTATATTTAGTGGGAACCTCTATTGTTTCACCGAACCTTGAGGCAGGCAAATTCCTCTGTGTGAGTTTTTGGATCAGTTCACACACACACGCACATTATATGTTTCCTTCCATATAATTGACTTCCATTTTGTGTCATGAATTATATGTGCCTAGTTTTGTTTGTTTGTTTTGGAGAGGGAGGCAAGGGAGAAACTGCTCCAAATAACCCCCAAACCTCAACCTTTTGTTCTGTGAGTATACCCAGCAAGTGGCCTGGGAGTATCTAATGGTGTACAGCTGTAGCACTGTTGATAATTAGTAACTGGTTGTGGACTTGATCCAGGGATGGGGACTCGGACTCGGGGACTCGACTCGTGAGTCCGACTGAGTCCCCCCTCTGACTCGAGTCCCACTCGAGTCCCAATAATTTATGTGGGACTCGGGACTCGACTCGGGACTCGAGCCTAAGGACTCCTCCGCCTCCGCCCTCGCCTCCGCCGTCCTCACCACCTCCTCCTCCTCCTCCTCCGCCGCCTCCGCCTCCGCCCTCACCTCCTCCTCCGCCTCCTCCTCCTCCTCCGCCGCCGCCCTCGTCGCCATCGCCGTAGCACACAGCACGCCGCGTCACGCCGCCAGCGCCGTCGCTCTGTTTTTGGCGGGGTTGCTGTGGTTCAAAAACAGAGCGCCGTCACTAGCGGCGTGACGCGGCATGTCACGTCACGCCGCCAGCGCCGTCGCTCTGTTTTTGAACCACAGCAACCCCGCCAAAAACAGAGCGACAGCGCTGGCGGCGTGACGCGGCATGCCACGTCACGCCGCTAGTGACGGCGCTCTGTTTTTGAACCACAGCAACCCCGCCAAAAACAGAGCGACGGCGCTGGCGGTGTGCTGTGTGTTACGGCGATGGCGACGAGGACGGCGGCGTGCTGTGTGCTACGGCGACGAGGACGGCGGCGGAGGAGGAGGAGGAGGAGGAGGAGGCGGCGGAGGAGGTGAGGGCGGCGGCGGAGGCGGAGGCGGCGGTAGCAGAAGCGAGGGCGGCGGCGAGGGCAGCGGCGGAGGAGGAGGAGGAGGAGGAGGAGGAGGAGGAGGAGGTGAGGGCGGCGGTGGCGGCGGCGGCGGTAGCAGAAGCGAGGGCGGCGGCGAGGGCAGCGGCGGCGGCGGAGGTGGAGGTGAGGGCGGCGGAGGTGGAGGTGAGGGCGGCAGCGGCAGCGGCCCATGGAGGGAGCAGGAGGGTCTCCGCGGGAGGAAGGGCAGCTCTTCTTCCTCTCGCGGAGACCCTCCTGCTCCCTCCATGGGCCGCCGCTTTCGGAGGGACTCGGGACTCGACTCGAGTCACCATTTTGGACCTCGGACTCTAGACTCGACTCTAGACTCGGGTCCAAAGACTCGGGACTCGACTCGGGACTCGGGACCAAGGACTCTTCAACATCCCTGACTTGATCCAAGGTGCTTGGATCGCATCTTAGAGTCCCATATAACCTGTTCTGTGTTTCTTAAAGAACATCAGGGAGCATTTGCCTGACAGGCTGAACCGTAGCATCAGCTATAGCTCAGTGTTTCTCAACCTTGGGTCCCCAGATGTTTTTGGCCTACAACTCCCAGCATGCCCCAGCCAGCTACGCTGGCTGGGGCATGCTGGGAGTTGTAGGCCAAAAACATCTGGGGACCCAAGGTTGAGAAACACTGAGCTATAGTGAGGAGAGCTAAAATAGGATCTAATGTGTGACAAATGCAGTGGAGTGGTCTCACTCTGCCCACGAGCTACACAAGCTCTCCTCACTGGGAGAGAACAATGGTGAAGGCCTGCAGCAGCACTCTTTCTGGCATGGGCAGATAGCACTGAACAAAAGGGCACAAGTAGGGCATCTCTCGCTCACTCCAAGTTTGTTTTGAGTCAGCCTATTAACAGCGTATTATAATTATATTTTATGCTTTGTACTCCGGGAACTCTGAGCATTCCCCATATGTTTATTTATTTGATTTATATCCTGCCTTTCCACTAAGAAAATGGCACTCAAGGTGGCTAACAATTATAAAAACCTTTTTTTTTTTTTTAAAAAAAGAAGACATAGTTAAAAAAAACCCAAAATAATAACACAACTACATTAAAAGCACATTAAAAACACACACCAAAAATTACAGAATAAAATCAGCATCCAACCCAACAGAACATTTAGATATGAAAGAGCTGGTATATATTATTTTATACTCACTTGAATATAATAATAATAATAATAATAATAATAATAATAATAATAATAATAATAATGAAGCATGTGAACAAATAAGCTGCCAGCCTAATGGCTAATCAAATTAAGAGAAGTCTTTGCCTTTCAGATACATTTTAAGAAATCAAATGAAACAATTTAGCTGTAGTGTGTCATTTTTAATGTTATACCGTCATCTGGTGGATACCGTAGGAACAACTATTAAAAGAAACAAACAAAAAAAATCCCTGCATCATCATGAAGAAGAGGTGTAACAAACTGGCAACTTGGTTTAACAATAAGAAGCTTGCAGCAAATGTACTCCTGCAACCAACTGGCTATAACCCATCACTCAAGCACATCCTGGTGGTCTGGCAAGCCAGGACAGCCAATACATTACAGAAACCTTTCTTGATCAGTCAATACAGATCAGTGCTGTGCCATAAAAAATTCTCCTACACCCCCCCCATCATTCTAATTCAATTCAATTATTTCAAAGAAAATAAATTGCTTTTGAAAAGAAATTCAAAGGAGAAGACATTTCAGAGAAATTCTCACTGGTTTGGTTCAGGGTTCATTTGGAAGACACTGGGGAAAGTGCTGAAACCAGAAGAATGGCAACTAGAGCCAGTGTGGCGTAGTGGTTCGAGTGTTGGACTGGGACTCAGGAGATCCGGGTTCTAGTCCCCGATCGGTCATGAAACTCACTGGGTGACTTTAGGTGGGGTATAAATATAATAAATAAAATAAATAAATAAATAATAGACTCGAGCTAAGCCAAAGTTCCTCAGAAGAATTTTTTCTGAGAAAAGTTCTGAGATTTTTCTTTTCTTACCCCCCGCCCAAGAAATAAAAGGCCACTTGACAGAATATTCTCCATTTTTTTAAATCATTGGGGGATGGCTGCCTTCCCTTCCCCACCCCCAGTGATGTCCTGGAATGACACAAGGCGCATTGTGTAGGATGCAAAATGGGGGCCAGGTTACCAACACAGTTGCTACTGTTGCCGCTGGAAGAGGCAGCCCAACCCCCCCAACCCCCCCAAAAAACCTTAGGGGAAAAATAAAGAAGCTGTGCAACAGCCCCTGCCAATAGTGAGCCCTACCTGTTGTGAGAAACTGTGGGAGAATTTATTCTCCCCCTGGAGAAATTCAGCAAAATTGTCCCCCCCCACACACATTTCTCTGCCAACAAGTAAGGCAGATAATTTTGAGAGGCCATTTGCACACAGCGCTAATACAGATCTACCTCTTGCTGAGCAGGTGCAGCTACTCGGTGTAGTTTGTGTGACAAATCTGCTTTAATGCCTCAATTCAGGAAAGAATGGATGGTTGCTGGTTGTTACTTTCTTTTTGTGCTTCTGTCAGCCTGCCAGTTGCAAGCACATGCCAACATTGGGCAGGCTGTCACGCCTGCCATCGGAGCCTAAAATATATGGAATAGAAACCACATTTTAGATAGAAAATGCAATGACCGCAAGCTTCATAAATAAGGAAGCATTTCCAGGTGGCAAGCCAAGGTTGCCTGCACAGAGCCTACACATGCAGAAATGCAGGGTACACGGATCATGCTTGCAGGCATGAGCTTTGTAAAGGTGACCTGATGAGTGTGTGGAAACCTGGTGGCAGGGGGCAGTGGTCATGATCCTGCTCCTACAGAAATGTGGTTCATATAGTGCGATTGTACTCTTCAAGTATAAACTGATGGGATCTAAGCTAGCAGTGGCTGCCCAAGAGAAAGAGATCCCTGGGTTGTGGTGGACAGTTTGATGAAAATGTCGACCCAGTGTGCGTCAGCCGTGAAAAAGACAAACTCCATGTTAGGCATAATTAGGAAAGGAATTGAACATAAAACTGCCAAGATCATGCTGCCCTTGTAGAAATCTACAGTGCGACCGCATTTAGAATACTGAGTACAGTTCTGGTCACTGCCCCTAAAAAAGGACATTGTAGAGTTGGAAAAAGTGCAGAACGGGGCAACTAAAATGGTCAAGGGGCTGGAGCAACTCCCCTATGAGTAAAGGTTACAACATCTGGGATTGTTTAGCTTAGAAAGAGGGTGAGTAAGGGGAGACATGATAGAGGCCTACAGAATTATGGATGATGTGAAGAAAGTCAGCCCCTGAAGCTGATTGGTGGGAGCTTCAGGACAGATAAAAGGAAGTTCTTCACAGTTAAGCTATGGAATTCACGTCCACAGGATGTAGTGATGGCCACCAATTTGTAGGGCTTTAAAAGGGGATTGGGCAAATTCACGGAGAAGGCTATCAATGGCTACTACTAGTCCTGATTGGCTATATGCTACCTCCAGTATCAGAGGCGGTATGCCTGTGTACACCAGTTGCCAGGGAACATGGGCGGGAGGATGCTGTTGCACTCGTGTCCTACTTGTGGGATCCTGCGGGCAGTTGACTGGCCACTGTGTGAACAGAATGCTAGACTAGATGGACCCTTGGTCTGATCCAGCATGGCTCTTTTTATGTTCTTATGTACTCTTGAAATTAACGGGCTACACTGAATGGGCATAGCCTCCCTACACTACTTGTGGAGAAGAAAGTACAGATGGGTCCACATAGGCCAGCTTTATAACACCCGCCTCCCATGTTTCATTGGCCAGGTGTGCCGCTGGTGTCCTTGGTGTGTTGGACCATGCCAGGTCATTCGTAGAGAGCAGAGAGCCACCCTGTACTGCACTCTGCAAGCATCCAGCTGCCTGCTCTTGCAAGTTAAGACCACCCCTCCCCCAGCATGCAGGCAACTAACAGCAGGAGCAGCACTACAGATAGAGGCCTGGTGAAGAGTGGGGTGCTGCAAGATAACGCATGGGAATGGTCTGGTGTGTATTGTCATGTGCCAAGAACCAAAAGTACATACATGTCATGCCCCCACTGGAGGAATTCTCCTCGGAGGAGCAGCTGGAGCTCGGCACCCATCCCTATTTCAGATAAACAAAACAAACAAACAAACAATTTTCAGTGACTTTTGACAGCAAGCATTCCATTTTGACATGTTTATATAGATGTTTAAGATGTAGAGGAGACCACACTCTAGAAACAAGTTAAATAATCCTGAATGTATGAATTATGCATTCATGGTTAACCTCGATGAATGTTGCATTCAAGAACACAGAGCGTAAAGAGGAGCTTTAATAGGAACGTGTGCTGTGTGAACTCAGGGAAGTCGTGGCATTTCGAAGTGTGTACTGAATGTTAATCGAGCAACATCAGGATGTTAGGAAAGGTAAGCAAGCAAAGCAAAAGAAAAGTCTGGATCATTTTTGCAGCAAGCAAGGATCTTAGTGGCCACTAGATGCTACTCCTAGTCCAGATATCAAGTGGGAAAATGAAAATGCTAAGCTGGAAATGAAATTAAAACCTGTAAATTCGGATAATTTGCTAATGAGTCTTGATTTGCATTGTCCAGCACTAATTCTTTTGACAATACATGACTTCTCAAAGTTAATGTCTGATAACCTAGCAAACATTGATAGCACTAAGTGTATTTCAGTGAAATTTCCCATAGAGTAAACAAGCATAGAAGAATGTGATCTCTTAGGGCCAATTCATATTATCTTTGGTAATAAGCATCTGGCAGCTTATTTTCTTTCTGGGCTTTCTAAGCTTACACTCCTGTACACTTGAGGCCAAGTAGCCACTGTGAGATGATTGATGCTGGCTGCATCAATCCAGCCAGATGCTGCAATGATGTGGCGGCTGTTGCTACTTGTTACGTCCGCAGAAAGCATAAGTCATCACCATGATGGAGGCTATTTCCAGTAGGGAGGTGTATTTGCTTAATGTGAAAGAAAGAAAAATGATATATGAATGAGCCCCATTGGCATTTAATTTGGATTTAATAAATATGAATTAAAATTAATTTGAATTAACTAATCCTGAATTTAAAATGATTTCTTTTGGATTTCAATTTTCTTTTCATTTGGGGAAAAAGGGTACATGAGCAAAAGCAGCTGTGGGGGTGCCCCCCCCACAAAGAATTTTTAAGGCAACAGAGTCCTTGGCAAGGGCTTGGATTTCCCCTTCTAACCATTTTCAAGCATGTGCCTCTTCATTCCCACAATGCAAACCAATAAAGTCTATTTACAGTGGGTTGCACTGGGGAAAAGAAGGGGTGAATGCAGAAACAGCTGAAGTGGGGCCCCTGCCCGAGGGCCCCTGACTGAGGGCCCTGACCGAGGGCCCTGTTGCCCCAACTGTACTTGGCAGAGGGTAGGATCCCCCCCAAAAAACACACAGCCAAACACACACCCCACTAGCCATCTTCATGCATTCACCTTCCCTCCCACAATAAAAGAAAAATGTAGACAGCGCTGTCTCCCTTGAATTGCATGAGGGAACAGGAGGGCTGTAGTGTACACCCCTTGAGATCCAAATTGAAATCTGAAAAATGACTGAATTAAGTCTGAATTTTAAGAAAATACAAAAGTAAGTTTTATGAAAGAAATCACAAACATAATTTTAAATCTGAAAAACAAGAGGAGGAGGAGGAGGAGGAAGAGGAAGAGGACATTTTCTTCCACCTCTGGTCTCTCTCCACATGATATTTATGCCCTAAATCCTAAACTTGTCCAGCTTCTTCTGTGTCCCATTGCCACAACAAGTCAAAACAGCAATGTTGATGTGATTGTATGCAAAATCACATCAATAAGGTTCTTTCTGTGGATTTGTGTGCATTGTATGATTTTTTTCAGATCTTCACAGTCATATGTAAATGTCGGGGTGACTAGAAGAATCATGCATATATATGTCTTATGAATAGGGCTAATTTAATGCTGTATGCCAGGATCTTCATAAGAATCATACCTCTTCTTTCTAATCTTTGAGACAGAAGCTAGTTCTGTTTTAATCTCTGGCTCTCTCTGACTTCTCTCCAAGAATGGCTGCAAATCATGAACAAGAAGAGTCAGTGAGGCTGCAATCCCATGCATACTTTACTCAGAATAAGTCCTATTGAACTCAACAGGGCTTACTTCTGAGTGGTCATGTGTAGGATTGTGCTGAATAAAATGACTTTCAAAAGTACAGAAGTGAAAGAAGTAAAAGAAAGCAAGATGTAAGCATAGCTCTTGCGCTTATCTGGGCTTCTCTAACACTAAAGGATAAATGGAACCAGAATGTATTCTGATAGCTTAAAAAGAGCTTTTTATAATAAAAGTTATTGTATGGTGTGTGTGTGTGTGGGAGAGACACATTAGGACTTTGGAATCTGTTACAAGTTGCAAAGCACACTTTTTGAGACACAGCTCTGTGTCATATGGGAGGACAGGTCTGGTTTCCATCAGAAGAGGACACAAATATTCAGCCATTTAAGCCTGCAAGCTGTTTTTATTTGTCTCTGCTGTTTCTTGCTCCAGAGTTACAATAAACAAGGAGGCATAGTTCAGTAGACAATCATGTTCAGTAGGCAAGCTTCAGCCTTGCCCAACCTGGTGCCCTGCAAATATGTTGTTCTGTGCAACTGGGAATGATGGGAATTGCAGTCCAACACCACTGAAGGGAATCAGGTTGGACAAGACTGCCCTAGATTCAGTCCTTGGTATCTACATTGAAAGAATGCTGGACCTCTGCCTATGACCTTGGAGAGCTGCTGCCAAAGGGGATAGTGGGAGATATATCAGATCCCATTCTGATAATATCATCAGAATAAACCAAGCTATTTTCCAGTTTTGGAGAGAAATAGCTTAGTTTGCTGAGTCCAAATATAAATGAAACTGGAAGAGAGCCAGTGTTCACCAACACACCAGTGTTTTGAAGAATGCAAACACTGTGAAGAATTCCAGTATGAACTGACATGAACTGCATGATACTCTATCATGCAGATCAGAACTCAGCAGCATCCATCTGCTCAAAAAATAAATAAATATCAAAATGGGGTTTTAAATGGGTATTTTGAGAGCAATGCACACTTACCTGGGAGTAAGTTCAATTGAACTCAACAGGACTTACTTCTGAGTAGGCATACTTAGGTTTGCATTGTTAGAAAGATGTATTTTGAGAGAAAATAGGTTTCAAAGTTCATATTTAAATTATGTATTTAAATGTGGATTTTCATGCAGATTTTTGATTTTAAAAAATCCATGGATGCAAAAGTGGGATGGGATGGACTGGACAGCACATATCAAAGTGACATAGATCATAAATATTCTGATTCATCTATCCCTAACTAAGGCCAGTTCAGATATGCAATAATCCTCTCAATGCAAGAAACCCATTTCCAGAGAAGCATTCTGTGGCATGGCAAATCCAACATGTGACTTGTGGAAGCACCCATACAGTTGCTTTTCCCTGATCAGGGCTGCACTCCACCCCGCCCCCCCCAGCTGCCATTGTCAGTTGTCATGGAAATAAGTTAGCTGTTGCTATATCTGCGGACTGTCTGAGCCACACAATACTCTCTCCGTACGAATATACTGTATGCCCAGGACAGTGTAAGGAGAAGTATCATGAGCATCTCTGAACTAGTGACCACTGCAAACAAGGATAGTTAGGAACTGGGTTCAAAAGAACCAAGCTATTTTCCGAGTTTGGGGGGAAACGGACCAGTTTTTTTAAGAGCCCATAATCAAGCCAGTCTAGTGGGACTTTGCCCATCATTGAATCAGCCCTAGACATGAGGCCCAAGTACTTAATACACCACAGCCACTATTTTTCTTCTTCTTTGCATGGTTCTCTGTGCTATGTGTCCTAAAATAAGTGTCAGTCACACTGGGTCACAGGGGTTCTGCAAGCATATTGTCACACACCAGATGGGTAAAACAACTCACCCTGCAAAAATAAGATGAATATTTTAAAAGAAACCAATATGCTACCTTTCGCCAAGATTTAGAGAGCAGCAATCCTATCGTACCTGGGTGAGCATCCCATGGACCTTTCTAATAGCTTGGAAAATCCCTTCCAAGGTCAGAGACGGTGCTCCGACCTCAGAAGGTGGAGTCGGAGATTCACCACCACCCCAGCCCCGCCCCCTCACAGCCAGTGGGGAGAGCACCACGCCAGCTGCCTCTCGGAGGAAACTCAACCTCGGAGAAGGGGAAAAGAATGCGCACCAGTGGGTGGGGCAGGGAGGAGACTGGATAGACAAGATATATGATTTATCCTCAGCCTCCTCCAGCCTCCTTCCCTCCCTCTCCAAAGCATCCTCCTCACTAGCCTGTCTAGTGAAAAGAAAGGAGATGAGAGGATGGAGAGCCAAAGATCGTTTCCACTGCTCCTCCCACCCTGCCGGCTTCAGCCTGGCAGGGCATAGGAATTATGGAAGCCTCCAAGTGCTTCTGAGCTACGAGTGTGTCACTGTCGTGGATGGTCAACCTTCTCTCTCACTCCTTACAGGCAGACACCACAATGGCTTCTTCTTAACTAAGCTTTATTATGTTAATGCCAGCCAGCCAGACTGACTTAAAAGTACAAATGAAGTGTATTGCAGAAGTCAATAACAAAATAAACAAACATAGTTAGGATACTAGCCATTCAAGAAGTGTGACTTATAAATGAGAAGTTGATTCTAAACTGAATTCTCCTCCTCTCTTCCAAACTCAAATGACCCACACTCCCCCTCTAAGGCGGATCCTCTTGCTTAAGAGCCAATCACTTGGAACGCCTGACACTTCTCAGCTGGTCTGCCTGCCTTAGCTGACGACACACCCTGGGATTAGTGATGCCTGATCCAACCTCCTCATCATTAGCATGCTCAGTTTCCCTTCCCACAGAGTCTGGAGTTGCTTCACTCCCAAATACCACCTGGCTCATCTCCGAGTTCGCTGGCCTTGGCATCTCAGCTGTGGCTTCCAACCCCTCCTCCTCCTCCTCCAAGTCAAAATCAGTTCCCAGATCCCTTGAAGGCCCTTGTGCAGGAGCAATGGGCCCAATACCCACAGAGGGTGCAGTCCATGGGACAAAGTCCCATAGGGCAAAGACAAGGCTGGGCAACCAGTTTTCTGCCGAAGGCTGCATTTCCTCATGGGTAATATGTCAGGGGGGCTATGTTGTCGATGAGTGGGCCAAAGCCAAGCAGGGCCAGAGCCAAAAGTGCGTGGGTCACCCCTTTTCTCTTTCTACCACTCTCTTTTTTTCTCTCCTCCTGCCACCTTCTTTTCTTCCTCTCCCTCTTCTTTCCCACACAGCAGGCTTCCAGGGTAGGGACAGATCACCTTTGCTTGAGGTCTGAACTGATCACATGCAGAGGAGTTTTGAAATTATGTTGCTGGCTGCATACAGTTAGGCCAAGGGCTCTAGGGCTGCTGCAGCTTGCCCACCCATGCATTAGATATGCATTTTGGAATGTGACCAGATACCAAAAAGACAATGATGTTGTTAAAGATTACTAGCCAAATTCAATGGTGTTCTACAAGTGAATGCCAAAGCACACACACACACACACACACACACCTCTCTCTCTCTCTCTGTGTGTGTGTGTGTGTGTGTGTATATATATATATATATATATATATAAAATTAACTTTTTGACAAGCCTCAAAGATGCACTGGGATCACTCTTTGGGGTTAAACACTTCCAGTCTGTGCAGGGAGCTATGCTTTAGTTTTTCAACTCCTTCCAAAAATTATTTTGAACAAGAAATTGGGTTCTGTGACATTTGCCTGCTTCTCCTGGAGAGTTTTTGGTCCAAGACAAGCTTCTTAACTGAAAAACAAACAAAACCCAGGCATATGTATGAAAGCAGCAGCAGCAGCAATGTGGAATAACCACATCATGGCCCTCACATCCAATTTTTCATGAAAAAAGTAGAATTCCTCTCTTTGAAAATGAACTGAAGTTCTGAAGAGAACCATTTTAAATGGACTGTTCAGGGAAGGCAGAAAATCACTTTCTGCTCTTTACTTCCAAGATAAAATTACCGCTAGGCATGCTTTTGTACAACTGAGACCAACCAGGCATACATTGCTAGATTTGCATTGAAACGCAATTGCAGGTTATGCTGAGTGCTGACCAACCGTTGACTTGGAGTTGTGATAAGTTGTTTTGAGACCCCCACCTTTTCTGTGGATACTCAAAAATCTATTTATATGTTTGGAAAATGTATACAATGAAATTAGTAGGAGGGGGAAGAATGGCCTCATACACAGGGCTCCAGCTGCCACCTCTCAAGTGTTCATTGTGTTCTCAGAACCTAGGCATGTGCAAGTTGTGCAGGGTTGCTCTGGACAATCAGGGACCCTGCATTTTTCAGTACACCCAGTCACACATTTGGCTTGTACACATGTACTTTTTCTCACTAAGCTGCATTTCCCCCAAGTCTGCTGGTATACAAGAAAACTAGCTCCATTGATCAGAATGACTCTTCATTTCCTGAACATGCAACTCTGCTTGCCAGGGGCAAAGGCTTTGTAAAACTGAACAACTTATTGCAATTGAGAGAGGAAGCAAAGGTGAAGACAAACACCACAGGGCAGTTCCTTCCTTAAAGGGGTAAATAAGATAAGAGTTCGTCTGGCCAGAAGGTGCACTACGTGACCTGCCCTTAAACAATAGGTGAAAAGGCTTGGGTTCAATTCTTCAAAAAATATATAGCTATCTAACCCAGTAGCCTGGCAACAGTTTATGCTTTTTTCCGTGGCTACATCTGTATAGCGTGTGTGCGTGTGTGTGTGTGTACAGTCATGCCTTGGATTGAGAGCATAATTCGTTCCGGAAACGTGCTTGTAATCCAAAACACTCTTATATCAAAATGAAATCCCCCCCAAAAAAATTGTACAGAGATTTTTAATTTAAGCCGTACTACAGTACTTGTATTGCAAGATGTCGCTTGTATATCAAGTTAAAAATAAATAAATAAATATTAAATATTAAATAAATATTTAAATAAATATTTAAAAATTTGCTTGTCTTGCAAAATGCTCTCAAACTAAGTTACTTGCAATCCAAGGTATTTATATATATATATATATATATATATATATATAATTGTCTCAATTTTAGTCAAGAATTCCTGATTTTTTCTATAAAGCAGCAAGGGTATTTGTTGCTATGTGGGCACTCATGCATTTGGAAGATCAGAACCCTTCATTTAGGAGAATGGGTTTTAATTCATACCACACTAAACCCCTGAATGGTGTGTGTGTGAAATATAAATATAAATATATATTTATTTACAGTAATACCTTGGATTGCAAGCATAATTCGTTCCGGAACCGTGCTTGTAATCCAAAACACTCTTACATCAAAGTGAGTCTCTGGCGGGCGTGAGCGGGGCCGATTTTGGCCCACTACACCCGCTCGAGGTGAGCGGTTACATCCCTAGTTAAAACCATAAAATACAATATAAAATAAATATAAAACTTAAAACTTAATATATGTGTATATATATTTCCCTTCCCCCAACCACGTGTAACTGTGTGGAGAATTTTGCATGCGGGGGAAAGGAGAGTGAGACCACGATGGGGTGATCTCACCCTCCAATCTGGTTATAGAAGGGTGAGGCATCAAGGACCGCTATTAGGCCCGTATGCCCCAACCCTTGGCCTCTTTCTTTTGCAGCTCCCTCCCTCCCTCCCTGTTCTCATTGTGGGCTTTGCTGGCTGCCATTTCCAGGGGCCGAGTAGGAATTTTGGCTCATTGTCCTGATTGGCTGGGGGCAGTGTGTGTGTTTTGCCAACTCTACACTGTGTTTCAGGTTTGGGTGTTTTTTATTTTGGTTATTGTGTGATTTGGTCCAATCCGGTCACATTTGGCTAGTAAGTGCAGGAATAGGCAGTGGGGTTAGGGTTCAGTGACCATCCAATGGCATCATTCAGGTGGCTGGCGTGGAGAGACCTGAGGCTCCCCGTTTGCTGAGTTTCGCGGCTTAGTTGTGGGAGATGCGGATCGCCAGTAAGGATGACTTTCCTCACACAAATTGGTGTTTTGCCGCACCGTGAGTTGGGGACTGTGAGAAAGCCTCCCAGCACCCACGAGGGTGTAAAACTGGGGTGTGTGTGAAGTGTTGCACCACCCCCTGTCTTTGGATGTATCTGCCCAGGATACCTCACTGGTTTTAGTTAGTACCCGCACTTTCACCCTTTGCAGATCTTGATTAATAAATGTGGCCCTTTATTTATACCATATACCTGTGCCTCGCCTCTTCTTTTTCCCTTTACGCGTGCAAATATATATATCCTTTCTTCCTCTTTCACGATGAGGTTTATATACATTCAAACTGCAGTTTTAACAACAGGATTTTGATTCTGTTTTCATAAAAGAAACCAACCAATGTTAATTCTGTTCATATGGTCAATGGTAAAAAATACCTTATTTGATCAGATAGATATACCCCCTGCGCTGCCAGATCCCATGGGTTGGATGCAGATTTATGCTGATGGAAGTGGACTTCCTAGCCCACTCCTCCCCCTGGCAGCACCTCCAGGCCCGCCAAATTCTACACAGAGTCAGAAAACCCTGCTGAATGGGGTGAACTGTGATGTGGGGGAAAGGCTGTATCCCCACAAAATGGTCAGAGGAACCTCCCATGAGAAGAGCCCTTACTCTAGTGAAGATCATTTCATTTCGTCTTGTAGAAGGCAGATCCTGGATTCAAGTCCATACATTCATATAACACCTTAGAGAAGTCTAGCTGTGCTGTAGCTTCGTTGGTTTCCATTTTGACTGTCACAATAAACATCCATTAGTAAGAATGAAAGCCCCATTTCTTCATCCATGATAAGTAAAATCCACTTTCTGGAACCACTTGGTTGGTTTTGCCTTCAGAAAAGAAATGCTAGATACTAAACCAATAATGGTATTTTACCCTTTATGTACATATTTAATTCAAAGTAAAATTATGCATGTATTCAATAAATGAAACAATCCCTAGTATCCAGGCTATCATGTAATATTTGAAAATGGGTTCTATTTTATTTCTCTTGGTATCAGAAAATGGTTCCTCAGTTCCACAAAGAAATACAACAAATACACAACTGTACTGATTGTGCAGAAGCTCCAATATGTTCATAAACTTCTTCTGCCAACAAGAACATGAACAAAGATTTGGACCCTCCATTGAAATGAACAGGAAAACATGGGCAGAGGAGCTCAGTGTTAACATCAGATATATATCGGGGTGAATAGTGGAATGTGTTAGGAAGTTAAAAAACACTCGCTTGCATAGAGCTGTGTGAAGATACTCAGTTTGGGGAAGTTCTAAACATTCATAACAGCAAATCTTAATATACATTTAGAAATCTGGACATATGCAGTCTTGCTTTTAATATTAGCCCTCAACATATAAATGATAAACATCTGTTCTTGAAAAAAAAAAACCCATGACCAGACTCCTTTGTTTATTCCAAGGAGAAAAATTTCACTTCCCCTTCCTTATTTGTAAAATGTGTTTTGCATGCACCAAAATGATGAAAGGCAACCCTGGACAAATACAGAATAAATATACAGGGTCTACATAATTGCTAAGCCTTCCAAATAGTGATTAAAACATATTTGAAAATCCTCTCCAACAATGAACCAATGGGAAATTTCCTGATCCAAAGGAAATAATTATCGAGTAAGTAATAATACCACTGCAGTTATAGTGGACTATAGGGGTCAGGTATAGAATGGACAAGTGTCTGAGATCATTCCCATGATTTCCAAGCAGAACATGTCCAGTTAGCCACACCCTGCTTAATTGCAGGATAGGATGTACATGTACGTAGGTTAAATCATCACTAACTTAGATAAATACTGTGCAGGACATTTTGACAACTAATATGAATCAGTGTCAGTTGACATGATGTATTGATCTAGAGGCAGTGTTCTCCAACCTTACGCTGGCTGGGGCATGCTGGGAGTTGTAGGCTAAAAACATCTGGGGACCCAAGGTTGGAGAACACTGATCTAGAGGCAGTGCTTTGCAACAAGTTAAATTCCATCTCATCTCATCATCACCAGCCCCACCAGCCCCTCAAAAAATATGAAGATTGCACCAGCATTTTACTGGTAGCAGAATATAGGAAATATCTCCAGGTTCTCAAATGATAAAGTATATTATAGCACAACCTAATAAATAACTGCTATTTATGATATAAATGCAACAACAAAATTGTTTTAAGAGCAGAACATGTAGTTCACAGTAAACTCTAAATTACACATGGCTTTGATTAAATGGACATATTAAACCTTGGGATGTTGTGTACTGCTTGTGTGCCAACGTAGCATACATTTTATATTCCAAAACACACACACACACACACACACACACACACACGAGATAAATTTTCAACGCTACCTTCCCCTTATTTTCCACACAAGTTTAAAATAGTCATTGTTCTCTGATCCTTTGTCACTCATAACTTAAAAACCAAATGGAATGACTATGTTTAAAAATTACGTCTAGCCATAAAATTGCCTGGCTAGCATAGAGATAATTTTAAAAAATAAATAAATAGTTTTTAATGTATATTTAGGTATGCATTGGTTTAAACTTAATGGGTATTTTTAATTTAGAGAAATTGCAGTGGCATTTGAAGTTGAGCCTCCAGAAGGTACTTAAAATATCTTGTTTTCCCAGGGATTAGAGACATGGGTGGTTGTTAAAGCACTAGGGGAAAAATAAACAAAGATTCTTCTCTTTGGAGAAGCTTTCATGAATTCTGCAGTGCTACTCACTGGATCATTTATTTAGTGGAACATTGTGCTTTAAATAGGTTTTTGCCAAACCACCAGCTAAAGTTAGCAGGATTTATGAGTCAAGAAAGCTATTGGGTTGCTACCTCTTGCAGCCACATGAATAATTTGCCCTTGTGAAATAGCCTTGCTGGTACATACAGTACAATATTTGACTTATTTTCCTGTTGGCATGTTTGGTCAGTACAGGAATTCTTTGAATTTAACTTTTTACCGACTTTATGCAAATGGAACCAATGTTTGCAGCTACAGAGGACCACAACATTCCTAAGGGTACTGGTACAAGACTATGTTGTGCTTTCTTTAATGGCCAAAGTTTTGGGAAATGAATAAAACTCCAAGGAGGGAGGAACAAGCCACCAAGAAAATAAATCTCCAAATCTGGCAAGAAATCTCTAGATTTGGAGAGCATTTTTTTTTTTTTTTGCATTGTATGGAAGGCCTATTCAGATGTTACTTATCAGGCTCAAATCTGAAACAGACCCTAGTGAGAAGCCACAAGCTTGTGGCATCCTGTTCTGTGGCCAGAGGTGGTGCAGCTGCTCTGACTAATCACAGCAGTCTTGTCCATTTGTTGTAAGGCAGCTGAGCAATGTGATTTTCCAAGACTGGGGTGGTGGTGAGGGTATGGCATTCCGCAGTGCTGCATGGTGCAGCTGAGTTGTGGATTGCACACATAGGCAGCTATCCTATGGAACAGAATCTAATGCAATGTGCCACAGCTCAGTGGCAGAGCAAATTATTTGCATGCTGAAGCTCTCAGGTTCAATATCTGGCATCTCCAGGTAGGGCTGGGAAGGACCCCTGCCTGAAACCCTGGAGAATCATTCTCAGTTAGTGTAGACTGGAGTTGTTGAACCTTTTTCAGCCTGAGGACTGAATTCAGTTTTGGATAAGCTCTCAGGGGCCACATTCTAGTGATGGGCCCAAGGCAAAGAGTGCAGGGTCAACATACCCCAAATACCAGTACATTTTAGCTTAAAACTCTTACTGCTTATAACTAAGCCTTAGGAAAGGCATTTCAACCTTTTAGAATGGGAAAAAAATGTGGAAAAGACAGGTAAGCACCAAATGATCAGCGATCGGGGAAAGGGGGGTGGGCATCTGAGGAACCCCGGAGGGCTGAATTGGGACCCCAGTCTGGCCAGATCTAGAAGTGGGAGCGAGCCTTGCAGCGGCTGCCTAAACTAATTCTTCGAGCTAGTCTATTTTCCTTCTCCCCCTTCACAGACCTGACAGGCGAACACAATTGAGCTGCGAATCAGCAAGATCTTTTGCTCCAGGCTCGAGAGATAGCTCCCTTCTAACTCTGAATATTATAAACCCTAGCTAGCTCCCCATGTCCTTCAGCAAGAAGTTCTCACACAAAGAAATGTAGTAACAGTGATTGAAATGCAAAACCTAATGCAAAACCTAAGTGACAGCAGGTTCACAGCAGGTGCTAACCTGTTTAAGAGAAATGCTAATTTGAGAACAACAGCTCTTGCTCGGGTTTGTAATGCAGATGTCTGGGAGAGCACCTTTTTATGCTCGCCAAAATCGTTAAGTATGCTGAGTGAACAGAACAGACCTATCTCGATGCGAAAAAAGCCTTCGAGTTAAATTAGCACATCCCTAGATGTGGCCTGTGTGCTTGAGGTTCTGCACCACTGGTGTAGACAATACTGAGCTAGATGAACCAATGGTCAGACTCCAGAGTCTAGATAAGGCAAGTTCCTATGTTATTGCAGAGTAGTCAGGATGTGGGTTTGCAGCCTTTGTGTGGTGATTTTTAAAGTAAATGTTATAATCATAGAAACATAAAATGTTAGAGTTGGAAGGAATCTTGGAGGTCATCTAGTCCAAACCCTTGTCAATGCAGAAGTCAATGCAGAAATCAGAAGTTACTTTACAGTAGATTAAGGTAACTATACCTCTCACCACCATCAGTGTTTGTAATAACCAAGTAATGATGATCAGGTGAAATTGGTGCATCTGAGAAATCCAGCAGGCAGTGGTCACCTCCACAGCCACTATTTATTGCATCAGTTAGGTTTTTGCTCATTTCCCAATGAATAGTGACTCCAAAGTCCAACATTTGTTGAACCCTTCTGACATGAGCGGCATCCTTTAGAGCAACCTCACATGACATATAGGCATGACACAAGTAGACCAGAAAGACAACTAAATCAATCAGGTGTATGTGTCAGGTGCTCCTAAGAATTCCTTTCCCCAAAGAATGAAGGAATAATATAGAATAAATTTCATAAAAATGTAGTCTTCAAACATCCAGACCCTGTCTGGTGCATATCTTGTTAGAAGCTGCATATTGGGTTGTAGACCATTGTCATCATCATGGTGTTCTTATGCTGAATTTTGTTAGTGGTGTATAAAACCCTAAATAACTTGGGACCAGGATATTTGAGAGAGCACCTTCTCCCTTATGAGCCTGCCCAGTCACTGCGGTCATCAGATGAGGCACTCGTGGTGGTTCCGCATGGACCTGTGGTCCATTGAGAGTCCACCCAGTGTAGAGCTTTCAGTGTATTAGCTCCCACTCTGTGGAATTCCGTGCCAGCTGGTATCAGGCAGGCACCAACATTGTTTTGTTTTCTGCACCTGCTAAAGACATTTTTATTTAAACAAGCTTTACCTGAATGTTCAGCCATTGGTTACAGTAATACCTTGGATTGCAAGTAACTTGGTTTGAGAGCGTTTTGCAAGACAAGCAAATTTTTAAATATTTATTTAATTTTTTTTAACTTGATATACAAGCGACATCTTGCAATACAAGTACTGTAGTACGGCTTAAATTAAAAATCTCTGTACAATTTTTTTTGGGGGGGGTTTGTTTTGATATAAGAGTGTTTTGCTTTACAAGCATGTTTCCGGAACGAATTATGCTCTCAATCCAAGGCATGACTGTATTGGTTTTATTGGCATAATTTGATTTTAATATTTTTAACCCGTATTTTGATTCTTTTTCACTTGTTCACCACTCAGGAATCTTGGTAGATAAAGAGCAGTCTATAAAGCTTATGAAGGAAGCAAGCAAGCAAGCAAGGAAGAGCAAGGAGCAAAGTCTGCCACAACCATGACAGCCCAATCCACCACATGTTTATTGAACACATGGGGGTCCAGAGACATATCTGAAATGGGCTTAAATTCTTTTTGAGTTCTTTCAGTCAAAGAAGGGTAAATATTTCCCCTTTGCAGTGTTCAGATAGGGTCTATGCACCTAGGCATACAGCTCCACTTGTTGAAATACTGAACATGCTTCTAGTTCCACTATAATATAAACAATAAAGACTTAACTTTCAAGTAATGAAGACAGTCTTCCGTTCTGTCAGTTAAATCAATATTAGAATGGAAGTTATTTACTGTTGCTTCCACAGAGATTTATCACTGCCACTGTCACTATTGACATCACTTGTCACGATGAGGACCACCTCCAGCACTAGGCTCAGAAATGCCAATTTCACAGTTCATGCACAATGACAACTGCTTCTAGCTCAATAAAATGAAATATCACTGCAGTTTTTTTAAAAAAAGATGTCGGATGAACTTATATAAAAAAGATAACTCAGAAACAGTTGGGGTGAGGTCTATGGATTACTTTCAGAAGTGTCTTCCATGCATCTTATTCCATCATCAGCCTATTATCTGGAACTAAAGTTCTGCAGGACTTCTTTTTACACACAGAGTTTCTGTAAAAGCTGGAGTTTCCCCATTTATTGGTTCAACGGCAGGGACACCTTTGTCTGTGAAATATGAATGCATATGTATGTAGAGGTTTTCAAGGAGGAAAGCCAGGAGCTGAGTAGCATACTTAGATAATAGGAAACAGGAAAGCTAAGGGTATCAGAAATTAAACAGGCAACAGACCAGGCTAGATTCAGGGAGCTGGGGCAGGGAAAGGGAAAGGCAACAGATGGATGAACTAATGGCTTGGAGGCACAACTTGAAAGACTGACCAGCTTACCAGAAGCTTTCTTTTAGGAGAAGGCTGGAGACAGGAAAGGGAAACTCAAGTAGTCTCAGGGAAGCATTCCAAATCCAAGTGAATTGGATATAGCAGCTTAACTGTGCACAGGACTGTAGCCAGAGATGCTTGTATAGCAATAAGATCAATTTTGGTATCAGAAGTCTGGATATTATGCCGTTTGGTCTACATGTCTGTGTACCTTAATTTATCAATAAAACAGCACATACATTTTCCATGGGAGGAGGATAATGCACTAAAAATGACAAATTGCTTAAGGTAGTTTTGGAAAGTGTAAACATATTCCTTGTTATTCATTTTCAATGAACCTTATATCTTTATCAATATGGCAACACTCCTTACATGCAAAAAAAGTGAGTTATACATTAGTTGCATTAAAGATGTATGCTGGCATGGAGAAGCAGGGTTCTTGTGATATTCATAGCCCTTTTTTGAGTGATGGGGGCTATTCTAGAATATAAAATTGTAATGAAGATGAAGGATTTTAAAAGGATTTTTAAAAGTGTGAGATATTTATGGATAGTCCCCCAAAAGCAAAACTATTTCAGACAGTGAAATGTTTCTAACATGCTTTGCACACCAAGTAGAACATTTCTTTTTCTCAGTGAATTCACCCATAATGATTACACCAACCACAACAATAACAAAAAGCTAACACTGGGAGGACAGCGGTAAAGACTGATTTCGAAAAACAAAACAAAATCCAGCAACAAAGGGAACACTGATCCAGATGGCTGAGCAAATGATGGGAACTATTTCACAACAGCAATACCACAAAGATATTGTGGGTGAAAATGCTGCCTGCTATAACCCCTTCCACTGGAAGGTCTTCCATTGGCCAAAAAAAAAAAAAAAGAAAAAAAGAAAAAGGCAAAGGGCACAATTTCCTGTATAAGCCCCACTGAAATGTGCAATAGTGTCATTGCGGATTGTTGACTGCAAAGCTCTGCAGGAATCCATTTTGTGAACAGCCCAGAGAGCTTCAGCTGTTAATTGGTACAGAAATCTAATACATACATACATACATACATAAACAATAAAATAAATTATGTACATGGGCTTCAGTGTGAGCAGGTAGGTCACTCCACCAGCTCCCAGGCCCAAGGCATGAGGTGGCTGGCTCAAGCCCTGGTGACCCTCACTGCAAATCCTATAAGGAGGGGCAATAGTTTAGTGGCAAAGCATACTTTTCATACAGGCCATCCCAAGTTTAACCCATAGTATCTCCAGCCTAAAAGGATCTTAGGCAGTAGGGCTGGGAAAAAATAGCTTATGCTGGCTCAGCTTGTCTAAGTGTGGAAAGTTAAGCAGGGTCAGGCCTGGTTATTACTTGGATGGGAGACCCCTCCTCTAGTTTCCTGCATTGAGCAGGGGGTTGGACTCGATAGCCTTGTAGGCTCCTTCCAACTCTATAATGATCTATGATCTAAGCTAGTGACAGTAAAAGAAAACAATATGGGGGTCCGGTCTGAATGCTAGTCTGATACAGCCACCTTGCTGAAGTTGAGCAGGTCTGTGTCTGATCAGTGCCTAGATAGAAGAGTGGAAATCCTATGTATACCACCTTAACCTCCATCATAGAAGGGATTTTAAAATATTAAGCAGTATAAAAAGTATTATAAAATAAATAAATAAATAAATAAATAAAGGTAGGAAGAAACGTGGAATACAAATGTAATATCAACTAAATACAAAATTAAGATGGACCAAGAGTCTGTCTCATCATAAGGCAACTTCACATATTCATATGGTATGAAAGTTCTTATATTTATGAGAACTTTCCAGCACTGATAAAAAATAGAGAGCCCATCTCCCAACAGATTCCATATCTGTATTGCTGCTGCAGGGAGTGTTGTAGCACTTGGAGTTAGAGTTCCATGTGCACAATAGATGCACATGGAATAGATGCACTAGTCACTGGGACTCAGCCACCGCCTCATATGATACAGAGTTATTCACATCTTTGCAGGGGTCCTCTCAGATCAACAAGCATGCCCTTAGAGTTAATGGAGTCTAATTCAATATTGGGGAATGAACCTCAACACAGTGTAATTAGTGCATCAATTCAGGATAATGAATTTTGGTAGAATAATATACATTGGTTGAGAGATCAAGAATAGTGGATACACTTATTGAGGTTTACAGAATGATCGTTACAGATTTATAACAGAACATGTATTTTCAGCTGCAGTGAGTATCAGCACAGCTTTCTTACAGTGCTCACAGTAGAATACCAGCTGCATTCATAGGATTTCCAGATCAAAACTGCCCTCAACAAAACAAAACAAGCCACCAACTACTGTACAAACACAAATCACCATCACATTTTTAATTTATACGTGGATACGATGGAGTCAAATTCTTTTGACAATATACTGGCATAGACCTACAAAACCTTTAAATTATGAAACAGCGTTTGCTTTGTTTAGTACATCAGTTCTTCTCAAACGGGAGATGGAAACAACAGAGAACTGAATTTGGAGCTTGATAGATGAACAAGAACTTGTTTGCACTTACTATAAAATTCAAACATTCCAACAAACTAGTCATTGTATATTGCCTGACTGAACTCATAAAAACTAGATTGCTTTTGTTTGTTTTGTGATTTCCCAGATTGCCAATGTCAGTAGCAAAAAAATCGGAAAACAAGTCAGTCATTTTAGGGAATGGCACCATTTGGGATTCAAGCAATAGTGCTTATTTCCCTAATAAGGAAGGGGAAATCTACTGCTGTAGATTTGCCTTATTGACTTGGTGGCTGTGAAGTCCATATGCTAATGCTCCTAATGATCAACCATTCCTTTTGGCTTTTGGTAACAAGTATTCTCATACAGTTAATATCAAAAAGAACTTTGTGCTCCACATCTGTAATTTCCAAGTTTCCATTTTTAAACTCCCCTATTCGCAAGAAAGTAGTACATTGCCTCCCTTTTTTGCCCCCAACAATTTTCCCCCCAACTTCCAGAGCCCCATGATGCAAGATGTCATTTTGTCGGTCTTCTGTCCCAGTGATGACTTTAATCCTATTGATTTTAATAGGCTTTTCAAAGACAATCACATAGAAATCTCCAGTTGAGGGTGCTTTGCCCCAGAAGTATTCATCTACACTACTATATGCCTTGCTTGCCTCGTAATTTTCAAATACATTCATATTGGTGTGCAGGTTGGCAGGAGGGTTATCAGGAAGGTCAAATGAATCCTCTTCAAAATCATCATCCTTCAATTTATTCTCAGCTCCTTTGTAAGATGAATAATATCCCATATGCTGGAAGAGAGATGGTTTGAAACGTATCACATCCTTTTGAGCCAACAGCCCACGGAAATGTATCAGCAGCCAATCACAAGGCATTTCCTGGTAGAACATCAGCAAAAAATGGGCCAGTCGAGGAAGATCATGGGAATGGTATAACTTCCCAATGTAGCCCAGTTTGGAAAATTCTAACGTCACCCAGTAGGTTCCCTCTCGTGAGGTTATGACTTTCTTAACAACAGTCAAGAAGTTTTTTGCACATCGAACATCATCTTCTAACATAACATAATAATCAGAAAGGTTAGCACAGAAGTTAAGCAAGAAAGCATAATCTACATTTTGCTTGGAACGGAATTTCACCCGGTCTTCTGGGTCATTATAATTTCTCTTAAGGCCATCCAATACTGGATAGTATTCTTCAGGAGTATGGATCACCATTAACCTCCCAGCAATTACATGATGGGCAAATTTCTGAGAAATATCTTGAACCATCCCGACACACCAGGTTGAGTCAAACTCTGCCAGGTGCACCACCACAGCAATTTCCTTCAGCTCTTCATAACTTGACTGCTCAAATATGGACTTGATTGTCTCCAGCAAATAATTTCCTTTTTTTCGTTTGACTGAGGACAGTCCAATGGTAAGATACCCTGGATAAATAAAGAGAATCAGGCTTTTAAAAAAACAAAACTACATAGCATTGTGATGTGGGTGGGGACAGACTTTCTGGTTCATTCAAAATAAATGATCCGAATGATAAAACTATAGCTTGTGTGTGCTCAGCAGGACTTTTGCCTTTTTTTCTTTGGGTAGAAGTTCCCACCATAATGCCACATGACAAACTTTTTTGAAGTTACCCTGGTTACCCTGAGGGAGGAGCTGCAGCTCAGCAGAGAGGGGCTGCAGCTAAGTGGGACCTTTGCATGCAGAAGGTCCCAGGTTCAATCCCCGGCATCTCCAGGTAGGGCTGGAAAACTCCTGCCTGAAACTCTGGAGAGCCACTACCAGTCAGTGTCGACAATACTGAGCTAGATGGACCAATGGTCTGACTCAGTACAAGGCAGCTTCTTATCTTTGTCTATTGGAGGTGATCATGGTGGTGGTGGTGGTAGGAGCTGCTGTTTGTTTGTTTGTTTGTTTGTTTTAAACCCAAACTCTCCTGAGTTAGTTGGGTGGTACTGTGGATTTCATCAAGAGTAATCTGTTTCAGTTAACCTATATGGTGAAAGAGCAAGCTTTATACCTTTTCTCCCGAAAGATGTATTGGGACTGGCAGCATATTGAGGCTACTGCATTAAACATCAGTTGCAAGAAGTAGTGTGAAAAATGGACTAAAAGCCAGGAGGGATGAGTGCAAAGATGCCGGCAGAAAAAACAACAACTTAAAATATTAGCACTGTACAATCTGTCAGAGGAATGGGGATTCAAAGTAATGGCTTGAAAACTGTTTACAACTCAGCCCATTAGGGAATAAAATATGAAGTGATGAGCTGCCAATTTTTTCCCCCAAAAGAGAAAAAGCAAGGGCCAGAACCAGTCAAACCTCTGCACTTTAAAAAATAAAATAAAAATGTATCATTTCAATAGGAGAGCTAAGCTGTGCTTATATCTCTTCCTTTGCAATCAATGGAATTTAAATGTGCTTTACAATGGCTGGATTGTGCTGTAAGGATATACTTTGAAATATATCAATGTGCAATAGTTTGTAGGCAATGCGCTCTATACTGCTTCCCAATACACATTTGTATCTCCTTAGGAGAATGCCATTTTACATCCCTAGGATGCCGGAAGGAACAGGTAATGATGTACTCAAGTTGGCAGTGGACAGATGTGGGCAAGAGGCATCAGAATACGGGGATGGGTCAAATACAAAGAACCAAATACAAATAATTAGAAGTCTGGAGACCAATAGAAACATGACATTAATTTCTGCGAAGTTCTGAGGACCTTCATTTATAAAAAGCTTTCCAGATTGCTCACTTTCCACTACTAAACATCATCATACAAATTTCCTGCTAATTATTTTGCTGAAAAAAATAGATATTTGACCTAAGTATACTAGAAGTCATTGCTAAAATTCAATTGGAATTACATTGGTTGTGAGCATTTCTTCAGGGTTCTACCATCTTGGTACATTCGTGCACCTCAGGACAAATCTGAATGTCAGATATGTGGTCTGAGTCGTCTGTCTGCAGTATATTGAATCCCCTTCCTATTTGCACGCGTAGAGGAATGAGAGGTGAGGCTGTTTAATTTTGAAACCACCTATGGGCTCAAGGCGGGGGGAGGAGCGGTGGAGGCCTTTATTAGGCAGCGTTGCTCCACCCTCTGCCTCTTTTCTCAAAGCAGCTCCCCCCCTCCCTCCCAATTCACAGTGTGGGATTTCTGGTCGCCGGTTGACGGGGCCGAGTAGGAATTTTGGCTCACCATTGCTGATTGGCCTGGTGGTGGTGTGTGTGTTTCGCCTACTCTACACTGTGTTCTTGGGTTGGGTGCTTTTTTGTTTTGCGTAGTCTCCCTGATTTGGTCACATTGGCGGTAAGTGCGGGTTTTAGGCAGTGGGGTGAGGTTCGGTGATCATCCCACGGCACCTTTCAGGTGACTGGTGATACCTTAGCCTCACCTGAGCCCGGTTTCACGGCACGGCCAGGGAGATAGGGTCCGCCTTTGAGGCCAATTCCTCTCACCCGCATGGCGTTTCATGGCCCCGTGCGGTGACATGAAGGAGGCCTTCCGACACCGCATGGTGTAAAATTGGGGAGTGGCGAGTTACAGCGCCACACCTCCGATTGGGATGCTTCGCCCATTGAAGGGTATACTGGCCGAGAGCCGGTTTAGCTAGCACCCGCACTCGTCCCTTCCCAGATCCTCGAATCAATAAATGTGGCCCATAATTTCACCATCATTCTGTGTCTCGACTCTTATTTCCTCTTTTGCGCGCGCAAATACATTTCCTTGTGTCTACACAACTAACTTTAAATGGTGTAGTAGACCAGTCAACACCAACAGCAAGTTTGTAAACACCACTGAACGACTGGGATAGCATTGGATCCTAGTGAAATGTTAACTGCATTCTCAAGTATGGTCATCCCTCAGCCAGTGGAGGCTGGTGGCTCTAAAGTCAGTGGGGCAATGTTGTATCTGCTCTAGGCAGCTGTCTGAACCTTTGAGGAGCTATCCATGGTGCTGAACCTAGTTTGGGGATAGGGTTCAGCACCACGGATAGCTCATTAAAACCCAGAGTAGATACACCAACACCACCCCACTGAAACGGGAGCCACCAGCCTCCACTGCCCTCCGCCTTTTGATAAAAAGCATGTACTACTCACTGAAGATGACTAAGGGCACAGTCCTATGCATGTTTAGACAGAAAAAGTCCTACAATTCCCAGCATGCATGCATGCATGCATGGTGGGAGCTGTAGGACCTTTTTCTGTCTAAACATGCATAGGATGTCTAAATCCTATACTCACTTACTTGGGAGCAAGTGTGATTGCATGCCATGAGGCTTACATCTGAGTAAACATGCACAGGTTTTGTGCTCAAAAGCTCTGTGTTTCCATTTGTGCAAGTTTAAGAGTTCCATCTGATACATATTACTTGAGGATAAATCCCAGTTTGCTCTCAGGCAGGTGTGCATAAACTGCAGCCTAAGTGTATGACTGTGAAAAAAATATTTTTAAACCATGTCTGAAATAGACATTTCTTCCAGGCACAGGGTATGCAGAGTGATTGTGTATCTAAGCACAAACAGTCAGATCCTAAACAGATTTTACTTGGAAGTAAGTAGGCACACTGAGGTTAATAGGGCTGACTTCCCAGTTAAGTATCCTGAGGATTGATTCTCAAGCATACTTGAGGAAACTCAAAGTATGCTTGGTCCTCAAAGAGAATTCCATCAGGACTGTTTTGTACAACAAAACATACTGGACATGGCTAGCCCAATTCTATGAGCCTCTGTGTAATGGCAAAATACACAGTAGGGCTATACCTGTATTAGTACCAACCAAAAATGTCACAAAAGAGTGAGCAAGCTTTTGAGTTCCCCATAACTCTTCATCAGACTGGATGTTAAGCAAAGCAGGGGTGTGGGGGAGCTTGTTTGGTGTTCAAGTCAGTGGTCCACAGGGGACCAAAACATGACACAGCATCTTCCTTCTCTTGCATCTGTGCAGCTCTTCCAGTCCCTCAGCAGCACAGCTATGTCATGAAATGGGCAATGTGAGCCAGTGTTGCATAGTGGTTAGAGTGGTGCACTGGGACTCAGGAGATCCCAGTCAGCGGCCATGAAGCTCACTGCGTGACTTTGAGTAGTCACTGACTCTCAGCCTAACCTACCTCACAGGGTTGTTGTGAGTTAGGGGAGGAGCAGGAGGATTATGTAAGCCACCTTGGGTTCCTTGGAAGAGGAAGAAAGGTGCGATATAAATATAAATAAATAAATACATAAATACACATGAGGGCTGGTTATATCCTGGGTATCTTCTCCTTTATGGCCTAGCATCCTAACTGCTTTGTGTGCCCACGAGCATCATGGAGTTTAATCCAAAGGTGACTTTCTCACATGCACCCGGTTTTACAACTTGTACTACTGCATTTAGCAAGAAAAATGAAATGGAAGAGTTTACACAAGTTCTTGGGATTGTGGAAGCATGGGAACCACTATAAAAAATATAGGATCATACTTAAAGAACACAATTCTCAGGTTGTGTTAATCTGGCCTTTGTTTTAAGCCCAGTGATCTCAACTTTCAGGTCATTTCAGTGCATGTGACTGTGCAGCTGGGCTGTTTAGATGTTGGAAATTCATATTCAGGTCAACAATCAGACATGGATTTCATTGGATGGCTATAGGCAAATCTCTCTCTGGGCTTGTTCACATGACACGATAGCCCACTATGCATTATTTAACCCATGATGAGGCTGCTGTGCATATAGGGCACATGCAGCCACCATTTTGCAGATCCAATCCCTGCTCGGGGGTTCATGTCATGTGAATCCATCAAGTGTGGGTTATGCAAGGGTTAAACAAGAATAGACCATGTGCTATGTGAGGGTTGTTTAATCCTCACATAACCCATGCACACCGGGTTCGCATGACAAAACAACCCGAGTGGGGGTTGGATTATGCAAAGTGGTGCCCGCAGGCACGTCACATGCTAACCAGGCGTCTGTCTCTCTCTGCCTACCTCACAGGGTTCTTGTAAGGGTAATATAAGATAACTTTATTTTCATTGCCCTAAGCTCTTTGATGGAAAGATGAGAGTTAAAATAAATTTGTTCTCAACTCTTTGTAAGGTACAACAGTAAACAGAATAAAATATTGAATCTAGAGTTGTTTTGCCCATGAGTTTGCTGATGTACTGGTTTCGAAAGGCAAATTGCTGAACCCTGTCTCACCTAAGCATCAATTCTACAAACAGCATAAGAATGTCCTTCAGCTCATGGAGGTTATGATGACCTCTTTCTTTGGCCATTCTTGCATTCTGCCCATGTGACCTATAAGTTCTGTGGAAAAGGAAAATGTATTAATTTAATTAATACCAGTTTTAAGAAGTTAAAACCTCTTGCCCTGACTCTATAAAGCAGCAAACCCAACTTGGCGGCCTTTTCTATGTCTGTTACAATTAGATCAGATAAAAATCTTGCTTTAGTTAATGAAATTGACATGTTCTGATACTTACTTTTTCTTAGCAAAGGTGTGCCAGCCAGATAGCGATAGGAAACATTTATTGATCCTGAGAAATTGGACAGATCTTTAAAAGTGTGAACATATCGCTCTGAGTTTAATTGATGTGTTGCTGTTTCTCTGATTAACTGTTTGTCTCCATCCTAGCAATTGGGAGAGAAATAGAAAGAAATACAGATATATAAGGCATACACAGTAGAGATAAGTGTGAGGAATGGCAGGAAATGTAGGGAAACAAACACAGCCTTACACTACAAAGGTGTGTGGATCTTGCTCTCTATGTTAGCCCCAGTCCAGCTGTAGCCATATATAATCAAACTGGGGGTTCCAGGTGGAGATGCACTATATCATGTGCATCAAAAATGTACAGGGTGTGGAGCAGGATCACAATTCATCGCCCCTATACTTGATCTGAAATTGAATAAGATCATCTACTCTTATAAACACCTTCTCTCTTTATCCCATTCCTCTGTCCATGCCTTCTTCCACATTGCTTCCCAAGTCCTGCACTCCTTCTCCAGTGGGGTTGGATACAGACCAAGTTACAGAATTTAAGGTCCCATTGGAATCAAGTTTGCCATAGATTAACTCCCATTGATTTCAATGCGAATGAAGTTCAACTAACCTAGTCTGGATCCAATCCAATGTGACCACCTTTTTTTTTTTTCTCCTTCAGGAACCTCCTAGCATGTAAAAGTAATAGCTTTTTCCTTGGGGGAAACTCCCCAATATTGCATAAAACAGAATTTATAAGATGTCAATACTATTTTTGTAGGGGTGCGGAGGTTGAATGTTTTGTTAATTGAAATCCCATTGAACTAAGAAAGACAGATAGATTGCTTCATCCTGGAAGTTTGTTAAAAATGGAAGTTGATTAACATGTGTCTGGAGATTAATAAATTTTCCATTTTTATTTAAATGTAACAAATTATTTTTATTTTTATTTTTTTATTTATTTATACCCCGCCTTTTTTCCTGCAAGGAACCCAAGGTGGCTTACATCCCCCCCTCCTCCTCCTCCTCCTCCTCCGCCTCCTCCTCCTCCTCCTCCTCTCAATGTTATCCTCACAACAACCCTGTGAGGTAGGTTAGGCTGAGAGTCAGTGACTGGCCCAAAGTCACCCAGTGAGTTTCATGGCCGAGCGGGGACCATATAAATATATATGTGTTTAAAAAAACAACTTCTCTGTGGAGCATGTCTTCCTGCCATATTGCTATTTTTATTAGAGGGGAAAAAAGATTTTTTTTTCAGCACTCTGCAGTCAAGATCAAGACCGGAGCCTCAGCTTCATAGACCTTTGAAACAAGTATATGATGTGATTCCACTAATACAAATTCTGACTGTATGAAAGATGCTGCATAGTGTTTCATATCTATCTCCTGTGCAAGTGTCTTCTTCAATACATCTCAAAGCTATGCTTCATCTTCCTTTATTGTAGTCTTCTCAGGGGATATTAATATAAAAGTGACTTTGTTCTAGTGTCTCAAAGGAGGCATTGAAATGGAGATGTTAGTTCTTTCTTCCATGGCAACCTCAATGTAGCTGCAATCTTATTCACATTTACCTGAGAGTAAGTCCCTTTTTAAACTCAGTTTGGCTTACTTCTGAGTAGATATGTTACTATAGGATTGCATTGTTAAGCAACTTTGGTGATGGCACACATGGAAGAAATTCTCAGTAAGTCTTGAAAATTCCAAGTGGTCAGTGGGTTGGATCCAACATGGCTCAAGAAGCCTTCCACTCATGTAATGGAACTTCTACTCTTCCAATGAGACTTCTGCTGGCACAACAGGACTTCCACATCATCTCTTCCTCCCTACAGGGAGCAGTAAAGAGGAGGAGATCCCTACTGTCCCCAGGCCCAAACCCTCTGGAGCAGATTTTGGGGGCACACAGGGTGCTTCAGGGATAGGGCAAATCCATCCATTCTGCTAGTGGTTTCTGTTCTGCCTGCAGATGGCCAACATTGGATCCAACCCCTCATCTCCACATGTTGTCTGAAACATTTGAAGAGATTCAGTTCTACATAGACAGGGCCAGTTCAATGGTTTTGCACTGCATTCCTTTTTGCACCCCTCCCCCCCCCCAACATCTGCCTATTTGCTTACTTCTCCTTCTGGGTCCAGTCTACACCACCTTCCAGAGGAAGAAGACAAGGGGCCGGTTCGCACGACCCAGGCTGCGGGCGGGGGAGGCACCATGGAGCCATCTGCAGGGTCCGGTGGGGCGCCGCAGATTACCTGTGCCCCGCGCACATGGGCGGACCCCGCAGTCCCCACACTGCAGTGTGGGCCTCCCAGCGCTAGGGGGCGGGGCCCTGGGATGCCCAGAGGGGCCGTTTGCCCCTACAGGCTGGAGCGGTGGCAGCCCTGGCTGCTCTGGGCTGCCGCCTCTCTGCGGACCCCGCAGGACGGCCGCCCACTGTTCGCACGGCACAGTGGCCACGCACGGTAGGGGCTTACCCCTCTGCCGCCCATGGTCACTTTGCGTGCGTCCCGCGCGTGGCTGTCCCACGGGGGCACCCCCGGTCAGCGTTCACACGACACAGGAACTGCGGGGGACTTCTGCTCCCCCACGGTTCCCGTGTCGTGCGAACAAGCCCAAGGTATACAGAAGTTACTTCTTCTCCTCACTCCTCTCATTACTTACTCACTCAGAGAGGGTGGGTGAACAGGCAGCAACAGCAAGGAGGTTGACCAGCAGAGCCAGAAGGTCCTTTGATTTGCAGTAGGCCCCCCCATTGGGCAATGAGCCTCCGCAGTTGCCCAACAATACCAAGCCTTCACACCAACCCTGCATGTATATCGGGGTGGGCAACTGTGTGTGCGTGTGTGCGCGCGTGTATTCGATGGGTTATACTGGAAGAATAGCAAGGAGGTTATTACGGTTCAACACAGGTAGTGTAGAGTGACCTTTCACAGCATCCAGACCAGAAGCCACAATAGTTTTTTGGATCCATAACAGGGTCTTACATATAGCCTCTGCTTGTATTTGTTAGAAAGAACACCGGAGATAATTGCTTTATAGCTGTCCACAATTATATTCTTTAGATAAGGGCTGCTTTGCTGCGAGAAACAAAACTGCTTGATTTATTGAAGTAGCTTCATCACCCACCCCCTTGTCTCCCAGGAAGGGGGGTTAGCTTGTGGCTTACTGACAGCCTCTGAAACAGGGGGAAAGAGGAACTGTATAAAATCCATGGCAAGAGGCATCGTCTTTCGTTCTCGGCTTGGGGAGAGGAATTGATGTGTCACTTGCCCAGGCAACTTTGGAGGCCCACGGAGCATCCCCTGGCCTATTCAGGAAACCAATACAGTCATAGATAAGGGGAGTGTAAACTTTCTTTTGCAGTTCTTGTTTATAACCTGCATCCATATTACAGCTTTGTAATCAATAAACTTTATGTCATTCTTTCACATGCGTGGTCTTGCTTCATCTTGGTAATCCCCTGAATCTACCTTGACTGGGTACCTGGGTGGATCAGGCCACCCAGATCATTTTTCCTCCTGAACCCACACTGCAGGCTGCACTTTGTGGGGCACTGTTGTGTGTTTCTCCCCCGCAAATCTTCTTTTTCTTTTTAAATAAATGGTTGTGTTTGTGTTATGGATCACTAAATGGGTCAAATTTAACATTAAAATAAGCTAAATTTGACCTGTTTAGTGTTTCGTAGTACTAATGCAGCCATTTTTAAAAACAAAAACAAAACCTGACCCCCTCCCCCAATTCACAGAGGGAGTGATGGGGACCACATGGGGGGGTAGGGGGTACATGCATCGTATGGGCTGCATGTTGCCCACCCCTGATGTATATCTTTCCTTGATAGTGTGCATCTACCCTTTTCATTATCACTGCCCCAATCACCTTCACATGGGTATTCAGAGGCATGAGGATTTCACATATCCATGAAATCACTGGAGAGTTCTGAAAAACGCCCGGTTCCCCATGAATTTGGATTTACAAGCAAGGAAGGCCTCAGAAAACACACTTAAACTGTTTTATCTTCCTCATTGAATGGAAGATAGACAATATATCAGAAAGTCAGGGCAGCTGAAATATATGGGCAGGAAGAGCAAAAGAAAAGAAAAGAGGGGCATGGAAAGGATTGAAAAGGCCCAGCAATCTTACACACTGGTGGGGTTCACAAAGTGGAATATAATCTGTTTAGCCAAAACCATGATTTGCTTTAATGTCTGAACTTGGAATGGGTAAGAATTTCATTTCAGTTTGGTTCTGATAAGAATTTACCAACATTCAGAAAGTTCTTCACATTTGGGACAAAAAGAACTTCATATTAAAGAAAAATAAATGTGGAAGAAACTGAGACATTTGTCCATCCAAGCCCAAGATCTTGGGTGATTTGCTATTAAATGTCTGGGTTTGACTACCCATGTAACTGTGTTAGTGCTGAGGGTTGTCACCTCTTTTTTCTGACAGGCTTTGACAGCTATATGACAGGAAGGTACATCATGGTCCCTTCCTTGCTGGGAATAGTTGTACGGTCATGCCTTGGATTGAGAGCATAATTCGTTCCAGAAATGTGCTTGTAATCCAAAACACTCTTATATCAAAATGAAATCCCCTCAAAAAAATTTGTTCAGAGATTTTTAATTTAAGCTGTACTACAGTACTTGTATTGCAAGACGTTGCTTGTATATCAAGTAAAAAAAAATTAAATAAATATTTAAAAATTTGCTTGTCTTGCAAAACGCTCTCAAACCAAGTTACTTGCAATCCAAGGTATTACTGTACCTATTGAATTTGTCTGATGCAGATGAATGAGAATTTTTTTCCAGTTCATTTTTGATCAGAATTTACCACAATTTGGAAAGCTCTTCATATTCAAGAGAGAAGGAAATTGAGATTTTAAAAATTCAAATGTGGGAGAAAACAAAACTGGCAAATTCACCTATCCCTAGTTCGAACCTGAGTCTGCCCACAAACTATGATTTGCTTGGGGCTGACTGTGGAGGATCACCCTAGTGGGAACCTCTACTCTAGGGCAATCCCCCACCACTACCACCAATTGTGACAAACCAGGATCTGAATCCAGGGTTTGAAGCTGGTTTCCAAAGCCTAGTTTATGCTATGTGTGGTTTGCCATTATGTCTGAATTTACAGACCCATATTCTGAGCCATTACTCTGCCTCAAGAGGCTGCTGCACCATGGGGATGTGAGTGAGCTTATGAAGCTGAGTGCTGAGACAGGAAACAAAAGCAGGCGAGCAGTTCTTGAACATGGTTTGCCTATTGTACTCTTGAAAGCTCAAACCATGGTATGTGTACTTAACATAGTGCAAAACATATTTTCATATTAGAAATTGGATGGGCCATAAAAGTCTCAGGAGAACTAGGCAAACAAAGCAGAGGCTCTGTAATGAAATGTGCTAAATTTGGTTTGAAAGAAACAATAAAAAAACACCTTTTATTATATAAAAAGGACAAATTAAGCATAAGACATCATCAGACCATCTGGGAAGTTCACATAAAGATCTGAAAACAAGCAAAACAGGAACAGCATAAACTTCAATAAATAAAAAGTAGTGAGATGTATCTGGGGGATTCTGAAGCAATTAGCAAACCTAAGGAGGCATCAGTGAGAGTGACAGAAAATATGGTATAAGCCAGGGCAAATTTAATCACAAGCGAGAGGGTTGTGAATAAATAAAATCCCACACAACATCTTAATGCAAGCAGTGCCACTAGAGGAAGTTATATATCAAAAGCCGAGCAGAATACAAAAACATTAGCAGGCGTGGGACTCTCTTACTAGTTGACTGAAGCCTGAACAGCCATATACAGATGCAAATTCTACCAGTGGTATATTTTTAAAAACAAAAATGGATTGTGTAATCAGTTCGAACAGTGATTTTACTTGAATAAATTGCTCAGTCCTTCGAAGCCAAAGGTGGACAACTTGTACCCCTCCAGATGCTTTGACCTACAACTCCCTTCAGCCCTAGCCAGCATAGCCAATGGTGAGGGCTGATGGGAATTGTAGGCCAAAACATCTGGAGAGCCACAAGTTGCCCAGCTCCATTTTAAGCTGAGGAACTGGGTACCTTAGACATCTCCCTTCAATGGAAGAAGGAGCTACAGAAGTCATCTTGGGTGAGCAGGAGTGAATGAAGGACAAAAAACAGTCCATCCACTCTGTATGCTTATTGTGGCTTCCAGAGGCATCTGACTGGTTGCCATCGGAAATAGCATGGTGGACTAGATGGATCTTTGGCCTGAGCCAGCAAGGCAGTTTTTATGCTCTTTTGTGCTTTGCTCATTTCTTCTCACTTGGGGACTGACAGAGCTCTGAATGACTCCAGCTTATGACAAATAAGAAGAGAACATTTGCAGCACCAGCATCCAGCATCCGGAGGACTCCTGATTTCAACATTGCTACAGCTTCTGACAGATGCCAACTTTTACGGTATTGACTGAGCATGTGCAATGCGGTTGATGTTTTAATGTTCCGCATGTATTTTATTGCTCCACATGTGTTCAATAAATCATGCAGGGGTGAAGAGAAGTTCCAACAGTGACAGTTATCTTTGTTCTCCATCCCTCTCTTTGGCAATAAATAAGTGTCCATTCCCCTTCACAGCCCACATGTAGTAGAGAACAATCCAGTTCTCCCTTTGGACAAGCCATCAGACTGTTGTAAAAAATCTTATGACTCACACAAGAGATGTGTAAGGCCCATCCGGACATACCTGTTTGTTTATTTTGTCTGTGTGGTGGGCTGTGGGTGTGAAAGTTTGCTAGTTTGTCTTTGTTATTCTTTTAAAGAATAGTTGATTTTAGATATTCAACTAGTGGTCAGTGGAGGCTGGTGACTCCTATTTCGGTGGGGATCCTAATCCATTGTGGTTTTATTTGTAGCTCGATAGGAGCTATCCATGATGCTCCATGGTGGTAAACCTATTTGGGAGATGGGGTTCAGAACCATGGATAGCTCCTATAAAGCTCCAAATAAAACCTGCAATGGATTAGGAGCCCCACCTAAATAGGAGTCACCAGGCTCCCCTGCCAGTGGTGCCATTAAGGCTGGGCTTTGGAGATGAACTCCAATGCAGAGAACAGCAGATGATGGATGCAGCAAAACAAGCCTGGCATCAGGAGACAGCCAGAACATGGTTATAGATGCTCAGTTTATCATTTTTCCTTTAAAAAATATATCATTCCTTTCCACAACAAAATGGCACTTATTCCCCCACCCCAAAAATGTGTTTAGCATCAGGGCAACAGAAGCAAACTCCATTTTATTTCTCTCGTCATGATGGTGCCATGATTTAAACGAGTTTACAGTGTGAAACTGTACATGCTGAGAGTATTTAAAAATAAAATAAAATTCAGAGTTAGCAAACATTTGTCTTTTTGTTTTGTTTTTCTTGTTCTAACATATCAGGAATGTAGAAGCAGTTATAAAGCATGGAATGTCGGGGGGGGGGAGGAGAAGAGAAATGTTAATTCTGTGCTCCACAAGTAATTTCCATGGCCATCTAAAGCCCTCCCCCCCACCCCTGTAAGACCATTAAGAGCCCAGGGACAGGCAAGCTTTTTAGGCTTTTGAGCACATTTTGCAATTTGAGAAACTGTCCTGAGCACAATCCCAAAATAAGTGTGCTGCAGATGAAAGCATGGTTCTGCAGCAGTCCACCATCTTTATTTCCTAAGAATGACTGGGTTCACACATGGTGGCTTATGTGGTGGCTTATAAGCTATGTTTGTTTCAGAGTGGCTTATCGTGTTGTCTGGACCCCACAACATGGTTTGTTAACCACACACAAGCCACTCTGGCTGAATTCAGACAACATGACAAGCCACTCTGAAACAAACATGGCTCACAAACTACCATGGCTTATGGTGCTGCGCCGTGAACACATTCATTATCTCTGAGCCCCATGTCTGGCTCAGAGATATTCATTGGAAAAGATGATGGGAGCAGATAGAGGCCTTCACTTTGCTTTGAAGTGATCCCAGCTGCCAGTAAGAAACATTGCTATTTAATAGATAGATAGATAGATAGATAGATAAAAAGTGGGAGAGGTAGGGCACCTCAACAGGCAACAAGAAAGGTTTCCAAGGGTGCAGTGGTGCCCATGGGCACTGCATTGCCTACCCCTTTGCCTAGCTGCATCACTGTATTCAACTTACCAGGACATAGCTATCTTCAATGTATACGTTCATGAACAACAAGCAAATGACCAGGACTCCTAGAAAGGATACCGCAGATCTCTTTCGTAAGCACCTCATTTTGTCCCAGTGCTTCAGTGTGAGTCTCAAATGGAGAAAGGCGTACGACACCTCCTAAAGGAGAAAAACGGAGTGACATTTGTTGGCGATTGTTCTGGATTGAAACATTTCTTAGGTTAAAATCTACGAGACTCACTGTCCCTGGCAATTTCTTACAACAGGTTTTCGCACGTTTATCATCAGCTACTTCATGTCAATATTGGGAATTGCCATAAATTCCATTGTTTAATGGTCATGAACTTGGAAAGATTTGAAATGTGAATTTAAAATAAATAAATCAAGGTACATTTTGTGGCTCACAGCCATTTGTAAGAGACATCTGCCAAACTTGGTATTTACATGTGCAGGCTTCTCTACTCAGATGTCCATGCCAAATGGGTGGACATCAGCAGTGGGGTTAGAGGAAACTGAGCATGCCTGGGGGTGGGGCCAACAGCAGAATCCTGCCGCCTCTTTCTGTGCATGGATCCCCCTCATGCAAGGAACACATTAAGGGCGAAATAGTGTCTTGGTATCAGTATCCAACTGAGACAACCCTGTATTTTTATTAATGTACTTATTCTCCATATGGTTACATTATTCTAATCTCTAAACTTTTCTATGAGATATTAAAATACTTGATTCTAAGCTGAATATTTCCCAGCATTTGACACATGCTTCCCAAGCCTGTTATGAGAAATCCCATATATCTGAAATTTGGACAAAATTCCTAACTTTGAATATAGCTCATGTGATCTCAGTTGGTAGTAACTAGCCAAAAGAATCTCAGGGTGATAATGGAAAGGCCACTAAAAACTACATGCTACATTAAAATATAGCATGCAGCTGATCCTCACCATTTTGTTTGCTTTAGTAAGCCCATGGGGCCCCAATCCAGATTTGGATCATGTGTAGGGAAGGGTTTAAATCTCCACCCCGCCACTCCCCCCCCAATCACCACCACCACCACAGGGACTAAAAATGAGGGGGGAAATCATGGTGGTGATGGGTGACTCTCCTTTTTTTTTTAGGGAAAGTTGCTGGGAAGATTTAAATTCCCCCTACCCACATGTAGTGGCCCTGATCTGGATTGGGGCCACAGCTGCTTACACTAAGTTAAATAAAATGGTGAGGATAAGTTATATACAACACATTTGACACACTGTATATTTCAGCCCTAATTGTGCAGTGGCAGCACAAACTCAGTGCAAATTTGGGGGTATAAAAATTTGGGGGAAGGGGAAGCAGTTCAGTGGCAGAACACATGTATTGCTTGGAAAAGGTCCCAGGTTTCATCTGCAGCCTCTGCAGGAAAACAAACAAACAAAACAGATCTCAATTTGCAGAGGGACATCTGCCTGAGGTATTGGAAAACCATTGCCAGCGAGAGCAGACTGTGTACCAGATAGACCAATAGTCTGGTTCAGCATGAGACAGCTTAATATGTTCAAATTCAAATGCTAGGTTTTATGAGGAAAAAGGACTGAAAATAAAACAAATATCATAATGCCATTATATTAAAATTTATGGTTACAGCCACATTTGGAGTACTGAATCTTGTTTGTGGTTGTCCCTTCTCCAAAGGATATTGTAGAGTTGAAAAAGTTACTGAAAAAGCTCCTGTTGTGGCCCAGCTGCAGCACTACTGTGGGCACTATAGTTTATAGTCAGAAGTGGTCCAGAAGGGTTTGGGCCTATTCAGCCTGTGGAATGAATTGGTGTGAGCTTATCTCTGTCAGTGTTCTCAGAGGAAAGCAGGCGGGAGTTAAGTTACTTCTGTCCAGCTGCTAGCTTCGGCCTTGCCAGGGAAGGAAGCTGTGCCAGGTGCCAGCCTCTCTGTGAGAACCTAACTGAAGAGGGGGTGGTTTTCAGAGGTGTCACACAGGTTGTAGCATCAACTCAGGAGGGCTGAATGGAGGGCAGGGGCTTTGTTGGTGGGCTAAAATCCCTTGTCAGTTAGTTGTTTAGGAGGAGGGCAATTTCAGCGACACCTTCATTTTTAAGCCCATGCCCTGGCTGGGAGCCTTTGCTAGGAACATTCTCATTTTTACTGCCTGAAATCCTCTCTGTTTGGACTTACTACCACCTGAGTCTCTTGAGGCACTCTTGAACATGGACTTTCCTTCCAATTTGGACTCTTCTCTCTTGAACTCTGTATTGCTAAGAACCTGCCATGAAAAGTTCTACTTTTCATAGAACTTGAATTCTTGTTTGCTATGGATTGTGTAACTTCATCGTTGTTAACCTAGAGTTGCCAGATGGCTTGGGCTGATCCTGACTCTTGGACTTTTCTATGCCTGGACCCATATAGCGTGGAGATACCAAAGTGGAAGCTATGGTTGTCGAAATCTCTGCATGTGTGGGATTACTCTGGACTTACTCATGAACCTGTTTTGACTCTTGGATGTGATAGGCCTAGCCCCATGTAATGTGGAGGTTCCAACGAAGAATCCAAGCCTGGACTAAACCTCTCTCTGTGTGGATTTGTTTAGTTCTTTTTCTCGAACCCTTGTCTTTGATTGCCTGGGATGGCTTCTGCGATGAATCGTTCAAACCCTTGTCCTTTATTCTGAGCTGTGGAGATTACTAAATAAATAAAGGGGGGACATGAATCTCAGGGATGCACATATTTTGTTAAATCTGTTCCATCTGTGTTTTGCAGATTGTCTGGGATCTTTCGTTCTGTCATCTGCTCATTGACAGAATCAATTGGGGGGGGGGGATATACAAGAATTTCGTCCCACTTGTGCAAGTGCACATTAGTGCCAGTGTGAATTTGTGCAACCGCCCTTCCAAGTGAAAAACTGGTCTGCAAGTCAACAGAATCCACTTGATGTGGGGAAAAAGCCTGCCTGCTGTAGAATCTGCAGGTCGAATTCATAGAAATAGAAACAAAAGAAACATTTCAATCCATCGTGGATTTCTCCAACATCCCTAGCTTGATAGAGGACTGTAAAATGATGGATGAGTTGTGGAGCATGAATAAAAATACACTCCCCCTTCCTGGAGAGCTGCGTTAGACAATAAATGTGACTTAGAACCTTCACTCCACTTTACAGACGCCCGTGTCCTGTTTCACTATATATCCCTGCTAAGAATTGGAGAAATCCACAACTGATTCAGATGAGCTTGGATATCTATGAGTCTGACCTGCAGATTCTTTAGTGAACCAGCTTTTTCCAAATCATGTGGATTCCATGGACTTGTGGACCATTTTTTATCACTTGGGGGGGGGGGAGATTTGCGCAAATGCAGATTAGTGTCAAATAGAATTAGCACAAGTAGAATGAAGTTCTGGTTTGAAAAAAAGAAGAAAAACCCAATTCCATCAATGAGTGGGTTTGAGAACAATCTGTGAAATACAGGCAGAACGGATTTAACAAAATCCATACATCATACTAATAATGTACTAATTCCTGCAGTATGCGGCTTGTTAGGTGGCCACCAGACTTGGCCCCTCTGGGTCTCCATGATGGCCAAAAGACTTATATTTCAGCACTGGAAAGATTGGCAACTTTTGTATATACATCAGACTGAGGATTTGAGAGTACGGTTTTTGAACATGATGCAGACTCCAGAACATGGACACATATTTAAATATCTGCTCAGCTTATAGGGAAATCTTCACTTAAGAGTCTGGATGCTGAGTCTTGACAACTTGTACAAGTCATACCAACTGTGCGTGTTCCCACATCCATTCCTCGATGAAAGCACTGTAATCATTGTGAGTGCCTTTGACAACCCACTTCCATATCCCTCTCCCTACACACACCCTTGCCCCCTCCAGTCTCCACCACCACCACCACCATCATCATCATCATCATCATCATCATCATCATCATCATCATCATCGCTACATTTTGTTTTATAGTATTGTCAAAATTGGGGTGGGGGAAATCATTAACAAAGCTTTCTCATTCATTTTGCCTGCTTATTATCAAATAATTTAGTCAAATTGCACAGGTCTCAAACTGGATTTTAACGATAGAGATGATCAATGGGAATTCAATATCAATGCCTAAAGAAAATAATAAACACATGAATGAAGCACTGAAATTATGAATGCTGAGTTTCGTGCAACCAAGTTACTGCAACTGCCTGTTCACCAGGACTGGCCCTACCGTTAGGCAGAGTGAAGCGGCTGCCTTGGGCTGCAGGTGCTGGGGCGGTGGGACACAGCAGTGAGATGTGTGCCACATGGGGCTTCTCTACATGAGGGGTTTAACCTGCCACTTTACTGAGGCTTCTTCTTCCGTTTTCATTGAGGGAGGAAAAGTGCACCCTTTATACATGTTTTTTCCCCGGGGTTTGTATTTCTCTTCCTTTCTATATATTCTAACTAGTTTTTTTTACCCGACGTTGCACGGGTCGTCATTTTCCTATAGGCACTATTTGTTCAAAATTCCTTAAGGTAGCTGTCCGCTGTTTTGAATCCCTTGGAATCCCAGCTCCCCCGGGACTACACAATGAAGAATTCCCTGTGTTCCCCCCCCCGGTACTACACAATGAAATCTCTGCTTCCCTTCCCCCCGGGACTATGCAACAATGTTTTCCCTGTCGTCGTCCCCCATACCACACAAGGAAATCCCAGCTCCTGCAGGACTACACAATGAAATCCCTGCTTCCTTTCCCCCGGGACTGCACAATGAAATCCTGTCCCAGGACTGCACAATGAAGTCCCGGGACTACACAATGAAATCCCTGTTCCCGTGGGACTACACAGTGAAATTCCTGCTCCCCCCCACAGGACAGCACAATGAAATCCCAGCTCCCCCCCCCCGTGACTACACAATGAAATCCCAGCTCCCCCCCCCAGGACTACACAATGAAATCCCAGCTCCCCCCCCCCGGGACTATGCAACAATGAATTTCCTGCCCGCCCTGCGGTACTACACAATGAAATCCCTGCTTCCCTCCCCCCCGGAACTATGTAACAATGAATTCCCTGTCCGTCCCCCCAGGACCACACAATGAAATCCCTGCTTCCCCCCCCCCCGGACTGCACAATAGTGATAGCTTACAAATCGGTGGGGGGTGCCTCTCCGCCACCTCGACTCTCCGCGGTGGCACCCCACCTGCCTCGATCTTCAGAGCAGCACGGAGCAGTTCTCCGCGCCGCTCGAGTCGCCGGCGCTGGTCCTGTCGCGTCACATCCAGCCCCAGAAGTGACATGACGGGACCCTGCGCAGGTGCAATATGTGGTGCAGGGGTCCAGCACACCTGCGCAGGGTCCCTTCACATCTTTTCCGGTGCCAGATGTGACGCGACAGGACAAGTGCGGGCGGCACGGGTGGCTCGCTGTGGAGAGGCGAGCCGCCCGGAGAAAAGGTAAGGCCACGCGAGCCTCGCACGGGCATGAGTGGGGCCGATTTTGGCCTACTATGCCCATGCGAGGCGAATCGGTACATCCCTACGTGCACAACGTATTCCCTGTCATCGTCCCCCCCGGTACTACACAATGAAATCCCTGCTCCCCCCCAGGACCACACAATGAAATCCCTGCTCCTCCCCCCCCCCGGGACTACACAATGGTGTTGCATGGGTTGTCATTTTCCTATAGGCACTATTTGTTCAAGATCCCTCCCCCCCATGTAGGCCCCGGCTCCGGTTCATGTGGACATTCTGTTTGGATATAGAAGAGATTTGCATATCCGCCTTGATTGGGCCCCTGTGCCAGTGCATACCAACATTCTAAATGCCATTGGAGCGATTTGCATAACCGCTCCTGAATGGCCCCTGCGTGCATTCCAAGTGACGCCATTGGCTCTCATCTATTTTGGGCCGTACAGGTGTGGCGAAGGTTTTTCGGAGATTTTAACCCACCAGTCTTTGTCCTTGGGTGATGGGGAGAATGCGTGCCAAGTTTGGGGCGGATCAGTACTGCGTAGGAGCCAAGGCGAGGCACGCAAACGCCCGCGCGGACACACATACGTACATACGTACAAACGTACGGACATACATTCACATTTATATAGTAGATAACCAACCACAAGGTGGTGCTGTGGCATAGCTGCAGTATAGCAAAGTTGTGACTTACATGAGGCTTTCATTCCGGTTTGTTCCAGTTTGGAATTTAAAACCTGACTTTCCTCACTCTAAAAAACCCTGCGAAAATGGATGGAAAGCAGGGGGGAGGCCCTGGACAATGATGATGTTGTGAAAAGGCCCCACAAACCTCTGTGAGTGAGGGAATATCACGAGTGCACAATGAATGCCTCGTGTAGAGAAGCCCACGGTCTGCCCCATGCCCTCTAAGCTAGCCCGCTCCCCTCAGGGACAGAGGAAGAAACTGCCCCATTGCCAGTGTGTCAGTCTGGTCAGCTTCTGTACATGGAATTGGAGGGGCACCATTTTGTCCTTTGCCTTGGGCAGCAAAATGTTGTGAGTCGGCCCTGTTCTTCACTGAAAAAAGCAGTTTTGTTTTATAGAGGATTATAGAATGTAATAGCAACACTAACATTTAAAAATTCCTGTGAGCTTTAGAACAAGTCAGTGCTGGCCTTATTTTGCTCCATTTAAAATGTCTTGCTGCACCATTCAGACATCAATTTCCTTGCCTTTATGTCCTTATGGTGCCACTTGAAGGAGGTCACTTCTGCCTTCTGCCTGACAGGGCAGGCCCTCCAACAACTTAGAAACATACAGATCTGCAGCTTAGTGTGTTGCCAGTGTCACCAACTATGTTTCATAGATTTCATAGATCATAGAGTTGGAAGGAGCCTACAAGGCTATCGAGTCCAACCCCCTGCTCAATGCAGGAAACTAGAGGAGGGGTCTCCCATCCAAGTAATAACCAGGCCTGACCCTGCTTAGCTTCCACACTCAGACAAGCTGAGCCAGCGTGAGCCACAGGTCTGTAGGTGTTAACCTTCTCCAACCTGGTGCCGCCCAGATGTGTTGGACTATCACTTCCATCATCCCTGGCCAGAATGCTGGCACCAGTTGGGGAAGGCTGACCTACATGTTCACCAGAGAGCCATTGTCAAGGGCTACACAAAGGAAAGATGGGTTTAGAAACTTGCAGAAATTTACTGGGATGTGGGAGCCTAGCAAAGACACATTTAGATGTACAGTATCTGAAAAGAGAATCAATTATCAGAAACAATGGAAAAGTTCTGAGCTTAAAAAAATAAAAATAAAATGGTGGTGATATACCTACCCATGGTATTACTGTTCCAATCCATTCTGGTTCCTAGAATGTACTGAAATGGTATTGCCATGGGGTAGGGTGCAGCATGATGTTACTCTGAAAATATATTCATACTTTTATAATCACTAGATGGCAGCATGGACACACAGTAGCCCTTTCTTGGATCTGAGTCTTCTCTACCACTTTCCCATTAGGTTATCTAAATGCACCATTTCACTTTTCCTCTTTAACACACTTAGGGCCAAATCTGACCTAACTTTTTTCCTCCATGGAGGAATTTATATATACCTATATGAAAAAGGCTTTATTGGAATTCAATGTCATGGATTTTTCAGGAAAGAACTACAAGAATAAGACAAGAGGTGTCCACTTCTGCTCATGAAAACCTGTTTCCCCAATCCAATAACTGCATATTTAACAGAAAAGTGAAAGAAATGACTCAATTAACATTTATTTCAAATTTTCTATTCCATTTTGAAAATGTGAATTATTTCACAATGTAAAACAAGGCAAAAAAAGACAGATAAGAAGATACAATGGGGGGGGGGAGGAAAAGGATGGGCAGGGTTTGCACAATGGAAGTGTTAATTTTCTCCCCCATCCAGAAATGGAGATGCAAGACAATGAAGAAGAATATTTTATTTACGGTCTACCAACCACACCAATACGTAAAACAATACAAACAAGATACACCAGCTCTTAATTATCTTAATTATACACTCAAATAAAAACATAGAAAATAAAAACAGAATCAGACAAGCATAGAAGGTCTAGTCACAATAGCAATATTCAAAATTTTTGCAACTTTCTTGGTAATTGAGCTATTTGAGCTGTCAAGCAGAGTGGACAAAAGAAACTCTGAAGATCGTCCAGGGAAAGTCTGGGTGATTGGATGTATTATGTTTTCTCTAGCCCCTCGATAAAAACTGCAGTTAAAAAGGACATGTGCAATAGTTTCCACCTCCTCATTATTGCAGAGGCAACACCTGTTTTCCATTGGGATTTTATTGAATCTGCCATCCAAAAGTTTGGAGGGTAGAACATTAAATCGAGCCAAGGAAAACACTCTCCTATATTTTGGAATAGATAACCAATCTAAGTATAGCATCCCATTTGTAGAGTAAAGGTCTGACAGACCCTTCGACAAGGGGGAGCATGGGCCCTGAGCCGCTCCATGGAGCTCTTGGAAGTCGATGTCAATTAATCTTTGCTTAACAAGAAATTTAGCTTTCTCCCAAGGCATGGATAACAAGTAGGAGGGTGACAGCCCGGCTGAGACAACCTTTTTCACCACTGCTTTGTTCCAAGCAGACACATGGGAATCTAACATCACCTGGAATGCAAAAGAGTTAAGCTTAAGCAGAGAACAGCAGCGAAGCCAAAAGTGAATAGAATGTATCCAAGCCATACAGCCGAGAGAATTAAGGCCAGCTTCCAGATAGAGAACAGCACTAGCCACACACTTGGGCATGCCAAATATCGCTCTTAGAAAGTAGGATTGCACACCTTCAAGAGAGTCTTTAAGGCCAGGAAACCAGATAGGGGCTCCGAAAAGAATCTGAGATACTACTTTGGCTTGAAAAACATGGGTAGCAGCTGGAATGATATTCCCGCCTTTAGTAAAAAAGAACCGTAATATATAGCACCCAAATTTTGTTCGGCTTTAACCTTCGCACGTCTTGCCTGAACTCTCCAGTTTGTTGCCTTGTGAAACCAAATACCCAGATATTTGTAGGAGTCAACTTGATCAAGCCTGGGAATTGATCCATGAACCGAGAGTATCTAACTTTCCTCCTTGCAAATACCATAACTTTAGATTTGGAGTAGTTAATTGTTAAAAGATTTTTATTACAAAACCCAGCAAATCCAGATAGTAATCGCTTGAGACCTAGTTGTGTCTGCGAAATTAAAATGGCATCATCTGCATAGAGGAGGATAAATATTCGTGTGGAGCAAATCTTAGGAGGGTGGGAGGCTATAGACCGTAGGTGGGTGGAAGATCAGCCAGGTACAGATTGAATAAAGTGGGAGCAAGAACACAGCCTTGTCTAACACCACGAGAGGAGAAAACCTCCTGAGAGAAATGGCCATGGTTACTACAGCGCACTTGGGCAGATGTGTTTTGATGTAGGGTACGGATTAGAAACAATAACCTCCTATCAATAGAGAGCTGTTCTAGTTTGCTCCAAAGGAGGTCACGGGATATAGTATCAAAAGCAGACTTTAGATCCATAAAAGCAGTGAATAATTTGCCTCCTTTTGGGATGGAGTATTTGTGTATTAAATGGGACAGAACCAAACAGTGATCAAAAGTAGAGTGGCCAGATTGAAACCCAATTTGCTCCTCCCCTAAGATATCATGGTCATTGATCCAGGCTTTCAATTTAAGGCACAAATAATTTGCATATACTTTCCCCACTATAGAAAGCAAGCTTATAGGCCGATAATTATTTGGGTCATCTTTGGACCCTTTCTTATGTATTGGTATGATAAAAGCCTTTAGCCAGACCCCAGGGATTACACCAGATTTGTTTATTAGGGAAAAAAGAGTAGCTAATAGAGGGGCCCACCAGCTGATGTTACTCTTCAGAAGCTCAGACGGAATACCGTCAGGTCCCAGAACTTTGCCTGGTTTTAGTTGGAGTAACAGTTCCTCTATGCTGCTTGACTCAACTGAAGGCCAGTCGGGGATGTCAGATGTTAAATGAGGGGTGGAGTTAGAAACAAAAGAATTGGGGTTATTAAAAATTGAACGAAAATGGACTTCCCAAACATTAGCTGGGATATGACAATCAGGAGATATCCAATACTATGACTTAAAGCGCCAGAGACCAATTTCCAAAAGGTTCTGGAGTTACGGGTAAGGGATGCTGAAATTAACATCTGCCAAGATTCTTTAACAACCTCTCTTTTTTTCCATGCCAAGAGATTCTTATATTCTTTCTTTAACTCATAATAGGAATGAGGTACTTGACGTTCATTGTTTACACGATAGAAACTATACACAGAATGGATTCTCCTCCGAAGACTGGCACACTCTCCATCAAACCAACTTTTTGAAGGTTTTAAGTGGTTCGAAGGGAAAACAGTAGTTTGAAGATGAGAGTGCATATTTTTAATTACTGACTCAAAATTTAGGATACCCTCCTCAGGGGAAGTATCAACAGTAATTTGTCTAAGAGCAGCTATTGTGCGAGGGGAGTCAATAAACCTCTGAAAAGCCTGGACTGTAGACCTGGACCATTTAATCTTTTTGGAGCTACCAGAAATAAAAAGGTTAGAAGAGAGGTGTTGTAAACTTAGCTTAATAGCACTAGGAATCACAAAGGATAGCTCCAGTGGGAGATGGTCACTATCAGTGCGATCACCAATTCTAAAATTACAACACATGATGCAAGACAATAAAAATGGGTTAAATGAAGGGGCACCACTTAATTAATTGAATTTACAGATCTACAGTGGGATGAATGGTTAACTGGCCTCCTTACTTCCCCTTTCCCAGTGAGAATTCCCTACTACTAAAGGCAAGAGCTAGGGAAAATCTCCTGCTGCCTGTCTTGTCTGGATATTTCCATTTTGGCTCAGATCATCTGATCAGTTCTTTAAACTGCAAAGTTCTCCTCACTGCCCACTGATCTCTAAATTATTATTACTGCCCCTCCCCTGCTAGTGACACCACCACCCCGGCCAATGAAATTATCTGTGGCGATGGTGTTTCCTTTCCTAGATTACTTCAAGACTGTAAACTGTGCATTAGAATAGCATAACAAAACATAATATAACATGCTGGATCAGACTAAAGGCCCACCTATTCCAGCATTCTGTTCCAACAGCAGCCAACCAGCTGCCTATGGGAAGCCCACAAGCAAGACATGAGTGCAATTATGGCTTCCCATTCATGTTCCTCAGCAACTGATGTTCGGAGGATACTGGCTCCAATATTGGAGGTAACATAAAGTCATCATGACTGGTAGCCATTTATAGCCTTTTCCCCCATGAATTTGACTAATTCCCTGTAAAAGCCATCCAAGTTGATGACCATCACTACATGTTGTGGTAGCAAATTCAGTAGTTCAGTTCTATGCTGTGTGAAGAAGTACTTCCTTTTGTCTGTCCTGAATCTCCCACCACTCAGCTTCATTGGATGAACCCAGGTTCTAGTATTGTGAGAGAGGGAGAAAAACTTCTTCCCATTCACTTTCTCCACAACATGCATAATTTTATACACCTCTGTCCTGTCCACCCCTAACTCACCTTTCCCGCAAGTTAAAAAGTCCCAAACATGGTAATCTTTCTTTGTATGGGGAGTTGCTCCAGCCTCTTGACCATTTTGGTTACCTTTTTCTGTACCTTTTCCAGCTCTACAATCATTTCTGAGGTGCAGTGACCAGAACTGTACACAATAATCCAAGTGTGGCCACACCATAGATTTGGGGCTTTTCTACAGGAGGCTGTTCCATCACTGTACCTACTTCCAGTATCAGAGGCAGTATGTCTATGCATTCCAGTTGCTGGGGAACATGGGCAGGAGGGTGCTGTTGCACTCATGTCCTGCTTGTGGAATCCTGTGAGCAACTGGTTGGCCACTGTGTGAACAGAATGTTGTTCTTCTAGATGGACCCATGCTCTGATCCAGCATGGCTCTTCTTATTCTTATGCTCTTTCAGTTTTGTCACAGCATTGAGCTCTGAGCTCTACACAAACAGTTCTTCCTTTCCTGATTTTCCACTACATAACCTCTAGGTGGAGCGCCTATGCTATAGCTGAATAGCTCAAAAATATACAAGGAGAAACAGTCTCATTTCCCCCTTTCTAATATAATACCCCATTTCCCCATTCTAAAACAAACAACAACAACAACAACAAAACTAGGAAAGTGGTCTGAAAAAACAGAAGCAAAACGAGGATCACAATGTTGTCTGAAGAGCTCATAAACAACTGTGAGTAAGGAATCACGACCACACAATAAATGCCTCGTGTAGAAAAACTCTTGTAGAAAGGCATTATATTGGCAGTTTTATGTTTGATCCTTCCCTAGGGTGCTTCCGGACAAGGCTTTTATTCTGTAATCCCCTTGCCTCATTCATGGAAGATGACATCATCTTCCATTCATAGCCCTCCCATGTTTTCCCACCACTTCTTCCATCTTTTTTTTCCTATCATGGAACAAAGCTGCTCCCCGCCCCTGGCACACCCTCATTCAGCAGTCTGCTGTGTAGGACAGCCTGGAAATTGTAAAAGGCAAATAAGCACAATGCATTCCAAACTAGTTGTACAACAACATCCACATTAAAATGGTCTCCTAATGTTCTTGGCTTGATCTCCTAATTAAAACACACACACACACACACACACACACACACACACACACAAGTCTTGGCTTGTAAAAAATAAGAACTGGAAAACATGAATGCAATGTGACACTAATGTGCACTCTTTGACTGTTTTGTGCCACACTCAGGATGCATAACTTTGCATTTTATGGCTCAATCTTATGGCTCACTTTGCTGAGACAGTGGCATATAGGGGCAGATGCATTCACTCATGTAAGAGGACAACTTTGCTCCTCGTTCCAGTTCTTGGATACAACTCCTCTGCTGACACATCACAGCAGTGTTTCTCCTAACTCCCTATACTGACAAGCCCTTTTTGTCATTTCTTTATGGCCATTAGAATAGTTCTGTCTACATTGCCCTATATGAAAGGGAAATATAGATATCAAAGGAGAATGCAAATCGTTTAGAAGTATAACTGGCAACTGGGGCAGAGTTGTCAGGCTCTGCCTGCTTGCATAGCGTACAATCCCACTTTGAACACATTGACATCTACAGATGGCCCTGCCCCATGTTGTTGTCTTGGAAACATTGCTTTGTTGACATTGTTATCAGAAACAACGGCTTCTTTTTACCAGTGTAATTTCAAGGAATATCCTCGAAGCTCTACATGAACAGAACCCTCCAAATTTTTAACTACCGGGCAGATTTTGTATTCATTTCATTTCATTTTTTTCAGTTCATAATCTAACAGGGCCTTCTATACAATTTACAATGAACTAAATGGACTAAATATTATGATGTCTCATTTTTCAGGTTGAAAGTAGTGCTTTCAGGTGGGGGGCGGTAGAAATGTTTTCAGGGGGGAAACTTTACTTTGGAGAACATTCACTAACATTATTTCCCTGATATCCTGTTGCTTCTTCCCCACACCCTTTTTTCCTTTTAGTTACTGCTGCATTCTTATTCCTGGATCAGTCACATGGGCAATCCCAGGCAATCAAGGATTGCATAGTAAACAAGATGACTCACACTTCTACATTTCATATTGTCTATTTGATGATGTCTCTGAAGACAAACAGATTGAATGGAGAATTAGAACAATATTTCAGTCTCATGCATGATCTCAGCCAATCCAGGATCATGTAGTAAATGTCATCAAAACACTATGTAGCTAATTGTATTTGGTTACATAACAATGTCACTGATGGCAAAGAAAGCTAACTGAAAAAAATGAAATTGCACATAAATGAATGAGCAAATATTGTAAATGTAGGAGGAAAAATGAAGAGTCGAGACAATTTGCTAGTGTTTAACTGGGCCACATTTATTTACATACAATGAACTGCAAAGGGATGGAGACATGGAGTGCAGGTTATTCTAATCTGGCCTCCGAGGCCGATACATTGTGCAATTGGGCAGAGCATCCAAAACCGGGAGGTGGCGATGATGCTGCCACCACCCCATTTTCCACTTTTCAGTGTTGGGACCCTTTGTTGGGTCACCTCCTCTCGGAGTCTCAAGACAACAAGCTTGGCGAGAACAAAGGCACCACAGGCGTTCCTGATCCTCAGCTGTCCGAGCCTAAGGACCCAGCAACATGAGGCATCCTGAAACCGCCTGTCACCTGAATGGTGCCAGGGATGCTCACCTTACCCTATCAATACCCTAATCCACACTTACAATATTAAACATTATTTAAATTTTAAAACAATTAAAAACACATCAAACACCACCATCACAGAAGCCTAATTCATGCCCATCAACATTAGTTGGCATATTCCACCTACAAAATCATTAACAGACTATTTAAACCCTTGTGACCTTGATTACAGGATTTTGCAGTTTCTCTTTCCTGAAATAATATAAACTTATTGCACCTTTCAGCTGATATGATTGCCTCTCTACTTGCTTCTCCAATTTATGTTTCTACTTTTGCTTTTAAAAAGGCTGCACATGATGCCCTCAGGGTTATGTACTATTGCCTTCATCAAATGAGAGTTCCAGAAGAGGTAAGATCTCAAAAAATACTGAGCAAAACATAGAATCGTTTACAAGGATAATATTATATTTTACATGACAGTGTTGGATATCAGTCTCAGCATGTGTCCTAGTATTTCCATAGCATGTGCATTTCCAAAAGTCAGAATCCAATGTTGTTAGTGCACTTCCGCTACTCCTGTGTGCGGAGTAACCAAGCCATAGTGCTTCCTAAAGCAACTCTGGAAATGTGCAGAAAGCCCCTCCCTTGCCACGCGTAGCTGCGGGGGGGGGGGGCAAATTTGCGGGCGGGGAGAATTACGATCAGACCATAGTGGTCTGATTTTACCACCCAATCAGGAGGCAGAGTGGGCAGGGTAGCATAGCTGTTATTCCCACCAGTTACTGCCTCCTTCCCAAAGTGGCTGCTGAGGAGAGGGATCCACTCTGGAATCGTTTTGGCTAAGTCTTTACTTGGGGATTTGTGTGTGTGTGTGCGTCTAAGAAAGAGAGGGTGTGATTGTTTCCCACCCCCCTCCGTTCGGAGACCGGTGTTGCGTGGATGTTTGTAGGGAGCTCTATTTCTCCCTTTGGTGGACGAGTTTTTCTCCCTTCTTTATTATTATTTCGTTTGTGAGTGCGGTGCTTGGGAAAGGGGGGGTGAGTGTCTGTCCTTTTCCCTCCCACCCCGGGGGGGGGTGGCTTTTGCCCCCGGAGTTCCGCTTTTGGGAATTCCTGATTTCCCCCCCCCCTCCTGTCCGCTTCACTCACCAGGAGGTTGCTGGGCTTCCATTCCTCCTCGCTTCTTCCGCTCCTGCCGGGCCGGTCACTCGCGATCCAAAAGCCAGGCCTGCGACAGCGCCCTCTCGCTTGCACTGCCTTCTTCTTAATTTGTTTCGCTGCGGAGCCGCTGCTGGTGCCTCAGCGCTTCTTGAGCGCTTCCCAGCTGTTCGGGGCATTGCGGGTGGACGCCGTATAGTGCACCGGCTACAGCGGGGCCCGCTGCCCGCTCGACGTCCCCAGAGGGGCCTCGGCCCTCCAGCCCTTGCCCTTCCTTGATGCCCTGCTTCATTCCCTGGCGCGGGGTTGTGAGCCTTCCTCTCTCTGCTGGGTCCTGTAGTTTCCTTGTCTGGGCCCCCTGAGACAGGCCCGTCCAATTGTTTCTCCACGCGGCGGTGCACCTTATTCCCCCCCTCCCTCCTGACGGGTAATTAGCTCCCCTCCCGGGCGGGGGTGCGAGCACTACACCTGCTGTTTCTTGCAGGGAAGGCTTGGGAGTCCCTTGCCTTTACAGTACTGCAGGCCTGGTTATTACTTGGATGGTAGGCCCCTGCCATTCCTTCAATAGCTTATTGTTTGCATAGGGGAACTGTTTGCTCTTTGTTTTCTTCATCGCTTGTGTACAATTCATATTGTACTTTTCGACTCCTGTTCATTGATTTTCTTAGGTGATTATGCCGCCGAAAAAAGGCCGAGGTGGGAAGAAGGGCAAGGGGTCTGCCCCCAAGCCAGCAGCGAAGAGCCCCTTACCACCTCCTCCTTCTTCTTCCGAGGATGAGGCCCCTGATGTTACGGCCATCCTGGATTGCCTGGCGGCGGCTGAGAAAGCATCTGGATTCACACCTGCGCAGGGGGCCGTGGGGAGGGCCGCAGCTGGGCGCAGGATGCACACCAGGGGTGTGGCCCGACGTGATTTTTGGCTCTCTGTTGCAGTGCGCTTGGATGCTCTGGAGGCAGGGCCGAGTTCGGCGGCACCAGACACCGTGGTGGAGGGGTCCATCACCCGTGACAATTCCTCGACGCCTATACTTCCTGCAGAGTCTCCAATAGCTGCTACGATGCAGGGACATCCTGGTTCTTCTGTGCCTCCAGTGCCTCCGCCACTTACTTCTCAGAGTGGTGAGTATATTCCGGCTACTCCATTGGGTATGCCACTGCACCACACACAGTGGGGGAGTTACCCATGGGCCTGCCTGCCTGGGTCGCTCGCGCCCAATATGGTTGCCCCCATGGGTGCCTTCCCGTTGTTTCCTTACACCACACCAGGATCGGCCACGCCTAGCGGTTTGCCTGTTTCCCCGGGGACCCTGCTGACGCCATCTCCATTTTCGGGTCAAGTTTCCCAGGGTTTTGGTTTTTCAGTCCCTGCTGAGCAATCTGCCGGGCCCTCGGGGGCCCTGCCGGTTCCCGCTGTTCCAGCTGTGTCTGAGGTGACTACTTCGGCACCAGTGACCACCCCTTCTACTCCCACCTTGGTGTCCACGGCAGTACAAGCCTGCGCTTCTGTATGGTCCGGCCCAGCGGGGCGGGTAAGTGCCGCCTCTCCGGGCTCTTTGGCTTCCACTAAAGTAGACAATTACCTAGATGTGGGGCCTACGGCCATGCCGCATGCTGCTGCCTCCTTTCCTCTAGGATACCATCTAGCTCCTTCTACGAAGGAGAAGATCTTAAAAGGTGAATTTGTCGATTTATTTGCCCTTTTGAATAGGGAGGTAGATGAGGACAGGGACAAGTCTAAAGACAAGGAAAAGGATAAGCCGAAGCGTAAGAAGCCAGCCCGTACATGGGCCAATTGGCTCCCTAGTTACCGGTACCTGATTTACATGGGGATCATTCAACAGGAGTTCCCTGACCGGGGCATTGTGTTGACGAAGTATCTGGACTTGGTCTACCGTGCCTATTCTAGTTATGAGGGTAATGCCTTGCTTTTGTATGATGAGGCCTTTCGAAAGAAGGCCGCCTGTGATCATGCCCTTCATTGGGATTTCAGGAATGATGAACTCTGGATGGAGTGCATGATGCCTGCCCGGCCAGTATCGGGTGATAGGTCCGATAGTGGCCATTTAATGCTGCGCGCACCTCCTTCTCCTGCGCCAAGGCCAGGGACGGGTCGGCCGGTTCAACCCCGATCGGCTTGCTGGGAATTCCTGTCCAAAGGATCCTGCAGTAGGCCCGATTGTAATTTCAGGCATAGCAGCGCTGTCTGCGGTGGGAATCATCCCGCGGCTTCTTGCAACTGGGTCCGTGGATCCAGGGGCCGGCCCAGAAATGGGGCTGGGACCAGAGGGGCACCGGGAGCTTCTGCTGCAGCTCCAGAGAAGGGGCCCCACCCTGATTAATTTGAAGAGTTTAGACCAATGGTTGGCTAATTAATCTCGTCGCGAGGAGGCTCGTTATCTTCATGATGGTTTTTATTTTGGTTTTCATATTCCATACCAGGGGCCTAGGGTGCACAAGATGGCTCAAAACCAGTCTTCCGTGGCGGCTTTACAGTCCGTGGTTTCCCAAAAGATCCTCAAGGAGGTCGAGGCGGGGAGGGTCCTGGGACCCTTCTCGGTGCTGCCCCTTCCCAATCTTAGGGTTTCTCCTTTAGGTATCGTCCCCAAGAAGGTGCCGGGTGAGTTTCGCCTTATCCATAATTTGTCCTTCCCTAGGGGTGAGTCAGTTAATGACGCTATCCCCGAGCATCTTTGCTCGGTCCGATATGCGTCATTTGATTCGGCTGTAACTATGGTCCGTTCATGTGGCCGTGGTGCACTCCTGGGGAAGTGTGACATTAAGGCGGCGTTCCGTTTGCTTCCCGTTCACCCGGATGACGTTAATCTTTTAGGTTTTGTTTTTCAGGGACAATTTTATGTTGATAGGGCTATGCCAATGGGTTGTTCGATTTCATGTTCAGGATTTGAGTGTTTCAGTACTTTTCTGGATTGGGCTCTTCGGGAGAGGACCGGGCTTCCTCAGGTTGTTCATTACTTAGATGACTTTTTGTTTGCTGGGGTTGCTGGGTCTGATCACTGTAAATACCTGATGGACCAATTTCAGGCTCTCGCTGATGAATTAGGGGTTCCGTTGGCCCGGGAGAAGACTGAGGGCCCATCTAGCACACTGACGTTCTTGGGGATTGAATTAGATTCTGTGGCCCAGGCTTCTCGACTGCCTATATCTAAATTGCAGGTTCTGCAGGATTTGATCCAGCAGACATTGCTTTTGGACAAGATCACTTTGCTCCAGCTTCAGCAGTTAGTCGGGCATTTGAATTTTGCCTGTCGCGTAATAGCCCCTGGGAGAGCCTTTTTGCGACGCCTGTCTGACACTATGCGGGGTGTCCGTAGGCCCCGTCATCGCATACGAGTCACAGCTGATATGCGGTCAGATATGCATGTGTGGTCCCAATTTTTGGCCAATTTCAATGGGATTTCGTTTTGGCGGCAGGATTTGTTACTGGCTGCAGAATTCCAAGTGTGTTCTGACGCCTCTGGGTCTTTCGGATTTGGGGTACTGTTTCGTGACCAGTGGTGCTATGCACCCTGGCCACAGCCTTGGGTGGCATCTGGTGTTTGTAGGGATCTTACATTTTTGGAGTTTTTTCCCATTTATGTGGCTGTCCACCTTTGGACGCGGGAGTTGGCTAACGCCGTGGTCCACTTTTGGTGCGACAATCAGGCCACGGTCCATGTAGTGAATGCTCTTTCCTCACGTAATAAGAGGGTGATGCGGCTTGTCCGCATTATGACCCTACTCTGCCTCCGCCATAACATTTTGTTCCAAGCACGTCATGTCCCTGGTTTGGACAACAGCATTGCTGATGCGTTGTCCCGCAACCAGCTGGATAGATTTCGTGCTCTGGCGCCTTGGGCATCCCGGCATCAGGTGGCGATGCTGGATTGTCTTTGGCAGATTGGTGGCTGGCAGCAGAAAGAGCCATCTGGCAGTCCTTAGCGCCTGCTACACGCCTTGCTTACACGAAAGCAGGTAGGGATTTTCATGATTTTCGTTTGGCACATGACTTGCCCTGTCTCTGGCCTGTCCTGGTGGAACACATCCTTCACTACTGAGTCTTTTTGTACGTACAAGGGAGGTCGGTCAGGACGACTCGCGGTAAGTTGGCTGCCTTGGCCTTTCAGTCTAAGGCCACGGGTTGTGAGGAATTCACGGGGGATTTCAGGGTACGTAGGATGTTGCTGGGCTGGGAACGGGCCCGCCCCCCTATTCCTGACTCTCGTGTCCCCCTATCCCGACATCCTTCTGGGGCTCCGTGACCAGTGGCCCATTGTGTGTCATTCCATGTATGAGGCAGTCTTGTTTCACGCGGCTGCACTGACGGCCTTTTTTGGGGCGTTTCGGGTATCCGAACTCGTGGCACGATCTAGATCTGACCAATCTGCTCATGCCCTACAATTCTCTGATTTGGCCTTGTCACCAGCCGTAGCTTCATTGTGACTGCGGCGATCCAAGTCTGACCAGGCTGCCCGGGGTTCTCTGGTGTCCCTTGCTACGGCAACATTGGAGGAGTTGTGCCCAGTGTTGGCCCTGAAGGCCTACGTGGAGCTGCGAGGGCATGCTTCCGCCCCCCTGTTCATTCATGAGGATGCGTCCCCTCTGACGAAGTTCCAGTTTTGGACTGTAACTTCTGGTGCACTGAAGGCCATGGGCCTGGGGCACCTACGCTTTGGGACGCATTCCTTTAGGATAGGTGCTGCTTCTACGGCAGTGGCCCTGGGTTTGCCTGTGGCGCAGGTCCAGGCAGTGGGAAGGTGGCATTCTAAGGCTTATAGGGCCTACGTTCGCAAATTGCCATGAGCGATATTGCGGCTGCCTTCTTTGTTTTTCAGATGCCTGTCAGGGACGGAGGAGTGCTCAAGTCTTGATTTGCAGACACAGCTTCGTCTTCTGGGCGGCCCGAAAAGCAGCTACGTCCGGTTTGGGCCCTAATTTGGGCATTAGTCATGTAGCCGACATCCAATGGCTGGGTCGGTGTGGCCTGCAATGGCACGACCTCCTCCCGTTACTGTTTGCTTCTGGCCTGGTGCGCCAGCCCCCAGATGTGCTGATAGTACATCTGGGAGGGAACGATTTAGGCTTACTTAAGAGTAAGGCCTTGATTGAGCAAGTGTTGATGGACCTTGCTGAGGTGCAGCATCGTTGGCCAGGAGTCAGGGTGCTCTGGTCGAACATGCTGCCACGACTCAATTGGCGTTATGCCATGTGTCACCAGGGACTGCATAAGGCAGTGCGCAAGATGAATGCACAGGAAGGTAGGGGCCTTGGAGGGAGAGGCTTTATGATACCTCATCCTGACATTTCCTTGGCCAGGAGGGAGCTGTTTAGAAAGGACGGGGTCCACTTGTCATCGGTTGGGCTGGACATTTTTTTGGAGGATCTGCGAAGGGCCCTGCTTGGATTTCTTCCGGCAGGTGGGGGAGAGGAGACTAAGTAACCTTGTCTCTCTCTGTGGCGGTCAAGTGCGGGATTAGGCAGTTTAGGGGCTCAGCGATCATCCTATGGCACCTTTTAGATGAGAGGCGTGCCCGAGGCTCCCGCCACCGATGCCTCACAGCTCGGCTTTGGGGAGATAAGGCATGTCTCTGAGGTCTTCCTTCATCACCTGTATCGGGGCCTCATGGCCTGTGCGAGGCTGACAGCAGGAAAGACCTCCCAGCACCCTGTGGGGTTAAGCAAGGAGGGGATGACTTTGATGCCGTCACCCTCCTTGTGGGATGTTTCGCCCTATTGCAATGGCGACCGGCGTATAGCCAGTGTAAATAGCACCCGCACTTTTTGATCCCTTCGTAGATCTCCAATTGATGTTATTCAATAAATGTGGCCCTTCATTACCACTAATTGTACCCTACAACAGTGTCTGAGTCGTTATTTCTCCTCTACGCACACAAATACCTAAAAATGGAGTCAATTGAAGTTCTCCTATTTTAAACTCCCTGCAGGGGGAAGGGTTGGGGAAAAACAGGTGGGAGGAAAGGTTTAACCCTCTCATCCCAGAGCACCACTGAATTGGGGCCATATGCTCCTACACAAGTGTAAAATTTAAGATAATCCTCAGCCAGACACTACAGGAGAAGCATAATGTTTTAGTCTCTCAAGGTATAACACTAGAAATCACAGTTTTAGTCTTTCAAGGTGTAGAAACTCATTTTTTATAATGCATGGGGTAAGGTTATAAAGTGGTCTACACTGAGGAAAGAGCAATTTACAAGAAGGTGAACCCTATGCATTTGCTTATGTTGACACAGTAGGGGGGAAATGGCTTGCACCATAGCAGGTGAAAAATATGATAGTCTCTCCCCTCAGTTCAGTTTGGAAAGGATATAGCCAATGCAAGCTATTTCCCCCCAAAATCAGAAATTAATTCATATTATTCTGATTCCAATTTACTCCCAAAATATATGCTGCAGTGGCAGCAGTAACAGGAAGGGCTCTTGGGATGATGAGATGGACTCCATTCCTTTTTCCCTCTCTGACACCTTGAATGCTGAAAAACAGCAGCATAGTAGCCACAAGGAGCCCTGAGACAAGTAATTCCTAGGATAGCTGATGCCCTTACTAAATATTCAGGTGCCTTGGAGAACTGCATTCCCTTAGGTTCCTGGCACCTGGGGGCAGTGCTAGTTCACATTCAAGATTCCAGGGAAGAGAAATCTTGCATATGGCCTCCAAATCACCACTGCCCCCAGGTAAGTGGGATTGGAAGGAAAGGGGGCAGCTGAAGTGGCAGGGATGCAATGGCAAACCCATTACAAGCTCATTCTGAGCTTTGTTGGAGCTCAGGCTCAGCTCATAATGAACTTTTTTGGGGGTGGGGGAGAGTCTCTGAAGTTCACAATTTCAAACCCAACCTTCAGCCCGGTCACCAAAAGACCATTTTAGTGCACTGGAGGCAAAGGAGAAACATTACCATTAGAACACCACTGGTTGCTTCTGGGCCAGAACTGGGAATGAAGTAAAATCCTAGACTATGCATGAGGGCACCCCAGTGATGCTTTCATGTCAACATTCAACTTTGTAAGCAAGGATTGAGCCATCATGCAGTTTTTAACCCTTTAATTTCAAGGTAATGGTTACCATCTTGGTCAAGTGGTTACTATCCTGTGGACCATGTAACCAAAATGGTAAACATTATTGAAATTTAGGGATCTCCCTAATAATATACTTCTTCCCTGGCTTTGGTTTGGAATTAATAGATTTCTGTGCATAATTTATGTTTCTTTTAAGATTTCTCATTTATTTTATCCTGTGCTTTTTGATTTACAGTGCAATACTACATACAATGTGCCATATTCTGCCTTTTTTCTTATATAAAGGTTCCCTTCCCTCTTCTAATGATAGCAATGTCCCATTGACTTTCACTATTCCACTGTGTTGCTGATGGTCTATGTTGTCTTTTACTTCAAAGCACTCTACACATTTTGAAGCTTTGTCTTTATTAGCAGAAACCACTCTACTTCATCACTCTTTCATTGTCTTTGTGTGCATGTTTTCATCTGACATTTTAATGATTTGCCTCTCATTGATTGTCATGTGCATGTGTCAGCTTCTATTCTATCCATATTTAAGGGCACAGAGCATTTATAATATCATCCCTAAGCAATGAGTCATTGTGAAATAGATTATCATATAACACTTGTCAACTTTGGGAATATGTTAGCTTAAAAATTGCTCTCCAAACTTTTAAAGTGTCAACAGTCAGACTCTTTGTCGGGTCATCTGGAATCTGCCAACTTAAGCCTGTTTCATGATTACAGATTATAGTTCACTGAATGAGTTCTGCTCAAGGAAGGATCTCTTCCATAAGTATGAATGGAAGCCCCTTCTGTGAATGGAACCAAAACTTAGTATCCAAGATAATTGGTTGTATCCAATGTTAGCTGTACTTAGAGTAGGCCCATTGAAATAAATGGGATTTAAGTTAGACTACCCTTGAATGCAACCTAAGGGATATAATCCAATGTGTGTATATCACATGTATACCCTTGCAGCTGAAGTAGATGCATGCATCAATTTCAACGATGTACACTTGCTGAGGAGCCACAGACAATGGTAGTTCTCTACACATATATTCCCATGGAATAGCTGTTCAAATGTGAAAGTGTATCATGTACATTTGGTACACACTCTTAGGGCCAAAACAGACATTACTCCAAATGTGTGTCTAGCAGCTATGTCTTTTCCCCATTTTTACACTAGCGTAGGTGCAGGGGCCCTGATCCAGATCTTAAAAGTCTGGATCAGGGACCCTCCACCTACTCTAGAATAATAATAATAATAATAATAATAATAATAATAATAATAATAATAATAATAATAGCTGCTAGACACACATTTAAAGCAGTGTCTAATTTGGCCCTTAATCTGTTACAGGCCAAGTAATTCTTTACTATAAGCTCTTCTTGTTCCAGGATGCTGTCCAGTACCTAACGATTATCAGCCTTTCTGACTTACATCACCATCTAATCCATGCTCTACTTATCTCCATAGAACAGGAAGCATTTCTGGAAAAGCTAATAAGGCAGCCCTGGATTATAACTCCTACTTAACAATGTAAAATTTCTCTCCAGGGCCTTTTGCCTACATTTCTTGATGTGAACAGCCACAATTATATCACAAAGCGATGAGGGTTTAGAGAAACTCTGGCAGTGGCCCAGCCATATCTGTGTCTTTCTTCTGGGGAAGCATGTCACAGAAGGCAGGATTAACATGCATCCTGCACAGCGCAGTGCTATGGACTCCTCTTGGAGAGAGTCGAGACTAAATAGAAAAAGATCAGTGTATTTTAGAGCTTCTGATCACATGAAACATGGGGAGAACAAGAACCCACCCTTAAGTCCGCAGGCCTCAGTAAAAGGTATGCCTGATATACATACAGTGGGAGGGGTTCTTTTAGATTCATATTTTAAATACGTTTTGTAACTACGCTCATTGTGAGTACAAAAATAGATGTTAAGGATTAACTAGGTCAACATTAAGTGATCTTTAGGATGCAGCTGTGAATATAAAAAATACCTGAATTCCCAAGGTCTCAGGATGTGTTTTGGGCATCTATTCTCCAGTTAACGTAGGGATTGGGAACAAGTGGACTGCAATACCTTTGGATCCAGCCTGAAGCCCCTTTCCTCTCCTTCCCCACCCCCTGCATAGAGGAATTAGGCTTAGAAAAAATGCTTCCAATGGTGAATGTGGAGGAAATGGGTTTTTTTTTTGGTCACCCTCTGTGGAGGGAAGGATTAATCTTCCCCTCCATGCATGATGAGAGCTTTCAAAAAATCCACCACCCCCGCCCCAGTGAGGCAGTTAGGTTTCGAAAAGAATGTTCCATTGGCACCAATGGGAGCATTTTTTCAAAGCCTAATTGGTGTGCACTCAGGAGAGGTGATTTTCAGGGTGCCACAGCTGGGAATGGAAGACATAAACCTCCCCTCCTCACACATGACCCCCACCACACACACACCTGCATAGCAATTAGGCTTAGAAAAAAGTTCATTGTTGCCATTGTTGAAGTGGAAGGGACACACAGAAAGAAAAATGGTCCCAGTTTTGGCCCCATCCACCTCTGACTCCAGCCTCACCCACCACTGGATGCAGCCCCCGAGAGATTACCCATGAGGGAATGTAGCCAGCCCTAAGCATAAAAATGGTCCTCAATGCTAAGTTAAAAGATCCCAAGTAGCAGGGCTGGAAAAGACCTCTGTTGGAAACCTTGGAGAACCGCTGGCAATGCCGGGCTAGATGTAACGATATCCTGAATCCATTTAAAGCTGCTTCACAGGCTTATTTCTCTATAGTGAAACTAAATTAAGCTAACAATTGGGGCAATGAAATCCATTTTACAATTATGCACTCACTCCCTGCCCATGCAGAAACCGAGACAATCCTATTGTACTCCATCTGATTGTACATTAGATGATCAAGTGGCATCTGTTCAATATGTTTAATATTTATTAGTTTAATAAGTCTAGTGTATAGAACCTATTATTTTTAAAGAGACACCACCAGGATAAATTTGGTATGCATTGCGTTTCTACAGAATTGAATATGTTCCGTATTAAACAAGTATGCAATAGAGTCAGCATTTTGAAGGTGATTTATATTCCATTATGTGGCTCTGAATTCATGAAAACTCACTGCCAATAGGTTTTCTTAGGAGAATAAACTAATTTTTAAACCTCTGTATTAACCTAGAGCCAATTGCCAGGTCCATACGCATCATTTTCTAACCCCCCTTTTTTTTGGGGGGGGGAGAATGAATTCCTTTATTGATCAGGAAGCTTCTGCCAGGGTGTTCAATGAGAGGTCTTAATGAAAAACTTATTTTAGAAAAAGATTAATAATATAGCCAGTGGAAACCAATTTTCTCATGTTTAATCTCTTAATCTATTTTACATTATTTCCCAAGAGGGCCCTGGCCTTCATAGATACGTGCTCCCATGCAAAGAATCAATTATGCTGGAAGAGGCACATGAACATAGTTATATGTCTTTGTAAACCACCAAGTTTCTACAAAAAACATTTTCTTCCTCTAAAATGCTTCCACAGACTTTGGCCAAGGGCCACTTTTGGTGCTCCATATGTGCACTGTTTCTCTATATGAAGAAGAATGTTCCATACATTGCCTGTGTGTTTGTCAAGGGCTTCCCTGCTAGGGGTGGGAAGAAATTAATACAGTTCACATTTTAATGCAAATTTACCTAACGTTGCAGTTTCAAACCTATACACAAACACATTCGCCGGGCTCAAACCCCCCCCCCCCAAACTCTGTCCCACCTACCTGCTTCCCCGGCTCAACTCACATTCTCCTGAGTTACACAAATTGCGGCCGCTTTTAACGTATCTTTCGCCATTTTCTACGTTAAAAGCACTCCACCAGGAATCCAGAAACCCACCGAGTGGCTCAGCTGGTGTCTGCTTTTGGCCCAGTGTGGCTGGCACGGCGGCAGCGCTCGCTGAATGTCCAGCGAGTCAGGTGGTGGGCAGATCACCCACCACTATTTTGAATGAATCCAACCTTTGAACCTTACTATGATTCTCCCCCTACCCCCACTCCACATACTGGGTGTATTTGCACATCATGACAACCCACCCTGACATTAAGCCGTGGTGGGCTCGTTGTTGTGCGAACAACCCATGGAGCGCCCAACAGATCATCAGGCACACCATGGGTTGTCCCCCACTTCCCCCTTGGTCCTCCTGCAGGTATCCCGGGGGACCCCATCTAGTGGTGAATTTTGTACCTTTGGGGGGGCGTATCGCCTCTCCTCTCCTCGGCGAGCAGGGCCCCCCATTTGTCTGATTCTCTGCCATGCGGAGGGGCTCTCTGGCCACTCTCCGCACCGCTCAGGCAGCTGCGCCGCTCGTGCGGGCTCCCGTCATGTCATTTCTGGCTGGTCGGAAGTGATGCGATGGGCCCTGCGCTGACGTGGCTGAACCCTGCACCTCAGTTTTGGCATAGAAACCAGGGCAACAGGGCTTAAAACTGGCCATTTTAAGCCCTGTTGCCCTGGTTTTTATGCCAAAACCGCGGCGCAGTGTTCAGCCGCGTCAGCAGGGCCCGTCGCATCACAGCCAGAAGATATTCGCGGTGACATTCCTACCCGCGGTGGCAGGACTGACTTGTCTTCCCACTCCCCGCCACAATTGCAAGCTGTTTTTGGCTTGCCATGGCTTTTTGGCCACCCCACTTTCCCTTTTTTTCTGGAGATCATGAAAGTCAGTTTGACAGCTGGCTTTTGAAATCTCCATTTGACAGCCATGGACAGCCCCTTCAGAGTGACCAAGCAGTACCTTGGAGTGGCTGTCAGGCCTTTTGTTAAAAAAAATGTGCACACAATATGCACAAATTGGCTCATTGTTATTAATTTGGCTGCAGAGATTCACAGTTATATGAGTACAGAAATTTGAAGCCTCAGCTGGAGCACTGTCCTGGGAGGTACCTGCTGCCAAGGTGCAGCACGTACCAACCTTGGACATTGCCACAAAGAGGCTCCAAACAGGGTCCCCCCACTTTGTTTTCTCTTGATAGCAATTTTTTTTCCCAAAAAGGTTGGGCACTTTGAAGGGGTTGTCGCTACCAAAACCAGGATCACAAAAGCCAGTTGTGAAGCCAGCTTTTGTTTTGTGATCTCCCCCCCCCCAAAAAAAAAGAAAGAAAGAAAGAAGAGAGAGTTAAAGTGACAAAAAAACTGCAGGGAGCTGAAACGGCTCGCGATTGCAGCAGGAGACATACAGCCAGCGCAGGTCTCACTTGGGCACTTGTGGGGCAGCTGACAATGGTGAGTGCCCGGGCAAGTTTGGCAAGAGCAGAAAGGGTTTTTTGCCGCTCTTGCCAAGTGAGTTGCTGGCCGGTTCCCTGTACCCATGATGGGGTTGGTTGCCTGGGTTCAGACAACATGACAACCCATCGTGGTAAAACAACCCTAGAACAAGCCATGGGTTGTCAGGGTGGCATGTTGCTCTCAAACATGCCGCCCTGCTGGAATCGGTCTGGGTTCGCATGACACGACAACCCATCGTGGGTAGCAACCCATGATGGGTTGTCGTATTGTGTGAACCCAGTCACTGCAATGTCTTTGCCCCCACAGTGAAACGGCACCCTCTCCATATTGATGGCATATACTGAATATGGCTGGATTCACATTTTTGCATAGGCCCCAGAATAGGTTCATGTGCCAGAGAATTCCAGACTTATTAGAAAGATCTATGACTTATCCACGAAACTGATTGGTGCTTTAAACAGATTAATTATACATAGAGATAAATCCTTCCATCTATAACTAGGAAATATCAGTCTCATCTAATATTGTTTTAGAATCCAAAGTATCATTTCCTAGACACACGCCACTGCATGGGGCTTTCCATATATCATCAATTCAAAAGCTCTATGGGGATAAATGAAAACCATGTTCGAGATGTTTTAATTTGTGCATAGCAGAACAGATTGGGATTTCATTTGCAACAGTGTAATTGAGATAATACCCTATTCCAATAAGACTGAATATTAGATTTTCATCTGCATGTCATGTTTTTGAAAGGCAGCAAAAGAACAATTTTCAAATGATAGTTCCTCTGAAGCAGTCCAATACTCAATCTTACTAACCTAGCACATAAGGCAGCGGTGGGGGGGCGGGATTGAATCTCAGGCCTCTGGACCAGATCTGGGCTGGCTGGGGTTCCAAGATGGTCATCAGGAGTTCCCCAAACACAGTGGAGGCTGGTGGCTCCAATGTCGGTGGAGTAGTGTATCCAGTCCGGGTTGCAGTCTGAACTTTAAGGAGCCATCCACGGTGCTGAACCTAGCTTGAGCTATCAGCACCATGGACAGCTCATTTAACGTGCAGACTAAAACCCAGAGTGGATACACTGCCCCACTGACATTGGAGCCAGCAGCCTGCACTGCCCAAAAGGCCAGGTTCCCTTCCCCACATCACCTGGTGGCTCCCACTTTCCTCCCTGTCCCTGACTGCTGACTGGATGGTGGTTTCCCAGGTTTTGCCTGTCGTTCATCCCCCCCTTCTAAAAGGTTGAAATGCCTCTGCTAAGGCTTAGTTACCCACAGTAAAAGCTTTAAGCTAAAATATGCTGGTGCTTTTGGTATTTAAATTTGCTGGAATTTAAAATATGCTTTTGTTTCGGCTCCACCCACCACTGGAATGTGGCCCTTGACTGCTTCTCTGAAATTGAATTTGGCCCTCAGGCTGAAAGAGGTTTCACTCCCCTAACATAAGGAATGAGGAGAGGGCACATCGACAGTTATGACAGCGGATTACAGGTAATGGCATTATATTGGCATTATGCCCAGCTCAGAGGCAGACGTCCTGCTGACGGTGTTTAGGATCGGAGGATGAAGATGAGATAAGCAGTCATACAAAACCAAATCATCTGGAATATCACATGCTTTTCTTTTCTTTTTTTGTGGCAGAGAGGAGGACTCAGGCTGGGTACAGAGCATGAATTTACAGTTTTCATTTGGTTTGCTTTTAACAAAGTTATTGATTGATTGTATTTATATCCTGACTTTTTTCCTGCAAGGAAACTAAGGCAGCTTACATAATCCTTCTCTCCATTTTATCTTCACAACAACCCTGAGGTAGGTTAGGCTGAGAGTCAGCAACTGGCCCAAGGTCACCCAGTGAGCTTCATGGCCGAGTGGAGACTAGAACCCGGATCTCCCAATCCAACACTCTAACCCTTGCACCACACTGGCATAGCAGGGTTCCCTAACCCTTTTTGGACCTGTGGGCATATTTGGGAGTTTGAAAAACTGCTGGTCACATAATGGCTGCCATGGGGGCCTGACTGGTTAAGAGGTGGAGGTTGGAGAACACTGGGCTAGAGGCTAGGAGGGAGGGGGAAATGGAAAGAGTTGTTTCCTGGCCTGCCTAATCTTCTTCCATCCTCCACAGGGACCTTTCCCCATTGCTCTCTCTCTCTCTCTCTCTCCCCCCCACTCCACTTCCTAGCTCTAGCCTCAGTATTTCTCTCCCCCAACCCATTTCCTGGCTATTTTTTCTCCCTTCCCCATCCCTAGTGCTGCTCTTTCTCTCCCACTCACCCCTCCATCTTGCTGTTTCTCTCCTCTCCCAGCCTCTAGCCTCACTCTTCCTCTCCCCCAACTCTTGACCTTTCTGTTTCTCCCCACTCCTATCTCTTGCCCCACCATCTCTTTCCCCTCTACCCTTTTGTCTTGCTTTCTCTTCCTGCTGGCTGAACAGCTGATCAGCAGGAGCAGGCTCAGGAACATGAAGGATAATTTGGTGGCACCCTAACATTTTTCAATGTTTTATTTAAAAAAAATTTTTGTTGTTGTTTTAAAGGGAGACAGGGGGAGTGAAGAGCTGTTTGGAGGTGCCCACAGGCACCATGTTGTGGTCCCCTGAAGTAAAGGGTTGGTTGCTCATTTGAATCAGGGGCCGGCAACCTGCAACCCTAGGCTGCATGCATGTGGCCCTCAGCCTAATTTCATAATCCCTCTGCAAGTGATCAGTTCAGACTTCTGGCAAGAGCCCTCTGTCCCTCCCCAGAAATCTGCTGGGTGGAAAGGAAGAGGATGGGAGAGAAAGCGAGTGGCAGTGAGAGTGAAAAGGGATGGCCGCACCCAAAGCTGGCTTCAGTCCTGCCCACCACCAGCACGCAGCTCCAAACAAATTAGTCAAGACAAAATGTGGCTTTTGACAGAACAAAGGTTGCCCATCCTGGTTTAAATAAATATCAATATATGGTTTGTTTTCCTCAGGAAAAGTCCTTGAAGACTTTCATTCTTTCACTGTAGCTTGTTGCTGAAAACTAACACTGTAAAATTCATAGTAATATACATTCTATCCCATAGTCATCAATGAAGATACTGTGTATGATGCATATAAATAGTTGCTCTTACCCTCCAGAAATACAAAGTGCTATCTAGCCCTTGGGCAAGTTTGCACTCCAATCTACAAATTGTACATTCATTTTCAATCAAGCTGAAGAAACCTTTAATCAAGGAACAGCTGATTCGTAAAGGTTAATGCACTCACTTTCGCACTGGGTTTTACTGAGTTGAACAAACGTAATGTTCAGGAACAAACAGATGTCAGAACTTATACAGAGAAAAAGACTGGCCCAAATCATCAGACAAATGTCGAATTATTCTACCAAGTAAAGGAATGATTTGGCATTTGGAAAAAAAATGAATATACTATAGACAGATTATTGAGAATTTTTGTTTCCATATGGGTAATGCCATTTTGTTACACATTTCATCCAAATAATTACTTACTAATGAATTAACATGCACCATCTGTCCATTTTGGTGCAGGATCCATCTCTGCATCTAGACTGGAAGGTACAGACATAAATGACTATATTAGGGCAATAAATGAGATAAAAACCTGTGGAGACAGGAAAATGCAAATGATCCTTGCCGAGAAGGTTACAAAGCTGAGGTTTAAGGACAAGAACTGTTTCCTCATATCTTTCCTTGCATGCTGCAGCTAGAGCTGGTTCTAAAGGTATCCTTGGCCCAGACCCAAAAGGTGACCTTGGCCCAGACCCAGACCTTGGCACAGCCTGTGACTGGAGAATTATGAAACAGGGACCGGGGCTCCCACTTTATCTTTATAACAACCTATTCTAGACTGCAACATCATTTTCCATTTGTGATCTCTTTGCGTGTGTAGAGGGGGAAATAACGAGTCGAGACAGTAAGTATGGTATAAATTAGGGCCATATTTATTGGATAATCAAATCCTGCAAAGGGAAAAAGTGTGGGTCACTAACTATACCGGCCTCTGGCCAGTAGAGGTCCTTTGGGCAACGCACTCAATCCTAAGGAGCATTGCCTGCAAATCTCCACCCCACAGTTTTACACCATCCTGGTGCTGGGAAGCTTTCCCAATGTCACCACCTCACGGAGCCACAAAACTCTGAGTGGGCGAGGTGAGTCAGCCTCAAAGGTGATCCGTATCTCCCCAGCTAGGCTGAAAAACCCTGAGTGGGGAGCCTCAGGTCTCGCCAGTCACCTGAAAGGTGCCATCGGATGCTCACCAACCCTAACCCCAGTGCATATTCCCACACTTACCTGCCAAATGCAACCGAATTAAGGAAAACCATTATAGTTAATTCCCAAGCCCTGCATCACAGCGTGGAGTAGGCGAAACACGCACATTGTCCCTTAAGCCAACTGAGGCAATGAACCAAAATTCCTACTTGGCCCCCAAACAGGCAACCAGTGGAGCCCACACTGCTAACAGGGAGGGAGGGAGGGAGCCGTAAATGAAAGAGGCTGAGGGTGGGGCAGCCAGGATTAATATTGTCCCCGGTGCCCTGCCCTCCAAGAGCCTTATTGGGGCGTGAAAAATCACACCATGGTCTGACTCGGATTCCCCTCCACACGCAAAATTCTCCTCACCCGTGTGGTTTGGGGAAGAGAATTCTTGCTGTCAACATTTGAACTGGAGCAAGCACAATGAATTTTCTCAAGCTTTGTGTGTTCATTTGTAGCAGGGATGTGCAACTCAGTATCACTAGAGCTCGTTGAAATTCTCAGATTTCCACCTTGAAGCTCATTCTGATTAGTGTCCATCAGGGCTGGCCCTACCATTAGGCAAAGTAAGGCAGTCACTTCAGGCAGCTGATGCTGGGAGGCAGCAGCATAGTGTTAGAGAGAGCTGTGTGTGCCATGTGGCTTGCCCTGCAACTTCCGTGCTAGCCAGCTGCCTTCAGGTGGGGTGGGGAATGCTGTCCCATTGTCTGTGTTGATGAAAGATTCAATTGCCACTCCAGTCAACTTTTCTACATTGAATGGGAGAGGGTGCCATCTTGCTCATTGCCTCAGGCAGCAAACTGACTGGTTTCCATATCGGATTGCAAGCTTTGTGGGATGTTTTGTATGAAAATGCATGCCTATTTTCGTGTGCATTTTCCCAAAGGTATGCATCAATTGTGCACATTTTTAAAATGTATGCATTTCCCCCCATTGACTAAAGTGTGTTTGTATGGCTTTTTCCTGTGCCTTTTTCACGTGTAAGCATTTTTTTGAACACATTTTTGTGTTCAAAATCACATTGCAAGCTCAGAAATGTATGGACTTCAGACTGCAGATTGCATTCCAGTCTGCATTCAGTTCCAGAAGATGCATATTGAATACATCCTGGTTAAAAACAAACAAATTTCTCACCCATCCCTAGCAGGAAGCATCCTTCTTTTGTCCTTCTGTGTGTTCTTTTCTTTTTTCTTTTTCCTTTTCTTTTCCTTTTTTATTTGGATCCCCACTGTGGGGTTTTAGGGAGAGAGCATCTTGACTTTCAGTGGCTAAGTGCTGATCAAAAGAAAACAACAACAACATGTGCTCTCTGCTGCTGTTGCTTCCTACCTACTGTAGTTTCCCGATCAGTTTTAGTGACTGGGATGTGCAGAGCTGCCAATATTAAATGTAAAAGCCATCATTCTGTGAGCACCATTAACTTCCAGAGTTATATAGGATGCAATTATTTATTGTTGAGACTTATATTTAGCCTTTTATCTTGGACAAGACACTCACAGAAGTGGCTTTCATTTTTATGAAGCCATTCAATGATTAGGTGCTGTCTATTTACTGATGGTTCTGTAATATAGCAGCATCTACAACTGCATATGATGTTTCCGAAAACATTTCTGTTGCTATCAGAAATCCACCCAAAAGGGTTTTTTTTTGTCTGCTAGCATTTGCAAATGCAGAGCATGTTAATGCTTATTGTGTTAACTTCATGTGCCAATGAGGCAACGTCTTCAGATTTATTTTAATCATGTTAATATAGGATCATGAACTGCTACCTTACAATCTAGGTAATTTGTTGCCTAAAGGCATTAAACTATATTCTGAAAATGTCATGTTTCAATAAGCAACACAGTTACTTCTCATTTGGCATGTCCAGAGGAGAGAGAGAGAGAGTTTGAGAGATGTCTTACCTACAGTAAGTAAGTATCCCATGAATATTTCTAGTGATGTGATCTCCATACTCATCTAGTGAATCAAACTCATTACAGTCTTTGCAAATTCACAGAAAGCTACATAATTGATCTGCAGTCCATTGCATAGCTTCATCCAATTATTCCTGGGGGAGGTTTACGACCAGCTATTCAAAAAGCTGTGCCTTTCCATTTGCTAGTGTTAAGATAAGTTATTATTTCTTCCAAATTGTAATGGGGGAAAGAGTGGACTGTGAGAGAATGGAGAAATGGAAAGATTCTGATAAGGCTGGCTATCTTCCTTACCTCCTATTAAGCAGATTACATACAGAGGGTGATTCCATACAGAGGGAGAGTGGCTCAAGCCTTCTCCAAACACTTGTATTACTGACCCTGTATGATCCCCCCAAAGAGGTCAAAATGGGTGAGAGGACCTTCTGCCCTGTCACACAATGTTTATTTGATGGTGTTGGTGTTGGGGGAGATAAGCCACTATGAGTATACTTGGCTCAATTTTTCTGATGTTTCTTAGAACTAAGAAAAACTTGGTCTTTTTCTTAAAGTTCTCTGTGGAAGCTTGGAAAGACCAAAATTTAGGTCCTGAAGTTCCATGCAGATTTACCTTGATAGGGACCAGCAGGATGGATGGATGGCTAGTAACAGGAAGGACCTTGTAGGCCTCTGCATGGAAATTATAAATGCCAATTAGGGTAGCCACTTATGGACCACCAAGAAAAGAAGAGTAAATGCATCACCAAAAAAGAGGACAAAAGAGGAGCCCCAATTGCATAAAATTTGTATATGCTTATTTAATTCATTATTTAATAACTATTATAATTTAAATAGAAATGCAATACATCTTGCCATCGTATGGAAGACTGACTAGGTGACCTGTGTGCTTTGCTCAGTCTCTGTCTAGGGAACTTTAAGGCCCAGCACTTCCTTCTGATGGGGCTGGACTTTGACTGCACAGCTCTTCAAATAGAGGATGCCCTCAAAACAGAGGACAGCCCTCAAAATAGAGGACTGTCCTTTGTAAAAGAGGACACATGGCCACCCAAAACTGGGACAGGACTGGAGAAGTCCCCAGCATTCCTGCAGAGTAACAACAAATGTAATGCAAAGCTAATAAGAGCCAAGACTAGAGTTGCCATCAAATTTCACCCACTGAGAACTATCAAGATGGGTTTGATGGGTCTGCCTTGGGAAAAGCATCTAACACATTTTGAGGGAAACAAAAGTAGTAGTAGTAGTAATTTCAATAAGGCTGGTGACATTTACCAAGATGGTTCTCTACATTCCATACTTTCCCCTCTCCATAGTCCCAGAAAGTTACCTTGGGACAGGGAGAGCCAGGGGAAGGTGGCAGCAAGCAATCTTAAGGCCCAGCAGAGTGTCTTCTCCCACCAGTGTCTAGGACTACAAGTCCCCGAATCACCAGTGGAAAATTGCCACTCCACGTTAGTGCTGTGTCAAAAGTTCCAGCTGGAACTTTTTTTTGGTGATACTGGGGATAAAATGGGGGGGGGGGACACCAGCTTTCAGGGCAGAAGAAATCATTACAAATTTGGGGGGGGCAGGGAACTTATGTTTCACAGTGTCCATACCAGAGTCATGTCTTCCCCTTTCCTTTTATATATATATATAAAAAAAATGCCACTGTGTCAAGAGGCAGTAGTGCTTTAGTGAGCTCTGGCAGCCATTTCCCTCCACAATGCCTCTGTGGAAAGATGCTACACTGTGCATTCCAGGGGGTACATTGGTTGGGCAGCCACGTTTTAGCCCAACGGTGCCCCATGAAGGATGTTACCTCATAACCTAGCATCCTTCCACAGAGGCATTGTGGGGGCAAAGGGCTGCCAGAGCATGCTAGGAGTGCTGTTGCTGCTTGCTGCTCCTGCAGCAAAAAGTCTAGAAAGGGAAGAAAGGAAGGGAAGGAGAAAAGGAAAGGGGAGGCAAGCATTCAGTTAGAAGGCCCACAAAGGCTCTACCCACCTTCCCCCCCCCTTCAGTGCAAGCTCCAAAAGGAAAGGGAAGATAGCCCTCCCCACTTCATCCCCCACCACCCAGTTGATAAGAATGTGGGGGTCAGGGAAAGAGCTAAGGGCTCCTCTTAGACCAGTGTTCTCCAACCTTGGGTGCCCAGATGTTTTGGGCCTACAACTCCCAGCATGCCCCAGCCAGCATAGCTGGCTGGGGCATGCTGGGAGTTGTAGGCCAAAAACATCTGGGGACCAAAAGTTGGAGAACACTGTCTTAGACCAAAGGTGCCACAGAATGAACCAGTGGTTTCCCCCTAGTATAACACCAGAAAGGTAAAGAGAAATGATAAGAATGTAGCTAAAACATAACCTCTTCCCATGACTCTCTTTCATGAAAAATAATACTGTGTAAAGTTAGTCCAGCGTATTTCATTGCCTTGAGCAGGGGACTGAATCAACATCTTCCATCAGAATCTGTACTCTCCCCCCCCCCGCCACCCCCACTGCCGTTCCCCTGGAAGTTTCTATCCTCTCTCCTGCCCTTTTCCTCGAGACTGCAATGCACTCATTTCAAATAAACACCACTTTACAAAGAAAAGCCCTTTTGTGTCGTAGCTGAAGTTCTCTTTTGATTTTATTTCAATAGCATTTCTGTGAGCAATCATATGTAAAAAGAAAAAGAAAAAAAAAGGTTACAATAAAAAAGTTCTAGCCCTGATGAAAGAAGCATAAAGCCAGAGATACATGTAATTCTCAAAGCTTTCATCATTAATATTTTATGGCCCTCGCTGATGCGCCCAGAAGTAGAAGCAAAAAAATTGATCTTCCATTTAAGCACGCAAGGCAAAGTAATAGGTTTCCTCTCTAGACAGGGGGAGGTGAACTGCAAAGCGCAACCAGGATGTCAGGAAGAAACAAGCCCATTTTCCTCTGACTTATTTGTGACAGGACTTTTCTGCAAGACTTGGCCATCTGTACAGCGTTATTGGCGTGCAAAGGTTTGCCTGAAATGGCCAGTGGACTGAAACTTGATTCGTGCAGTATCTGGGGCTTCTTAAATCTCAGTTTATGCTCTGTCTTTCAATGTCCTCCAATAACTATCTCATATCCAAATGCTGGAGAAGACAACTCTTAGCTCAAGCAGTATGTCTAGATGCTGTATTTATCGGCATTAAAAAGAATATCAAAGGGAAATAATTCTTTTCTTGCATTCGCTGAGCCATTCCAATAATGTATTAAAATCATTTATTTGAGCCAAGTGAAAGATCTGTATTGGCTACAGAGCATTTAAATAGTTATCTTATTGTGCAGTGCCCAGCACCAGCATTGCACTGCTATACCTTATCGGTCTATAGGGTATATATATGCATTTGTTAACAAACACTCTGAACCCTCATCTGAACCACTGCGATGCCACCTTCACGGTCATGGAAATATCTGTAGATACCTCAAGCTGTCCAGTCCATTCTATAAACTGCACATATGTTAGTGACTCATTTCAGAAAACACCTTTTCAATTGCACAAACCTTCACTCCTAAGGATGCTTAGTTATTCCAAAGGCAACCCATTCTTCCATCAAAGACCCACAACTCTTCTTACAGAGCAATCCTATGGGGCCAGGGAGGGAGAATCCATAACAGAAGAACTGCCAGCTGCAAAGCCCTGTTGGGCTTGTGCTGGCAAAGGTGGAAAGTGCCCCACTCCTACTCCTACTCCCTTTTTGTTGGCCTCAGCCTATCTTTCTTCATTTTCCCTTCCCATGCAGGGGGAAATAACAAAGCCAGGTTGAAACAGATGGAACATGTGTAGGGATTTCAGGGCAAATTAGAAGAATTTCTAGAAAGTTAGTTAACTGTCCTGGGATGCATGGTGAGTTGGTATCATGGTGAGTTAGTATCTCTGTGATGGAGTAATAAAAAACACCTATTTTGAGCAATCCTAAGTTCTTGGGAAGGACAGCTAAGGGGTCATAGGATACTGTGGATCGACATCTCTGCCTATAGAGACGTGGGTCCATGATTGGATGCCTCCCCAGTGCAACAGTGGAAAATGCTCCTGCTGTTGCTGATTCACTGGCAATTCTCTGTATACGGAGGAGAGGGGGGAGTTTTGGGGGCTTGTCTTGGGTGCATCGGGAAAGGCCATGGATCTACAGGATCCAAGTCCCTTGTTCCCTGGACATATCCCCAAACAGGTTAAAAAAACACAGTTCTTTTAATTCCCTCCCATTACCATAAATGCCAAGGAAATTTATGAGAAAAAGAAAAATAAATCATAGGGGCAAATGCAGAAATACTTCTGCCCTGGCCAGAAATACTTCCCCCATCCCCAATTCTGCCCTGGCAGAGATCTGGATGTGGCGGCTGCATCATGAAACTTGTCCATCCAGAAAGGTAGAATTGCTCTGCCGATTCTGTATGTACCACAGCAATTAGCATGAAATGAATAGTTGTTTTAGTTTTCAAATATGTTGTTCCATACATGTTTGACGTTTATGCAGCAAACAGAGCCTTCCAAAGCAGATGAGCAAAGGAGGATCAATATGGTGTTGGCTCTACAACAGTTGCTAATGGATACTCAGATATATTCCATTTAAGAATTACAATGCTTGCCATGGAACAATAACCTTCTCCAAACTAAGCCAGACAAGCACAAGTCCCTCAGTGATTTATCCATAAACATAGGCACTATCTGGTTTACAAGAAAATGAATTAAAATAGAATCAGAAGCAACTGATGGCTTGGTTCTTCTTCTGTAGAGTCTGTGAAAATTATGGTCACTAGCATATGTGTTCAGACCCCGGGGATATTAACAGGTTTATAAAAAGAGAGTATGCAAGTGGCATTTTAAATAATAAAGTGATGATAATAAAAAAGGGAGCAGTGCCAAACTGCTAGGAAATGCACATGCGGGGGGAGGGGGCATCATTGCATAATTTGAAGATGAATTTGCTAGACTGTTAACATTCTAATGGTGCTAGACATGTTATAAGTAGTGCTGTGCCTGCCAAGTCCCTTCTTAGACTTTCGCAATCTTCTCGCTTCTCTGCAAAAGAGGCAGTTGGTTTTTTTGCTTTCTTCATAGAGATAGTGAGAATTTCGGAGAGTGTGCTCCGAAAGGTGTGTGCACGTGTGCTCTTTCTTTACAACTTGAGTCCCATTCTCTATCTTTTGCAGCCTGCCTAGCCACATGAGCTCAGATGGTGTAAAAGCCAGAACATAACGTGCCGGAACGGCCCCTTTATTTATTTATTTTTTTAAAAAAAAAATATTCCAAAAACAATGTATTATTATAATAATACAATATTGCAAGTTTTTCAAAATACTGTTCTCAAGTGTCTCTAACACGTGACATTGTTTTTGGAATGTTTTTTTTAAAAATTATTATTAACCCCATAATCCCCAGAACCCATCCAGAACAGAATTAAATGGCCTGGAATGGTAACTTCCAAGTAAGCCAAGCCAACGAAACTCCCCCATCACACATACCTACATGGGAGGGATGCAATGAGCCACAAAACTTCCACAAAAAGGGAGATTTGCTATCCTGTGCTACATTTGTGTTAACCAGAGAGATAATCTATGGTATGGAGATTTGTTCCAGGAAATCTAACAGCAAAGGAGAGTAGTTCCTGCTATAAGATATATATGCTCCAAAGCAACTTAGAAATTATTCAGATTATGACATTTATTATTAGGTGCTAAAATACTGTGTGACTGATTTATAATTTAAATGCAGGAACATAATATAGAAAAATCAGGGACCACTGAAATAATGGTAGTTTTCAAAAGTGAGGTTAACATATTGCCAGGCAGAGCAATCCTATGGCCCCTAGACAGCACCGAGGGGGCCATAGGATCCTTTGGATTCCCAGATCTGAGGTCAGAGACAGAGCTGTGACCTCGGAGCTGTGGATTCATGCTTGGATCCCGCCCCCCAGCTAACATGGAAAAACTGTGCCAACGGCTTCTCCAAGGTTGTAAGAGTGACCCTGGAGAAGGGGTAAAGAGGGCATTCCGGGGGGTGGGGCAGGGAGGAGACCGGGGCCACCAGTATACAACATATTCTGACGGCACTTCTGCCTCCTTCCCTCCCACTCCAAAGAGCTGCAGCGAGACAGCTGATATCAGCGCTATAGCTGACTTGCACAGTGAGAGGAGCATGGAGGTGAGGTGGAGATCACCTCTGCTGCTTCCCCTGCCCTGCATAGGATGCCCGTAAGCCTCTGAGTTCGGAGGCTTACGGGCATCCCGATTGGATTGTGCCTTTAAAGTGCTTTTTTTTTTTTTTAAGTAATTTTAATAATCATTTGAAACCAGAAATTATCAGTGGAATGCATGAAAGAAATGATGGATAACTATGATAACAATATACCACTATTTTGCTTGATAATTCAGTTTGAATGTTATCAAATAGCCCAGCTAATGTCCCAAGGTAAGAAGAACCCTTTCTTAAAGGTATGCTGTTCAGACATCCAAGCAAGATCAAATATAGCCAGAAAGAACACTCTACTATCCCCAGTTAGCCAACTGGACAGAGCAGTTGTTTCCAGGCAAAGCATTCTACAGACCTCAGAACTGTGGAAGTTATTGCATCCACATCTAGGAATCAAGAGGTGAGTCATGAGTTGTTGGGTGAACTAGTTCTGAAACCTTATTACTTACCAAAAAAGAGACCTGTAACAGTATAAGCAGCACTTATCTGGTTAAGTTGGCTAATGTGGGCAAGCTCGACCTGGCCCTGAGCCCAGAGAATCTCCTCCATCCTTCAGCCACGCCTTTAGGTTTTGAGTGGTACCCTTCTGAGCCACACATCCCTCGGGTCCCATGACTTTAACTGTGTGACCCATCTGGGACCCAAAGGGGTACTTTCCTGGCCCTGAGTTCCACAGCACAGGCTGGGCAGCACATGGGAATCCCCTTTCACCTTCTCGGTGCCTCTGGCTGCTCACTGATAAATCACCCGATGTGGATGTGCCCCACCTTCACTGCCCTGCCAAAGCTGTGACCAACCTCACCTATTTAACAGGTGAGGTTGGTCACCTGTTACTATTTAACTATTTAACTTCTTACTAGGGCCATGGTGAGTGCCGACGACTGCTGGACAGACCACCGACTAATCCAGTCCACTATGGTTATCAACATTGCTCCCCAACGTAGGCTTCAAGGAAGGAAACCAAGGCGTAAAATGAACATCCAAGTCCTTCAAGATCCTATTAAGCAAACTCATCTTCAATCACTTCTTAAGGAACATCTACCTACGGAACCTCCTGACAACATTGAGGACCATTGGTCTAAGCTGAAAACCTCCATTACTGCAGCTTGTGAACAAACTATTGGATATGAAACTAAGAAACATCAGGATTGGTTTGATGAAAATGACAATGAGATTAAATATATAATTGACCAAAAAAGGAAAGCCTTCCAAATATGGCAAAATGATATTAACTGCGCTGCCAAGAAAAAAACCTACGCTAGCGCAAAGGCTGAGGTCCAAAGAAGAACAAGAGAACTTAAGAACGCTTGGTGGAAAAAGAAAGCTGAAGAAATTCAACAACTTGCAGAATCTCATGATGCACGGGGCTTTTTTAAGGCCACAAGGGCCATTTATGGACCAAAAACCTATGGTACAAACCCTTTACAATCAAAAGATGGCACCAAACTCTTAAAAGACAAAGAGTCTATTGCACTGCGTTGGAAAGAGCATTATTATGACCTTTTAAATCATAAGTCTAAGGTGGATAATGAGATTTTTTCGCAAATCCCGCAAAAACAAATTAAAGAGGAACTTGCAATACTCCCCACTTTGGATGAAGTAAAAAAAGCCATTAATCAAATGAAGAACAACAAAGCTAGTGGACCAGATGGGATTCCTGCTGAAATCTTTAAAGAAGGGGGGCCCGAACTTGTACAACATCTTCATAAACTCATCGAAAAAATCTGGATAAGAGAAGAGATCCCAGAAGACTTCAGGGATGCCATAATTATCACCCTCTTTAAGAAGGGTGATAGAACAGACTGTGGAAACTATCGGGGCATTTCTCTCTTAGCAACCGCAGGTAAAATATTTGCTAGGATTCTCGCAAACCGTCTTCTATCTATTTCAGAAGAGATCCTCCCTGAAACTCAATATGGTTTCCGCCCCTCTAGAGGGACAGTAGACATGATTTTTACTGCACGTCAGCTCCAAGAAAAATGCCGGGAGCAAAATCAACCCCTTTATATGGCATTTATCGATTTGGCTAAGGCCTTTGATACTGTAGACCGTACAGCTCTCTGGACTATCCTTATGAAAATTGGATGCCCCAATAAATTTGTGAATATCTTGCGACTTCTCCATGACAACATGACGGCAACGGTTTTGGACAACAACGGCTCTCATGGTGCTCCATTTAAAGTGGGATCAGGTGTTAAACAGGGATGTGTTATCGCCCCAACATTATTTGCCATTTTCATCGCCATGGTTTTACATCTTGTCGAGGGGAAACTTCCCACCGGTGTGGGAATTATATATCGAATAGATGGAAAGCTTTTTAATCTCAGCAGGCTGAAAGCAAAAAGTAAGGTAATTACAACCTCCGTTGTGGAACTTCAGTATGCTGATGATAATGTGGTCTCCGCACATTCAGAGGATGATCTCCAAACTATCCTAAATGCTTTTGCAGAAGCATACGAAAAACTTGGTCTCTCACTTAACATCAAAAAAACCAAAGTGCTTCATCAGCAAGTGCAAGCCAATCCTTTGGTGATGCCATCTATCCAGCTTGGCGGGACAATACTGGAAAATGTCGATCATTTTCTCTATCTTGGCAGCTATCTTTCTGTTACAGCTAACATCGACAGTGAAATCCAGCATCGTCTGAGCTCCGCAAGTGCCGCATTTTCTCGAATGAAACATAGAGTGTTCGAGGATCGGGATATTTGTAAGAAGACCAAAACACTGGTTTATGAAGCCATTGTATTACCAACTTTATTGTATGCCTGCGAAACATGGACTATCTATAAACGTCACTTCCACCTCCTTGAAAGGTTTCATCAACGTTGCCTCCGGAAAATCCTGCAAATTACTTGGGAAGATAGGCGAACAAATGTCAGTGTACTGGAAGAAGCAAAGACTACTAGCATTGAAAAAATGATCCTTCAACGCCAACTTCAGTGGACCGGTCATGTTGTTCGAATGCCTGACTGCCGTCTCCCAAAGCAGTTACTTTACTCCCAACTCAAGGATGGAAAGCGGAATATCGGTGGTCAATATAAGAGGTTTAAAGATGTTCATAAGGCTAATCTAAAAAAATGCAATATAAACATCGAAAACTGGGAAGCTCTGGCCCATGAACGATCTAAATGGAGGTTGGCCTTTCACAAAGGTTCCATGGACTTTGAAGAAGCCCGAGTGCAAGGTGAAAGGGAGAAACGTGCACTGCTAAGCGAAAAGCACGTCAAATGAATCCTTTACAGGACCATCTTCTATCTGGTAACCTGTGTCCTCACTGTGGGAAGCTGTGTGGATCTAGAATTGGCCTCCACAGTCACTTACGGACCCATCGCTAGAGTCTACACAATCTTCTTTAGAATCTCCTCCTTTTATCCCGGAAGACAATCTTACTCAGTCACGAGTGATCGCCTGATGATGATGATTTAACAGCATCACCACCAAACTAGAAAGCAATCATTCCAAGCAATTATGTACAGAGTAAGTGAAAAAACAAAATTCCTCAGGTCAATCTGGAAGTTAGGCCCCCAAAAACAAACAAACAAAAAATCTATTTGGACCCACTGCAACCAGCAAAACACCTATACTGAATGTAACATAAGGAGGGTGGGTGGGTAATGATAAAATGGCAAGAGCAGTAGGAGAAAGGCAGGTCTGGCCCCAATCCTGGCATGATGATACAGGTCTGCCTGTGGCTCATGCTGACTCAGCTTGTCTGAGCGTGGAAAGCTAAGCAGGGTCAGGCCTGGTTATTACTTGGATGGGAGGCCCCTCCTCTAGTTTCCTGTATTGAGCAGGGGGTTGGACTCAATGGCCTTGTAGGCCCCTTCCAACTCTATGATCCTATGCAGTGTGCATCTGCACACATGGCCCCAGCATTCTCACCTCCACCTGGGGGCTATCTCCAAATGCCAATTCTCCCACAAATCACTAGCTCCCACAGGGATAAGTCTCTCTCTCTCTCTCTCTCTCTCTCTCTCTCTCTCACACACACACACACACACACACACACAGGAGAGACAAGTCTGCATCAAAGAAAACAGAAGGATTACAGGGAAAGAAGTCTTCTGGAGTCTACTTTTTGCCAGTTATTTATTCTAAGGATGCAGCCTATCCATATTAACCTAAAAACTGATAGCTAAAAATGACAAGCCATACAAAAACAAACAAACAAACAAAAAACCCTTCATGGAAAGCTACTGAAAATGCTGATACTGTGAGGAGATTATATGCAATATCAATGGCAAATCAGTGAATGATGTGGTCCATTATTTTGCTCCAAGACACGGCTTGAGCTCCTGTCACTTTGACTTGCATGATATGTGTGTGGTGTCATGTTTTATGGAGTTTATCTCACTGAAAAAGAAGGATGTGCCTACCTTGGGCAGTAAGATAGTCTATAGAAAGGCAAGCAACTACAAATTTGTGTTCAGGAAGTCTCAGATATTCACTGGCTAAATCCTCAGATATTTCTTATGCTTTAATCATGATTTTGAGATGTATGCTACAAACCTTGAAGAGAAGGTCTTCAAAGTCAGTGTCGCATTTGTAAGCCTTTATGAATTTCACCAGCCTGAATGTGAACTCTTATGGCATTCCTGCTTCTTCCCCCTCTGAAGCAGGTATGCAGGAGGAGATGGTGTGTCTGGCCCCAGGTGAGACACCAGGATTCAAGTGTACAGATACATGTTACATACATTAGCCAGTGCAGGAGTGGAACCTGGGCAGGTATTTTAAGTCCATTGGCCACCCCTCCCTAGGCCACACTGGAAATGTTGTTGTTGTTGTTTTGTATTGGGCAGAATCCTTGCCCCCGCTGAGCTCCAAACTTTGAACCGGAGAGAGGAGCCTGAGATCTCTCCCTGAGCTTCTGCACATTTCAGAGGTATAGCACAAGGTTGGGGGGGGGGAACAAGTCTTTGGTTGGTCAGCCGAAATGGTCAAGCCTGGTGGATCTGTAACAGTGGAAAATTCTAAAAGCTTGCCCACCCACCCTTGAGATATAGAAGAAGAAGAAGAAGAAGAAGAAGAAGAAGAAGAAGAAGAAGAAGAAGAAGAAGAAGAAGAAGAAGAAGAAGCAGCAGCAGCAGCAGCAGCAGCAGCAGCAGCAGCGGTCATGTCACAGGCTCAGGGTCGGTGCAAGGCAGTTTGGTGCCCTAGGCAAGATCAGATATTTAGCGCCCCCCTCTTCCCACTTGAGCCCTCCCTCCCTCCAGCCCTATGCTCCTGGCGCCCCCTTTAGCCCGGCGCCCTAGGCAGCCGCCTAGTTGGCCTAATGGTAGCACCGGCCCTGCACAGGCTGAGTAGGATCCTTTGACCCACTGACCAAAATGATGAAGAAAATGGGAGAGGGGTCTTATCTGAACCACTCCCCTATGCACGGGTGAATAAGTGATGTCGGTGTTTGCCCAGATTCTTTGAACAATGGCTTGATGTTCTTCTCATCTCGTTTACCATGGTGACTTGCAATCTATGTTCAATTTGTACAAATGGGAAATTGCACCAAAAATGTGTGTATTTTCCAAAGTTGTGCAACTTTCCCCATAGGCTAAAGCATGAAACTGTGCAATTTTAAAATTGCACAATTGTGAATTGCTTGTTTGATTAAAATGTGTGCATTTTTTTCAGATGCAATCACGTGCTCAACACTGCGAATGTTTTTGGAGAACACGTTCTCCTGATTGTGTCCGCATTTGGGGTTGTGAATGGGGCTTGTTCAACTGTTTTGCAAGCAAAAATGAAATTCTCATACATCCATTGCAAGACTTGGCTGCAGCCAAGATCCAGCCACATAGAATCAGCGCAAGAAGGTATAACTGTTGGAGCCCTACTCTTACACCAGATCTACACACAAATGACAGTGTTTATAAAAAGAAAATGGTCTTTACACAAGCTAGGGATGTGTGTGGAGCTCGATTGGGGGGTGGGGTGGAGGTCCAGCGAACTGGCCGGGCTCGACCTCCCCGAGCTCCGCTCACCCTACCTGCTTCCCCAGCTCAACTCATGTTCTTGTGACCCGAGCCAGGGAAGCGACTTCTGGGGTTCTCGGTGCTATGTATTTTTACATAGAAAATGGCATTAGATACATTAAAAACAGCTGCAATTTGCATACATTACGCAAATAGTGGCACTTTTAATGTATCTTACACCATTTTCTACATAAACAACGTAGTGCTGGGAACCCGGAAGTTCAGTGAGCGCCTTGGCTAGCGCTTGCTTTCGGCCCAGATTGGCAGGTGTGGTGGCAGCGCTCGTTGAGCACACCGTGAGTCAGGTGGTGGGTGGATTGCCCACCCCTACAAGAAGCATGGTGAAAAGAAAGGGTTAGTTCCCATAGCCATGTTAAATTTTTCATGAAAATATAGGAGGTTGAGGTTCTTTATGTAAAATACGCCTCCTTTTTTTAAAAATATTTTTTTCTTAAGAAAAAACCATATGCAACTCATTCAAAAAAGTTTTAAAAGGAATAAAGGCTTGCTTTAAAAGCATATGATCTTAGGATCATTTGAAATCTCGCTGTTTCCAGTGGTAATGTTTAAGAGAAATGCTGTATGAAATACAGCACAAAGAGGGGCTTGGTGAAAAGCAGCCTACTGTAACAAGCTACATGAGAAGAGTATAATAAATGGGCCAGAACACAAAGCCTGAATACATAATTGCCCAAACTTCTTCTCAAGAACATTGTGATGGATAGTTAACCATTTTTGCCTTCACACTTTAGGTATTAGCATTACCATAAGAATCCCCAGGACATGTTCCCCTCCCTTCTAAGTATTACTGTAATTAAAGTAAAACTACTTCAGTTAGGGAGGAAACACCATCAGGCAGAAACTAACTACATTATTATTTAGTCATAAACTTCCATGGTTACAATGGAATATAGATTCCAAATAATTGGATTGCAAAAGTAGTGAAATATGCCCAGCAAAGTAGGTACCCTGGAAAAAAAAAACCCATTCCTACCCCCACTTCAAAGTATTTAAATGAAAATCCTGCAGCTTTCCCATTTAATCTTGCTCCAGCCATCCTGGAGAGCTGTGCTGAATTAGACCAAAGCAGGGATGGACAAATCTGCCCGTTTCAATCTCTCTCTGCTATCTCTCATTTTTCCAGTCTTAAGCTCAGTTCATCTTGAACTTTGAGAATGTCTCTAGTCTTAAATTTGATGTGTTGTTGTTGGTGTTGTTGTTTTTAAATTGTATGGAAATTCATAAGCATTTTTGTACATATTTCTGCTAATACATGCATTTTTGCCTAATATGTACATTATTCTGAGAGAAGTTTTCCTAATATAATGCATATTTGAATGCAGCTGCTGGCCTGCTGCCACGCCTGTCGAGCCGGGCTGAAAGCAAATGCCAGCTGAGGCACTCGCCAAACTTCCGGGTTCCTGGCAGGGATGGGGACTCAGACTCGAGGACTCGACTCGTGAGTCGGACTGAGTCCCCCCTCTGACTCAAGTCAGACTCGAGTCCCAATATTTTTAATGCGACTCGAGACTCGACTCATAACTCGAGACCAAGGACTCTTCAACATCCCTGGGCTGTGCCAGAAGGAGTGGAGAGGAGTGCGATCGCTGGCGAAGAGCGCATGGAAGCGAGGTGCGCCGCTGCTCGGCCACTATGGATGGCTACCAGGAGTGCAGCCCCAACAGTGTGTCGAGATTTATTTTGATTGATGTGTTGCGTACTTGGGAGAGGCAGAAGAAGGACCTGAGATTACTCTGTGCGGCTGCTCTGAGTGTGTTTCTGGTTCCAGCAAGTTCATCACCAGTGGAGCGGGTGTTCAGTGAGGGTGGAATTGTGATGAGACCTCATCGTTCCAGAAAACCCCCACTGATTTTAATAGGGACTCGTGGAGTCAGCTTTGGGAGTGACTCGTGACTCGTGACTCGTGACACCATTTTGGACCAAGGACTTGGACTCGGACTCAAGACTCGGGTCCAAAGACTTGTGACTCGACTCGTGACTCGAGACCAAGGACTCTTCAACATCCCTGGTTCCTGGCGCTACTTTGTTTATGTGGAAAATGGCATACGATACATTAAAAGCAGCCATGATTTGCATAACTTGCGCAAATCGCAGCCATTTTTAACATATCTATGCCATTTTCTACGTAAACAACATAGCGCCGGGAACCCGGAAGTCGCTTCCCCAGCTCGGCTCGTGAGAATGAGAGTCGAGCCGGAGAAGCAGATAGTGTGAGTGGAGCTCGGGGGGTCAAGCCCGGCGAGTTTGCTGGACTTCCACCCCCCAATTGAGCTCCGCACACATCCCTAGCCCATATAGCCCTGTGAACTTGGAGGCTCGCAGGCATTCTATGGAGGGTGGGAGAAGCACAGAAGTGAAGGTCACCTCCACACTCCCCCCACATTCCAAATCAGCTAGACGGTCGATTTCGGCCATCTAGCTGAGGCACCTCGGAGCGGAAGGGAAAGAGGCTGAAGTGCTGCCAGGGCACTTCAAATGGTGGCAGCGCCAGTCACCTCTCCTCTCCTCCCCTCCCCTCCCCTCCTCCTCCCCACCCCCTAAACCCTGTCTCTTTCTGCACCTGCTGCGAGAGGGGGAGGGCACTCCGAGTTCTTTCCACAGTTCTTTCCATGCCAGAGCAAGTTTCTGAGGTCGGAGCTGGGACTCTGAAATATCTGTGGCTGTCTAGATGCTGTTTAGCAGCAGCATAGGATTGTGCTGTTAATATCCTCACACACATGACACCAATAACTATGGGTCTATCATTGCAAGATGTGAATGTTGTCAAATCATGGAATCACAGTCATCAAGCCCAGCCTTCCGCCGATGCAGGAAATCCATTGGTACAGCATTCCTGATAGGTGGCCCTCCAGCCCCTGCTTGACAACCTCTAACCAAGGAGAATGCTTCACCTTCTGAGGCTGTCAGTTCCACTGTTGAGCTGCTCATGCCATCAGAAGGTTCTTCCCAATGTTCAGTCAAAATTTCTTTTCTTTTTGTTATTTGAATTCATTTGTTTGGATCCTACCATATGGAGCAGCAGAATCTATGTGGGAGCCCATCAAATATTTGAAGATGGCTGTCATATTACCTTTCTCCATAACCATTTGGATGGTTGCTCATCTAAATCAGATATGCGTTTGGAGTTTGGATGAGCAACCAAATGCGCATCCAAATACAGATGTCATTGTACTGCACTGCATTATATTCAATGGTATGTGCACTTGAGTGCATTTTTTTCACATCCTTCCCCCACCCTGCCATGGCAAAGTGAAAATAGAAGCTCACAAAACTTCACCTTAACACTAATCTTTAGAAATGGAATGAAAAGTGGTATGTCTGAGAGAGAAACTGCAATAAGCCATTTAGAAATCCATTTAATTTCCAGGTGCCTTTTCCTTTGTCTTTGCAACACTGGAACTGGAAAGGAAGAGCAGTTATCAGAAACAACATCAATTTCTAAAAAATGTAGTCATGAATCATGGAGATTAAATATTTTTTTTTACAGAATTCTTTTTATGCACATCAGAATCTCCTCTCTGATCCTATTTATTTATTTATTTATTTATTTATTATATTTATACCCCACCTTTTTTCCTGAAAAAACCCAAGGCGGCTTACATAATCCTCCTCCTCCTCTCCATTTTATCCTCACAACAAACCTGTGAAGTAGGTTAGGCTGAGAGTCAGTGACTGGCCCAAAGTCACCCAGTGAGTTTCATGGCCGAGCGGGGACTAGAACCAGGATCTCCCGAGTCCCAATCCAACACTCTCACCACTATGCCACACTGGCTCTTTTATTTCAGACAGATGCCTCTTTGATTAAGTAGAATACTAAATGGTAGGTTACTACTCTCAATTTTATCCTGAGCTGTTAACTAGAATTAGTTTAGAAATGAAAGAATGATGACTTGAACAGCAGAGGAGTTTTCCCCCCCAGTTGATTCCAAAACATACAATAATTATATGTGGCTCCAGTTAGTTTTCAGGATTTTTTAAACAAATATTGCCACAAGTCCTCCTCTCTCTGCCACTTCAATTTAGCAGAAGAATTTCTACTCTCAATTATTCGTTATGCTGGCTCAGCTTGTCTGAGCGTGGAAAGCTAAGCAGGGTCAAGCCTGGTTATTACTTGGATGGGAGACCCCTCCTCTAGTTTCCTGCATTTAGCAGGGGGTTGGACTCGATGGCCTTGTAGGCTCCTTCCAACTCTATGATCTATGATCTATAATTGGCGCGAGGGAAGGAGAAGTTCTCTATGCAGAGCTGATGAGCAGAGTGATGAGTTATTACTTGGATGGGAGACCCCTCCTCTAGTTTCCCGCATTGAGCAGGGGGGTGGACTCGGTGGCCTTGTAGGCTCCTTCCAACTCTATGAACTATGAAATCTATGAAATCTATTGCCAAGCGAATTCACCGTCATCATCATCATCATCATCATCATCATCATCATCATCATCACGATGCTTTCAAGTGTGCAAAGTACTTCACGTAAATCATGTAATTGTAATTCTTAAAACAACTTTTTAAGGTAAGTCAGCATTACTATCTCCCACGCAGATGGAGGAGACTGAGGCTGAGAGAGAGTGAGTGGCTTGCCTAAGGCCACCACCTCATAAGCTCATGTCAGAAGGGAGATCATTCAAACTGGAGACTTCCAGATTTAGAGCTCAGCCTCTCTCTTACCCACTAGGTCAGCCTCCTCCAACCTGGGGACCTCTGCATGTTTTGGGCTACCATCATCTCCAGCCATCTAACATCAACTAACATCATCTCCATTTTAGAGAAAGTAGCCGCCTTTCAGCTCTCACTCTGTAGAGTGAAAGATGTTAAGTCAGAACGTCTATAGCACAAAAGTCAACATAAACATATCATTTGGAAGCACTCCCTTATAAGGATGAATTATGCGTTGTTCCCCTGCTGACAACCTGATGATCTAGTGAGATCTGTGTGAGTGTGTGTGTGTGTGTGTGTGTGTATGACCGGATACCCCATAAGGTTAAACGCTTACTGGTTTCTTCCAGGAACAGATTCCTTCTTTGCATGAGTATATGATCCGGATCCGCCCCGCATAGAACCCCAGAGCTGCGTCTCTGAGTTTGTACTTTCCTTGTATCTGTGCCAGGAATTTACCTCTGATCAGGCTAACACCTTTGATCTCTGGTCTTGAGGAAAGGACCGGTTGGCAGTCCTTCACAAAAGTTCTTGATTTGCTAAAGGCAGAGTTGTTTTTCTTTCCAGTGGACCTCCAGACTGGATAAGAGAGAACTCCACGACAATGGGCAATTGCCATGCTGTGGAGAATATGCTAGTCCAACACACCTTGAGGGAGGGCACCAGGCTTGGAAAGGCTGCATTCTGCTTTGAAATGGTGGGCATGTTCCCTCCAACCCAACTGCACCTTTACTTGGCTTCTGCTGTGGCTGTTTGCAAACTTTAGTCACAAAAAAGTGAGTCACAGCACAGAAGGGAAGGAACTGAAAGCAGGGCTCTGTACAAAATTCAGACATAAGGAACGGAACGATTAGGGATTCCTGAAGTATTGGTTCCATTTTGGAAACAAGATCAGCTTCTTGAGAACTCCAAAAGTAAGAGTCAAATTCAGATGAGCAGACTTTTGGAATTGTTGTGGCATTCTCAAGTTCACCCACTTATCTGCTGTGCTGCATCCAATTGTTGTGATGTTCAATTTTTCAATGCAAAAGTTTCAGTTTCAGGGTGTGTGTGTGTGTGTGTGTGTGTATGTTCTGATAAAAGCACCTCCTATATGTTTTGTTTTCACTTTCAAGGGATTCTTCACTGCATGATCCCAGCTAATTAAGGATGACAACACCCAACAGCCAATCAGATTTACCTACATGATATCACAGCAGACAAATGAAACTGTTTCTTTGCCTTCGTTCTGATTGGACATGTGTGGAGGAGGAATACAGCCCCGCGGCCCATTGCAACCAGGCCAGTGCTCCATGCCTTGCCACCCTCTGCTGGGTGGCTTCATTGCCCGTCAGTGCTATGCAGCAATACTTTCATCCTTATCCAGCTCTAGTTGTGTATAGTTTACACATGAGTAGGTCAGGAAGAATGTGGATGGCATTCAGATACACACCCAAATGTGAACCTCTCCAGGCCTGTGGCTTATGCTGGCTCAGCTTGTCTGAGTGTGGAAAGCTAAGCAGGGTCAAGCCTGGTTGTTACTTGGATGGGAGACCCCTCCTCTAGTTTCCTGCATTGAGCAGGGGGTTGGACTCGATAGCCTTGTAGGCTCCTTCCAACTCTATGATCTATGAATCTATGAAAGTATTGCAGTGCAGAGAGATGGCATCCACATCCAGATGCGATTGCCATCCATTCACACGGCATCATTTTCAATGGGATATGCATTGTGATGTGCATCCAAATGCACATTTCTATCCAACGTCAACTGTGCACAAAGAGATCAGACCAAAGGGAGCACCGGCTCAACTGCTTGAACAATTGGGGTGTGTAATCTCTTCCTTGGACACCTGCCCCCCCCATTGTGAACAGTTTCATTCATAGTCTTTCAGAAAAGGATGTGAAAAAATTGCTAAAAGGGGGCAATATGTTTTGTGCAGGATGGGATTATATACAACTCCACCACCACCATTTTAGATCTGCACTAGGGGGAAAAAGAGCTACTAGTAGCAACATCCGAAGGCTTATTCATTGGAGAGTGTGCGTGTGCGTGAGTGTGTGTGTGTGTGTGTGAGAGAGAGAGAGAGAGAGAGAGCACAAAGAAATTCTGCCATCAGCTTGTCTAATTACTTCTAAAATGGTAAAAAAGATAGAACAGAAAGTTGAAATGATTTCTACCTCATTTCCCCAAGATTAACAATGTCATCTTAGTGTAAGAAAAAACAATTCAGTACGATAGTACCCTTGAAGAGCTTCTGAATACCTAAAAAGACAGAAAATCAATACAGGCCATAACTATTGGCACAGGCATGTAATGAAGTGTAAAACTTTGGCGTAACAACAAATTAAAACACCATTAATGTCCAGGCTAATGAACGAACATAAAATGAATTTTTAAAGTATATATCGTATTGTTTTCCCCTTTATTAAGCCCGGCTGGTGGGTGGGGGAGGCCGGGGAACATTCTATCAGAAATTTTAATGAGAAGTTAAGACTTATTATGATCCACCCGAACCCAGCCTTCCTTAAAATTGTCAAGCCGTTGCCATATTTTAAATAAATAACAAGCTTTGCAGAAAGAATTTAAGAATTAATATGAAGAATGCCACAGACAGGTTAATTGGGTTCACACCTTGAAATGTGTCTTCCAAATTGGTTATCCACTCTCTTTTTTTCCCCTTGCAATTGATGCAGCACCAGGTTCTGCGAAGTGGTGGAAAGCATCCTCAGCTCTGATTGGCAGTAATGGTGGCTGTGCCAAGTATTTCTGAAAACCAGGGTCAGTAGTTTATAAAGGGAGAACAGAATGAGGGTGGTTTGGGGTTTTTTTGTTTTTTTTTTAATGGTAGTATTCCTTAGTGGAAGAAAATTAGCCTGGCATTTTTTCCACTTTGTCTGTAAAGTTAATATGCCTTATTTCACTCAGTATGCACATTTGCAGAAGTACTTTTGCCATTTATTACTGTCTTTTTTGGTCCACATGTAAATTGAGCTTCTGACTGTGCTTGTATTATTTGTTCTGCCAATGCTGCACAGCTATTTCCCTTGTTCTCCACAGGCACTGAGAGTCTTTTTTTGTAATTATTAGTCTGTTTTGATGGATGTTGCCCTCTATATTACCAAAACTAATGACCCCCAAAGTGGGGGATTAGTGACAACAGGCTCAGTCTGTGCATCTTGTATAAAGGCTCAAAAACTGAGACGTGTTATGAGATGCATGGCAGGTAAAGGCACACAGGAATATTAGGTTTGCCTTGTATCCTTCCATTTGTTTTAGACAATAATTTGCCACCAAGACAATGAGCATGCGGAAAATGCTTCCAGCTATGTAAATTATGATGGTGAGAAAATACCTAGACTCTACAGGCGTTTATTTTTCTATGATAGCAGAACAAGGAAAGACCGAGCTTCTCTGAGCATTCATCATGTTGCTGGTTCCCTGCTTTTTATTTATTTATTTATTTATTTATTTCATTTTTATACCGCCCAATAGCCGAAGCTCTCTGGGCGGTTTGATGTAATGTCTGAAGTACTATTAAAGAGGACTTCTTCAGACAACAGATTTGTGGTCTGGCATGAAATCTGAGAGACCCTCATAAAAAATCACAGGAGAAACAGAGAATCAGAAGCATGAATCAGTTGCATTTCTGAAACAACCACATTTTTTTTTAACATTCTTATTGGTCCACTGTAAATAGATCAGATTTGGTTGATGAAACCTTGGCAACGCTGTGTCTATTGTGTTGTGTGTCTCATGTCCTTTACAGATCAATTAAAACATCATCAACAACAACAACAACAACACAATGTGACAAATAAGTTCTACCTAGACAGATGTGGGCAACTTATGGTCCTCCAGATGTTTTGGCCTACAACCCTCATTATCCGTCACCATTGGCTATGCTGACTAGGCGTGATGAGCGTTGTACGCCAAAACTTCTGGAAGGCCACAAGTTGCCCACCCCAACCTAGAACATAGTTTTTATTCTTCTTTACTTATTTCATGCAGCTATTATCTGTTTTGTTCTCTCGGAGAGAGGATGTAAAATGAGATACACACTGGTAATACCCATTTGTTCATGAAAATAATGCCAAAATAGGGATCCAGCCACTAGATCCCTTTCTCATGATGCCTGTATCTATCACTGAGAAAATGAATACTTTTGGTCTAGAAGGTACAACAGGAAGGGAAAAAAAACAACATTGGGAAATCATCATATGCTTTCACTGAATATGATCAACCTTAAAAAAAAAAAAAAGCATTGCATTGGCTACTAATTTGGGGGCATAGAAGCAATGTTAAAGAACGAATTACATATTTTTCTTAGAAGATGCCCTGTCTGCATTTGAGTTCTTTAAGAATTCTTTGTAGGATGTCATCCAAACCAGATTAATTATTAATGTTAAATTTGTCAATAACCCCAAATCTTCATCTCTTCTCACCTCCACTTGACTCAGTTCTTGAGACAACTTCCCTGAACAAAAAATTGGTGTGGGCACCAGTTCCTCCTGTCCTGCATCTTCCACAGTGACTGAAAGCAGATGTAAATCATTCATTTAATTTTTGCAATTTCATTATTCTCCTTTAGCATTCCTCTCTCTCCTTATCATCAACTTACATTTGTTTTTGCCAGAATTTGGACCTATGAGGCTTGTGCTTCTGATTATGGGGCACATTGACCCAGTATAATCTATGAGTGTTCTGCTTTTGCCATTGGTTTAGAGGAATGAGGAGTGTACCAATTAGCTGCAGAGTTTCTGCCTCCCAGAAGGAAATTAGTATGAAAGTAGCCTGGTCCAAGCTCAGTGAATTAAATTGAAAGACATATATTGATTTTAATGTACTTTGAATTCTGGTTACTATGCTGTCTCTTAGAAGAACTGTATTGCATCATTATCATCCAAATCCGATGCTTAGTTAATCTTTTTTCTGTACTGTTCCCAGGAAGTTGCTGCCTCTAAAGCAAACTTGGTGTTACTAAAGAGAAGCTTTGACAATGTGTGTGTATGCAAAACTGACAAATTAATGCTGGATACATTCCAGCTGATTTTGACAGACCTGGATCGTATCCATAGTTAATTTGTCAGGAACATGCCTTTATTGAACTACCTGCAACACACACATGAGCAGGACACTAATTCCTGCATTATATAAAGTTCAATATGAATTATGAGGGGAAAAACCAACTTTAAATAATAAGCATTGTACAAAGACTATTGAAGAGTAATAGAAATGGAGGGGAAAGGTGCACTGCTGGAATCTGTTAGGAAAAATGGATACATCACCACAGTTACATTTTCTTGGAAGCAGATTTCATTGATTTCAGTAGAGCTTACTTCCAAATCAGATAGGTACCGTAACTTGTGATAATAGGTACTGGGTGAGGAACAAAAGAGAGCCTCTCTTTTGAAAGCTACCAGAGAAACTGATTTGCACTCTAAAGACTTAAATACAGAAACATCTGAAATGAAATATAAAGGAATGAAAATATATCACGGAAGGAATAAGATATGGGGGGGGCAGGGGAGGCTGGTGGCTCCTATGTCAGTGGTGGGGCAGCTTATCCATTGCAGCTTTGATTCTCAGTTTTATAGGAGCTCTCCATGGTGCTCCATGGTGGTGAACCTATTTTGGGGAAGGAGCACCATGGAGAGCTCCTATAAAGCTCAGAATCAAAGCTGAAATGGATAAGGTGCCCCACTGACACAGAAGTCACCAGACTCCCCTGTGTGTGTGCGCGCGTGTGTGTGCGTGTGCGCGTGTGTGAAACTAGAAGAGTCTCTATACCTTTGAAAGTGTTAGGGCACAATCCTATGCATGTTTAGAGAGAGAAAAGTCCTACAACTCCCAGCATTGCTGGCTGGGGCATGCTGGGAGTTGTAGGCCTTTTTTCTGTCTAAATATGCATAGGACTGCACCCTTAGAAAAGTAATATTGCTTTTACAGAACAAGAGTAAGAATGGGTGTCACTGGCTACATTTCTGGGCCACTCTCCACTGCTTTGATTCGATGGAAGCTGTGCAAGAACGTAGGAGTTGCTATTCATTTCAAAGGGGCTTGTATGAAGGACCTTCCCAGTTCTGCCTAAAATCTCAATTTGGACAGCCTGATGTTTATATACTTAGATACAAACTTTGCCCACACACATGTGCCCACAGACATGTGACAACCATATATGGCCACAACTTTATTTAATGCTCATGGATCTCCAAGGATCAGAAACGTATCAGCAACTATCTAACTCTACCCAACAGTGTAGGCTTCCCACTGTCTACCTTACACCTCCCACTGTCTGCTTCACATGGAGGACTGCACCAGTTAGTCCATTAACAGATCTATCCTTTTCCTTGCCTGACCACCTTAAAGGTGTACCAAGAAGGCACCTGAATGCTTCATCTCCCCTTGCTAGAAAGCCTAAGAAGCGATGAAGATCAACACTACCTCCTCTCCCTTATCCTCATAAGCCAATTGGCAGTGAGAAGTCAGTTGGATAAGGTACACTTCACCATTAATATGTCTTAGACTAGCCGTAATCCTTCCCTGCCTGCACTGAAACTTCCAGATGTGGCCAATATATACCTAATGCCGAAGCACACCAAATTGTACAAGACCTCATCCCACAAAATGTCTGCGGTGTGGAGTAGGCAAAAAGGGTGCTCCCCCTACGTATTTGTAAGAAGAACCCTCAAAAATCCTACTCAGCAACTGGTTAATCCCACACTGCAAGATCTGGCAGGCAGTGTGTGTGTGTGTGTGTGTGTGTGTGTGTTCTGCCATGGAGAAATGCCTTGGAGAAGATACACCAGCTACCATATAAAGTAGGGTGCCCCATCCATACTAATTGGCCAGAGGGTCCTACACATTGCCCCGGGCACTCCAAATCGCATACTTTCTCTGGTGCTGTGACGGGAGCAAATATGCCCCCAGCCCCCCACCTGTAAATTGCAGGCCAGGGGAGCAGCATGCCAGTCCACAAAGCTCTTATCAGGCTTAGATGTTCAGGGAATTTTTCATTTTTTATTTTAATAAAAAGGCTTTTGTTGCAACTGTGTCAGGATATTTATACAGCAGGGCAGTATTTTCTCAGCCCCATATAGAAACATTTCACTTCTTTCAAGACATGAATTGAAACAGACAGCAAGCAACTCAAAACCTGGATTTTCTAGCATTTTAAATCAATTGTTAAATTGTTAAGAAGGAACACTGTTTGCTTGTTTTTTCAACTTTGAAATTGTGTTCAAACAAACAAAACTGATCCAAAGCAGTTATTTGGGAATTCTGCTCAAACACTTTGTATATGCAAGACTGTGTTCCCCTTAAGGAGTTTTCTCCAAAATAAATCTTAAAAACTCAAATCTAAAAATGTTAAAAATTTCAAAACATCAAATGTCAATTATGAATTTTTGCTGAACTTCAAATTTGTGCTAAGTTTTATTTCAGCTCTAGGTTTTCTCATTGTCAGCTACTGAAGCACTGTCATCTCAGTAGCCAGCAACAGAGTCCCTCCATGCACAGGTACGGGATCTCAAACAGGTCCAAAATTTCACACATGCACATTCAGTCAATTTTTGTAATATTTCATAAAACACGTTCAGGGCGCAATCCTATGACCCTCTGACCTTGCCTGGGGGGGCATAGGATGATTTGGAGTCCTCCCTGTGACCTTGGAAATTCCTTCTGAGGTCGCAGTGGGGGGTCCAAGCATGGAGCTCCCTCCCCCCACCTCACAGCTGGCACGGTTCTTTCCGCACTGGCTGGAAACTGAAGCTGGAAGACTGACTTCTGTTCTGGTGTGGGATGGCAGGGGGGGGGGTTCCCACGGGTGGGGAGGGGAGGAGTGAGGTACTGCTAGCTTCTGAGGAATCCAGGAATCCTCAACCTCTCCTTCCCACAAGGAGAGGTAAACATTTAAACGGCCAATTGGCTGTCTAAATGTTTTCAGGACGATGGGAGAATGGCGGCAACCCTATCCACTGTGCTCCTCCGGCACTCAATTGGATGCCCATAATCCACTGGGTTCAGAGGGTTACAGGCAACCAGATAGGATTGGGCGGTCAGTCCAGTTTCATAATATGCCATATGTATTTCTAATATCTGGCAAGTGACAGTGGGATGGCCCAAACAGATAAAATTGCATTGATGCTGAAGCTCTACATTTCAGTCTACATTTCAAAACATATCCATTATTCCAGCTGGATCCACATTTTAAAGATCTGAACCATCTTCCTGAAGTGGTCTCATAAAAAAGTAGGCATGGCGGCGGGGACCACAAGACATAACATCAAGAGTGACTCTACGGTTAACGCAAAACTGAATCCCCCCTTTTTAATAAAGAATTCTACTCAACAGTTCAAGAACAGTAACAAAAAAACTCGACGACTCTTGATTTATGCCATTCAAAATCCTTTAGGAATTATGTCAAAGGGCATTACTACTTGATTGATACCACTAGAACAATACAACATCTTTCCCTGACAGCATGTAATGATTCAGGTCGCTTGGTAAAGTCATATAAAATGGTTTTGTCAAGCACACAAAGCCTCTCTCTCAGAACGCAAACCTGTGTTTTCTCTTTTAATGTTAAAAAATGCATGCATCTACATTGTTTATTTTCCTTCCTCCTACAATGAAATAAGTATGCACAAACACAGCAAATCTATTATAATTAATTCAATGTTTTGTGCTATATTTGTATTCATAAATGTTCCATAATAGAATCATGTAAATAATGCATCAGAGGGCATGTAAAGAAACCAGCACAAATAGCAAATGATTTTGTTCAAAACCTTTCTGAACTATTTTATTGAATCTGCATGTTAAATAATTGAAAACAGAGCAAAAAGAGCCATAATCATACATCTACAGATGCTGTTATAATTATATTCCATGAAGTATAAAGTTATTTTAAATAGCTAATACAAAATCATAGCCAGCTAATTATAAAAGGTAATTTTCTTCATTAAAAGCCATAGCATGTCTAAAATAAGTGGCAATTCGAAAATTAAAAATTAAAATTATTGCATTATAGATACAGAAGAGTCACCAGTTCCAAGACTTGCTGCACTAGCAAATAAATGGTAAGGATGCAGTGTATGAATTGCTGCAGTGTCACTGAGCACAACATTATGATAGTTGTGCTGGGACAGTGCCAAAGAACAGCAAGCAGATGTGCTGGAACGAATAGCACACGGGTAAATGATAGGGGGAAACAAAGCATTACAGTAGAATCAGAGGTTCTCTGCTAGTCTAGAGTCCCTCTGTGCCACACCCTGGCTAAAAATTGTAAGGGTTCAAACAACACATATAGAAGACTTGTGAATGTGATATTATGAAAATGGTCTATAAATCCCAGGAGCTGCTACCCCACCAAAATGAACATGCCAGCATCTTTATGGCAATGAGCTTGGGGAGACTGCCTTGAAACATTACTTCTAGGAGGCTTTATCAGGAACCTAGAATAGAATCATAGGTAGAGTTGGAAGGGGCCTATAAGGCCATGGAGTCCAACGCCCTGTTCAATGCAAGAGAACAGATGTGGGCAGCCCAGGCAGTCACCCATGCAAGCACTGACCCAGCTCATACCTGCTTAGCTTCAGCAGCATGTGGCCTGTATTAATCATCCTTTGTCTTTGGGATGTAGAAGAGCAATTTGGTTTTTTCATGGCAATAGGTTCAAGCCTAGTTAGAAGAACCAACCATACATATAAAATTACTATTTCTTAGCAAACGATCAAAGATGAGAACATGAGTCTCGGCTGCCAGTTTTGTGGAAATAAAGTCACATCTAAATGCACTGGGGCAGGGGGTGGTCCTGCAAGCTTCACCAAACCTTCCTCACCCCTCCCTTCCATATGCAGAGAGCTGCACACACCCAATTGGCACATTTAGCATGGATTGAATTTAGTGCTGTGATGAACATATTTCTCCCACATTTTATTTTTCAACCATTCTCATTCAATTTGATAGAACAGAAATTGCCTTTGAAAAGAAATTCAAAAGAAAATAAATTTTCAGAGAAATTCTCCTGGGCTGGGTTCAGGTTTCTTGCGCTTACCTTACAGAGGAGGTGACCAAGGAGTGTGCACAAGTGTCCTGTCTTTCATTGTACAATCATCTCTCCAGCAGCCTGTAGGACCACCTCCTAGGCATACCACACTTCAATTAAAGCCCAGGAGAAGACATCATGAGATAATCCCTCCCATGGGACTTTTTTTAGCTCAGGAAGCACAGGCAGTCTGGGAGACTGCAGAGCGATGGAAAGAGATGTAAGAGAAAGAAAATACACACACAGCACCCTTGGGTGCTTCACAGTGATTAGGTAAGCTCAAAACACCACAAAAATACATTATACAGCACCCTGAAAATGAAGAAGGACAATGGAAGCCTCTTTCATGCGGACCAAAAACTTTCAGGAGTACAGATTTTGGCGCAGCAACAGTGCCACCTGTTCCCCGGAGCAGGACCGAAATACTGCCCCCTCACACCTGCATTGTGGTGGATGCAAAATGGAGACCAGCCAGCAAACATAGCTGATGCTGTTGCCACTTGCAGTGACATCATAACCCCTATTATTATTATTATTATTATTATTATTATTATTATTATTATTAATCTATTACTACTACTACTACTTATGGAAAAAGAAAGAAGCTGTGCTACAACCCCTGAGCCCTACCTATGAGAAATTGTTGAGAATTTCCCTGGAGAAATTCAGTAAAATGGTGCTCCCAATTTCTCTGCCCACAAATAGGGTGGAGAATTTCAAGAGGCCATTTGTGCACAGCCCTATTCTGCCCTTAGTCCGTACAGTATAATGAACAGATATAACTTAGCGCAGGGGAGAATAAGGCTACAATCCTACAAACACACATACCTGGGAGTAGGGCTGGACAAATCTGACAGTTTCAGTTTCTCTCGGTTTGGCATTATTTCCACTCTAAAGTTCAGTTTGTCCTGAACCTTGGAGGAATCCAAGGAGACTCCATGGGCCAGATTAGGTCCATGGACTGAAAATTCCCCATCCCTGCTACAAACAAACCCAGGAATATTACACTGAGCAGCACACATCACAAATTACACAAGTTTCACCATCAATTACATTTGTATCTAGAACATCTTCTATAGAGTGCTGGGTGGCATATTTACCATTTTATACTCACAATAAATCCATAAAGTGGTTATGCTGAGATATGATGACTTGCCCACCTAGGAAGATTCATGGTATATGACATGTCTGCAAATCGTGGTCCAACCCCATTACTCTATCCACAACACTGGATTTCCCCCCCAACAATTAGCAATTATGGATCCAGTTATGAATCACCAAATATGAATCCTCTCCATTTTATCCTCACAACAACCCTGTGGGGTAGGTTAGACTGAGAGTCAATGACTGGCCCAAAGTCACCCAGTGAGTTTCATGGCTGAGTGGGAACAAGAACCCAGACCCGGATCTCCTGAGTCCCAGTCCAAGACTCTAACCTCTATACCACTTCTATGCTTTTTATTACCCATACATAAGTGCTTTCCATGTATGAAATGCTGAACATTTGAAATGGCCCTCAGTGAAGCCCTGTTGAGGTGTTCAAGAAAGTGGTTAAGAGCAATGTATGAGAAAGGGAGTACTCTAGTCCCTCTCCTCCCCACTGTCCTCTACTCGTGGAGGGTGACTGTCTGAAGAGGAGAACTTTCTTTAGCCATGGGGGCTCTCCACGCACTTCAGCACTCTGATTTTCCATCATTCTCAATTGCGCCCAGTGCCTCCATGAACAGAGGAGGGTCTCCTCTTCCTACAGTTGCCCTCCACTGTAGAGGGCAACAAACACAATGGAGGAGAGGGGTGGGGTTAGAGCACTCTCGCTCTCATGAGTTGCTAGTTTTAACCCCTTTCTTGAATGTCTCAATGGCACTTATGAATTCTGTTTTAAAGTCAGTGGAACAAAGTGTTTTCCTTTATCCCTGCCTGTGCTATAAAGAATACTTTAAAATCATTTCCAGTGGACTAGCCATGCCAGTCTGTTGCAGCAAAAGCAGCAAAGGATCTTGTAGCACCTTCTTTAAGGTGCCCCAAGACTCCTTGTTGTTTTCACTTTAAATCAGAAATGAATAATGATGCTTAATCTTTGTTGTGGACACCTGGTCTCCCACACCAGGTCTACAACAAAATATCCCATAGCTGCTGAAACATGTGATGGCATCCATATCAGTGAGGCTTGTGTCACAATGCCACAATGAGCTGTTGCACATCTGTGTTGCGCATCTGTGCTTGGTGGACTGTGAATACTGTCAGTGATACATAATCCTTTTAGATGACCGAGAGAGTGTTGCGCATGTAAAGGGGGAAATAAAGAGTCGAGACACAAGATACAGTGTAAAATTAGGGCCACATTTATTGAATAATCAAAGATCTGTGAAGGGAAGAAGTGTGGGTACTAACTAAACTGGCCATCGGTTAGTGGAGATGTTCATGGGCGAAAACATCCAACCCCGAGGGGTGGCGCTGCAACTTGCCACCCCCCAGTTTCACACCACCATGGTGCTGGGAGGCCTTCCCACTGTTACCACCTCACAGGGCCACGAAACACCGATGCGGGCGAAGTGAGTCAGCCTCATAGGCTATCCTTATCTCCCACAACTGAGCTGCAAAAACCCAGCAACGGGGAGCGTTGGGCCTCGCCAGTCACCTAAAAGGTGCCATCCGATGATCACTGAACCCCGCTTATATCCCACTGCCTATTCCCGCACTTACCTGCCAAATGCGACTGAATTGAAAACCCCCAAATAACAAATCCCAACCCTGGATCACAGTGTAGAGTAGGTGAAACACACACATTGCCCCTTAAGTCAATTGACGCAATGAGTCGAAACTGCTCGCCTCGAGCGGGCATAGTGGGACGAAATCGGCCCCGCTCACGCCTGCCCGAGGTGAGCGGGCCTTACCAGGTCCCAGGCCCCGCTCACCTCTCCGCAACGAGCCGCGCGCCCCCGACGTGATGGGACCCTGCGCCGGCGCGCTGGGACCCCACGCTGCATCTTTTCCATAGAAACCAGGGCAACAGGGCTTAAAACAGCTACGCTGGCTGGGGCATGCTGTGATTTGTAGGCCAAAAACATCTGGGGACCCAAGGTTGGAGAACACTGATTTATAACATCACAGACATCAAGAGCAGAAAGAGAAATAAAATGGGTTGGATAAGCTGCTATGAATTATAAATTTAGTTACTGTCCGCTTTATTTCAGGCAAGTAAAATTAAATGTCTACGGTTTAAATTCCTGAAAGGTTTTAATTAGAGCTGGTCAAATAATTCAGGGAAGCTTAACTACCTAATAAATTTTAGCCTTTGTTTTTTTGCCAAGTGTTTTGCAGAAACCAATGCAGTTTTAATGATCTTTTGAGGTTACATATTATTAATAAATAATTTTAACGTTGTCTGCTTTATGTGTGTGCCCTCCTGCTGAAAGGGTGAAAACATTTTCATTCAGTCACCAAAAGTATATTATTACTAGTTAATCCCAAACAGCATCACAACACAGGCCTGATAGGTTTGTATCCAGCTGTGTTTTTCCACTGATGGACCTGATTCTTCCTCCTCTCCCAGAGTCCCCCACACATCCAGACCATCTGCTTAAGGGGGTTGAGACACCTTCTGGAGCAGATTTTCAGGCAACACAGAGGGCTGCAGAGCGGGGAGAGGAAGACTGCCCCATTATGCCAGCAGACATGTACTAGCAGATGTGCGCTAGCGTGACACTGGATTTATATCTATACAGGGCCGGTGCTACCGCTAGGCAGACCCAGGCGGCTGCCTAGGGCACGTGGCGGAAGAGGGCGCAGCGTTTCTGCACCCCTTCCTCGCCTCCGGCGCGCTCCTGCCCCGCCTGCCGCCTCCGCTGCGCCTCCCCGCCCGCCCGCCTGCCAGCCGCTGCTGCCGCCGCCGCTGCACCTCCCCCCCCGCGCACGCGCACGCCCGCCCGCCAGCCACCTACCTACGGTTCCTGCTTCCCGTTCCTGCTTCCCATCATTTCTGGAGCCCCGCCTGCGTTGTTTTGGCGGGAGGAGGAACCAGGGCAACAGGGCTTAAACAGCCCTGTTGCCCTGGTTTCCCCGGCAAAAAAAAAAAAGCGTGGGGGTCCCGTCGCGTCGGAGGAGGAGGAGGAGGCGGCGGCAGCGGCAGCAGCAGCAGCCGCCAGCAGGGGGGCGGGGGGAAGGTAGGTGGTGGTGGGGCGGCGGTGGCGCGGGGGGGGTTGCAGAGCAGGGCTGCTTTGCTCCGGAGCCCCCCCCACGGCACGAGAGGGGGGGCGCTAAATATAATTTGGCCTAGGGCGCCAAACAGCCCTGCACCGTTCCTGTATCTATATCTATCTATATAATTAACAAATATATGTGTCTTATTTAAGAACTCATACTGAGTAACTGAAAATTAAGCTCTGTGAGCCCAGCTGTACACAGGAGAAAAGGAAGAGGAATCTAGCTATATAAGCCAGGGTTTTCCCACTACAAAGTAACTCATTGTGGGATATATCCAGGCATTTCTACGGATCCAAAATCATTACTGTAGTGACTACATTTTGTCAAGGTGAGATTTGTCAAGGTGCTGTGCTGCTGATAACTTTCTCCTACAGAAAGTGGAGGAAGGAACTAGAGGATCGGCTATCCTTGACCTGATTCTAACCAACAGAGACGAGTTAGTGGATAAAGTGGCAGTTTCGGGAACTCTGGGGGAAAGTGACCATGTTATACTTGAGTTCTTGATTCTAACGGAAGCAAAAGCTGAGTGTAGCCAAACACGTACCCTGGATTTTAGGAAAGCCAATTTTAACAAACTCAGAACAATGATTAGTAAGATTCCATGGCAAGTGACTCTCACGAGAAAGGGAGCCCAGGAGGGGTGGGAGTTTTTAAAAAAGGAAATTTTAAAGGCACAATTGCAAACAATTCCCAAAAGGAAAAAAGGCAGAGGGCAACAGAAGAAGCCAATGTGGCTTCACAATAAACTCAAAGACGACCTGAAAACAAAAAAGGACACGTATAGGAAGTGGAAGGAAGGACAGGCTACAAGTGAAGAGTACAGGCAGGTAGCACAGAACTGCAGGAATAGTGTCAGGAAGGCTAAAGCTGAGAATGAGCTAAGGTTAGCGAGGAATGCTAAAAGCAACAAAAAAGCTTTCTTCAGATACATGCACAGTAAAAGACAGAAGAAAGAACTGGTGGTTCAACTACGTAATGAGGATGGCAAATTGATAACAGAAGACAAAGAAAAGGCAGAAGTGTTCAATTCCTACTTCGGCTCGGTCTTCTCCCAAAAGAGGGTCTATGACCCCCCTGGCAAACCTGAAGTGCAGACTGAAGGGGCAGGATTGCAGCTTGAGATTAATAGGCAAATGGTCAAGGAGCACCTGATTACTCTGAACGAGTTTAAATCTCCAGGGCCTGATGAGCTGCATCCTAGAGTAATAAAGGAACTGGCAGAAGAACTCTCAGAACCACTGTCTATTATCTTTGAGAAATCATGGAGGACAGGTGAAGTGCCAGACGACTGGAGGAGGGCAAATGTTGTTCCCATCTTCAAAAAGGGCAAGAAGGAGGAACCTGGGAACTATAGGCCAGTCAGTCTGACATCAATCCCCGGGAAGATTTTTGAGCAGATTATAAAGAAGTCAGTCTGCAAGCACCTTGAAAACAATGCAGTGATTACTAGAAGCCAGCATGGATTTGTCAAGAACAAATCCTGTCAGACTAATCTGATCTCATTTTTTGATCGGGTAACCTCCCTTGTGGACTGTGGGAATGCTGTGGACATTATATATCTAGACTTCAGCAAAGCTTTCGACAAAGTGCCTCATGATATCCTGATTAGTAAGCTAGCTAAGAGTGGGCTAGATGGAACAACTATCAGGTGGATCCACAATTGGCTACAGAATCGGACTCAAAGAGTGCTTATCAATGGTTCCTTCTCAAACTGGGGAGAGGTAACGAGCGGGGTACCACAGGGCTCGGTCCTGGGCCCGGTGCTCTTCAACATTTTTATTAATGACTTGGATCAGGAGGTACGGGGAATGCTTATCAAATTTGCAGATGACACAAAGTTGGGTGGAACAGCTAATACTCTGGAAGACAGAAACAAAATTCAAAGTGACCTCGATAGGCTGGAGCGCTGGGCCGAAAACAACAGAATGAAATTTAATAGGGATAAATGCCAAGTGCTGCACCTAGGGAGAGGAAACCAAATGCAGAGTTACAGAATGGGGGACACTTGGCTCAACAATACTACAAGTGAGAAGGATCTTGGAATTGTGGTAGATCACAAACTGAATATGAGCCAGCAATGCGATGTGGCTGCAAAGAAGGCAAATGCAATTTTGGGCTGTATTAATAGAAGTATAGCTTCCAAATCGCGGGAAGTGATAATTCCCCTTTACTCGGCACTGGTTAGGCCTCATCTTGAGTACTGCGTCCAGTTCTGGGCACCACACTTTCAGAAGGATGTAGACAAACTGGAGAGGGTTCAGAGGAGGGCAACAAAGATGATAAAGGGACTGGAAACAAGGCCCTATGAGGAGAGACTGAAAGAACTGGGCATGTTTAGCCTTCAGAAGAGGAGACTGAGGGGAGATATGATCGCACTCTTCCAGTATTTGAAGGGATGTCACACAGAGGAGGGCAAAGATCTCTTCTCGATCATCCCAGTTTGCAGGACACGGAATAATGGGCTCAAGTTACAGGAACCTAGATTCCACCTAAACATCAGGAAAAATTTCCTGACTGTCAGAGCAATAAGACAATGGAATCAACTACCTAGGGAGGTTGTGGGCTCTCCCACTCTGGAGGCATTCAAGGTGCAGCTGGACAGCCATCTGTCAGGGATGCTTTGACCTAGATTCCTGCATTGAGCAGGGGGTTGGACTCGATGGCCTTGTAGGCCCCTTCCAACTCTACTTTTCTATGATTCTATGATTCTATGATTTCCAGAAACAGTGTAGGCCGTGGAACTAGTCATACACTGGCCTACTCCAAATGCAACCATTCTACATGCTTTCCAGCATGCAGTATAAACTTGGTTGCTGAAAAACATCCTGAGTTGGACTCTTGAAGATGGTGGATTATCTTCAGACAGAATGCAAGGCTATCTTCAGACAGAATACATTATTCAGCCCTACTGTAATCATGTGATGGGGAAATGCTCGCTTGATGTGATTCTCAACTTCTCAAGCCTGTTCAGAAGAGAAAGGGGTCTCTGGACTGGACAACTCTTTCTTAATCAGGGACACAGAAGTCCCTGTGCAGTTTTCAGTAGCTATGACACAAGAATTCTGGTACGTACGACAAGGGCTTATAGTCCAGTCCTTCTTGAGGCCCTATCTAGGAATTAGCTCAGTGGTGGCTGGTGAGATAGTTTTCTGTGTGACTGAAGGAGGAATGCACCTTCCTGCCATTATCTTTAGGTGGTGAGAAGTGGCAGCAGAGGTGTAGGGTGCTTCTGGCAGCACCATGTAAGCTCATGGCTGTTATATGCATGGTCTCTTGGATGACATCCATAGCTTGGATGTCATCGAAGACATGCATGGCCTCTTGCATAACCATCCACTTAGTGACCTCTGTTGCCATGTTGTGGGGCCTGGTGGTTTCACCTGGGGAAGGGTGAGTAATTTGTTTGGTTGTTCAAACTTACCAAATTCACAATCCCGAACCTACACATGAACCAGAACACAGATATATGGTGATATTCACACCTGTCAGATTTTTGCAATATAGTTCACAAATAAAAAATGCATATATTACAGTAAAGTATACACAAAAATGCATATATTGTGGAAACATTCACACAAAGCACTTTATATTAGGGGGAGAATTCTTTAAAAATGCATATATTTGGGGAACATGTGTACAAAAGTGTATATATTTTGAGAACTGCAAATAAAAAAAATTGTATATTTTGAGAAATGTGCACAAAAATATGTACAAATTTTCATGCAGGTTTTTTTAAACACACACACACACACACGTATTGATGCAAAACAGGATGGAATTAACTTAATGATTAAAAATGAGAAAAAGAGTGAAACAGAGCTTGACAGTTTCGTCCATCCCTATTAATATTGAACTGCCTCACCAGCCAGCACTGCATTAGCCAACAAGTTGTGATGAACAGGTGTTGGCTGTTTCCCATTTCCCTTTGCAAAACAACAACCACAACAAACCCTAATAATTGAAACTGCATGCAAGCCCCTATCTGAACTCTCCAGTCTGCATTTATGAAATTAACAAATGCACAAATATCAGGTTATTTCATTAGAAGAATTGTTGGGTGATTGAATTTCAGTTCCAAATGACACATGTGCCCATTTAACAAATTCCTTCCAACAAACAATATCCATGTAAAATGCATGAAAACCAATTTTCAAAGGATGCTTTTCCAAAACAATGATTAAAGCATTCTCATTATCATAACATATGTTACACTGAAAATGTTTAATAAAAGGGGGGAAACTGTGCCTCTTTTGCTAGACTTGTACTGAAGACCTCTTTTTCTTTGTGCAGCATAAGAACTCTTGCCTTGATAGCTTGTAAGCTGCCTCATCAACAAACGTCATCCCACTATCTTGTTGCCTTAGAATTCATCTACCAAGGGATTAATTTTCTTGACATAAAGTTTAGCAGTAGTGGGTAAATACTGGGAGTCTTGATCTACTAAAGAAAGAAACAGACAAACTGAGGATGCAGTGAACAAAGAAATCGATGAATAGTGCTTTAGAAAGACACCATAATGAACCAACTGGTTACACTGGCCTACAGCACAAGCAACTCTAATTCAGTCCTAACAGTATCACACTCAGCGAAAGAGAAAATTAACCACATTCTATCTATTTATAAGAGATTCATTTACGATTCTTTGCAGCATTTCTTTGCATGAAAAAGAAAAAAAGAAAAGAAAACATGACTAGAGAAAAATGATTTGAAAGTTATGATGGGACATGTTTGGATCCCTAGCCTAGATAAAATATCTTCCTCAAGCTGATTGGAATTATCTCAAGAGGATTGATGCTCGGATGATACATGCTTATAACGGGAATGACAACATCCAGAACAAAATGAGATTTTCACTGGAATGGTTGTGGGCAAATCCACTTCCATAAACATTCTGCTATAGCAAGATATTTTTACTCTGTCCAAAACTGTGCATACACAGCTTCAGATTAAGGCCTGAAGCAATATAAATCAGGCTATCTTAACTCAGCAGTATAAATCAGGCCACCGAAGACTTCCAAACCTGCTCTCAAGGCTTTCAACTTTTCCCTGCTCTCCATTACACTGGGCCTGCTACATCTATAGTCATTGCTGCATCTATATTGCTGCTTATATTACTATTATGTACTATCATAATATGTACTATTATGTACTATCTGCATGCTCAGGCTTCACATCAACCTGCATGTGCAAACATCATATACATGTGGTGGACCTGAATCCAAACACAAATATGACTACTACTAATTCCTCCCCACTACAGGAAACAAGTCCGTAGGATGAACACCACATACTTTAAAACAGAAGTATAAATATTTAGGTAGTGTAACTGGGAGCATGAGGCATCAGTTATGGTGTCCAGGACAGGTCAGGGAATCTTGTCACATGAACCTTCTGAATTGTCAGGCTCACGTTGTCAAGACTCAGCCCAGTACCTTTATTAGTTCCACCAGTGTATGTAGACACTGACTAAGCAAAATTTCAGCCCCATGCAGTTCACAGATGTTTATGCTGCGGAACCTTCAGCATTTTCAAAATGCAGAGATGGACTGCTCTCATGTGGTGAGTGTAATGCACAGCTGGGTGAAAAAATAATTATGTTGAGTTTCGAATGTGAATTTCACAAAATCATACCTCCCAAACCAATATGCAAGCTGAGACAGAGTTGCCTCCCAAAATCTGCACTTTCTTCAGCTTAGTGGTGCAGCTCAATAGAAAAAATGCACACAAGAAATATGCATATTAGGGGGAAACGTACAAATGTATATATTTTAGGAAAGTATCCTAAAAGTATCTAAATGTACACTTGAAAAAATGTGTACATTTTTAGAATGTGCACAAAAATGTGAACATTAGGAAAATGCAAACAAAAAGTACAAATTTCCATGCAGATTTCATATACAGTATCTATATCTATATCTCAAGCTTATATACAGAAATGGGACAGAATGAGTGTGACCTCAAAAATCCACCCATCTCCTTGAGATCAAGATTTGACAGATCTGCACATCCCTAAATAGACCAGCAGCCCTAAATGTATGCCTCCTCGCCCAGACTTATGTTAAGACACAAGGGAAATTTTATTTCCAACCTCCCCAAAATACCTGCAACGACTTTCCTTCCATTTTGTTTTTATTAAACCATGCAGAGCTAGTCTAAGTGGTGTATGCCTGTTATTTTGCTGCCCTAGGAAAATAAAAATGCCCCCCTCCCCAATTTATGCCTTATCATCTACTTGGCAGCATAGCAATAGTATATTATGTGATCAAGGGTTGACTGGCATACTATTTACTTACTTTAATTTCAACAGATATCACTGTCACAGAATTGTTCTTTACATCTGGATTCATTACCATCACTAACCCAGATCAGAATGCCTAGTTTACCAATAACCATCCATTAAAACTATGGATAAACCTATCCTTGTACTCCTTTAGCCATCTGGATCAACTTAGAAAGATAAATTTTATTTTGAGCATCTGAATGAAAATGGACAGCCTGCTGACTAAATAGACATTGATCTGGAGATGCAGCCCCAAAGCCACTCAATGTCTCATGAATGCATTTTGTCTGTATAACCATTTCCCCCCCGGGGAATTCCATGTAGTGAACACTGCCAACTTGGATGTCTTTAAAAGGGAATTAGACAAATTCATGGGGGATACGGCTATCAATGGCTACCAGTTATGATGGCTATATTATCACCAGTATCAGAGGCAGTATGCCTCTGTATACCAGTTACTGGGGAACATGAGTGGGAGGGTGCTATTGCACTCATGCCATGCTTGTGGGCTTCGCATAGGCATCTGGTTGGCGACTGTGGAAACAAAATGCCGGACAAGATAATCGGATAGTTTTTAAGTCTGATCCAGTACAGCTCTTCTTATGTTCCTATGAAATCAAACAAGATGAAAGAATGTGTTCTAGGAGATATAACCAGTGGACTTCTACTTACTTGGTTGTAGAACTGATTTTAAAGTACTATCAGTAAATGGGATGGAAAGAACTTGAGATTAAACACACACACACACATATGTAGGAGAAAGCAAAACTGATAGATTCATCTATCTAGGCAGGGGGCTTTAAGTGTTAGTTCCTAAAAGCCTGGCTTTGAATTCCTGTGTATTCAACCATGTTTGTGGCGCTGAATTAGGGTTGCCACCTCTCTTGTTTCTTTCTGGCAGGCTCCTCATCTTTAGTAGCTATATGGCAGGCAGGTATGACATGGTCCTCTCCATACTGGCAATAGCAATATCTAGGTGCAGAAGGGAGAAAATATCCTTTGGTTCCTTCTTGATAAGAACTTACCAAAATCCACACATGTCTTTATAAACTAAATGGAAAGAAGTTGAGATTTTAAAAATGTGAATATGGGAGAAAGCAAAATGGACAGATAGTCAGGATATAAAGTATAGAATCAGTAAAAGAACCACATGCCCTTTTGAAGGTACGCAGGGCACATCAGTCAGCCAATGAGTAGCTAAGCTGCTAAATATTTGAGTAACATTGCTTGCATAGAGTCACTAGGGGAGGAATGGGTAAATGGGAATATCGGGGACTGACCTGCATGCTTAACTAACCATACCTAGTTCCTCCCACATCCAGTGAATCTTACCTTAGAGGCAAGATCACTCTCTCCCTCTTCCCTGACCCTCCTTGATGAAAGACTCATGTGGCTGGCTCTCCCCCAGCCAGGCTGACTGCAATAATGGACTCTAAGCAGTATCTGCATGCACCAACCAAGTATGCAAGACTACCAGTTGTGAGTACAATAAAACCCTTTTGTTGATATAGCTAGTCTGTCTGTATTACTTTTTTTTTCCTAAAGAGCCTTCCGGTTCCGGGTCCTAACAGACCACGTGGTGAACAGCCTTGCAGTTGAGTAAGTTAGCACTTAGCTTCTGCATATCTCTGTTATGATACCAATCCTCCTTCCCATTATAAGCTGTTTCTGCAAGCCTCCTCTAAAAGTGCAGGCAGTGGTTTTCTTGTCAAGAGTGTGTCATTGCTGAAGCTAGCACTCTTAGTATTTTAGCATCCCAGGTGGTTCCCTCATCTGCCTGTATGTTTGGGCTTGCCTTGACAGCTGCCTTTCTAGCAGTGCACTGTTTGTGTTGTAACTTTTAATCTTCATTAAAGAAGAGCCTCTAAATTAAAGCAGAAACACAGCTTCTTGGTCTTTTACCAAAGCAAGCATGACACTCATTTTGATATAGTTTGCTGTACTGTTTCCCACCTTTTATTTCAAGTATCACAGATACTGCAACATCATTTAAATATATTGGCCCTGCAGGATTTATGGGCTTGTCTTTCAACGAGTTCCAATGGTATAAAGCAAAAATAATGCAGCTCTTTGAGTTATGAGAACAACAAATTTCCACGATATCAGGAACCTCACAATGACAGGAAGAAATAACTTGTCTCCTTATCTAGAATTTATTACTCACAGGTCCATCAGTATCCACAATGGAAACCCTGTGTCAGAAATATTCAGAGATCCTCCACAGCACAATGAAATCTGGAACGCTATTTAAAATGTATCTCGGCTTATCTTTCAACATCTAAACATATGAAATAATGTGCCCCAAAGCCACTCAAAGTCTCATAAATGCATTCTGTCTTTATAACCATTTTTTTTTAGGGCAAAGGAAATCTAACAAGATGAAAGACTTTGTTCTAGGAAACATAAACAATGGCGGACCTCTATTTGATTGTTGTAGAACCACATACTCCTCTGAAAAAGAACCACATACTCCTCTGAAGGGCCCACAGTTGTTGGGGCCCAATACAGGGGAGGGGGCAATCAAAGGGGGGGCATAACATGAGTGGCAGTCCTAGGACTTGCAAGATATGAAGCCATCAGACGGAGAGCAAGCAGCAGACAGGCAGCCTCCATCATGCCTGGATACAACTCCAGTTGAGAGCCCCCCCTCCCTCCTGCTACCAACTGCCACTGAGGAGCACTTCAGAGGAAGAGGAAGTAGCAGCCCTCCTGCCATGTTTAGATCCAGCCCCATGGCCTGCTCAACTTTTCAGCTAAGAACCTAGTGCTTGAATTTGCTTTTTCCCCTTCTCTCTCCCAATCTCTTTTTTTGTGTGTGTGTCGTGAGGCATCAGCGGCGGGAGCCTCGGGCACGCCTCTCACCTGAAAGGTGCCATAGGATGATCACCGAGCCCCTAAAACTGCCTAATCCCGCACTTAACCACCAATGTGACCGAATTGAAAATGCCACTAAGCACCCAAAACCTGAAATACATTGTAGAGTAGGCGAAACACGAACATTGCCCCCGGCCAATTAGGACAATGAACCAAAATTCCTACTCGGCCCCCGGAAACAGGCGACCAGTAAAACCTACACTGCAAACAGGGATGGGAGGGAGGGAGCTGCGTCAGAAAGGAGGCAGAGAGAGAGGCGTGCGAGCATAATAATGGCTCTACCGCCCCTCCCACTCTGCCTCCTGATTGGTGGGGTAAGGAATCAGGCCATTGCGGTCTGACTTGTTATTCCCCCGCATGCAAATTATTCCGCCCCCCCACAGCTACGCATTCTACGCATTCTGTGTGATAGTGATCATGATGGTGAGTATTTAGAGTAGATAACATTCCAAACAGAAAGCCATATGCCACACTAGACTGCATGAGCAGTCTGCACTATCCCTTGCCTTGTTAGACATGATTCCTGAAAATACATTATTGTCTGTCCTGTTTACTCATTACATTCAATATCCATATCTTAACACAACTCAGCTTGGCAACCCCAGCATAATTCATGTGAAAAACCTAGAGCTGAATCAGGGCCATTTCATTTCCTGCTTTCCCACATTTGCAGACGATTTAATAGCTGCATTGAAATAAACTCACAAATACTGAAGGCTTTAAAACAGCCCAGGGGAAAGAATAGGTAAGGTATCCTATATATTTGGTTTTTCAGTAAGAACACTATACAAACACTGTTGAAATGTGAATGCCATTAGTTTTTAGGTGCCTAAAGATGGATTAAGGCTGCGTGCCTCTGAACCCCAGCATACCTAATACCGGAATCTATCCCCATTCTGAAATAACAATATTTTGCCTGCAGCAATTTAGTGTCCAGAACTCTGTAGCTCAGGTAGCAAAACAGAATTTTGCAAGGCTGCAGGATCAAGCTCTCTGAATGGTTCAGGTCAGGATAGGTTGAAATGTTTCAGTAGTATAATACAGTACAGCAAGGTTGATTTTTTTCATCCTGCCCCCCTCCCCACACTGCACCAAATGCAAGTTCTATGTGGGCAGGGTGCACCATGCAATGAGGAAATGGCTGAATTATTTTCTGTTGAATGTTTCAATGAGTTAAAATGTTTACAATTTTAGGGGGGGGGGAATGAATTGTGATATGAATCCATGCTCAATTACGGTAAACACACACACCCATACATACACCACCACCAAAAAGCCATCTTGTGGACTCTTACGATGCTCTCAGGTATACAACTGTAGTATAGATAAATACATAATGCACTATACAGATTGCAACATTTAATACACAAGAGAATAGAAAAATAATGCTCTAAGGCAGTGAATATTAAAACACATAGGTCACATTGAGGTATGAATATTCAGAGACATATGTGTAATGAAGAACACTGTATAAATAATAAGACACTATTGTCAATACGATTGATACAAATTGGCTGGAAGTTGCCCTGCTAAAAAAGAACCACATGTATGTAGAAAAAATTCTGTAGCAGTGTACAAAAGCATCAGATAGTCCAATGAATGCCGACACATAGTGTAAACATGATCCTCAAAGATGTGCTGGACCCTTACCAAATTTTGTCACCACTTTACCTTGTCTGCAATCTCGTATTACACTTTGCTCCTCTGCTTTCTTTTCCTGCTACCTCTATAAGGTGCTTTGTATTGCTTAGTTGAAATCACTAACAACAACAAAGTGGTTGCCAACTATCCATGATATTTTTTTCCCGACCCTTAATGCCACTCACCCTGTCAGCAAGTTCAGACAACTGTGCAGACTGAAGAATGCTTTCTGGTGCTACCTCTGCGGTGGGCTTCATGCATGAGGAATTCCTGGAAGTGCAAAACTCTGGAGTCCCTGAGTGATCCAGATCCACTCCTTCTACCAATGTGGACCTGGGTTGCTTTCCCTGTATTTCCCAGGTTCCATAGTACTGGGGTAGGAGGGAAGAATGAGATGGAATATGTTGAGAAAGAATGGCTTCTAGGGACACCTTCTTAGGCTTGGTGACAACCATGCTTATGTTAGGGAGCTCCTCACTGTGTAGTGGATGATCTGGGGCCAGGGACACCTTATGCCATAGCATTGTTAAAGCTAAGGCACTCATGGCCCCGATTAATGCCTAGATTGAAGACCATTGGAATGATAACACCATGTAAGCTACTCTGAGCTAGGGAAAAAATCATTTCAGTTTGCTTTGGACCAGAATTTACCCGATTCACACCTTCCAGAACTAAACGTGGAGTCAAGTGCAATCTGTGGTCTGAAGTCCACCTATTTATGAGCTTGCAATGTGATTTGCCACAAAAATAGTCCTATGCAGGTGTTTGCCTGGTTGTGTGTAGGGCAGAAGTGGGGAGGGGGACATGGGCATGCACATAAGCCCTGCCCCTAATGTCCCCATGCACCCTGCTGCCAGTTAGACTTTTGTGTGTTACGTCGTGCAAAGGTCTGAAATGGGCTCTGTAAGCGCATTCAGTTGAATACTGCTTACACAGCTCCCGTGACTGCAGACCCGGATAGGGCAGGGCTTGCAATCACAGGAGTAATGTGAGCACATTCAGCTGAACATGTCTTCAGAGCCCTTTTCAGACCTTGGTGCTGAATGCACGAAAGTCTAATTGGCAACCAGGCATGCAGGGACATTGGAGGCAGGGCTCACATGCACCCTGATGTCCCCCTCCACACTTTTGCCCTAGCCACAAGCAGGCAAACACCTGCATAGGGCTAATGTGTTTGATAAATCCATACATTTCAAAAATGTGCACAAATTTGCCTTAGGGCACAATCCCATGGGGATGCCCATAACCCTCTGAACTTGGAGGATTACAAGCATCCTATGGAGGTTGGGAGGAGCATGGAGGCAAAGGTCACCTCCATGCTCTTCTCGCTCTGGAAAGACCACCGATTTCTGCTGTCTAAGTGCGGCACTTCAGAGTGGGAGGAAAGGATGCTGAGGTGCTGCCAGGATACCTCATATCTTGGTGGCACTGGTCTCCTCCCCATCTCGCCCCCCAAAGCCCTTCTCCAAGGTCATTCTTATGACCTCTGACAAGTAGCTGGTACAGTTCCGAGTGGATCCCCAGCTATGAGGTCATAGGTCAAAAGGACTATGAAGTCAAAAGGAGCAATTTTCCGACCTCATAGCTGGGAATCTGAAAAATCAGGCAACTAACTTTCCGATTATTGTCTGAGAGAAAGACATATTTTGTACTAATGAAACTGGATTCACGAATGGACGCATAAAAGAACCTTTCTGGGCTTTTGATAATTTTTCAAGGAGGTCACAAACACAGTTTCAGAATTGCTTTGTACTAAAATGTTCTCTGAATGCTTCTTCCAAAAATGTATTTTGGATGTGTCTTCCAAAAAAGCGACATTAATTTCAAATTGCTTTTCAGATCTCATTGAATTTTCTGCAGCATGAAGCCAGTCACCACATTACTGAAATGTAATGCAACCAACAAGGTCACCTCTAAGTTGTATGCATATTTATGCGGAAGAACCAAACAACAAGAAACCTGATTTATGATGGTAAATTTTGCATGCCACCTTCATTAATGGAGTTTATTTAGAATCAAAAATCAGCTGCTTCACTTAGATTCCTTGCATTCCCCATTCTTAAAGTCCTCGTCATAGCTGGGTAACAACAATATGTTTAGAAAAAAAATTGAAGATCCAGCTAAAGAGTTAAAAAGGCATAAATGCTAAGGCTCCATCTTACAACTTGCTCAGATTAGACACCAAAAGATAACACAAACTAAAAGGTCCTGCAGCACTTTTGGTATGTTTCGAAGGGAAAATGAATACCACCATTGTGAAGCAACTGCCAGTAACCTTCTACCTATTAAATGTTAAACTCAAAATGCTGCTGTTCATTAATCATGAATTTTGCAATTGGATAACAAGGAGGAAGTGATCTTCTATCTACCAACATATTTGGTAGATAAAAGTCAAGACAACACATTTCAGACACATTCTTGCAGCCTTACAATCCCCTTATTGCTTAGAGAAGGTTAAGGTATAAGAGGAAAACCAAGTCAATGCATCAACTGATCTGGTTACTCAGGCAATATAAGATATATGATAGAGTCCCTGCACTATTAACTCTTGTGGAAAATATTTCTATTTGACTTCGTGTGACTCCCCCCTGTGGCTATGCTCAATCCACTCTCTTTAAATTGCATTTCATTTTTCAATGAACAATGTCTGGCAGGGCCTAAAATGTGTGCTACTCATTCCTGTGGGAAAAAGTGATACATGAAATAAAAGCAAATAAAGGGATTTATGTGGCCAAATATAAAAACACTGGATCATTGTATGTATAAAAGCAAGTTGCCTGCTTTTCATGACTCGGTCTAATGCCACCACCTGGTGTAAAGGGCCCCTAGCAAAGCACCTCCCATGCTCCCAATGGATCCCCTCCAATGCCACCCCCCTTTGTTATGGACAAGGACCCTGAACTCTCATCCTCAGAAGAAGAGGCTCCCGAGTTAAGTGTTCAGGGAGAGGACTTGGTTAGAGAAAGGTGTCATGAGGCCTCCACCTCATCAGGACCTAATTCTCCAGGAAGCCCCCGGGAACCTACCCCTCTGCATCCAGAGAAGGTTGCATTGCCATCTTTGGACTACACCAGCTCACTACAGCTAATCCCACATCGTCACAGCCTAAGGCCCCTTTAACAGAAAAGGCCTAATCAGTTTGGAGGCCAGCCTACAGGAAGCCAAACACCTTCTTAAGGCTCAGTCATCATCTGCTGCTTTTTGGAGCAACATACATACCAACAAAATTGTCTGGCTTCCAGCCTCAACACCACTCAGAGCTCTCTGTGATGGTGCCCTATTCTCATTCCTGCTTCCCTGAGAAATCTGACTTGTCCAAAACCTTGGTAAATACCTGGTCCATAATGTAACCCAAGTCTCACTAGTGGCCAATGCAACAGATGCAGAACAGAACACCCCTCTGACTCCTATCTGGTGGACTTACCAGTGATAAGCAGCTGTGCCACCACCACAATATTGTGGAAGCATGAAACTGTACACCACTGCTGCTCAGTAAATCTGAGCCAGGGGATATGGGAGGGAGGGCCCAATGTAGGACTGGTATTGGTGCTGGTGGGGTCTGGTGTGGTGCTGGTGCCCTGGTAGCCTCCCAAGAATGCCTGCTGCTGCTGCCAGCCCTAACTTGATAATTACAATATCAATATAACTTACAATATTGTTTATCCTCTGCTTTATTTCCATCCACACACATGAATGGCTGCCACTCACTTTTATGGAAAATAGACGCCCTGGAAGAAAACGTAGGGGTGAGTTACAAAATCTACTGCCCTCCCTAACATTTTAATCAAACATAGCCCATTTACTTTCTCCCATATAAGTCAGTCGCTCTCACTTTTATATAGGACAAACAGAACAGGATACAATAATGAAGACCATAGTGATTAAAAACAACAACAACAACACATTACAAATGTTTAAGTTTTGCCTTCAGTTAATCCATAATTCCTAACAAGCCTGGTGCCAGCACACTGCATACTTGGGCAAATGCTGGTGCTCTGGGACACTTGGAGGGCTCATCGCTGTTGATGCTAAGTGTCTCCCCGCCCCACACCCCTTAAATTCTGGGCGGTCAAAGCAGTGAAAGGAGTGCCAAGACTTTATAAATGGATTCACTAGTGTGGGTTGTGAGAGAACTTCTGTGCATGGACTGGGGCTTTTGAGATCTCACTTCTTAGCGCTGCTCCCACCCTATGTGAAAAGCTATTGTTAAAAGGTGGGTGTTCATTTGGAAAGGCATTCGGGGTCTTGAAAGAATCTGCCACTGGAAGATAAAATTGTGGGAATCCTGGTAAATGAAAAGAATAGCTTTGGCACCAGCAGAGGGATCATTGAATCTCAGCTCAGCTGTTATTTTTCTGTTCCAATACCACATCCTTCGGAATTCTATCAGTGAGGGGGACAGCATGAATGAATGTCAGTCCTCTGTCCAAATATTCTTTTTACTCCAACATCCATACCAGGAGCAGCAAACATAATTGTAGATAATTAGTTTAGAAGTAGCTGGTTGTTTTGTTTTGTTTTTTTCCGGTCCTATTAGTGAGAAACATTTTCAGTTATTCCTAGAGCTATGCACAAATGGCACCTCAAAATTTTCTATCCTATTTGTTGGCAGAGAAACTGAGCGGACAATTACACTGAATTTCTTCAGGGCGAGTATACATTCTCCAACAGTTTCTCAACAGTGGGGCTTACCACTCACAGTGGCAGAAGCACAGCTCCTTTCCTTTTTTCTGACGGGGGTTGGGTTTTTGTTTTGTCTTTTTGTTTTTTGCTGCTGCTGCTGCTGCAACATGTTTGTATCCTAGCCACCACTTTCATCCTGCACAGCATCCTGGCCTAGCATTCATTCTTGGGCACTGTGTGGGGGAAATAGTGACTCCTCCACACATACAACAAGCACACACACACACACACACACACGGTGGGGAATATTTTGAGAAAATTCTGCAAACTGGCCTTCTTTTTCTTTTTCTTGTATTATTGTTGTTGTTGTTGTTTGTTTGTTTGTTTATTTGAAGCATTTTTACCCCACCCTTCAGCCAAAAAAAGGCTCCCAGAGTGGCTTACAGAGATTAATATAAGACAGCCTCTGCCCTCAGGCTTCTTGTTGTTGTTATTCATTGATGACAAATAGTGAGATTCAAATCAATTTACAAACATACTTCCATGAGTTCATTCAATAATTCTAACAGCGTAAACTGAGTATAATATCTGTTCCATTATTTTATATTATTTTATACTATCTAATTAAGTAATATTATTTTATACTACCCTATAATGTTACTTAATATTTTCTGTGTACAATGTTATAAGTTTGAACATTGTACTGCAACTTATTATTCCAGAACAGAACCAAAATGGACCGCTTTTCAATAAAGCTTTTATTTCCCTGCCTGCACTCTCTAATTCTAATAATATTTGTAAGTTTTAACATACTCATGAAAAAGAGAGACGACCGGAAAATCTTAAGATAGTTTGGGATACAGATTTCGAGGAGGAAATTGCAAAAGAAGAGTGGAATAAGATAAGGGATAGGCGAATATTGAAAAATATGTCAATAAGGATAAAATAGAATTTCTATAAATTAATTTGGAGATGGTACCTGACTCCGGTGAGATTAAATAAAATAGATAATAATTGTTCTCCAATGTGTTGGAGAGGCTGTCAGGAGTTGGGTACATATGCTCATATGTGGTGGAGTTGTAAAAATGTATTGGATTTTTGGAAAATGATTTTTGAAGAAATATAGGAAATTATTGGTATTGATTTAGAGGTTTGTCCTAAAGTAGCATTGTTATTAATAACCTGAAAAGGTGGGTGGACCTTAAAATGTTAAATAATTAATTGTAAATTTGTTAACGGCAGGTAGATTAATGATAACAAGAAAATGGAAAGTTCATAAAGTTTTCTCTATTACTGACTGGTATAAGGAAGTGTGGGATATGGCTTTAAATGATATGTTGACTTGTAATATCAAATGTAAAAGGGGACAATTAAAGAAAAACAATTAAGGATATATGGGGATTATTTTTAGATTATGTTTTAATTGAGGGAAAGGGGACTACCCCATGTCAAAATTTGATATCTTTTTGGAATGTAGGTTTAATGGTATAGATAAGTAACAGTTTATCATATTGGCCCCAAGGTGATGGGAGCACGGGTTCGATTGTATTTGATTTGTTTGTTATTAAATAAAAAATTAAAAATTTAAAGGAAAAAAAAAAGAGAGACGACATCTCAGGATGCTGGAAAATAAATGTTTTATTCCAAGCCCAACATTTTTCAACCTGCTCAAATTTCGATCCTTCTTCTGGAGTCATACTAAAAATCCTTTCAGAGATCTCTGATAGCTGTATCTCCAAATTTCAAAGACTGACAACTGTGTTGTGGGGAAAACATACATTCAAAAATGCGTACTTCAGAAAAATATGCATGAAAAAATGCTGCCCCTTTTAAAGTGTGCACAAACACACTTTAATCGATGAAGATGATTATGTACTTCTGAATGCGCACCCAATCAAGTATTCAAGTAGTTTGCAATTTTCATGCAAAAGAGGGGGGAACCCTCACAATTTGATACAGACATGAATAGGATTGAGCTTCGAGATAGAACTTGGAGAACCTCGATGAGTTCACATTTTGCTGATTTCCACATCTCTACACTAACATTGGTGCAAATGTAGGGATGTGTGAATCAGCAAAACTTGAGCTCCCTGAAGTTCTCCAAATTCCATCTCAAAGCTTGTTCTGATTTGAGTCTGTATCAGAGTGCAAGCTTTGTTTTTTGTTTTTTTTCTCTATTTGCATGAAAATCTGTGCATATTTTCATGCATTTTTTTCCCAAATGTACACATCAATTGTGTGCATCTTTGAAATGTATGCTAGGGGTGGGAGATCTGCCAGGACCCAACCCAGCAGGACCTGACCTGCCTCCAACTTGGCGGCTGCAGCTGCTGCACCTGCCAAGCCAGGCTGAAAGCTGGTATGCACCATGCTCCAGACTTTCTGGTTGCCAGCAGGCCACTGTTTATGTAGAAAATGCCTTAAGATACGTCAAGAGCAGCCACAATTTGTGCAAATTACACAAATTGTGGAGGCTTTAGGCATATCTTGTATTTTCCATGTAAACAGCGGCCCACCGGGAACCCGGAAGTTGCTTCCCTGGCTCGACTATGGAAAACACGAGTCAAGCCAGAGAAGAGGTAAGCAGGATGGGGCTAGGGGGGTCGAGCCCGGCTTGTTTGCCAAATTTCCACCCCCTGAACAAAATCCTCACAGATCCCTAATGTATGTCTTCTCCCATAGACTTCCCATAGTCTTCTCCCATAGTCTTCTCCCATAGACTTAAGAGTATTTGTGTGCATTTTTCAAATGTACAAATGCTCTCGAACACAATTTTTTTGGTTGGCAAATCAGATTGCAAGCTCAGAAATGTACGGTGTCCGTGATCAGTCCAGAAGATGTGAACTGGGTAAAGCCTACCTGCTCAAAAACACACTGAAACAAATTTCTCATACACCCCTGTCAATGGGAGCTAATTAAAAAAATGGAATGGGGTGGAAAACCCATCCCCACCCTAGGAAGTGGAAGTCCTATGCCTATGCCCACGTGAACACACTGCCAAAAGTATTGCTGTATAGGTTTCTTTAAAGGCCTAGCACAAAGGTGTGAAGCTTCAACTCAGACCACCATCATCATCTTTATCATCAGTCCACCAGGGATGTTGAAGAGTCTTTGGACCCGAGTCCCGAGTCCGAGTCCGAATCCTTGGTCCAAAATGGTGACTCACGACTCACGAGTCCTGAGTCACTCCCAAAACTGACTCCACGAGTCCCTATTAAAATCAATGGGGTTTCCCCCCAACAAAATAAGGCTACTTCAGATGTGTGGCTTAAATAAATTCTAGGCACAAGTGTGCCTTTTTATTTCAAAACTCTGCCACTGATTTTGGCAAGAACAGACCAGGCAGACAAACCCAAAATAACCAGGCAGGCAGAGGAGGCAGGGAACCCCAAACAGGCAGGCAGAGGCAGCCAAACCCAAAATGTCTGACCTTAACCCAAACTCCCCACAACACATCAATCAAAATAAATCTCAACACATTGTTGGGGCTGCGCTCCTGGTAGCTGTCCATAGTGGCCGAGCAGCGGCGCGCCTCGCTTCCATGCGCTCTTCACCGGTGATCGCGCTCCTTCTGGCACAGCCAGAAGACTCGTCAACAGCCCAGGGATATTGACGAGTCCTTGGTCTCGAGTCCCGAGTTGAGTCTCGAGTCCCATTAAAAATATTGGGACTCGAGTCCAAGTCGAGTCAGAGGGGGGACTCAGTCTGACTCACGAGTCGAGTCCTCGAGTCCGAGTCCCCATCCCTGCAGTCCACCAGCAGCAAAAAGTTTGTTTTACATAGCTGAACTTTACATACAGTATGTCTGCCAGTAGCAAGAAGCGGTGGCTTAAAGTTATTGCGTTTAAATCTACTGCATTTTTTAAAGACAACAAATTGCTGTTTTTATTTTATAGGTTAGGACATTTCAGTGTAAGTTCCTCTTCCCTCAAAATGCCATAATCTATAGCTAAACTATTATTATTATTATTATTATTATTATTATTATTATTATTATTATTATTATTAAATTGAGTCATTGCTAAATGGAACAAATGCTCTATTTCCCTTGCAGGAGATGAGTATCTTTATACCATGAATCAAATGCCACAATGGCTATTTTAACGTAATGCAGTTTACATTATTTCCTGTTTGGATCAGTAGGGCAATTGGTAGGGAAATCAGTTTTGAGCTTCTATTGCAGAAAATGAGGAATGTTCTTTCTCTTGGAGCCTATTTGCATGCTGCTTATTACTTATTAAAGCCAAGAGCAGATGTGAGATTCGCATGAGCCTCTGCTTCCTCACTAGTAATGTAATGTACAAATCCAGGATACAGATCTCATCCAGAATCAGTTCCATGCACTCCAAAGGGTCAGCTCAGGATAGGGATGTGACCATGGGTGAGAGTTGTGCACCAGTGCTTTATGTGCCACTTTATAGGGGGAGACAGAGGTGCAAGTGGTTGCCACAACTTCTATTTGCATTGATAAGCAGCATCTAAGGCCAAAACTAGATGTGATGTCTATCATAGGGGTTGCTGGCCACTGAAACCTGTCAAGTTCCCCACTTCTTCTCATGACTCTTATACTTTAAAACATGACATTATCACACTGTGAAACGCTATCACATACACTGCACATTATTGGCTGCCAATGGGAATGGGTAGGGAAATGAATGCCATCATCACATATTCTTCTGTATAAATTCCTTAACTATGTCTTTCAGAGAGAGAAGAAAACTCAACATGGTTGGAGTGGTTAGAGTGTTGGCCTGTGACTGGAGAGATCCAGGTTCAAATACTCACTCAGCCACAAAGCATACCAGATGACCTTGAGCTAGTTGCCATTTCTCTGTTTAACCTACCTGTATGAAGATAAAATGGAACAATGTATGCTATGCCCTAAGTTCCCAGGAGGAAGGATAGGATATCTCATCAGTTTGCATTTTGTGAAATGGGTACTGGAGCAGAAAACTGAGGGTTCAAAAAAGTAGATTTGTATTTTGGAGCTCAGACCCTATCTTTGTCTGTACTTAGGTCCTTGTGCAAGTGACTTTTCTTTAATCTCAGCAGTTTGTCTTCTAGCAAATAGATATGCTGTGACTAGCCAAGCCCACTATGGCAGCCATTTGTGGATGGGCAAACCCACCCACTCCAGGCAGCCATTTTCTGAGAGTGCCTACAACACCCTAAAATTTCAAATGTGCCCACCAACCCAAAAAGGTTGGGCACCCCTGATGTAAAACATTGGGCTTTGAAGGCAACCCTAAACTCAGGCCTGTGGCTCACGCTGGCTCAGCTTGTCTGAGCGTGGAAAGCTAAGCAGGGTCAGGCCTGGTTATTACTTGGATGGGAGACCCCTCCTCTAGTTTCCTGCACTGAGCAGGGTGGTGGACTCGATGGCCTTGTAGGCCCCTTCCAACTCTATGATCCTATCCTATGATCAGTGTAACTTCTAGTGGTGACTTCAGTTGTTTGGGTTTCAATCAGCTATTTTCTGTGCGAAGGATGTGCTTCTTTTAACAGAACAAAATGGCTTGCTACATTGTGCAAAGCTCATTCAGCAACTTGCCACCTTTCTTTCTTATTTCAAAGAGCTTCTACCAAAATGATGAATGAAACAGAAGAGGTGGTATTCTTCTTTGATGGGAGTCTGCATCCTATCCATTTTTGTACTGTTTATAAAAAAAAAGCTCACAATCAAATACGGACAGGAGTTGGACTGGGCTTTGAGGTGGAATTTGTTGAATCTCAATAAGCTCAGGTTTTGATGATTCGTACATCCCCTGTCACCGACCTTCCTTTCTTTCATCTCCTTTCCTGTTCACCTTGAAAACAGGATGGAAAGTTATCAAGCCCCTCCCTCTTCTTCCACCTCATCATTCTCCAGCCTATCATACAATTCCACACCCTTTCCCCACTGTACAAATACACATGCCTCCTTTCCATATTATTCTCATATATGTTTCTGAAAATTTACTAGACCCCACCCCGCCCCTTTCCATTTTCTAGTATTAAATTTATGGAAGGTGAAACCATATAAGTCTAGCTTGACACTTTTCCCTAGTTGTGCAAACTGGTACCCCATTAGCTTTATTGTGCAATTCCTATTAAAATTAGTTTTGAAGAAGAGCAAGTGCAAGTAGTGTGTACAGATTCTGATCAGCAATAGGAAGAATAGAAGCCTCCTCTTTGCGAACGCTGACAATGAAAAGGGTTGAGGCATAATGGAAAGTTTTCAATACAGGGCCTCAGCTCCTTTGTGATATTCTAATGGTATTTTGGACCCAGAACTTAATTTGAATTCGGGGCCTCAAAACAGACATAATTCTCATGTTGATTTGCCTTGTTTCTTTTGTCCAAGTTCAGGAGTTGGATAGGGGAAGAAAATGATATGGCTGTCATCATTGGCTTTTCTAGTTTAATTAGTGTTTATAAATTCGGCTGAAAGCTGATAACAGATTATAGGACAAAGCAGAGGCTTCCGCTATCCAGCATGAATGAAAGCTATTGTTCATTTCCTCCTATTTCACCTACATTAATGAAACTGGTAATAGTTTTGGACCCCATGCCATTTTGTCATGTAGTTACAGCTTGTCCTTTCACAAAAGAAAATTAGAAAACTGCTGAGTATTATAGATATTAACGGTTGCTAGAACAGTATAATAAAAGGCTCCTTTTCTAAAGTATTGCCAAGCTTTCATGTCATTATTCATGAATGAGTAATGCATTCAGTAGGAGAAGAGCGCTGCTGATCTCCAAGGATGTGGAGCAGCAAGGAGGAAGGATGGAAAGAAAATTTCATGTAAAACACAAACGCTGGAGCTATGCATATTGAACGGGTTTAGACTGAAGTGAAAATGAAGCCTACTTACATGCAACAGAGGTGCCTTGCCAATCAGGGGAGATAAAGCCTGACACCCACAAAGTGTAGAGGTAACTAGGCAGCCACAGAAAGGAAGTCACTAAAGCCTGGAGAATGTCTACAGAAACAGAAAAGTTCTCTCTGCTCCTTTCTTGTGAGCAAAAGCTTGACAACATGGGGATGAAGCTCAAGAAAGGCAGGGATGCCTATCGAAGTCCTTGGAGTCAAAGTGCTCGCCTATGAGCATTAGCACACAATTTTAGGGCTTATTGATTTCAGTCAGTGGAGGCTGGTGACTCCTATTTCAGTGGGGCTCCTAATCCATTGCAGCTTTTATTTGGAGCTTTATATAGGAGCTATTTATGGTGCTCCACGGTGGTGAACTGCTTTTGGGGATGGAGTTCAGCACTATGCGTAGCTCCTATAAAGCTCCAAATAACACCTGCAATAGATTAGGAGCCCCACTGAAGGAGTCACCAGTAGGGCTCTTACAGCATGATCCTAGGAGTATTTACTCAGAAGGAAGTCCCCCTGTGTCCACTGATGCTTATTCCCCAGTAGGTGGATGTAAAATTGTGGCCTTAAGCACATGGTTAGCTCTGATTTATTTCAGTGGGAGGTGGGAAGCCTAAGCCTATGCCTAACCCTCTGAGTTCTATTGGACTTAATCACAAGTAAGGGATAGAGCACAGGTTTAAAGCCAGGCAGCACCATCCAATGAGGCTGCCCGTAACCCTCCAGAACCAGAACCAGAGGATTGCAGGCATTCCATGTAGGCTGGGCAACAGCATGGTAGATAGGATATCCGCGGTGCTCCCCTCACCCTCAAAAACATCTAGATGATCGATTTTGGCCATCTAGATGTTTTTTCACCTGGATTCCTTGGAATCTGGTGGAGCTTCACTCCTCCCCTTCCCACCACCAGGAACACCCCACCATGGGGGAATTGATAACGGAAGACCGGCTTCGGTTCGCTGCTGGCGTGGAAAGAACTGTACCAGCTACAAGGTGGGAGGCAGACGTTCTGCAGTGCTGCGACTTTGGGAGGGATTTCTGAGGTCGCAGCACCTTCCAGGACCATTCCTAAGGTCCCCTGGAGCCTTAAATGGGCCCCAATTTGGTGGATTGTGCCTCCTTCCCATGCCCTTAAGTCACATTTATTTCAATGAGATGCAGGTGTGCCTATCTTGCTCCAGATTGGCCCACAACTATATATAGTGGTGTAAACAATGTTTATTTCCAGTTTGCCTAGGAAGAGTTAAAAACACAAGAGGCAAAAAGTAAGCAAATCTTTCCAGGATGCATGATTTAAGTATGTATTCATTGAAGAGCTGGGAACCAAACAAACACAGTAAATGTAATACATCATTTGATTTTAAAGTTTTTAAAGGTTGCACTTCAGCTCAGAAGCCTTTAGACAGAAAGGCAGATTATAAACAGAATCAATTAACCGACTAATTCAAGACGATCCCATATGTCTGCAATACACACTATCCCCATTCAGTAATTGGCAGAGCAATCCTGAATTATTCTGAGATCCAGCTCTGAGTTTGGAAAACGGCTATGATCTTGGCGCTGGGACTCCATGCTCGGTCGGAGCACCCTCCCCCAATTGCAGCCAGCATGGAAATAACCATGCTGGCTGCGTCACACAGGTTGTAAGGGTGACCTTGGAGATGGGGTGATGAGGGCATTCTGGGGGGCAGGGAAGAGACTGGGGTTGCCAGGATATGACAAATCCTGGTGTCGCCCCAGCCTCCTTCCCTCCCCGTCTGAAGCACCTCAGCTCGATGGCTGAAATCAGCCGTCTAGCTGGGTTGTGGGGAGGGAGGAGTGTCGAGGTGATCTTTGCCTCCATGCTCCTCCTGCACTCCAGAGGATGCCCACAATCCTTCAATTTTGGAGGCTTACAAGCCACCCCATTGGATTGAGCCTTAAAGGATGTACATTTTACACATTTATATTTCAACTTTCACAAACAGATACCTGCCACTTTTTCTCTTTCTTTCTTTAGCTCATATAAGAAAGGAGGGAAGTTTGGACGAACTTTGGGTTATGTGTGTGCAACCGTATTGCTCCCTAAGATATATTTATAAGTATGTGGCAAACAGAAGAACTTTCCTAATAACAGACTGGTATAAGGAAGTTTGGGACATAGCCCTAAATGATAAACTAACTAGTAGTATCAAATGCAAAAAAGGATTGCTAAAGAAGAATAATTTTATGGAGATATGGAATCAATTACTAGACTATGTATTAATAAAGGGGAAGGGTAACATGCCTTGTCAGGATATGTTATATTTTTGGAATTTAGACTTTATTTGATCAAGAGGATAGAAGTATATTAATTGGTCCCTTGGAGGGTGGGGGGGAGCACTTTATGATTTATTGTATGTTGATTATGTTATATTTGTGTGATAATTTTGTATTTGGCTAAATATATTTTCTGTGTTATAATTTGTTTTGAAAAATAAATAAAATATTTAAAGGAATATTTAAAGAAGAACACCTAGGAGCACTTTATGCATAGAGCACTTCCAATATTGTATGCCAAGGGACAGATTTTCAAATTGGAGTATAAGAGTTATGAGCAAAAATATCATTCCCCCATTAGGAAAGGGGGGTGGCTGGGCATGCCCTGTATTATGTTTTCAAAAGTGTAACATGCCCATCAAAGAATGCTCCAGATAGAAAAATCACTATAAAATTACATCTATAGCATGCTCCCTATACATGAATTAAATGTTCAATACATTGGTAGAAAATGTCATTGGGAGTGAGACAGAAACATTGTGGGGGTTCAGGGCCAGTAACACAGTGGGCCTTCTAGTTCATAGCCAGAAACTGGTCAGCAGTTGTTTGGAAGGGGTTGGAGCCTCGTCAGTCTGTGGAATGTCAAGACCAGTGTGAGCTCTCATCACTGTCAGAGTTCTCAGGAGAAAGCAGGCAGAAGTCGAGTTGTCTCCCCCGTCCAGCTGCAACTTTGACCTTGCAGAGACAGGAGCTGGCAGCCTTCTCTAGGAACTTCAGGAGAGGGGAGGGGTGGTTTGCAGAGGTGTCACTCTGGTTTAAGCCTCACCCCTGAAGGGTAGAAGGGAAACACCCAGGTGGGATAGGGGCCTCGTGGGTGGGCCAGTTCCCTTGTCAATTAGTAGTTTGGAAGGAGGGTTAAGCTGGCCACACCTTCATGTTTAAGTCAGCCTCCAGAGCCTTTGCTAGGAACATCTCTCTTCTTCCCTATCTGTATCTTTCTGTTTGGATCCATCACCAACTGAGCTATTGGGAGCACTCTGCACATGGACTCTACCTAATTTGGACTTTCTTATCTTTGGACTTTTACTGTCAAGAACCTGCCATGAAAAGGACTGTCATACTTTTCATAGACTGTGTATTCTTGTGGCTACGGATGTGTCTTCGTCAAGGAGCCCAGAGCCTGGCTGGTTTGGGGCTAATTCCTGACTTCTGGACATTCCTATGCCTTGACCCATGTAGTGTAGAGTTCCCAAAGCTGGGAGTGTTGGCCAAGACACACGGCACCCCGGAGGTTCCAACTCAGTGGCAAAGTTGGCTCAGCTCTCTATGGGAGTGCCTGGGCAAGTCAGGCCTTTTTCTAGAATTCCTCCCCTTGTCTCATGAGCAAGAGGGCTCAGATCCTTCCCCTGTCGGAGGAGCATCTAGGAGTTGCGCAGGTCTGAAGGCCAAGAAACACAGCACCCTGGAAGTTCCAACTCAGTGGCAAAGTTGCCTCAGCTCTCTACGGGGGCATGGGGGAAGTCAGGCCTGTTTCTAGGATGGATCCCTTCCCTTGTCGCAGGAGCATCTGGAATTGGCTCTGATCCTTCCCTTGTCTGAGGAGCAGCGGGAATTGGTGCCGGTCCCTTCCTTGGTGTGGAATGTCGGGGAATTTGGTCCCTAAGAGACATTCCAGTCCCCTACCTTGAAGTGGAACAATTTCAAGAACCTATAGCAAAATGCCATCAGCTATATGATTTCTGAAGACTGTAACTGTTAAGCTTAATATGCCGTGGGATTTTCTGTAATAAAAGGATCTCACTGATTGGAGTCTCCAGTGTCAGAGTGCTAGAATGTGTGATTGCAGGACTGGGCCCCTGACAAACATGATTTTCAGACAGTGAGGTAGCATGAGATGTACACTTCTTTCGTCTACAGCTGTAATTTTTAGTATAAGGGGTCTGGCCTCTCATTAGGCAAATATAGACACATGGTTTAAAGGGTAATTTCTGATAATAGTATGTATACCAGTGACAAGATACCTTAAAACAGCCTCATGGCTGCTTTATAGCAGGATGGTATTTCTCTGCATGTTGCACAAAATAAGCAGAAATGAGGAATATGTGACTCTTTTCCTATTGTTTCTCTGGCCATTTCTGCCTTGAGGAAAAGAGGGATTAGCAGCCCAATGCTATGCATGTCTACTTAGAGGTAACACTCCCAGGGAAGTATGTATAGGATTTTAGCCTGCATGCTCAGGAGGCATGTTCACAAGAGTCAGGACACATGTTCACAGATGCATCTCATGAAGTGGACTATAGTCCATGATAAACCTATGCCATAATATTTGTTAGTCTTTAAGGTGCCACAAGACTCCTTGTTGTTTAAAGTAGTAAGTGAATGAAATAATTTATTTCTCATAGGAAGATGATGGAGCATTAAAATTTATCAGTGCACACACAAAAGAGTCTGTAGTGAACTCATTTGAACTCACTTGTAAAGGAACCATTGGGAATATGCTACAGGGTTAGTAAACAGCAGGACCGGTGCAGGGCAGTTTGGCGCCCTAGGCGAAATTATATTTAGCGCCCCTCCTCTCGTGCCGTGGGGGGGGCTCCGGAGCAAAGCAGCCCTGCTCTGCAACCCCCCCCCCGCGCCGCCGCCACCAACCTACCTTCCCCCCGCCCTGGCTGCCGCCTCCTCCGAGGAGGAGGAAGTGACGCGACGACGGGACCCCCGCGCTCTGTTTTTTGCCGGGGAAACCAGGGCAACAGGGCTGTTTAAGCCCTGTTGCCCTGGTTCCTCCTGCCAAAATAACACGGGCGGGGCTCCGGAAGCAAAGCGATGCGGAGAAGGTAGGTGGCGGGGGGGTCAGGGGGTGGTGGTGGTGGCGGCGGAAGCGGCGGGCGGGGGGAGGCGCAGCGGTGGCGGGCGGGCAGGCGTGGCGGCGGCGGGTGGGGAGGCGGAGACCTGGCGGGGGCGGCACAGCGGCAGCGAAGAGGAGTGCAGCGTTTCTGCGCCCTCTTCAGCCGCGCGCCCTAGGCAACCGCCTAGTTTGCCTAGCGGTAGCGCCGGCCCTGGTAAACAGTTATAAAATCTGGATCAAAAATACATATATCATCAATAATGCCAGAAGTCCACTAATATTTCTAAGCTTTCCCATATTTTGATTTCATTCAGCAACACTGGTTGTTACTGTAGGGCCTATTCTCCAGTTTATACTGTGTAATCAATATCTACTAGCCTGCAGTGCAATCTTATGCATCTTTGCTCAAAAGTAAGCTCCACTGAGTTCATGGGACCTTCTTCCAGGTAAGAGTGTACAGAACTGCAGCCTTAGGCTGGGACTTACTCCCAGATGGGGCTTACTTCTGAATAGACATGTATAGGATTGCACTTCTAGACTGCAGACCTTTACACACAAATCTGGGAGTAGGTGCCACGTGCCATTGAGACTTTCTTATGAATAGACATGCATAGCATTGTACTGTTAGTCTCCTGGAGAGAACAATTGCTAGAAGTGCACTGGCAAATGCTACTAAAATGATCCCTATAGTGTGTTTGGTGTGAAGTTTGGCCACTCTTTTAGCATGGGACACATGAAGATATGCCGCATATCCAAAGCTCACTAAATTGGAAGCAAGTCCCATTTTAAGAAAAAATCAAATTGCCATGGCCATCCATTTGTAGATCTCCTGTTCCTGTAACATTCAGAATTTCTGTTAATTTCCCTGCTAGAATCTATATGTCCAATGTCCCAGCCCTCTCCAATCCACTGCTACTAGGTTATTATTTTGAAGGCCTCCACTTGGAGTCAAGGTCCCTCCTTTGCTGCAACATCTTCTTTTCAGGAGTCACCAGAAGAATAAATCATTACAGTGGGTCTGGAAGATGACATTGAGCTATGCATTATCTAGTAGTTCCCCAGATTACTTGGTAGTAGGTAGGGATAGCAAGGGTGTCATCATGCTGCAATACAGTAAATAAGTGTTTCCTTTCTTCTCACCTTCAAAGGAGCCATAGCATGTTAGAGAAAACTGGATGACAGCTAGTAATCAATGGCAAGGAAAGTGGCATGCAATATTCCTTTGGGCAGCTGTAAATTGCATGCTACCTTGATCATAAAGAAGAAGTTTCAAACAAGGGATGCATAAAAATGAGAAGTGAAACTGCAGAGATTTAGAGCCTTCCTAAAGGTTTTATTTGTCACCTAACTTCTGTCACACACACTGGAAGAGATGATGATAACATGTACATTTAGAATACAGCATGTGAATTATTTGCTTGATTCAAGGAGTCCATGGCAGAAATTCATATGATGCTATTCACAAAACACTCTGCTGCAGGCAGAACTACAGGTACACTTGTCAACTTCACTATATTAAACCAAGAAGCATTGCATTATTATTAATATCAGTGAGAACCATGCATTTAAGCCCCAAATGAAATTAGGGTGGTTATGTATTACAGATCACTGGAAGGCTGTCATTTGGATGATGTACATTATAACACTAAGAGCTGCTGTTCCGATGAAGTATTATACCAAATGCCAACACTACAGTGATATATTTCATCGTAGTATAAGAACCAATGTTAAAATAGATCGTCAGAGCAATCCCTAAGGGTAATATAACCCTTTAGCAAGGGCAATCCACTTAATGCTGGATGTTAGCTTGCGTGGGGTGTGCATTTAAATCTAGAATATTTTCAGATTTATTCCTGGCTTGAGCATTTGTTGTTGCTGTTACTGCTGTTGTATGTGTTTATAGTGTAATTAATTTGAACCTGGGATTTTATCAGAGCTGTAGACATCCTCGGAAGAAACTTGGGATAGTCCATTACATTTCTGTTTTCTTTATACATGGTTGGAAAGGTTGAGGAGACTCAGTTCTATTCCACCAGTGGAATTAATTGCTTGTCAATGGGGAATCAGCAGTACTAAAAGTAATCCCAGAAACTAGCATTTCCACTCATTTTGGGTTGCTTTTAGAACCGCCAGCTTCCAGTTGCGCTAGCAGTCAGTCCAAATAGGATACTGCCCTGTGATTGCAAAACACATTATGCACTTAGGGCACATCAGCATAGGCTTTTTAAAAAGGGTCTAACACATAGTTAATGTGCACCTAACTCTTACAGACCACATTGTGCCCGTCCTAAGCATGCCCTCTAGAAAGGGGATCCTTCTAGATTAGGGTTTTCCAACCCTGGGTCCCCAGATGTTGCTGGACTACAGTTCCCAGAACCCCTTGCCATTACCCATGCTTACTGGGTATGCTGGGAGCTGTAGGCCAGCAACATCTGGGGACCCAAGGTTGGAGAGCCCTGTTCTAGATCCTTCAACAATACCTATGGGCAAGTTAGACATAGGGATGGGTGAGAAATTCATTCTGTCCCAATTTTTGTGCAAGTTTACCATATGTGAACCTGTAAACCCAATAATGTGTGTAATGTGTGTAAAACGCACACATTAGGGAAAAACCACACCAAAAAATCCATGTGGTAGGGCAAAGTGTGCATAAAACAGCACACAATTGTAAAAATTGTACACAGAAACACATTAAGAGTGTCCAATTCTCTTTTAAAGTTATTCAAAATTGGTGGGCATCACTACATTTTGTGCAAGTGAAATCCATAGCTTAACTTTGTGCTGTGTGAAGTTGGACCAATTGTTATATTGTTAATTAACACTTGCAGAACAATAAACAGAATCCAACCCCATGTAAACACATTTGTGTACTTAACTCTTCCATTAAAATCCATGGGATTTAAAAAGTTTTTACACAGGGTGGGTTGCATCTAATATTGTCTGAAATTGGATGCAGGTCTAGTGTAAATAGCCATTTTACATCGGAATACTAAACATATCTATTCAGGCATGAGTGTCGTTGAGTTTATTCAATTATTCCCTAAGAAGTGGGTTTAGGATTGCAGCCTTGAGCTCTCAAAAACTGAGCATTTTTGTTTGTATAGTTTGTTGAATGTATGACAAACCCCTCTAATGTAACAGCCACTTCTGGAGCAAATCAGTAAACCAGTTTCTGCCCCACTACAATGACTGCTTACATTAGGCCTAGCTTGGTTGAGGTGGCTGCAATAAGGAACAAACCCCAAAGAAGACAGTTTGAGTTAAAGTTTTAAAACAATGTGGATGTTTTTTCAATGACATTTTCTAGTTTCAGTTAGTTAAAGTTAGTGAATGTAATATCCTTACCAAATTATAAAGGAAGTAACAAATTGCATGATCCATTGTGGAATGAAAACCTGAAGTAAACAGAAGCTTTTCAGATTAAAAAAATAAAAAGTATATATTTAATTAGTGATCTATTCATTTTTGTTTTCCTCTTCCTGTGACTTGATTAGCTTGTTAAGAACATAAACAAAACCAAAAAACCTTAAGGACATAAACTAAAGTGCATGAGCATGCCCCAACTGTTCTCCCCAAAAGGGGTTGAGCTTTTGCATGTGCAGGTCTGGCAGGGCCTTCTACCCAATGCAAATGATGTTGTGCATAGTATCAGTTTCCTACAAGAGTTTCTGGAGCTGGTAGTTGCAGTCCCCATTAGGAAAAGATACTCCACCTGGGCCCTGGGACTCCCTGCCCCCTTCACTGTCACCTTCCCCTGTCTCAAAGATCAGTTTCTGGGGAAGAGAGGTGAGGTAGGCAATGGCAGAGATGGATGGCTCTGCTCAAAGAAGGCTGCAAGCTGCTAACCATAATACTAGAACCTGGGATCATCCTATGAAGGTGATTGGTGGGATTTCATAGATTTCATAGATAGAGTTGGAAGGAGCCTACAAGGCTATTGAGTCCAACCCACTGCTCAATGCACGAGACTAGAGGAGGGGTCTCCCATCCAAGTAACAACCAGGCCTGACCCGGCTTAGCTTTCCACACTCAGACAAGCTGAGCCAGCATGAGCCACAGGCGTTGATTCAGGACAGATAAAAGGAAGTACTTCTTCACACAGCATATAGTTAAGCTACGGAATTCCACTAATGAATTGGTAATGGCCACCAATTTGGATGACTTTTAAGGGGGATTAGACAGATTCATGGAGAATCTATCAATGCTAGTCCTGATGGCTATATGCTACCTCCAGCAGAGGTAGTATGCCTATGTACACTAGTTGCTAGGGAACATGACTGGGAAGATGCTCATGTTGCACTTGTGGGCTTCCCACTGGGGCAGCAGCTTGGCCACTGTGTGAACAGATTTTTAGGGATGTGTGACTCAGAAACACTAGGGCTCGCTGAAGTTCTCTGAATTCCAGCTTGAAGCTCATTCTAACTCAAGTCCATGTCAGATTGCGGACTTTTTCTTTTCTTTTCTGCATGAAAATCCATGTGAATTTCCAAATGTACGCATCAATTGTGCACACCTTTGAAATGTATGCATTCTTCTCCCATGATTAAAGTGCATTTATGCACATTTTTCAAAAGTATGCATTTTTTCATGCTCATTTTTCAAATCTATGCATGCTATCAAACACAGTCTTGGGGGTCCACAAATCACACTGCAAGCTTGGAAATGCAGGGGCTTCAAACACAGATTATGTCCAAGTCTGTGTTTGGTCCGAAAGGTGCAAACTTGGTAAATCCTGATCAAAAAATGAGCTGAAATGAATTTCTCATACATACCTACTAGCAAGTGCCCTTGCTCGAATGGTCATGGCATTCTTAATAAATACCCCTTTGCTGGAGTAAAAACCAAGTCCAATCTAGTCTAATCTAATCCAGTTGTTTGGCCCCATCATCTTGGGTTCAGAAGTATTCTTCTTCTGGACACTGAGCATTAACTATTCTGTTTAATAGCCCTTGATTGGCTGACCATCTATGAATCTGCCTGTCCCTGGCATCTCTGCTTGCTGGTTTGCATAAGTTGAAATTCAGGGAGTGGACCAAGAAGGGTAGGTTGATCAAGGTTGATCTTAACTTTGGGGAAAGGGTTGCATAGATGGCCTCCTATTGGTTCAATTTTGTATCTGTACTGTTGTGTGATGCAAAATAAGGAAAATGTGAGGAAATAAAAGTCACTTAAATCTCACCATAATATACAGCTGATGTAGCAGCCAAACATTTAGTAGACACTGCAGGCAGTCATATTATTAAACTTAATGGCATCTCTAAGAGGAAGACAAACTCACCGGCTTGAGACTGTAATGAGATAAGCTTGCAGTCTGATCCAGTTGCATGCAAATGATCTCATCTGAATAAAATTTATGTTTGCATTTTGATAATGCCATGAAAAGCATGGCAGCTTTCTTTTCTATAATTTCTATAGCTGCTTTCATTTTTACTCTTCAAAAATAACCAGCAGGTCACAAAACACACTGAATTTCCAGTATGTATCTGCTCTGAAACCCTCATTTTGATCATAGAATATGAACTTCAGCTACACAACATTTAAAATTATTTGAGATAGTTCATGTCATTTTGAGAGTTGAATAAAATGGTTTTTGACTTAAACTGTAACTGTGCATTTCTAAAGAATAATGAGATGCCAAGACCTCATATTTTGATGAAAAATGCATTAACGACTTTAATTACATTTTTAATCCAGCAATCCATTTAAATGCATATTCTAGATGTCCCCGTGCAAGCTGTGCTATGCAGATTTTGTGCTTTTACTTAGAAAACTGTCACACGTGATCCAAAGGACTCTGAAATGACCCAACATGTGGACATCCCGGTACAGGCTTGCAAAACTTGTCATCCACCAAGCTGAATACAGCAAACCAGCCATATATAAGAGCCCCTGAAGGGCTCAATAAACCCTCTCTTTTTTTAAAAAAACCAACATAACTCATGGAAGTTCCCAAGCATCTATCTGGCAGGCCACTGGTGCTCTGTTACTCAGTTGGTTACCACAATATATAATGGGGCAGCAGATAATGGGTAGTCAGGAATGAAACAAGCAATCTAGTATCCCAGAAATGCAAGAACTGGGATTTGGCCAATCAAAGCTTGGATGTCGTAGCTCTTCTAACACCAACATCAAATCTTTTTCAAGGATGAGCTCTTTTTTTCTGTGGGAAAGTGTCTCCCTAGAGCAGGGATGGGCAACATTAATTAATTCATTTATTTATTTCTTATATTTATTAATTGCCCATCTGGCCGGCCCCCACTGCATCTATTGCCTCCACAGCAATGCCCCAACTACTGCCACACTGCCAGATTCCCAGTGATTATGCTGGGAAATGAAGCACGTGCTCACTGAACCTCCTATTTCCCGGCAGAAATGCCAGTTTTGCAGAACTGTGCTCTCCACAGCCCACCAAACGGCTGATGCACCAGAGTCTCAGGACTGAGCTGCAATACAGTTGGAAGAGTATGGAATATATTCCTAATATATCTATCTATATATCTTAGATTCAGCCATGGGGGAGGGATGCAGAAAGGATTGTGTCCATGGCATTTGTGAAGGGGTACTTAAACCTCCCCTGAACCATTTTCTTGATTGAAATCACTCTCTCCACCCCTTGCTGCTATGAGCCCTACTGGGAGAAATGACACACAAGCTACAAGGTGCCTGTTTTGCTCCCAATAGCAGTTTCTGTGTGTTTGTGTGTGTATTTTGATCAGGGAATCAATGCAGGGGGAATGGTTAAACACTCCCTCCCCCAGCATTGCTACCCCCATCCAATTCAGGCAGCTACATCACTGTTTTTCCTTTTAAGGAGGATCATCTCCTCCCATATATACCTTCCCAGACCCTTAGCTCACTTTCAGCAGCCCTCCTCTGGGAGCCCCTGCCAAAAGAAGTGAGTTGGGTGGCTACTAAGAAGAGGGCCTTGTCTGTTGTAGCACCCTGGTTGTGGAATGAGCTTCCAGAAAGGCTCACCTGGAACCTACATTGTGCTCTTTTCGGCACCAGATGAAGACCTTCTTATTCTGCTCAGGCATTTTAGTCTTTCAGTTTCTGTTGTTTTAAATCTATTACTGTATTTTAAATCTTTTCCCTGCTACTAGGTTTTACTTTGGTTTTTATCTTATACTGTAGTTTTAAACTTGAAAACTTTTATATTGTATTTTGCCATGTTGTATTTTATGGTTTTCATTGTTGTGAACCATCCACAGATCTTTGGTTATTGGACAGTACAGAAATGTAATGCATAAATAAATAAGAATATTGGGAGATATAATCACAGATCTCTCATATCATGTCTGCTTTAGCACTCATACAGGAAAAGTAAGGAACGCTAAATATGTTTTACAGTAAGTATCTTTAAGAGTGAAGGATAGTACAATGCAGAGTCCCCAACTTTTTTGGACCTGCGGGCACATTTGGGAATTTGAGAAACTGCTGTGGGAACCAGTGGATCTGCTTAATCAGTGGATCACTGCTTTGGCATCTACCTGCCACATCTATGGATCTTAGGCTGTGTCTTATTCAGCAAACACTTTTGTTTTGGGTCTATTGGACACCACAATGTCTCTTTAATCATGGATTGTCTAATTCATCTAATTGCTGGCAGTGCAATACAGCTAATGCTTCTTTTAAACATATGTTCTGGGAGTGTCCTCTAGTTGCTTCTTTTTGGGAAGAGGTTATTACACAGATAAATTTTGTACTGGAAAAGTCTTTAATATTCACTGGTGCAGATACTCTTTTAAATTATTTACCTGCTTCATGGGAATTAACAAATGGAAGGGGAGATGGCTTCTATGCACCCTTTTGACAGCTAAAAGACTGATATTATGAAATTGTAAGCATAAACACTCACCTCCTATAATGCAATGAACTGAGGACCTCACAATGTATTTCAATCTATGAATAGGTGTCAGATAGACACCAAATTCAAACAGATACTTATTTGGATATTTGGTTCACTTTTGCTGAAGTCTGTTGCTAGATAGTTGCTAGAAAGTTGTATGCATTTCATACAAATCCGTATATGTATACATTAAAAAAAAGGGAGGAGGAGATGTTTGGGTGCCCACGGGCTCCATGCTGAGGATCCCTGGTACAATGGGTATGAAATGTATGTATGTGCACAGCATAAGTACTCACACATTAAACTCCCTTGTTGCTTCTTTAAGCAACATGAAGAAATGCTAAGAACTTTAGTATAGCTTTGGGGTCCCATGCTCCTAATTACTACAAAGATACCAATATTCCATCTCCAAAGTATTGGGGTTGTCAGAATGTCTTCCATCTGCATCTTAACACTGAAAACTACAATACCAAACAAACTATATGTAACATTTTAATTAAAAGAAAGCAAAGTACAGTGTTAAAAATGGGGCAGATAGATAGATGGATGACAAATAGATAGTCTAATAAATTCAATGATTATTACACTAAAACCAACAAGAGGTATAAGAAGGAACAAGGGAAATTATGAATTATTTATTGACTGGTTTGTGAGAAAGCTTCCAGTTCAACTAATCTTTCAAAGTAAATAAATCAGTACACCATTATATACCAATAACAAATCAAAATAAAAAATGTGTCAAGGAAATGCAAGAAGGATGGGTTGATTTAACTGAACTGTCTTAACTATGCTGAGAGATCACTTTTACTGATCTCATGAGTGAGCAAGAGAACAGAGGACAAAAACAGCATACATAACAAGTGATATACATAGAAATGAAGATACTGTATAGTGAATGTCAGCAGAAAATAAAGCAATAGAAAAATGCCCCCAAAAAGTAAATAGAAAAATTACAATGGGTTAGATCCCTACAAAGTTGGAATCCAGCCACTGTGTGTTTTAAGTGCCAAGTACAATATAAATAACAGTTACATTTATTATTATTATTATTATTATTATTATTATTATTATTATTAATGTTGCCCATTAACAAATATTCTCTGGTAATTTAGAGAGCAAAAATAAACAAAGTATAATATTAAAAATACAATAATTTAAAAAACACAGTAAAAATGCAGCATAAATTGTACTTTCTAGCAGAGACAGATTAAAACAATTGACAGCTGCAATTGAAAGCCAAATTAAAACAGTCAGAGCCTAACATTTGTTTAAAACACAAGTTTGTTTAAAAGGTTTGGGAGAATAAAAAGGCTTTCTCCTGATGGCAAATGGACCATAAAGAAGATGGCTAGGTCAGCCTGTCTGGGGAGGCTATGGGGTAATTTAGCTTTCTTATGGTGCATGATATTTAGATACCCTCAGAGTGAGGCATTGGGCAGGTGGGCACCAGACAGCCCCAGTGGCCACTTTCCTGCTACAGCAAATGCTGCGGCAGGCAAGTGGCTGACACAGCTCTCTGGAGTGCCCACCCAGTGTCTCACTTTAAGGACTCCTCAAAGTGAGGCATTGGGCAGCTCTCCAGAGTGCCACCAGGCCCAAATAATGCCTCACTCTGAGGGTCCTTTGTCAGAGTGAGGCATTTTGGACAAGTTGGCCCTGAAAACTGCCTGTGCCATGGTGGCACAGTTGGTTTTTGTTGCTATCTCACCCGCAATGCTTTGCTCTCAGAAAGGACGCCTCAGAGTGTGGCACTGATGGGTGAGATTGCCTTTACTGCTGCTGCAGCAGCAGCCATTAAATAAATAAATAAATAAATAAATATGGGTAGGGGAGGGAGGGGGCAGCACATCTACCCTCCTCAGGAGGCGGGATATCTTGCATCAGCAGTGACACTGTGTAATGTTTCATGTTTGGTTCGATTGCATCTCCTGGTGGACTGACCAGCAACCAAGAGATGTGAGTGATCTCTAGGGTTGTCTGAAGACATTTGGTTTTTTGCTGGCTGAGGTAAAGTAACAATTACTGCCTCTCCTGTCATAGTACCCAAGCCCATCCAAGTTATTTTGGCAACTGACACAGAAAATCCTGGAATGCCTCTCCCCTTCCCTGGCAGTAAAAATATAATGACAATAAATTAAAGTACCAACAGTTTTCTGCTCTTTTGTGACAACCAAAATCAGCTGCCTGAGGCAGCTTCCTCATGGTATGGCCAGTCCTGATCTCATACCAGCCTAGTGGCATGACATCCATCCTTTAGGTTGAAAGTCTGTGGTATCCCATTCTGTGGATGCTTCTGCTCACTAAAATAAAATAGTGTCCAGATATGAATGCAAAACTTGTGCCTGTTTTTTCCTTCCATGTAGGAGAACAAGCAATTTCCAAGCTCACCGAAATTTTCCCCAAATCACTTTGAATCTTGTTTCAGCTCCCTCCCATTTTCATTTTTGACCTGTTTTTCAGCTTGTTCAAACAGGAAAAATGCACATTTCTATGTGTATTTTTCAAAACTGCACACATTTCCCCCCATTGACTAAAGCATGAAAATGTGTTTTTTTTCAAATGTGATCACTAATTCAAGAATGTGTGAACTTTGAGAATTTCTTGAAAAAAAGTGCTCCTTCTCCCATTTGTGATTGTGAACTGGACATGTTCGCATGATTTGCGAGCAGAAACAAAATTATCACACATCCCAACTTCCACATTCCAGTCAGCACAATCCAATGTTTCCTAGAAGTATACAGACTTACTTTATCAAGTGCATTTGATGTGTATAAGTCTACCACCAGCCAGATTTTCTTTAAAATGGTACCATCAAAGTTTGAAAGATATAAATCTGAACCAACCCCATGGCACCTGAATGCTGTTACAAAATATCTTTGATGGACTGGACATTTGCAGGACAAATTAAAGTGTTCCCCCATTCTCCTTAACTGAAAATCTACTAGAATTCCTAGTTGAAGAAGCCAGACTTTTTAAACATCATTTTTCTAATTTATTCATTGCATTGATTTTTTTTTAAAAGCATGCCAGATGTTGACTTGATGTGGTGTGATGTTAAAATTGGAGCATGGTTATTTATCTACCTTTATGTTGTGCAGAATTTTCAGCTTTACCTATCAATGAGAGATGGGAAAAGAATCAGTAAAAAAAAACTGTCTAGGTTGGCTGTACAATCCAATGCTAACGCCATTATAACAGAAAAATTTAACAACATTGCCATTTTGAGTGTTGTAACAGAACTGCAATATTGTTCCAAGAATGCATTTGCCTTTGGCGTGGCAGTGAGAAAGACAGAGGAGCTCAGAACTAACATCTTTATCTGACCGTTCTTGGATAAAAGTAAGCAATAATACCAAGTAAAGCAGGACATTGGTGGAAAGGAATAGGCAATAAGTAACCATTAATAGAATGGTAATAATAGTTTTACAGTCCATTTTATTCTGGAGGGACACATGTGCAAGAAAGTACATATCATATATCCAAAACTCTCAAAAGAAAATGTCATTGTCTTATTAATAAAAATAAAAATCAGAACAGTGGCTACAAAGCAAATATTTAGAAATTATGAAGTATGGGACACATTAAAAACAAAATGTGTTCTATGCAGAACTTGCTCTAGTTCTGGCTGAACTTTTGTAAATATTTATAAGCAATAATATCCTGACCAAGTAGGAATTGTGTTGTAGGAATCATTTGGGTGCTGGCTGGGGCCAAAGTAAGTAACACATGCATTAATGACCCTTCTAGATGGTTTTTAGTGCAATAAAAACATGCAGCCCTTACTAAGTTACTATGGGGCATCTAAGAGGTTTTCTACACAAGACTGTTAATCTGTTGTATCTATGTTCAGTTTCGTCGCAAAATTGAGATCCAAGCACCACATGAAGAGTGTCTCCTTTCCTGCTTTTCCACTACATAACGTCTAGGTGGCACTGTGGCATAGCAGAATAGTGCAATTACACAAGTGGAAAAAGCATTTTCTTTTGCTTTCAGATATACCACATTTTCCCTGCTCCAAAAGAGACCTGCTGAAAGTGCTGTTTAAAAACAGAAGCAAAACTGGAGGGTCACAACGTCATCTAAAGAACCCATAATCAACCATGACTAGGGAACGATGAGCACACAATATGCAGAAATGCTCTAATTAAATGTCATTTTTTCAAAGTACCCCTTTTGTTGAAATTGCATGTTACCAGCATTCAATTCACACATTTTGTTTTTATTTATTTTTTTCATTCAGTGAGGGCTTTTATTGCAGTTCTGAGCACTGTGTGAACTGCAATTGAATGAATGTCAAAGACACCTATTGTAGAATACTTTGGGGGTGAACTACAGAGTACTCTGCATACATGCATTTGATGAGATAACCCAACTGCAGGGATGGGGCATTTGTAGGGCAAGGTCAGTGGGCAGGGGAAGGGGATGCTTAAGCATACTTGCTTCCGTATTCACTTTCTCAACAACTTGCAGGGCTGGCATCAGGGGCTGGCATGGTTGGGCACCAGCTGAGGGCCCACACACCAGCAGAGGGCCTACTGACAAGAGCCCCCTGGACTTGCTTGTCTTCATAAGAGCCATTCTGAATCAGACAGAGGGTCCATCTAGTCCAGCATTCTGTTCACACAGTGGCCAACCAGCTGTCTGTAGGAAACCCCTATGAGTGCAATAACATCCTTCTGCTTTTGTTCCCCAGCAACTGGTGTACATAGGCATACCACCTCTGATACTGGAGGTAGCATATAGCCATCAGGATTAGTAGTCATAGGTAGCCTTATCCTCCATAAATTTGTCTAATCCCCTTTTAAAGCCATCCCAATGGGTGCTCACTACACTAATGCAACCTGCTTATTCACTCTCCTCTTGCTTTGGCCCAGGCAACAGTGGTGCTATGAAGAAGGAGCAGTAGATGCAAATTTCTATTTGCTCATTGGCTCTCTGCCTGGCAAGCAGGCAGGAAGTAGCAATGATGGGGAAGAGGAGCAGCAGCGGCAGCTGGTGACAATGCTGTTAAGAAGATAGTCTCACTGAGGGAATGGGGGCACTGAGACTGTCTCACCCAAAGGTCCTCCAAAACCTGGAGCGGGCACTGACAGCATGCACACTTTTATACACTTCTATCACATCTCCTTGACCTGGAAGTTCTTCATAGATCCTAAGGTATGATCCTACAAAGCATGCCCCACCCCCCGCACCTTTTCATTTTGGTTGGCATTATCATTTCACAAATAATTTAAGGCATTATGTGGGGTAGGGTGGGCTTGCCTTGCTATGGAGAGTTGCAATTGCATATAACCTAGAGATGTGAAATTGCATGAGAATACAACTATTGATTGATTGATTGATTATTACATAAATATATATAAAATATATAATCATTCAAATATGTTTTTAAACCTTCATTTTTATGTTTGTAATTTAAAGCTAAAGTATGGCTATGTTTTATGTTGGAGTTGTAAATCTGACCCTTCACTACCTTGAGAAAAGCACATTATCTCTGGTTTAAAAAGAAGAAAAGCAATATGTGGTCCAATCCATTATGCAGAGTCTTCTTTATTCCTTGACGCCTACATTCATAGAAAGCCTAAATTTCAGTATAGATACAATGGATTGCTCTAGGGTGCAATCCAATGGGTATGCCCATAAGCCGCCAAACTTGGAGGATCATGGGCATCCTATGCAGGGCAGGAGGAGCACGGAGGTGATCTTCACCTCCATGCTCCTCCAATCCTGCTAATCAGCTACACAGCCAATTGTGGCCATCTAGCTGAGGTGGTTCAGGATGGGGAGGAAAAGAGGCAGGAGAGCCACCAGGATACATCATATCCTGGCGGACCCAGTCTCTTCCCCTCCCCACCCCCTGGAACGCCCTTTCCATCCCTTCTCCGAGGTCGGTCTTACAACCTCAGAGCCATAGCCAACACTATTCTTTATGCACCAGCTGCGAGTGAGGGGTATCTGAGTGTGGATCCCCAGCTCCGAGGTCAAAGCTTTGTTTCTGACCTTGGATTTGGGAGTCCGAATGATCCTATGGCCCCCTGGACACTGTCTAAGGGCCACAGGATCACTCTGCTAATGACTGTTAGACACTGTTGCCTGGTGGCATTCTAGCAGCATATACAGTGAATCAAAATGCAGCAAACACACAGGGAGAGGTGAAAATCCAATCTCCCAAGTTCCAGTGAAAAACAACAGATGGCACAAAATCAGTGACCCAACATAGTAGCAGCTGCCATTAAGTCAATTGTCACACTGTATTTATTTTCACTTTGCTTGGTGCCCTATTTCTATAGGTTTGGCAAATCCCTTGCCTTCGTGGAAGTCATTTATTTAATTCTGGTCCTTCCTTGAGCCAAGTCAATCCCTGATTAAAACACACACACTTCTATAGAAAACAAATCTGTACGTCTGTCAGCCATGTCTCTTATTGCAACTCTCAGAAGTGTATCAAGAATCAGATGCTCACCTCTCCCATTGATTGGATTTATGTCATGAGGTAGCTGACAACAATGCTTGAGTACTTATAATAATGCTCCAGGAACTTTAAATTTGTGAACCACTTCTCTGGTTGCCTTATAGAACCACTTTTTGTAATAAATATTTTTTCAAACCCCACCCAACCCCAACCCCAGCCATAAAAAAATGCAGACATGCTAAATATACCCAAATATTGACCCTCAATTAATTTTGTCCTGTATTCAATTCATCCTTCAGTATTTTAGCATTTCTATTTAATGAGCTGCAAAAACAAATGGGTTGAAAAATATATATTCAAAATCCATTCATAGTCATTAGGAAGTAAGTCTCTTTCTCCCATCCCATTCATGCCTAAAAATTGGGATGCATTTTTTAATTTTTTTTTTAAAGAATACTGTTAATATTATCAGTTTGCAGTACCCCCCCTTTTCAGTCCCACACATAATCAGTTCAGCTACATGCTATGAAAATCACTATTTATTTATTTATTTATTTATTATTATTTATTTATTATTTGCATTTATTTATCGCCCATCTGGCCGGCAAACCGGCCACCCTGGGCGATGTACATAAGATAAAAACAGAATAAAATACATTAAAACAGTATACAATTTTAAAATCTTAGCCCACCCCATATTCCCGCCTGAACAGCCAAGTTTTTAGTGAGCGGCAGAAGCTCAGCAGAGAGGGGGCATGGTGGAGGTCACTTGGGAGAGAGTTCCACAGTACGGGGGCCGCCACAGAGAAGGCCCTCTTCCTCGTCCCAACCAGTCCAGCTGCTCTGGCTGAAGGGACAAGGAGAAGGCCAGCTGTGGCAGATCTTGTTGAGCGGCCCACTTGGTGTTGCTGGAGACGCTCCTTGAGATAGACTGGACCGGAGCCATATAGGGTTTTAAAGGTCAAAACCAACACCTTGAATTCGGCTCGGCAAGCAACTGGTAGCCAGTGTAGCTCCTTGAACACTGGCGTGATGTGATCCCGCCAGCGGCTGCCTTTAACCAGGTGAGCCGCCGTGTTCTGTACCAGCTGTAGCTTCCGAACCTGTCTTCAAGGGTAACCCCACGTAGAGTGCATTACAGTAGTCTAGGCGAGAGGAGACCAAGGCATGAACCACTGATGGGAGCAGATGATTAGGAAGGTAGGGGCGCAGCTGCCGTATCAGATGGAGTTGATACAGTGCCGCCCGGCTCACAGCTGACACCTGAGCCTCCATGGACAGCTGGGAGTCTAGAATGACCCCCAAGCTGCGGACCTGGTCCTTCAGGGGTAGATGTACCCCATTCAGCACCAGGTCAACATCCCCTAACCTTCCCTTGTCTCCCACCAGAAGTACCTCGGTCTTGTCGGGGTTCAGCTTCAGCATGTTCCTTCCCATCCAGCCAGCCCACTGACTCCAGGCACTTGGACAAGGTCTCAACGGCCAACCTCAGTGAGGATTTGAAAGAGAGGTAGAGCTGTATGTCATCCGCATACTGATGACACCGCACCCCAAACCTCCTGATGATAGCTCCCAGCGGCTTTAGGTAGATGTTGAATAACATCGGGGAGAGGATGGAACCCTGCGGCACTCCACAAGTGAGCGGCCGAGGGTCCGAAGCCTCCTCCCAAGAACTACCCTCTGGTACCTTCCACTGCAATACAGTACCTCCCACGCCCAACCCCTCCAGGCGGTCCAGGAGGATACCGTGGTCAACAGTATCAAAAGCCGCTGAGAGATCGAGGAGGACTAGAAAGGAGCATTCGCCCCTATCCAAAGCCCTCCTCATATCATCCACCACGGCGACCAAGGCTGTCTCCGTCCCATGTCCAGGCCTGAAGCCCGACTGGCATGGATCTAAGTAATCGGCTTCATCCAAGTGTGCCTAGTAGTACAGTATTCAACTGAGTACTACTAGATATAAAGATCACTACTAAGTTTGAATACATTTCAAAGTGGGTGTTATTATAGAAATACCTTCTCAATTTAACACACTGATGGCATTTAAGGTACCTCCAGTATGTTAACTGTACTGCTAGCACAGATTTTGCTAGCTAACATTTTTTTTGCCCATGGCAGTGTCATGTATATGTGTGGGGTGGGGGGGGAGAAAAATAAGAAAAGTTAGGAATTTATATTCCGTTGGAATCCTGGTGCTGTATAATATAAGTGACTGACATATCCAAATATCTTCACAGCAAGAATCTCATAATCAGACATTGTGGAGCTGGTGCAGACATTACTTCGAGATGCTTCTTGAATTTATGGAAGTCCCTTCACCTGCCTAAGCTGAATTTACATATGGCAGATAGTGACAGTACTTTCCCAGTCTTCAATAAACCTTAGAATCATAGAGATGGAGGGAGTTTTGTAGGCCATCTAACCCAACCCCCTGCTTGACACAGGATATCCAGAACTAGAGAATCCCCAGCCTCTGTTTGAAGAGCTCCATCAAGGGAGAAGCCACCACCCCTTTCGGTAATTGGTCCTATTGTCAAATGTTCTTGCCATCAAGGAAGTCCTCCTAATGTTCAACTGAAATCTACCCTCCCACAAGTTAATTCCATTAGTTCTAGTCCTGCCCTCTTGGGCATCAGAGAACAAGTCTTTCCCCTCTTCTATGTCATAGCCCTTCAGGTATTTGAAGAGTGCTATCATGTCACCCACAGGCTAAATGCACCCAGTTCCTTCAACAATAATGGAAGGTAATGTAGCAGAGATAGTCCATAAGTTCCCAGCTCATATGTATTATGTTGCTCACACAAATGGAGATGCAAGAAGAACTCCCATGCATGAACAAAACAGCCCCTTGTAACTCCTGAACATGTTCTAATTTAAATTTTCATATCTCAAGGTTAATGATGCTTTTCATTCTTCTATTCTTAACTGAGAAACAGAAAGCACCGCAGCATGCAAGGTAATAATACATGCCAACTTGGACATGAACATTACTGGATGCTTCTTTAAAATTAGTTAGTTAATTTCCCCCAGGATTGTTTTCTCTATCTGTCAGCCTGTGTTATATTTCATTTTTTATTATGTTTTTCTAAAACATAATAGAATATAATACATCTTCAATGCATATCTAAATTTAGTTAGTTAGTTAGTTTCCACATTTATATACTATCCTTCAGCCAAATGATTCCCAGAGCAGTTCACAACAGGATAAATAACAATTTTTTTATTAAAAAATTCCAGAATAAAAAATAAAAACATATTAACATACAATTAAAAAAGACCAGCAAGGGTTGGAGAACAAGAAGGTCTTCTCCTGGTTTCTCTGGGGTGAACACAGCCTCTCTGTGGAGTGAGTTCCACAACCACTAAAAAGACCCTCTCTCTGGTCACCACCTGCTTCACCTCAGGTGCGGTACTGAATTTATCAACATAAGAATAGATAGATGATAGATATACTATTTCTATACTGCATAGAAGTATAGTATATAGTATGAACTATATATCTACGTTCATACTATCAGAATACAGAAGGAGGAAGATGATGGATAGTTAAGGGCAGTATCTAATGGTGTCATTTCACAAACTCAAATATTGTTAGTGGAGCTCCACTGAATCTTTCAGTTGTGGAAGCAGGTTGCTCATTATGCATGCACAACCAGTTGTGTAAGCAGTTGCACAATGGGTTGACTGAAGCAGAATATACAACCTGTTGCAAAACAGATTTCACAACGGGTTGCACAAAAGTTATGCACAACTGTGCTTGCACAAATGTAACTTTAGTTGGATTCTCTTCTTGCACATATTTTGGAATCTAGTTTCACTAGTGCAACATCTTTTGCACTAACAGAATGGCACAGTTGGCTATTGCCCTAAGAAGCAGAGCTCTCTCCTCCTCTAGTTTCCTGCATTGAGCAGGGGGTTGGACTCGATGGGCTTGTAGGCCCCTTCCAACTCTATGATCTATGAACCAAATGACAGAAATATCGTTCTGAGAGAAGTTTGTGATGAACTGAATTTAAGAGTGGAGAAATTCTCAAAGTTCAGGATGAACAAAACTTAAGACTGGAAAACTGAGAGAAACCAAAATTTACATTTTCATTCATTCCTATAAAATCCATTTCCAACTGCATAAGAACATAAAAAGAGCCCTGTTGAATGAGACCAAAGGTCCAGCATCCTGTTTCACAGAGTGGTCAACCATATGTTTCCAGGAAGCCCACAAGGAAAGGCAGTAGTCCATGTCAACTATTGGCAACAAACAGCTGGCATAGTGGCATACTGGGTCTGAACATGCGGACTCCATACAGCCTTCATTACCAATAGTCACTGATAGATCCATCCTCCGTTAACCTGTTCAATCCCTTTCCAAAGCCCTTCCAAAGCTGGTGGCTATCAACACATCTGCCTGTGACAGTGAATTCTACAAGCCAACCATTGTTGTGTGAAAGGGTGATTTCTTTCATCTCTCCTGACTCTGTTATGTACTAACCCACCTGTACTCTAGGTCCTTATACCAGGGGAACCATTTTGGCAATGTATCCTTACAACTTTTGTATCCTTACAACAGTTGTATCCTTACAACTTCAAATAATAAAAGCATAAAACAAGATATAAAATTATGAGTACCTTTCAAAGTTATAAGAAGTTAACATCTCAATCTAAATCTCCAACCCTACCACTTTTTCCATGAACTTGCACATAATGTGTTAAGATCATGTTATAAATGTTACTAACAGTGTACAAAAAGTAAGTTAGTTTTGATGGGAAGATATTGTTGACAGTTTATTTAGGAGTGATTTTTGCATGAACCAGTCCATCAGTAAGATAAAGCTATTCAGGTCATTAAACTCTTTGTTTGTGGAAAAGCAGATGCTATCCCCTGTAGATCATTGAACTCTACAATGAAATATTCATGAAAGGGAAGGTGTTGTTTATTATTAATAATCCTGCTGCTCACTATGGAAATAAGGAGTACATTTCATTATAGCACTCTGGAAGGCTTAACAACTTTCAGGGTGTCTTTCACTTGCAACTTTGGTTTAGTTAAAAATTTAATGAATAAGCTGTACCTCAGGATCTGAATCTCGGCATGGAAAAGGAATATTATATAATATGATGCAATACATTTGACAACAAAATAGCAATTTTGCACTGTAAACAGCACCACTGTGTTAAAAATTGAAACATTAAAGTGGAAAAGGCCTGGGTCTGGGACATACTCATTGCAAATATTAGACCCTCAGCAATATGGCTAAACTTTACTGCCTTACTGCCTTCTACTGTGACAATGAATAGCCTAAACCAGGGATGGGGAACCTCTGGACCTTTGGCCTAATAAGGCCTTCAGGGGTTCTTTAGCTGGCCAGCAGCTTTGTCCCCTGGCTCAGCCCCCTCTGTCATGGAAGGATAAGCTCTTACCTCCGATCAGCAGCTGATTAGAGGTAAAGAGCTTTTCCATGTGGGGCAGAAGCTGCTGAGTGATTCAGACTTGCTTTCTTCTCTGCCTTGTCCTGCAGAGACTTGTCCTCCTTACTTCTGAGTAGACATATGGAGGTTTGACTTGCTTATTTGCAAGTAGACATGCTGCTCATGCAGTCATGCTTGCTTCTGTGTAGAAATACTTTCTACTATGAATTGGTAACAATGGAGTGGGGTGTGTGATATTTTTAGCCCCACCCATTTTTGCCTGTGGGCCAGGCCACCACCGGAATACGCCCCCCTGAGAGCTTCTCTCAAATGGAATTTGGCCCTTGGGCTGAAAAAGGTTAATCATTCATTCTTGGCCTAAATATTTGACTTAAAATGGAGCTCAATACTGATATAGTTTCTGTAAACAGTATACCTTGTAGCAGAGTTAAGTAAGACATGTCCACCTAACACCTGAAAATACAATAACACAATCTACTTCAGCACACTTTAGTGCAGCTTAGTTTATAGGGATTGTCTGTAAACTGTGTTACACAATCCATCACTCAAAGTACATAACACCCTCACACTGTGTGTGTGTGTGTGTGTGTGTGTGTGTACATATAGTGTATGACACTTCCAACAGACAAGGATTGCTCAAGAACAAATTCACATTTACAGATTGGATCAGGCATTTAAGTTCCGATCAGTAGCCAGCTCCCATTGGCTGGTCTTTCCCACTCTGTGGAAAAGCCCCTCCCTGCCTGCCATCCCCTTTGAAGAGAGGAGGGTCAAACTTGCTTCCGGATCTAGCGGAAGAGTGCCACTCAACTAATTTCTTGAGGAAAGCCAACAGGAGCTGAGGAGCATCTAGTCTGGAATAACTCATCCTTTAGTGATGATGGTATAAATCAAAGATCATCAAAATGAGGAAACGGTAGGACAATAGATTCAGGTTATTATTCCAAGCTAGTTTTGCTAATGAGTATTAAATTAAGAATAAGAATAAAAATTGAATGAAGATGGTCAGATCCTCCTCTTACAATCAAATCTAATCATTATTTGGTTTATGAAAATTTGTTATGTTATAATCTTTTCTGGTTCTGATGTTACTCCATGGAAAGAAATGTGTACTCATACAGATGATAGATAGATATAGATATACATGGATCCATTTGTTTCAATGGATACTTCCATTGGCAATGCAAATTACAGGTGCATGGGCCCAATCCAGATTGGGACTGCAGGCCCCTTACCCCCATGCTAGGGTCTTTATTTGAATTGGATCCCGCAAGGTTACTCATTTCAGTATGGGAAAAACATGACTAGCTACCTACATCTTTATGCTATATTTGTGCTACCTACATCTTTAATGTAATGTGTAGTTTGACCCTTAGTGTATAACTGTACATGGGGGAAGGAGGCTGTCATTTTTTCATGAAAATGTATGCAAATTCTGCCACTAATGGCAGGATTTTTGCTCTGACTGTGTGGCTGAGTTCCCCCACCCCCATATGATTGAATTTTACACATGAAAATAGTATTCATTGCATGAAAAAGCAAAGTTACTTAAAAATAGACAAACTATTTATATAATGATCAAATATAATAGCATAGCAACAGCATAAGTAGATTTCAAGCAGAACTCAAATACCAAAAAATCAACAACATTTATCAGTTTTCATTACTTGAAATGAATAGCTGAGGAAGCAATTTAAAGGAAAGATCAGGTAAATTCAATCCTAAGTGAGGTTAGCACTTGAATTGTTCCAATCCCAGAGGATATTAATTGCTTTGTGAAACCTTGTAAAAACATCATTAAAAGTTTGTTTGGGTCACACACAAAAAGCTTGCTTGACCTCACTCTTCCAAACTAGATTTGCTGCTGAATATTAAATGAGCAGAAAACAATTGACTCTATGGTCAGATCCTTCTCTTACAGTTAAAGCTATAGCAAAGAAAGAATTCTCTATGGAGAGTTGCTCTAATAGATTCTTCAAAGAGTTTTGAACACCATATGGCCAGACACAAACCTGACACTCTCTCAAAGATCTGCAGAAAACTAGCACTCCCTGTAGTAAGCTATTATATTGCACACTGACTTCTGACTTGCTAGCAGGATCTTTGGGGCCAGTCTACACTAGGTTTTTTCCCCAATTACTGCAATGTTTGGATCACTCACATATCACATGATGCATTCACCAACTTGTAGACCTCCCACAATTTCTGCATCTATATTCCAGTATTTCGCAGACCCATTTTATGGTGCCTTTTTTGTTTATTGCAGGGTTCCTTGTGCTAGTGATTTCAGTGTGGACAAACAACGCACTATTATGGCTGGTATTGGTGGAAGTGGCTTCAGCCTGCAGAACCAATTTGGCAACTTTTCTTACCCACTTTTACATTTCACCTCAGGTGGGGTTGGGAGTAGCTCTGTGGGCAGGAAATAGAGGGCCTATCCACCATTTGCTGACCTACATTAACCAAGCTGGATGGTCAGCCATTAATATATCTTTGGTCAGCCATTATTATATTAATATATACTTTTAAATGAGCACTTGCACAGCTGTGAATAACTGCAAAGTGTTTGTTTAGTTTTTTAGCAAAGTACTGCACCTGCATAGCTGCGCAGCTGTGAACAACTACTTTAATATCTGTGAAGTTGATTGGATGTGACAAATTAAATGGAGAGTTGAATCACACTTTATCCCACACTTATATTCAAAAGAAATAAAGTTTGGAATGGCTGTTCAAACCTTCCCAATTATCCTCTTCTCTCATTCACATTCCTCCCTCTATAAAAACAACAACAAAACAAACAAACAAACAAACTACAAGAAAGTAACTTCACAATGCCATCGCATACATGTCTACTTAGAGGTAAGTATCATTGACTTCAATGGTGCTTACTCCCAGGTAAATGGATTTGAAGGGTGCCAAGGATGGAAAGAAAAAAGAGGCATCCTTGAGACATAATATTTGGGGTATCATGGCAGGGGGGTTGGCGGATTGGCTTTCCAGTTGGTTTGGAGGGAGGTGGATAATTTATTGGTGGAGGGGGAGAGGGGAGCATGTGGTGGAAAATCCTCTCCACATTAAAAGCCAGGAATAGCTCCTGCTGTTTCTAAGCCAAAGCAAAGGAGAACAAGTTACAGTACTTGGAAAAGCAAAGTAACCTGAAACTCTGAAGAAAAGGAGATGAAAAGGAGGGCAAGGGAGGGGAAAATCAGGGGAGGAGAATTGGGTTGGAGGGCATACAGGGAAGCTATCCCATGTCAGTGCATAAGATCACCGTAAGAGATTGGAGGTTCACATACATTTACCTGAGAGAGAGAAACATTCCCAGAAGCATGTCCTTGCAAGCACCTCCCATTACCATTACTATACATTGGTGTGTGGCATGGAATGGCATTATATAAACAAAGTATACTGCTCAGTATTCATTAATGTAGGGATGGGTGACTTGTGTGACGATTGACTATGTAGGTTAGGAGCAAAGGAATTTGTAGGCCAAAACATCTGGAGGGCCACAAGTCACCCACCTCTGCATACTATATTGTGCCCATATAGTAGCCAAACAATAGCTATAGCAGACAAATTCATGAAGGATAAGGCTATCAATGACTACTAGTCATGATGGCTGTATATTACCTCCAGAATCAGAGGAACCAGTCCTACTGATACCAGTGGCTAGCTGGGGAACATGAGCTGGAAGGTGCTATTGCATTCATGTCCTGCTTGTGGGCTTCCCACAGGCATCTGATTGGTCACTGTGGGAACAGAATATACAGAAGCGCTAGGGACGGACAGGGATGGATTAAGAGCATTATGGGCCTGGTGCTGAGGAGGGCGCGCGGCTGAAGAGGGCGCAGAAATGCTGCACTCTTCTTCGCTGCCGCTGCGCCGCCCCCGCCAGGCCTCTGCCTCCGCTGCGCCGCCCCCGCCAGGCCTCCATCTCCCCACCCTCCCTCCCGCCCGCCCGCCGCCGCGCCCTCCCGTCCCGCTCGCCACTGCGCCTCCCCCCGCCCTCCCGCTCGCTGCCGCTGCGCCTCCCCCCGCCGCTGCCATCACCCCCCCGACCCCCTCCCCGCCACCTACCTTCTCCGCGTCGTGTCGCTTCCGGAGCCCCCCCCGTGTTGTTTGGCGGGAGGAACCAGGGCAACAGGGCTTAAACAGCCCTGTTGCCATGGTTTCCCCGGCAAAAAACAGCGCGGGGGTCCCGTCGCGTCACTTCCTCCTCGGCGGCAGCAGCAGCAGCAGCAGCAGCCAGGGCGGGGGGAAGGTAGGTTGGTGGTGGTGGCGCAGGGTTTTTTTTTTTTGCAGAGCAGGGCTGCTTTGGAGAGGGGGGGCGCTAAATATTATTTCGCCTGGGGCGCCAAACTGCCCTGCACCGGTCCTGATTGTGGGCCTATTTTCTGGTAGGGGCCTGGAGCTGCAGCTCCAATAGCCCCTATCTTAATCCGGCCCTGGGGACGGAGGCCTTCTTTGAAGTGCACATCATCCTTGGCAGTGCTGCTGTCAATTCTATCAGGAGGAGTTCTTTTTCAAATAACATCCTGGTTTACACTTCTTTCAATATTGGATTAAAGCAGTTATTCCGTGAAAGTAGATATAATGGAAAACACTTTTTAAAGTGACTTACACTTGTAGACTTTGGCAAAATTCCTAATGATTTTAATGGATCTGGATCTAACCCTAATTATGAAAATGATATGGAAAAAAATGTTTCAATAAAGTGACTCAATAGCAATAATAATTACGATGTTACAGATGGGTTCAGGGTTTCTAATTCATAATGCTCAAACACTATAGAAATATTTGTATCCCAAAACTATCATGCAATAAGCTGTTTCTTGCTTGCTATCTTCAGCACCCTATTATTTAGCAAAACAACAGGCCACACAGGCAACAAACAGAATTATTAAGATGAACAAGAGATGCCTGCTTCAGAAAGCAATTAATCCTCAGCAAAAAGAATTCTTTTGAAACCACATAATTATAGTGTTCGTGGAAGTATTTTAATAAATTTGCTGCATTCTGTGACTGTTAGTCATGATGAGCTGAATCTCCACGAATTTTCTGCTTATCAAAAAGGGGGGGGGAGAAGAAGATGCTTAATACGCTGTGATTAGGGAACTGGAAAGCTGTCTTTTTTGCTAGATGAAAGAGTAGCCTGCTGTTCTAGACAATTGCCTTTATTGAATTTCCTGTAGATGCTAATAAGTATGGAGTAAGAGTGAACAAAAGCAACATGTTGATATGCAAAAAAGGGGGAGGGATTCATCTCTGATATTACATATGGGGTTGCCAAGAATAGAGGTATACATACTAATCATGCACTATTAAATGGCTGAACTTGGAACAAAAACTTCAAGCATGTATAGTTTTCCAGGTGCACACTGATTGCTATTATGTACTTAGCCTAACTAATTTAAATCTCCACTCTTAATTTCTTTTCACTCTATCATTTGTAGCTTTGGGATATTTTCAGAGGACATTTCTTTCTCTCTCCCTATTTTTATTCATGAAAAACACTGGGTTGGATTATTTCAGTGGGTCTACTCTGATATCTGACTACATCTGGATCCAACCCAATGTTATACTAGTGGCCTCGAACATCTTTAATTGCTTTCACTTGCTCATTTTGTCCCTAGATGGACATCTATCAGATGCAGATATATAAAAAGCCCTCCAAGTAAGTTGCTGAACTGAATGATATTTGTTGATATTTATCGTGCAGCCATAATCTTTGGGACAAATAAAAGAGAGCCAGGTGTGATGTAATGGGAAGAGTACTGGGTGTAGATCAGATAGATTTGGGTCATCCTGATTCAGCCATGAATTTCATTGAGTAACCTTGGACCAGTCATTGTCTCTCAACATAACTACACAGGGTTGATGTGAAGTGAAAATGGGAAAACCCATGTGTCCTACCCTGAACTCCACAAAGGAGGATTAAGGGTGCAAATATAAGAACAATTTAAAAAACTGTGACAATTTCCTACAACACTACCTCCAGTTGACATTTTTATGTCTACACAGGCCAGCAGGGGAATTCATGGTAAACATATTGAGCTACTCTTACTAATCTGTCATTTTAGCCTTTGTTTGTTGCTATTCATTGATGCAAACTCCAAACAGTAGCAATTTAATCCATTTTCATCAAATTATATTTCTAGAATGCTGCACATTACATATCCCTAGTGTACTATAGTGTCTGTCTCAAGCCCAATTTAAAAATGATACCATGCACATAAGAAAACATACCCATGCAATGTTCTACATGCTCGGCTTCACATTTCAACTTTTCCCTCAGACAGGGTATCAGTACGGTGCCAACCTGGGATGCAGATCCTGGTATGGTAATGCTGCAGGTGCTGTTGATGTAATACAGTTGAAATGTGAGGGTCAAACTGCACATTGCGTTAATTGTGTAGCTTGTAGTTGAGGCTAATCTTCTTTTATACTCCACACACAGTAAGTGCACATGGCCACAATTTGGACTGGGGCCACCATGCACTGAGAGTGGGGATTAATCCTTCCCTCACAGTTTATTTGCCTAAAATTCTTCTCCAGCCACATGGGGGTAAAAGAAAGAAAAAAAAAGTCTCCATTCATATCCCCCCCACCCAAAAAGAAATAGTGGGGGGGGGAAGGTTTAATCCTCCCCTCCCAGAGTGTAGTAGGCTAAATCAGGGCTGCACACATTTGGGAAATTTGAGTTTGCAGAATGACACCATTGGATATTGCCCACAGTCTCCTTCTCATCAGTTCTCAGGATGAAGGAAAGCCCACAGCCTGAGAGCTTAGAGCTTAGTGTGTAGTTTAGGATAATCTCCCCTCCCCTTTTTTTACTCTGGAATAAGTTTCCCAAGTAATCAGCTGCCAGCCATGCCTGTCCAGAACCAGAACCCCCTACATCTCATCCCTACTTCTCACTCCTTAATCTCTTCATGAGATTTTCTCCAGCCAAATACATTTCTTTTCAATTCCCTCAAAAGGCCTCAGTGCTTTATCAGTACTCAGTCCATGAACTTGATGAAAAGTGGTCTTCAGAGCCTCTTTCTCACAGAAAACTGTTGTTGTGATAGTGCATGAATTCTCTCCTCCCTTGTTACACTTCCATGAGTAGAAAAAGGCACTGAGCATGTAAGAGGTTCCTGAGAGAGAATAGCTCATGAATAGTTCCTGAGAGAGAATAGTCATAATAGCTAACCAGTTGTGTGTGTGGATACAGGCCAGCATCATCACCTGACATTAGGGAGAGAGCCCCAATACCTCAGCAGGTCCCACTGCTGGCCCTCATATAAAAACCAAAAGCATCCTGACACTCTGAACAGAGCTGGGTGCATGGGTCCAGCTACCATGAGCAGTGCTATAAGCAGCACCATGTGACTGAGTCTAGCTGCCATTTTAATTTCCCACAAGGCTTCTGATGTAGCATCATGGAGAATTGTGGGAAATTACAATGGCAGCTAGGACTCAGTCACACGGTGCTGCGTAAAGTGCTCTCATAGTGCTGCTGCCTGTCACCACCAGGTAAGTGCCAAAGAGCCCACTGCCAGCGGAGGGGCCCCACCAGATGTCACTTTGCCCAGGGCCCCCTGGAGCCAGCCCTGTGTGGATAAAGGCTTGCCAACATGCACCAGACAGCATCCAATTTTAATTTATTCTATGGTGTTAGTGCTAAAACTTTAGCACCAGTTTTAGCACAATTGGTTTTTGTTTTTGGTTACTTTATTAGCATAATATTTTTCATTCTGTCAGGGCTACAGTGTGGCATTTAAGGGTGTCAATAAAAAAACTCTTTACATAAAACCATTTCTTTTTTATTGTTTAATCTGATCATTAATAGACTACTATCTCATATTGCTTTGTACAACATAACCATTAATCCAACTATCAAGTTGAACACATAATTTGAGTTTATATCCCTTAGTCAGGGTGATTGTTCCAATGTTCCAGGGATCCATAAAAAGGTTTTCAGTTGTGACCCTTGCCATGTTTCTTCTCTTCAGTCAGTAGAGGAAGTTGACACAATGACCCATATATGAATGCTGAGTCAAACGTTTGCAGTCACAAACAAACATCTGGCTCAAATTGGAGGGGTGAGGGGTGAAATAGCACTCCAAAAATTGGGACAGTTGGGGGGGGCAGTTTTTGAAGGCTTCATCGGGAAGCAGACTTACCATTGTTGATTGGAAATGGCTTCCCCCCTCTTTCGTTATTAATATTATTCATCAAAGTCAATGAAGGAACTATTATCCCAGTCATGTGGAGTGGTGCATGGGAGACAGTGTAGGAACAAATACGTGCACAGACAGGACTGGACCCAACTTTTGCTTACATCTCCAACAGGTTTGGTGGGGGCATAGGGGCCTGGATCCTTGTCATTGGGCAGCCCACTTGTTGGTCTATCCAACATCCCAGCCCACCTTCTGGGGAAGCAACTGAGGGCTGCAGGAATGTATCTGTGTGTAGGGGTCAGTGGGTTGTAATTTATTAATTTCCTCCCATATTTTAAAACATTGAAAAGGGGGGAAATGAATACAGGCATGCCACAATGAAAATTGTCAAGCAAAAAAGGGGTGAAATATGATCAACTAAAACAAAATCAGAAGCACTAGATGTGTCGGATGACCCTGAATATGTGATACAACTGGTGTGAGGCTCTTGTGTCCTACCATCTTCCTGACAGAACCAGCCCTGAACTGCATGAGTCCTCATAAGAAGAGGACGACCCTATCACCAGCCCTAGTGCTGGTGCTGAGGGGTTCCAGGGTAGTCAGCAGAGGCTAATAATTCTCCTGGGACCACTACCAGGGGAGACATCCCACCTTAGGAAGCTGCAGCTATGGAAGAAATGATACCTCCCCTCCATATTGCTTATAGTTAGGAAGTAAGAACTAATTACAATCCTTTTACACTCCTTGTGGGAGCAAGATTCATCCCAGGACCTCAGAGAAAGAGGTGGCAGCATGCCCGGTTGGAAGCTCAGAGCCAGAGGTACAGTGCCCATCTGGCAGAATGAGATCATGTCTCTCTTAGCCCTACATGTGTGGAGGACACCTGGGTCCCACATGCTATAGATCAGGGCCATGATGAGAGGCCAGGAAAGGGGGAGGCAGCAACACCAGCTAGAAAGCTGCTCATTGAAGCCTAACCAATGCTGAAACAACATTTGTCTTGTAGTGTGCCTGTGACTCCTTGTTAGACAGCTTTCTTGCGAAACTAACTTTCTTGATATTTGACTCCTGGTAAGACAGGGTTTTGAACACACAGCAGGGGTGGCAGAAATGGGATAGAGGGTTATCCCAATAAGTCTTTCATTCGGTGGGTTTGTTTTTGAGAAACATTGTTGTTGACATATTGGGGGGGGGGAGATACCATGTTGTATAAAATGTATCAAGTTCAGTCAGTTCTTCTGAAGTTCTGAGCTACTCTGTTACCTTTTCTTAGCAGGGTTACTGCGATACCAAAAGAGGATACTGAGCTGGTCACAGTCTTTCCATCTTTTTGGTTCCCACATTATTATTTTTGATTTTCCTTCTAAGAAACATGATGCATGGGCATGAATATTAGATCACAGTCTTACATTTATATAGCCTTCTTAAGTGGATATATAAAAATAAATATAACTAAGTTGTGGGGAAAGTATGAATTGTTCTCTTGTAAATAACATCTTTTGTTCCTGGAAGACTGAATTGGACTAACAAACACAGTGCAGAGAGAAACAGTTTCAAGTGAAAAGATGAGAGGCAGGCTACAGAAGAAAAGAAGTGGCAATCATGCCAGACATAAATGAAATTGGACAGATGGAGTCAGTATGGATTGCAATTTGTAAATTATTAAGCGAGACTGGGAGGTTAGTGGATGAGAAGATGCTAGAAGCAATTTAAATTAACTATTGTATTAAGATGTTGCATTTTGTAACCGTTACACTAATCTATTGAGTCCCATGCATTCAGTTCTGTTTAAATCAATAGAGAGTGTTGACACTGACTTTTCTCAAACTCATGATCCCTTGTATGCTTTACTCACATGAAGGGGCAAACCGTATTCAAAAGAGCAGCAGGGTACCACCTTTAGCCACGCCTCCAAAGTTGTGCAACTCTTCCTGGACCTTTGCCCACCATCCATGCATTTGCATGATCATCTGAGGTGGGGAAGCCTTGGCATATATATATAGACCTCTATTGTGGTGGAGGCGCCCCTGAATTCTGGAACCCTGAACAAGTAACATGTAGGGATGTGTGAATCAGCAAAACTCAAACTTGTCGAGGTTCTCTGAAATCCATCATGAAGCTCATTCTGATTCATGTCTATCAGATTGTGATTTTTTTCCCCACCTTTTCACATGAAAATATTGTCAAACCATTTTCAAATTAAGTTTCCACATTCCAGAATTTTTAAAATGTCATCCTTTCTATTTTTGCATATTCTACATGAGTTAGAGACTGATCTTATGGCTTCTAGACATTGTCTTGCAGGAGCGGGGATAGGATAATTCAGATTTCCAGATCCAAGGTCAGAAACACTGCTCTGAACTCAAAGCTGGGGATCTGTGCTCCGATCCCCCTCCCCCCCCTTGCAGTAGGCATGGAAATAACCACACTGGCTGCTCCTCTGAGGTTGGGAGAGATGGGGTAAAGGGGGCATTCCAGGGGGTGGGGAGGGGAGGAGATTGAGACCACCAGGATCCAATGTATCTTGATGTATCCAGCCTCCTTCCCTCCCCCTCTGAAGCACCTCAGCTAGATGGCCAAAAATGGCTGCCTAGCTGAAATGCAGAGCAGAAGTTGCAGGGAGGCCAAGATTGCCTCTGCCACTCATCCTGTTGTGCATTGGGTGCTCGTAAGACTCTGAGTTCAGGGGCTTATGAGCACTGAGGGTGCAATTCATAGGATTGTGCCCTTAAGCACAATCTCTACACTGTGTGTGGTGTAAGAATTACCATTTTTAAAAAGAAGCAAAAGGGTCGGCCTTTTTATTGTAGAATTATGATCCTGGAGAATTACAGATGTCTAAGTTTTCTTCTTCCTGCATAAAAGATAGTGAATTTTTGACTTCAGCACAGTCATCATAAATTAAAATAAAGTCACCACCAGCATTATTGTAAGTAAAATGGCAACATTTACTCTTCATCTCTTCAAATGATATATGCTAAGAGAGCAATCCTTAGATGGAGTGGCCCAAAATCAGAGCACTCAATTCCTTCCTATGCCCTGTCAGCTTTTGTAGGGCTTACAGTATTTTTCTTCCATCCATGGAGGGGGGGGGGAATTCATTCCCTCCCATTGCCGTCGGTAATAGGATGGAAACATTTAGACATCACTATTGAGCATGTCTAAATGCTTCCCTGGGATGCAGGGGGAACATGATCAGGAGCTAGGAGGACATAGGATACCTCAGATCCTTAGCTAATCCTCCCCATCCACAGGCACCCCCCTCCATCCCCCGATATTTTGATCCCATAGAGGGACCCACTGCAGAAACCTCTGCAGTGGCTGGGCAGAACAAACATGTGGACTCCAAGATCAGGAAAACCCTTCCAAGTTCAGAGCTCAGTCCATGGCCTTTGAAGTGTTTTCTCATACATTCCAATGGTCCCTGGGATGCTGTCTAGGGACCACAGGAATGGATTGCTCTCTTAATGTCTCACTATTAATGTGTTTTTAAAAATGATATTAAAACATTTACTATGCACCCTGAGCTATTTTTTGTCATACTGCCTTGAGTTAACCTAAAACTAGTAGAGTCAAGTTTATTTTGCTGATTTCATGCATTTCATAAGGAGATTTTTACAGTAATGTGAAGTGCAGTTTACCATCACATTTGAAATGCCTATGCATTGCTGAAGGCACACATAGGGAGCTGAACTACTGAAGGAAAGAAGCATCTCATAGCATATGAGTGAGCCAAAAGCAATTGACAAATCCTCATACATTATCAAATGCCTCAAGCAGTAGCTCAGCATTTGCTAAAGGAAATGAAAAACTAATTAAATAGTTTATATTTGTTAGGAGCATGATAGCCCATGAATATAGGGCCATAGAAAAGTTGTTACATATTTTCAAAAACATACAGTGGAAGGCAAGGACAATTCATCATCTGTTTTATAGGATTAACAATAATGTGAAATTTGGATAGATTCTTCTTTTGGAACAGCATCTCTCTTATACATAATAACCATGATCTCAAAGATCAGAAGGCATGTATTTCCCATTGCTCAGCCTGCTATGAAAAGAAGACCCATACTTGCTTGCAGTATGCATAGCTTGCAACAAGAAATCTGCTTAGGCTCATTCTTCAGAAAGATGACCATTGGCCAATGAACAATTGCCTTTGAAATTGATTTTTGGAATTAAATGGGCAGAACAATCCTATAGTGATGTGTGTCTGTGTGTGTTGGGTGGGGAGAAGATATGTGGCAGAGCTACTACCACTTCCTACCTAAGCCCTGTCTGCTTGCTACTGCCAGAGTGGAATGTGGGAGGGGCAGAGTTCCTTTATTTGCCCTCACATTGACTCCAATCCCATAGTGGCCAAAATTGTGAGCAAAATCAGATGCCCTATTAAATAAATATCAGCCTCCCCTCATTAAATACATATTCTGAACTATCTTTCATTCCAACCATTTAGATTTCATAGAAAGAGAAATCAAGAAGGGTGTTAGTGATGTATGAAAAGTTTTCACTGTTGAGTTTTTTAAAAAAAATAAACCTCCTGCTCCTGAACATAGACCTGAATACAATTTGCAGTTGGAGATCCAAACATTTCTGAGCTAGCAATGTGTTCCACAAAACAAAAAGAGCCCATGTGCAAAAAAATAAAAAAGCGCAAATAAAAATGCTTACATAACATTTACATTTCCAATCGTGCACAAAGATACCTTAGTCAATGGGTCCATGCATCCCAAAGTGTGTAAATTTAAAATTCTCTGTATTTGTTTACTGAAGTCATGTTCAAGTTAATCTGTGTTTGTTTATTCATGCAGCTCACGCACAGAACTTTTCTCACTAATCCCAAGTATATTGCCTTGAAAGATATAGAGATAGATAGATAGATAGATAGATAGATATGCTAGTTATGTCCACCCTTTTACTCTCTGAACTCCACATGTATGAAACTGTCAAAAGCCAAACTACAGCTGACCATTTCCAATTCCATACATTGCATTTATTTTATTTCCCCATCTCACATTTTCACCAAAGACATTGACCTATATTTCTCTTTCTTTCCCCTACTAGCTTAGAGTCAACATATACGGACAGCAAATATATTTTCTCAATTAATATCCTGGTTTCGCCTCAGTGGTAAAAAGGCATCTCTTGAATGCAAATAAGTAGCTTTAAATTGTCAAATATTCAGGAGGTGGAAAATATGCTATGGAATCCAGGAGGATTTTAGAAAGTTAAAAAAAAAAAAGTCTCTCTGGGAACTGTGAAATAGCAAGCTGTCACACAGCACAAGTACAATTAAAGTTGGTAAAGTCTTCAAGCATTTATGTGTATTTGATTCAGGACTTAAAAGCATTGATTTCTATTTAACTAGATACATGGTTGCATTTCTACATTGCATCAAGTTATGGGAAGGAGAATTTCCCAATAAGAAAAGCACAGTTGATCCAGACTGAAATAATTTAACAAAATGATGATGTGACGTGATTGCAAATTCCAGCCATTTGGGGGAAAGGAAGTTTATGCGGCTCATTCAAGCACAGAGATAACTTTCTGGGGAGAGAAAATCAGAAGTGAAAATGGAATGTGTTGTCTGATGCCTTGGTGGCAGAATACAAAATAAAATTCTAGCTAATGTATTTAAAGTCCTCTTGGGAAAAACACATTACCTCCTCCTAGTCCTAGCCACAGCCAAGCATATGGGATATCTTTGCAAAGGATGCAAGTACCCCAGTACATCTTTTTATAGGTACTGGATGAACTTGCAAACAGATTAGACCCAAAAGCAAAGCAGAAACTCTTACCAATGTGTAAAAAGAACAAAAAATTGCCAATGAACAGAGAGAAACTGGGAAAATCATTATACTGTGTATATTTACCATAATCCATTTGTACCAATATGCAAAGCCAGAATGCCTTGTGATTTCTTGGACTAAGTACATAGGCATCCTTGTTATACTTTGATAATTTTTCGTTAAAACATTTCCAAAAGAATGTGCAATAACTGTGGGAAGTATCCAACAGGGCACTTATGCCCCCTGCCAATTCTCTTGCGCCTCACTGATTCCATTGCACAAGCAGGACCCACCACTCGAGCAACAGGGATTTAACGCTTTCCAGACGAAGCCTCAAGATGAGAGGAAATGCTAATTTATGGATTGGGCCAGGTCGGCAGAGCTCCCTTATGTGGGAATTGGCAGGGCGCAAGAGAATTGGTGGGGACCTAAGCACCCCATTGGATACTGCCCTTTACATCCTAAATGCATGTAGCATCCAGTCCCAATGATCAGCTGCCTGGCTTCTGTTGTGGTGGTACAAGTAACAGGGCTGACATGGGCTTGAGTCCCTGATGAGTGTTTACCTTCAGGCACTGATAAAGTGGGAGATACCATAAGAAGAGCTCTGCCAGATCAGACCAAAGGCTTGTCTAGTCCACCATCCTGTTTCCCACAGTGCCAACCAGATGCCACTTGGGAAGCCTGCAAGCAGGACATGACAGCAACAATCCTCTCCTGCTCTTAAAAGGAATGCCTTGGACCCACAGTCATGGGGTTAATAGGAAGGTACCCCTATCCAGTGAGTTACCAGGCTCACTAAATGATGAAGAAGGCAGAGCAGCTCTTGTATTTCCCTCTCTTGATCCTTTCCCTCTTTCTGCCTACACTGGTGAGGATTTCATGCTTGCCCTGGAGCAGGTGGAAAAGAAGGGTGGATAAGGAACTGGGGAAAGGAATAGCTGTGCCTACCTCATCTCCCACTTTATCTGTCCTTTAGAATTTATTTATTTATTTATTTTTATTGAATAGATTTATACCCCACCTTTCGGATAAACCCCCTCTCAAGGCAGCTTACACAAATTTTGAACAAAACAATCATTTAAAGAAAACAATCCAAAACCCAGATAAAGACAGCAGCAGCAGCAGCAGCAAACAACTAGCACCCATATACATCAAGAAAAAGCTGAACCAACCAACAAAATGTGTTTAAGGTCTACTTAAATGCAGATACAGATGAAGCCATATCTACTTCTTTAGAAGAGAATGCCAGAGCTGTGGGCCACCACAGAAAAGGCTCTGTCTCTAATACCTGCCAATCTGATGGACCCTGATGGCAGCCCAGAGAGCAGAGTTTATAAGGCTAATCTCAGGGCTTGGACAGGTCTCTATGGGTGCAGGCTATCCTTCAGATAACCTAGTCCCAAACCATTCTAGTCTTTAAAGGTCAAAACCAAATCAAATGCTCATACTTTGGATTTCCATCTGACAGCCCTAATGAGTTCAACTGGCTCTCCAGGAAACCACATTTTCCCCCTTAACCAGTGGTGTAGTGACCCAGGGCTTCCAGGGACACAGCACTGGCACTTTTTATTAGTAGGGATGCTGATGTCATCTGCCACCCCCCTCAGAATTCCCTGTTCCCTGTGAGTTTGGCTGTAATCCTCACAGTGGCTGGGGGAAATGAATTTTCCCTGCAACAATAATATTGTTCCCTATTGTCATATAAAGTATTTTGGTGTGGTTGAACTTGTTGAATGGGCAATTACATCCCATTAGCTTTACAAAAGACCTGCTCCCAGAACTGGTTTGTTGATATGGATCAACACAACTGCATGCAATTTTGGCCTCTCCTTCAGGGCATGGCTACAGGGGACTGTCATGACGAGCACCTGCACTTTAAAATTCACCACTAAAATACTGCCCCTGATGCTCCATCATGGTAAGAGTGCCTTCCCCAGGCAGGAGCTGACAAAGAAGAGTGTACGGTAAAACCTTGGATTGCAAGCATAATTCGTTCTGGAAACGTGCTTGTAATCCAAAGCACTCGTATATCAAGGCAAATTTCCCCGTACTTGTATTGCAAGACCTCGCTTCGTTTATCAAGTTAAATTTTATTTAAAAATTTTGCTCGTCTTGCAAAACACCTTGCAGACCAGGTTACTCGCAATCCAAGGTTTTACTGTATTACCAACCACTTGCTGTGCTGGGACTTGGGATGTCAGAAAAATCCAGAATGGACTCAAATGAGTTCGAATTTCTAAGAAACCAACCCATGGATTCTGCAGCAGACTGGCTTTTCCCAAGTCATGAGGACTTGTGGACTATTTTTGCTTAAATTTTATGTAAATTGAGTGGTAGAAAAATACGTAAAATAGACCAAAATGTGCATTTCCTCCATAGGCTAAAGCATGGCTCTCCAACCCTGGGTCCCCAGATGTTGCTGGCCTACAGCTCCCAGCATACCCAGCCAGCATGGCTAATGGCAAGGGATTCTGGGAGCTGTAGTCCAGCAACATCTGGGGACCCTAAGGTTGGAGAGCCCTGGACTAAAGCATGAAAATATACATTTTTCAGGGTTTGTGTATTTTGGGGGGATTTGTACATTTTTGGGAGTGTGAATTTGCACAACTCTGCAGTTGCGCAGATGCATATGAACACATATTCGCAAAATCCAATTCTGTCAATGAGTGAACAATAGAACAAAAGGTGTCTGAGAATCCATGAAACATAGACGGAACAGATTTTATATCATCCGTACATCCCTACTTGGGATCAGAGTGAGACCCTCGTGCCGGCATGGAGGGATGAACTTTTCCTTTGCACCCGTGCTGCAGTCCCTACAGCTGCTCTTATGGATTCTGGATGCAGTTAATAGACCTTTAGAAGTAAGAATTAATGTCACAATCTTGTTCAAGTTTCCTATAGTGCTTTCTTTTCACATAATAGCAGAGCATGTTACTGTTTGTCATAGAAATGTCACAATTGATTCGATGGGAGAGAAACAGGCTTGCTTGAACTGGAAAAAAACAACCCAAGCCACACAACAGGAGTTAATGCATTCATTTTCAAACCTGAGAGACAACACTTCACAATTCTAGTAATAGCAAGTGTCCAGTGGCTACCCACTTGTAAAGAGGTGTCAGAATAAGAAGATCAAATGAACAGGGAAGAAAGGCAGTTTTGCGATAAAATATTGCAGTGGGGAGAACAAAAGCAGAAAACAGCAAGACTGGAGATGTATTATCTTTTTTCTAACCATCTTTCCTGTTTGCCTTCCTGAATATTAAATACGGTACTAAAGTCAGAAATTACAAAATCATTTCAATTGCTACTGCAATAAAAAAAATAATCTATTTAAAATGCGGGACACAGAGTAGATACAATTATATCTTTTGGGACCTATCATTTGTTTAAAGATGCTTGAAGTCATCTCTTATTCATCAGGAATTTGTATTCAGAGCAAACCTTAGAGATGGGTGAGAAATTCATTCCATCAGGGTTTTTTTAAAAACAGATTTACCCCATTCACACCTCTCAACACAGTTGCATTCTGAAATCCATATTTTTTGGTGAGCTTTCCGATGGTGCTCATCTCATGAAGAATGTGTGTATATTAGTAAAAAGTGTGCACAAAACAGCATTTCATCAATGTAAAGTATACTGTGTACATTAAAAATGCATACATTAATAAAAACTTTAGGAAAAATGCACACACAATAATACTAATTTCTGTATGGATTTTTTTTTTTAAAGCAAGTTCATAAAGAAACAGGACACAACAAGCTTGACCTCAAAAAACTGCCCATCTCAGCAAGACAGATTCGTCCACCCCTACAAACCACATAAAATAGAATTTGTTGTAGGCCTGGGTTTATAATGATCAAACTGTGTCTAACAAAGGAGGCGAGAAGGCAGCATGTTAACTAGATTATAGATAATTGGGATTAGTCCAGAGAAATGGTGGCAGCTTAGATTACTTTGATACACTTAGAGCAGTGTTCTCCAACCTTGGGTCCCCTGATGTTTTTGGCCTACAACTCCCAGCATGCTACGCTGGGGCATGCTGGGAGTTGTAGGCCAAAAACATCTGGGGACCCAAGGTTGGAGAACACTGCCTTAGAGGAAAGCTAGCCAGGAAGGAATGTGTAGCAAATCAAGACAAAGGACAGTATTCAATGGGATGCTGAGCCCCTGCTGATTCTGTTCTGCAAGCCACACCCACTGCTTCAGCAACAGAGATTTAGCTCTTCCAGGAGCAACCAGAAATGAGTGGGAAATGCTCATTTCTGGAGCAGGTCAGGTCAGGGGATTTCCCATAAGGGAAGTCCACCAACTTGTCCCAGTCCAGACAAAACGAACATTTCTTTCCGCTCATTTCAGGGCTTCTTCTAGTGTTAAATATCCATTGCGCAAGTGGTGCATCCCACTTGCATAAATGGAATTGGTGGGAGGGGTCACTTGTGGAACTGAATTGGCGGGGGCATAGGTCTCCTTTGGATACTGCCCATAATTAATTATTAGAGGAGAAGACATTTCTCCATCTCTAGTTCCATTTAGGTCTTAAAGAAATCTTGCAAGGCAAAGAATGTATAAAAGCACAAGTAGTCATCATTATTTTAGCAGCACTGGAGATTAATCTGGGAAGCACACTAGGTAGAGCATGTGCCATTCAAAATGCTGACACAGACAGAAAGTGCTTCATTTGTTGTAAATGCTGCTTTGTTTGAGAATTCAAAGGTACAGTACTTACTGAAATGCATGCGTAAGCTGCAGTTTATTTTTATATGAAGAAAAACATATAATTATTTTTCATCCTAGGGAATACTTAATTGGCTGTTGTTGATGTGTGTATCTGTGTGTTTTTTAAAACCAAGCAAATAGAAAACAGTGACAAAATTTGCACAGTTTAGCATTCTTCTCCCTTCTGAATTAAACATCAGACTTGCACTTAGGCGAGCCAAAAAAAGATCCACTAAATCAATGGGGACACACTACCTGAGACTGGCAAAACAGATGAATCAAGTACCAAAATGTCAAACCTCTATTATGCTCACTCCCATATCTTGGTTCCATCAATTCTCATTTATTACTTCTTTAAAGGACAATTAATTCCAATCCATAGATTTTTGTAGGACAATCTACTTCCTTGGCCTGGAGTCTGAGACTTCATTATAACCATTAGAATGTGTACCACAGAAATGTTTCTTTAAACCATCTGATCACAGCAAGTGAGGATGTATTTTACAATTATGAGAAGAAAGTCCTTTATTTCCACTTCAACAATTAGTAAATTAGAAACAGAATGATCCCCCCACCACCACCACTCCAAAAAGGCATTGCTTTAAGCAGTGCTTTTTTTCTGGAGAAAAAGGTACCGGAACTCTTGGACTACATTTCCTCGGGAGTAGATGGCGATTAAATTGTAATGCAATTAATAGAAGAAAAGGTGCTGGAACTCAGTTCCGGTGAGTTCCACCAGAAAAAAAGCCCTGGCTTTAAGACTTCTTGTGAGGTCTGAAAAGTTCTGGAGTGACACATAGACCTTATAATCTATCACACACACACACACACACACACTTTATGTTTCCCCCACACACACTAGTTTTGGAAATAATCTGATTCCATGTTATTTGGCCCCATATCTCTGGAACTCCTTCCCAAGGGATGCATCTATGGCCCCACATTTATTGGCTTTTCAACAGGCCTTGAAAAAAAACATTTATATTTGGTTCTGTTTTTAATTTGTTTTATATTGTTCAAATTGCTGCTGTTCTTAGTCTAAGTTTTTTAAAATCTGTTCTTAGCTAAAGTGTTGCATTGGGTTTGTGTTGGGTTTAAACTGTTGCTTTTTAGTCTTCTAATTGTATTAATATTATTTTTAGGGAATTGTTGATTGTTTTTAATGTCATTTTTTCTAGATTGTATTTACGCTATATTAAGTTGCTTTGTAAAGATGTTCACTTTGGAAAGTGGGATATAAATACTTGAATTAATTCATTGATCAAAAAAATCTGCCAGTTTAAGCCTGAGTTAGGGCTATCTCATGTTGCCCCAAGCTCCACAAAGCTAGGAAATTGAAAGCTAAGCCAGGCTGCTTCCATAACAGACGTGCCCTGTGATCAGTAATGATGTTATAGAATGTCAGAAGTTATTTATTATATTTAATTATTTATTTATTATATTTATACCCCGCCTTTTTTCCTGCAAGGAACCCAAGGCGGCTTACATAATCCTCCTCCTCCTCTCCATTTTACCCTCACAACAACCCTGTGAGGTAGGTTAGGCTGAGAGTCAGTGACTGGCCCAAAGTCACCCAGTAAGTTTCATGGCTGAGCGGGGATTTGAACCCGGATCTCCTGAGTCCCAGTCCAACACTCTAACCACTACGCCACACTGGCTTGCTTACAACTTACCCTCCATGAACCCACACTTTTCCTAGGTTTTTCAGGCCCAAATCCAGATGGGGAGGATCTGGGAACAGAAAATATGCTCCATGTTGTCCTGGTCCTGTATTGCTTTATGAAACATCTGAACCTTACCATATTGCTAGAGAAATCCTCCTGTGAGTTGGCCCATGCCTCTTTGTTGCTTGCAAGCAAGCACAATTTGTGACATTGCATAACATCATTAGTGATCACAGGGTATGTCTGTTAAGGCATCAGCCTTAACTTCCAATTTCCTGGCTTTGTGGAGCTTGAGCCAACTTGAGATACCCCTAACTCTGGTCTTTAACCAGCAGGTTTTTTGATCATTTAATTTCTCCGTTTTTTAAAAGGAAATTTATTATTACACTGTTCTGAAAAAAAATAACCACAAACTAAACAATAGTACACAAACAAGTGAGAGTGATTCCCTCAGCCTTCAAGATTACCTCACTCTTACCTCAGTTGACAGTTTTCTGCTACCCCCTCCCACTATCAGAATGCTGACAGGAACAGTGGTATTCTTCTCAAAACACTGGAGTAATGGCAGCATTCTATCTTCAGAGTGAAACTGAGCATGCCTAACCTAACTTTGCCAGCAGTTGCTGCCATAGGCTTTCACGGGGCAGAAAAAACCTTCTTAACTTAAACTGCTTCTGAGAATTTCACCAAACCAAGGCACACCTCTTTGGCAAGCCTGAAAAAAAGTACATCAGTAGTTTCCCCCAGAATTAGAAAGAAAAATATATGCCAAGTTGAAGCTCAGAGTAAAAAGCACAAATGTTGCAATTCTCAGCACATTTAAACTTGCTCTATATGTGGCAATATCTATTGGATCGTGAGATTTTCCACAATTGTAGACCTCATCAGGTAGATTGTGGATGCCAAGTTTCAGGTTATCCACTCAACAGATGTCATTTATATAGGCAGTAGGATTTTGAAGCTTATAGTTGTGGAACCTTTTTTTGGGGGGGGGGCAACTCACCTTAACTAAGGGAGCACCCCCATGCCTCTTTAATATAGTTAAATGTGTAATCCAGTCAATGTAGAGCATAGGTAGTAAACCCCTTTCAGCCCAAGGGTCAAATTCCATGTCAGAGAAGCTTTTGGGGGCTGCATTCCAGTGGCTGATGGGGCCAAAGGAAAATAGGGCAGGGCCAAAAATACCAGCATATTGTAGCTGAAAGCTAAGAATAGAGCAGTGTTCTCCAACCTTGGGTCCCCAGATGTTTTGGGGCATGCTGGGAGTTGTAGGCCAAAAACATCTGGGGACCCAAGGTTGGAGAACGCTGGCATAGAGGAAAAGAATGGAGAAACCACTAAATGATAGGTGGTTGGGGGGAAGGGGGCGGGGCCAGGGAAAGGAGGCATGGCCATCTGAGGAACTCGAGAGGGCTACACTGGGATCTCTGGATGGCCAGATTTGGCCCTGAGGCCTGAGGTTCTGCAGCTCTGATATAGACCCTGTCTAAAATGTCCTCCTGCTATGTACCAAACTCAGGGTGGGCTTGGTTTTGACATCACAAATTATAGCCAGGAATGCACAGATGCACAGGTAGTTCATCTGAGATTTGTGCTCCTGCATAGTCCCCAAATTGGGAAATAATAAATGCTTAAACCATAGATGTGAGTATGTTTTCTCACAGGAGAAATATGTAGTTCTCCCTGTGGTGTAACCCCACAATTCAGTTCCCTGGTGTATGTCTGCATTAGTATGTTTAGTGAGTATAGAATGTTGAACTGAGTGGGTGTGGTTTGTGATGTCTTGGAAAGGGTGGGGAGGAGTATATAAGGAGTGTTTGAGTGATGTCAGAGTAGTTGAGTGAGTGTTGTAGGGGAGTGTTAGAGAGTTTGGGAGTTAGGTTAGTTGGAGTTATTCATGTCTTGTCTGTCAGGAGTTATAAAAGAAATCAGTGCTTGTCTGAAGAGTGAAAGTATTTAGAGTTATAGGGACTTAGGTTAATTACAAAGTGTTTGGGGTAGGCAGGTTTAAAGAAATTTTCTGGAACTAAGATTTTGAGAATTAAAATAAACTTATTTTTATTTTGTTTGCTACCCAAATCCTACGTGTCAGCTTGGCGTTATTAACGTGCATTACTGTTAAATCTACACACACACACACACACACACACACCTTTGTACCCACAGTATCATAAATTTAAAATAGATCCTTAATAACCAGTATTAATCTTTTCCCTCATCAGGTTTTTAAGTGTTGGTGCTTAGCCTGAGAAGGGTTTATGCGCCTGGTCCTGAAGTGTAAGGGGCTGTGTCGTCGCACTCCCTTTGGACAATATCACAGGAGTGAGAAAGTAAGAACATAGGAAGCGCCATGATGGATTGGATCAAGGGTCCCTCTAGTCTGAGAGCCAGTGTGGCATAGTGGTGAGAGTGTTGGACTGGGACTCAGGAGATCCAGGTTCAAGTCCTCACTCAGCAATGAAACTCATTGGGTGTCTTTGGGCCAGTCACTGACTCTCAGCCTAACCTACCTCACAGGGTTGTTGTGAGGATAAAATAGAGAGGAGGAGGAGGATTATGTAAGCCACCTTGGGTTCCTTGCAGGAAAAAAGGCGGGGTATAAATATAATAAATAAATAAATAAAACAGTCCAGCATTCTGTACACAAAGTCACCAACCAGCTGCCCATGGGAAACCCACAAGCAGGACATGAGTGCAACAGCACCCTTCTGCCCAAGTTCCCCAGCAACTGCTAGACATAGACCTACTGACATACTGGAGGCAGTATATAGCCATCAGGACTAGTACCCATTCAAAGCCTTCTCCTCCAGGAATTTGTCCAATCCCCTTTTAAAGTCATCCAAATTGGTGACCATCACTACATCTTGCGGGAGTGAATTCCATACTTTAACTATGCGCTGTGTGAACAAGTACTTCCTTCTATCTGTCCTGACTCTCCCACCAATCAGCTTCATGGAATGACCCGGGGTTCTAGTATTATGAGAGAAGGAGAAAAATGCCACCCTGTCCACTTTCTCCACACCATGCATAATTTTGTACACCTCTATCAAGTCTCCCCTTACTTGCATTTTTTTCTAAGCTAAACAGTCCCAGATGATGTGACATGCATGATGATAAATCACTCACACATCCAAATGCAACAACTGAAGTCGATTTCAGGCAGGTTAGCCTAAAAACTTGAAAACATCTTTACTTATTTGATCTTTGATCTGAAGCCTTAAGCAAAGAGTTGGGCTACCATGGTCAAGATATGGTCATATTTGCTTTGTGTTGCAAAATGTAACTGTATTCATTTGGTTATGCATTATATTCATGCATTGTATTCATGCCCCAGGAAATGATTAAAAGTCCCACCAAACTTCTAGTTTTCCATGTGTAAGTACCATTTCAGTTCATCCATGCATCCAAGGAGGTCAGAGTTAAGCAGAAAGTATCTTAGGTGCCACATCATTTGCATGCCTATTGACAGTAGAAAAGGATTACATTACCAGACCCCCCCCCCCCAAATCTGTTCTGGGAGGTCCCTAAAAACACCAAAGCAGATTTGGGGGGGGCTGCAGAGGGGAGAGTGAATTGCCCCTGCCTGTTCTGCTATGGAGGATGGATAAGCTGGATACCGCCCAGTATAATTCATGGCACAATTATCTGCAATCACAAATAGGCAGCTAATGTCTGAGGAGGAGGAGGAGGAGGAGGAGGAGGAGGAGGAGAAGAAGAAGAAGAAGAAGAAGAAGAAGAAGAAGAAGAAGAAGAAGGCCTTCATGTTGCAGAATTTTCTCCTTGAATTAGATGGCACTTTGTGAGATGGGTTTGCAACTGATTCTTAAGGACTGCAAATATTAGTACATCTTGTAGTGAGACCAGCAAGCATTAATCTGTGGCATGGCTCAAACACAGTCTGACAGTATTGTAGATGTAGCTGCTGATTTGGATTTTCGTTACTTTGAGTGAGATGAGAAGAGGGAAGCAGAGGGTGGAATTTTTTGAAATATAATCTGAGCTAACCCTACAATCTACAATACACAGCAGGGGAGCTTGAGTCTGTCAGTTTAAATGTACAATTTACCCTCAGCAAAAGGATGCCTAAGGTCTGAATGAAACCTGGTGAATGTTACAGTTAAAGTACAGCCTGAAACAAAGAGCAGGTCTTTTTAACTGTTTGACAAACAGAAGGTAAGCATAAGAAAAGTAAAAGAAACACTCCAGAAATGGACAACTTTGTAACTGAAAATTGAAAAAGTCATGGAGGGAGCATGATAGCATCTCAGGGTCCATGGGATATTTTGGATTCCCAGGTCTGAGGTTGGAGACAGTGTTCTGACCTCGGAGCTGGGAATCAGAGCTCTGGCAACCTCCACCACCACCTGACAGCTGGCATGGGAAGAACCATACTGGCTGCTCTCTGAGGTTGGAAAAGTGACCTCAGTGAGGGGTTAAAGGGGGTGTTTCAGGGGGCAGGAAGGGGAGGAGACTGGGACATCCAGGATATGAGTTATCCTGAAGCTGCTCCAGCCTCCTTCCCTACCCCTCTGGAATGCCATTGCTAGATGGCCAAAAATGGTCATCTAGCAAAAATGCAGAGAGGGAGGTTCAGGGAGGCAAAGATGGCCTCTCCTGCTCCTCCTGCTCTGCATTGGATTAGCATCAGCCTCCAAGTTTGGGGGCTCATGCTCATCTCCCTAGGATTGCACCTTAAATGTGTGTGTGTGTGTGTGTGTGTGTATAGATAAACAAACTATCTAAAATCCAATGCACTGTAGGGAAATTCTAATTCTTACGTGTATTTTTTTAAAAAAATTCTAAGGCTGTAATCATATATATGTTTAGACAGAAAAAAGTCCTACACCTCCCAGCTGGGAAATGTAGGACTTTTTTCTATCTAAACATGCATAGGATTGTGCCTTAACCCTTTTATTTTTCCTAGCAAGCTGAGGCTGGAATCAAAATGAGAAAGTAATGGAGACTGACGTGGAGGCAAAACACTTTCACCACTATGAAAACCGAAGCATGATAAAATTAATAGAATCAATATCCTACTTGAATCCAAATTTAAAGCCCAAACCTTTGCTATAACTGTAACAAGGACCGAAATCTAAAATCTATTACTCTTCTGTCATCAACTGGTACTCTAGTACCATTGGACAATGAGGAGAGGATTCCTATTTATATTGAACATACACTATAAAGAAGACCGAGCCAAACGAGATGTGATATTAAGCCTGTGATTGATCTTTGTGTGCTTGGTTTTTGTTTACTAAATAGCAACCGGGGTGTGGGGAGATCTGGACTGCAATCCTCCCCACTTGCCACCTCTGCCGTTCCCAGCAAGTGGAGCTAAAGGGAAGGGGAGGGGGTTGGATTGGGGAAAAACACGGATTGGCTGAGAAATAAGCTGAGCTATTTCCTGGTGTTTGGGAAAGAAACTTGGTTTATTTCCAAGCAGGGCTAGCACCAAGGGTAAGCATAGTTGGGCACCTGCCAAGGGTCCACACCCCAGCAGGGGCCCATTGACAAAAGCTCCTTGGACTTGCTCCTCCTCTTCACCATTACAACATTTATTTATTTATTTATTATGTTTATACCCCACCTTTTTTCCTGCAAGGAACCCAAGGTGGCTTACATAATCCTCCTCCTCTCCATTTTATCCTCACAACAACCTTGTGAGGTAGGTTAGGCTGAGAGTCAGTGACTGGCCCAAAGTCACCCAGTGAGTTTCATGGCCGAGTGGAGACTAGAACCTGGATCTCCCGAGTCCCAGTCCAACACTCAGACCACTATGCCACACTGGCTCTCAACATGCTTTTCAACTGCCTCTCGCTCCGGCCCAGACAATGGTGGTGGTGAGGAGGAGGAGGAGGAGGAGGAGGAGCAGTAGATGCCACTGCCTACTTGCTCACTGGCTCTCTGCTTGTCAAGCAAGCAAGAGGTAGTAATGATGAGAGAAAGGATGAGAAGCAATAGCAGCTGGTGGCAATGGCGGTGAGAAGAAGGTAGACGCACTGAGGGAGGGGGGCCACTGAGCATGGCTTGCCCACGGGCCCTCAAAAGCCTGGAATTGGCACTGTTTCCAAGCCAATCCTGCTTGTATCTGTAGACTCAGTACGTGTGTGTGTGTGTGTGTGTGTGTATCTGTCTATCTACATGCGTGCACACACACACACACGCACACACACACACACACACATAACTGCCAAGTGAGAATAACAGGCTAATACTGCATGCATCTGATGAAGTTGTCTCTGGTCCATGAAAGCTTATGCCACAATAAAGGTCTTAGTTTTTAAGGTTCCACAAGACACAAGTCATAAATGCATTTCTTCATCCCTGTACCAAAAGAGAGGCAGCAGGAGCATGGGAAGCCATTTGTCTATGTGAACAAACCCTTATGAGATACTGATAACATCCTCCTGCATTGTTAAAATGAGAAATAAACACATCAACAATTCAATTTGCTGGACGAATAGATTCCACGTTTAAGGGAGATAAATAAAACATTAGACATATAGAAGAGTATGTTGCTGTTAAAGATCATTTAGTAGTTATTTATGTTTAGGAAAGAGAGCATTGGGAGACAACTGTGCTGCTTCCTCAATATTCCCGAATGCCCAAGATGAAGATAACTTTACATCAGGGTCAAAACAGACATGACTTTATAAATGTGTGTCTAGCAGACTCTCTCTTTTTCATTTTTACTGCAGAGTAGGCACCTGATCTGGATCACAACCCTAGCATGGGTGCTAGCAGGGCTTTTGAGATCTGGATCAGGGGCCTTGTGTGCCTACTGCAGAGTGAAAATGAAAAGAAGATATAGCTGGTAGGCACACACATTTAAAGTAATGCCCTCAGGTTGCTGCAAGTCAAGAAAAGGTATATATTTGCATTGGTGAAGTTTGTCAGACACTTGGGAAAGAGATGTGTCCACTCTGTTTTCAAAGAGGTCTATAAACAGTGTTGTCCGGGGGGAGGGGGGGAGGCGTTCAATATACGTATTAGTGAAAAGTGACTGCCTGGACAGAGATGTCTCTGGGGATTCACTGCGGTCTCTCTCTTTTTTCTCAATAATAGCTGAACTAGCACTAGCTATTTGTGTTAGATACCAAGATAAATTGGTGGCTGGAGGTTATCTTTCTAATTTACTAGAGATTTCCTGATAACCTTGCCCTTCTAGTAGTATCTAGCATTACTGATCTGAATTGACAGATCAATCAGGCTACAGCAACATGCTCTTCTGTATGTCTGACCAGCAACGGAACTGAGCCCTTTGCTGTCACCAAGCTGCTGCTAAGGCTGTTCTCCTCCCTGGCTAAGGTCACCCTCGTGAGGAATCCATAGAACAGGCCTGATCAATCTGTGTTGTGTTGAGCAGAGACTGCTCCAGAGGAATCCTTTAATGCAGAAATTCAAACTTAGATGTGAAAGCAGGCTAATAAATATCTTCTAGCCTTTTGTCAAATCCAATTAAATTAGAAGTGACACTGTAAATACAAGTGGCACACTATATCTCACTGTGCTGTAATGGTTTTTCATGTAATAGATTTTTATCTTTTAGAGGGAAAAATAATAGCACTGAACAGGCTTCACTTTGAAAAGTTTGATATAGTTTATGACCTCCGTATGTTGAGGTACAGATCCCATTACATATGAGCATAGAGGTTTCCATTATACACATAGCATGATTTATTTTTATCATCATCATCATCATCATCATCATCATCATCATCATCATCATCATCATCCAGACAGTCATGTTTAGAGTAGACCCATTGAAATCAACGGGACTTAAATTAGTCATGACCAAGTCTGGACCCAACCCATTATTATTATTTCTACATCTTTCTTCAGCCCCATGGCATCTTAATCCATTGTTTTTGACAGCATATATACACACATGCAATACTATTTTATTATCATGCTTTGTGAAGGCGCTGTTGGTGTGATGTCACCCCTCTCAATCATTCACAAGGCCTAGGTCAGTAGAGAAAATGTATTGCTGTTCATAAAACAGTGTAAGATCTATCATGTTTCAATGGGGCTTTTCCAAGGGGGGGCATTTTATCGGGGGGGGGAATGCTCAATTGTTTCACTTTGCATTTTTACTCCAGAAACTTCAGAGCAATTTTCTAATTTCAACTGGCAACTGAAAGGCCCCATCAAACTGTAGCAACAGGTACAGTAAAGCCTAACAAATCATGCATTCAATTTCTATTCTGAATTAATTATCCACATGAATGTTACAGATGAAAGAGAGAAAGGTGATGATCCGTATTAGTCCAAAGGTTGGATCACAGAATGAACAACTTTAAGGGGAAATCAGTTATCACTAAATGAATATTCAATTCAGCTGGAAGCTGCAGAAGACAGAAAACTACAAAGCTTTACCCATTATTTGCTCATACACGAAGGGCTCAAAGCTCAGTGGTAGAACATGGTCCCAGTCTCAGTCCCTGATATGACCAGTTAAAGGATCTCGGGTAACAAACCTATGAAAGATCTTTGCCTGAGGCTTCGATTGGAGAGTTGTTGCTAGGGATGAGGCACATTTTTGTTTGGTCCATATTTTCAAGCAAACACACCTAATTCGCACTTCTTGGACTAACATGTGGATTGGAACACAGATATCCTCTGGATTGGGCACTTTTCCAGATTTTGCCCTGTAGTTCTCAGCTCAAGAATTGCATTCAAAAATGGATATATTAGGGAAAGCAGTGTTCAAAAATGTTTATAATAGGGAAGGTGGCAGGGTGCATACAAAAAATCATATATTTTAAAAAGTTCTGTACAAAATGTGTGTGTTAGGGAATGCTGTATATGAAAATAAGTGCACATTTTGTGTTTGAAGCTAAATGGTGGGAGATTCACGACATTCAAAAGGGAAGACTTTTCACATGGCACGTAGTTTAACTATGGAATTTGCTACCACAAGAGTTAGAGATGGCCACCAACCTGGATGGCTTTAAAAGGGGATTAGACTAATTCATGGAGAATAAGGCTATCAATGGCTACTCATCATCATGGTGGCTATATATTACCTCCAGTATCACATGCACTATGCCTCTGAATACCAGTTGCTGGGTGACAACAAGCAGGGGGGTGCAATTGGAGTCATGCCCTGCTTGTGGACTCATAACCATCTGTTTGGCCACTGTGGGAACAGAATGCTGGATAGGGTAGGTTTTTGGTCTGATCCACCATGGCTCTTTTTATGTTCTTAGTATCTCTAGATTTAACTTAATGTTCACAATGGCAACATCTAAAACAAACAATTCCTGCCAAAAGATCTGCTTGTAATAGCATGATCCTATGCATATCTCCTCAAAAGTAAGCAACTGTAATCCCATGCATACCTACCTGAGAGAGTCCAATTGAACTCAATGGGACCTACTTCTGAGAAGATGTGTCTAGGATTGCACTGTAAGAGAGCAATCCTTTGGTCCCTGGGCAAGTGTCCCAGGGAACGAATTCCCCTCTCCAAGGTTGGATACAGTGCTCCACCCTTGGAAGGGAGAGTCGGAGATCTGCCCCCTGACCCCACCTCCTTTCAGCCAGTGTGGAGGGGACCACACTAGCTGTTCTCAGAGGTTCCAAAAATTGCTTTGGGGGAGGGGGGAAAGGGGGCATTCCGGTGGGTGTGAAGGGGAGGAAACCAGAGAGGCCAGGGTACGAGATATCCTGAGTCTTGTCCAACCACCTTCCCTCCTCCTCCAAAGTGCTCTCACTAAACAGGCTGAAAAGCCCATCTAGCGAAATTCGCAGGGTGGGAAGACGAGGAGGCAAATCATAGGGATCTTGGAAGTCTCCAAGTGTGGGGGCTTCTGAGCAGTGAGGGCACAATCCTATGGATTGCACCCTAACTCTCTTAGAAGTTTATTTCCAGAATCCAGATTTTTTTTTTCTTGTTTAAATTCAAACATTATATAAGATAATGAGCATGCATTATGAAAGCACCATAAAATAAAATTCAACATATATCCTTTTATGCACTCACGTAATTCAGCTAAAGATTTTATCTGATATAATAGTTACATGCCTAACTATTATACCAAGCTCTCTCTCTCTCTCTGAAAAAGAGAACCATGATTTTTTTTACCTGCAAGAAGTGAGTATAAAACCTGCATGTCAGATTATGATTTCTTTTCTTTTTTTCTTTCTTAAAAGTAAATTATCTGCTACTTTCCTTCAACCTGGCATACAGGACTTAGGCAGTATTTGTATTTATCTAGCTTCTTTGGCTAAGACATGGGGGGGGGGGGTTTAGAGCTAGACAGTATATTTGGGGAATTGTTCCCTGGTAGCTTCTATGCATCATCAGAGATTATCAAAGCCAGTGTAAAAATAAAAGTGAACCTGTGGCTCATGCCAGGAACAATTGTGACCTGCATATTGAATTGACAAGGCAAAACAATTAACCTGATACTTTCTTTCATCATGCTGCTTCCCAATGAACAAACATTATTTTTAAATTAATATGCATTTATGTCTTCAAGATTTCGGCTTAGCGCATTATAATAAGGGAAACGGCTGTAGTATTAGTTATCTATCATTACCCATTTAAAATCTAATTACAGGAAAAGCTGCATGTCTCCAGGTTATTCATCTGCTACCTACACATGATAATCTTCCATCTCTGGGACGGTGTGTTTTGTCTGTGGTGGGTTTGATTTTAATGATACACTTGAAACAGCTATAGAGAAGATAGAGAGAACAACTGTAGGATAAGATTCAAGGAAGAATTTCTTCTGAATAAACCTCTCACCCAGTGTAGTTTCCAGTTGTTTGAGGCGCCAAAGTACTTTTTGATGCTCCACTGCATATATTTTTGGCCCTAGTATTTTTGTTTCTGTCACAAAGTAAATTGCAGAGGTTTTAGGTGGATTCCAATTGTGTCCTCCATCCATTTCCAGAAGGTCTTTTGATCCAATAGACACCTCCACTAATGGAAGGGAAGGGAAGTGATTTCCACCAATCCCCCCTTCTCCATGCAGACCCCTGTGCCCCTGAAAATCTGCTCTCTGGTTTGGAAGACCCATTAGAACAACATACAAGGTGGTGTTGTGGGAAGTAACAAGAAGTGCAAAAATTTATTCCTCTCGTCTTCCATTAGCAGTGGCTTTACTAGATCAAAGAGCCTTCCACAAATGGAAGGGCACAATTGGATACAACATTGTGTGTATGAGAGAGAGAGAGAGAGAGAGAGAGAGAAGGAGAGAGAGGGGGGAGGGGGAGGGAGAGGGAGAAAGTCAACAAAAATGACAGTGCTGGAATATAAAAACTGCCTTTCTGCGAAATATCAAGTTCAACACTGTTTTTCTAACACTGGCTAGCCAGGTTCTCTGGGAGCATACGACAGAGATAACCATTCCCTAATTATTTGGCATCTAATAATAATCAGAGACATGCTGCCTCTGAATATGGTGGTCCCATTTTTGCAACCATGACTAAATTATTGTGTATTTATTTCTGTAGCACTACATGGTTCTTTATTTATGTCACCTACATACTGATGACAGTATATTCCAGGTAGGGATGTTTGAGCAATTTTATTTTTGCAATTTCCAGTACAAACTGACCTGGTTTCTGAGACTAATGTATAGACTGGAATGTAGGTATCCATTGGATTTTGTAAAACATGGACATTGGACAGGAGTGAACTCAACATTCTGAGAAAGAGAAAAAAGAAGCCATATGCAGGATGATGAGATAACATATTGTCCTACAGAGGGGGCATTGGGATAATTTCATCACAGCAGGAGCCTCAGTATGGCTAAAGCTTTCCTTATAAAACTAGCCCTACGGCTAAAGAGCAGGACACCCTTTCTTTGTTATTCTCATTGTGCTGTCATCCTCAACTGCACTTTCTTAGGGGAGATAGATTGGTCTAGGAGAGAAAGTCAAGCCATCCATCACCCAAGTAAGTGAAATAAAAAGGTACATGGTAATTGCTTGCACCAGATCTGTTGTAAAAGATGTTTCTGAAAGTTTGACCTTTATCAGATGGCTTGCCTGCTTCAGACACCTTTCCTTTGAGTTTCCGCTTAATTTATGTGTGAAATGGAGCAAAGGCATGGCCACTGGATTATGAACAGGTCATCTCCTCCCTTCAGTGTTAGCAGGTGTATTTTTTTCAGGGTCAAAACAATCAGTGGTGGTAAATGGATAACCGTACTGCAGGTGAGGTGCAAGTCTGACTCACTAAAAATAACCATCTGCCTCTCAACATGGCCCAAAGACGCTAGTCATCTTACGTTTTCTGCAGAATGTATAAGTTGCACAAAACAACTGGAAAACATTTTTTAAAAATGAACTGTGAAGTGAGTTAAAACTGACACAATTATTTCTCCACATTTAACTTCTATGAGATCCTGTCCTGTGTCCAGGGACATATCTGTATGCACTCAGGGCTGGACCTACCATATAGCAAAATGAAGCAAAGCACATCGAGCAGTGCATGCTGAGCGGTGGGGACTGGACTACAAAACATCTTGGGCCGGCCCTGTCTGTCGTAGAGGTGTTGTGGGCAGCATGTGGGCAGAGGTGCTTGCATAAGCGAGCAACCTAGATGGAATGCCTGTGAGCATGATTTGAGGTGAGCACAACCCTGCTCCATCCTGTGAGCTGCCTTCACCACTCCCCTGCCAGTCCCAAGGCCTGGAAACTTACCTTTGTAAAAGGCAGCAGTGGTGAAGGCAGAAGGCAGTAGACACACCCAGGACCCTGGTAGATTGTATTTTCCTTCCAGCGACTGCGACCGGAACCTGAAGTACACATTACCCCCACTGTGGTGAAAAAATCCATACCCTCCATGTTAGGTTTCCAAGCCAGATTGGGGGCTCTGCACTTACTCTAGAGTAAAAAATAAGTAGCTGCTAACTACATCTTTAAACTAACATGTGCTTCGGCCCTGGGTGTACACATTCAGCATTCCCAGTAAAAAGCTAGCAACTAAGCGCAGCATTCCTGCTAAGAAGATAATTGATGCAAAACTGATGGAATATGTAAGAGCTTATTATGAAGGTAATGTTTCTGGAACAGATTTTGAGCACACATATCCCTGTACTGCTTATGACAAATATTATGAATGATATTTATATATACGGCTATGATGAAATATGAAAACAAAATAGTATAAATGGAATAAAATCACCATATGGTATATTACATTTGTATGAAAAATGAAGTGCTCACTCCATGAAATTCTCAGGTATTTAAACCCACTCCTTCCCTTCCCCTCACATTTTGGGTGGATAGTGTGGGCGGTGCCTTGTGCGCTGCCAGCAGGAGGAGATGTGTGGGGCATTGCCAATGACCATGACACTACTTGCCTCATGCAGAAAGGCTGACAAATGAGAGAGGAGGATTCTTACTTGTCTCTTAAGTATCCAGCTCAGTGAGGAAGCCCAGCTCAGGATGTTGAATGTTCATTAAGCTCAGGAGATTATTACAATGGCTAGGCAGCCCTCAGAATCTGCTGGTGCCATGAGGCACTGGGAGCAATTCTTGCATTGTTCCCAAATTTGGAGGCCGTGTGCCCCGAACATCATGAGGGTGGGACAGGCAAAAAAGTGGCACCTACCATCTCAGCATCAGTTGTATGCTCATGCTGGAAGTGAGGGATTAAGGGCACAATCCAATTGGGATACCCATAACTCTCAAAACTCAGAGGATTACAGCAGACATCCTATGGAGGGCAGAAGGAGCACGGAGGTGAAGGTTGCCTCCACTCTCCTCCCACCCTGCAACTCAGCTATGGGGCAAGATGGTGCTCTGAGCACGGAGACCTAGCTACAAGGTCAGAGCCATTTTCCAACCTCGTAGGTGGTTCTTTGAAAAATCTTATGGCCATCTAGATGCTGTCTAGCAGCCATAGCATTGAACTGAAAGTAAATCAAAGTTATTCTCTTGCATTAATAAACAATTAATAAATTAATGAGCCTTATTTAACTCAAGACTGGTCTCTCACCTCTTTTAGTTCTAAGACAATGGGAAATTTTCCTTGAATTCATAAGAATCTCCTTTAATTTCACAGATATCTCTCTCTCTCCACACACACACACACACACCGTTCAATTCCAAGAATGAATACACACACACACACACACACACACACCAACATTTCCTCTCTCTCTCTCTCTCTCTCTCTCTATATATAATATATATATATATATCAACATTTCATATGTATATACCAACATTTCATATATATACACACACACACACACACACACACACGCCAACATTTCATGTTGGAACAGGAACTCTTCTGCAACTGATGTATTGAGTCAGTGTGAACAACAAAATGCAGTATTTGGGAAGTGTGCCATATAATTCTACAAATGTAGCATTCTCCCATGAAATACCAACTATAATATTCCTTTTTAAATATATATATATACCGTATATATATATATATATAATATATATATGGCATTCTATCCCCTTGAGGCTTATGGACACAATTTAAAAGCACATTGTCTAATGATGGCAACTGAAGCAATGGTCTAGTAAAGTAAGGTACAGTTTAGTCATGAGTGATTTCCATCTAATCTTGTCCATGAAGCTATACATTTTTTTATTCATGGAATAGCTGTAGTTATCGTAATAACCAAAGCTATTTTCAGTACCATCTTACCATCCTAAGATAGCAATGGTATCATCATGTGCTAATGTAAGATAACACTTATCATTATCATTGCCTGCCATGCAGACAGACAAGCATATCTGAGTGCAGCATCTAATGTCATTTTTAGGAAATATATATAATCTGATTCTTCATGCTTCCTTAGTAAGAGTTAGATTTCTTCTAATTGTATTAATTTAATGCTTGAGTAGAAGGGGTGATATACAGGCAATATTTATGTACTGAATATGAAGGGGGGGGATCTCACATTATTTATACAGAGATTTTCATGAAATGTATGACACATCAGGGCAGTGATGACACTTATTTCGTAATACCACAAAATAAGTATATGAGGGTTTCATTTAGGTAAATAATGTTGTCCAGACAGGGGCCTTGCTACCATTAGGGCCAACTAGGCAGCTGCCTAGGGCGCAGGGCTAAAGGGGGCGCCAGGAGCATAGGGCTGGGAGGGAGGGCTCAAGTGGGAAGGGGGGCCTAAATATCGACTGTGCCTAGTGCACCAAACTGCCTTGCACTGGGCCCTGGATCCCATACTACCAACAAAACACTTCAGAGGTCACACAACTGTACAGTATACCGTGGATTGCAGTAACTTGGTTTGAGAGCGTTTGCAAGACAAGCAAATTTTAATATTTATTTAATT